>OX451737.1:232455538-233086372 GCA_948472305.1 Vicia faba
GGATGTCACATCCAAAGTCAAGACATCTGACCACCACTAAGGTTCTAGAACTCCTCCATATGGATCTGATGGGACCAATGCAAGTAGAAAGTCTTGGTGGTAAAAGATATGCCTATGTGGTTGTGGATGATTTTTCCAGATTCACCTGGATTAATTTCATTAGAGAAAAATCAGATGCATTTGAAGTCTTTAGAGAACTGTGCAAAAGAATTCAAAGAGAGAAGGAAGTATGTATTGTCAGAATCAGAAGTGATCATGGCAAGGAATTTGAAAACAGCAGGTTTGATGACTTCTGTGCTTCAGAAGGAATCAGTCATGAGTTTTCTTCTCCCATAACACCTCAGCAAAATGGAGTTGTGGAAAGAAAAAACAGGACCATACAAGAATCTGCCAGAGCAATGTTACATGCCAAAAAACTTCCTATGTATTTCTGGGCTGAAGCTATGAATACAGCTTGTTATGTTCATAACAGGGTCACCTTGAGAAAGGGAACCTCATCCACCATATATGAACTCTGGAAAGGAAGAAAACCAACTGTGAAGTACTTCCATGTGTTTGGCAGCAAATGCTATATCCTGTCTGATCGGGAACAGAGAAGAAAACTGGACTCCAAAAGTGATGAAGGCATATTTCTAGGATACTCCTCAAATAGCAGAGCTTATAGAGTATTCAACTCCAGAACCAAAACCATGATGGAATCAATAAATGTCATAATTGATGACTATCATGAAGAAACAGATGTTCCTTGTACTGTTGAGACATTCTTTGAGACTTCAACCCAACAGGATGATCTACCCAACTCCACCACAACAGAATCAGAATCAAAGGAAGCTAGCAAGACTCCTTCCATCAGAATTCAGAAGGATCATCCAAAAGAGCTCATCATAGGAGATCCTAATAGTGGAGTCATCACAAGATCAAGAGAAATCATCTCAAATTCTTGTTTTGTGTCCAAAATAGAACCAAAAAATGTCAAGGAAGCCTTGACTGATGAATATTGGATTGGTGCAATGCAAGATGAACTGAACCAATTCAAGCAGCATGAAGTTTGGGAACTGGTTCCTAGACCTGAAGGAACTAACATCATTGGGACAAAATGGATATTCAAGAACAAGTCAGATGCTGAAGGAGTTGTCACCAGAAATAAGGCGAGACTTGTTGCTCAAGGATACACCCAAGTTGAAGGGGTTGACTTTGATGAAACCTTTGCACCTGTAGCCAGGTTGGAATCAATCAGACTCTTGTTGTCAATTGCTTGTCTTCTGAAGTTCAAGTTATTTCAGATGGATGTGAAAAGTGCCTTTCTAAATGGGTACTTAAATGAGGAAGCTTATGTGGAACAACCTAAAGGTTTTGTGGATCCAACCCATCCTGATCATGTCTACAAATTGAGAAAAGCTCTATATGGGCTGAAACAAGCTCCTAGAGCATGGTATGACAGGTTAACAAAGTTTCTCTCAGACAAAGGCTACAGAAAAGGAGGCTTGGACAAAACTCTATTTATCAAAACTGAAGGAGGGAAGTTGATGGTTGCCCAAATATATGTTGATGATATAGTGTTTGGCGGAATGTCAGAACATATGGTTAAACACTTTGCTGACCAGATGCAGGCTGAATTTGAAATGAGTCTCATGGGAGAACTAACTTATTTTCTTGGATTACAAGTCTCACAGATGGAGGACTCAATCTTCTTATCTCAAAGCAAGTATGCTAAGAATATTGTAAAGAAGTTTGGAATGGAGAATGCAAGTCACAAAAGGACTCCTGCTCCTACTCATCTAAAGCTCTCCAAAGATTCAAGTGGGGTTAAGGTGGATCAAAGTCTGTACAGAAGCATGATAGGAAGCCTGCTGTACTTAACTGCCAGCAGACCTGATATTGCCTTTGCAGTTGGAGTTTGTGCTAGATACCAAGCTGATCCCAAAGTCAGTCATATCAATCAAGTGAAGAGAATTTTGAAGTATGTAAGTGGTACTTACAACTATGGATTGCTGTATACTCATGGCTGTGAACCGACTCTGACTGGCTACTGTGATGCTGATTGGGCTGGTAGTGCTGATGATAGAAAAAGCACTTCTGGAGGATGTTTCTTTTTGGGAAGTAATCTGGTTTCTTGGTTCAGCAAGAAACAGAATTGTGTGTCTCTTTCCACTGCTGAAGCTGAATATATTGCAGCTGGCAGTAGCTGCTCTCAAATGTTATGGATGAAACAGATGCTCACTGAGTATAACGTCACACAAGATGTTATGACATTATACTGTGACAATCTGAGTACAATCAACATATCCAAGAATCCCATTCAGCATAGCAGGACCAAACATATTGACATACGACATCACTTTATTAGAGACCTTGTAGAAGAAAAGACCATCAAATTGGAACATGTTGCCACTGAACTACAGCTGGCTGACATCTTTACCAAGGCTTTGGATGCAAATCAATTTGAAAACTTAAGGGGTAAGTTGGGTATTTGCCAACATGAGGAATTGTAGCAATTAATTTTGCTTAAAACAAAGACCAAAGGACTTCTGCCTGTTCTGATTGGTTTAAAATTGTATTTTCTCATTTCCTACCACTGTTTTAAGAAGTTGAATAGGCACTCCTTTGCTTTGTTCCTCTCTCGTCTTCTCATCAATCAGAAATTCTTCTCATTTGCTGTTTGTCCTTCAAAACTGACAAAATGTCTCAAACGCCATCATCATCCAATACGACCATCTCAACCTCTTCATCTGATCAAGATTCTGGGACAATCTCTTCCTGTCTGGACTCTGATGTTCTGGAGATCTGTTCTCATAGAATTAACTCCACCAAGGCCAAAGAGGTGCGAACAAGACATACAGGTAATCCATCTCATCCTTCCTCTTCAGTACCCCCTGAAATTGCAAATAGGGAAGGGACAGCCTATGTTAATCAAGCAATAGCAAAAATTGTTTCCCGAATTCTGAACGAGAACCACTCAGTTCCTGGCATTTCTGTTCCTCTGCACCAAGAAAACTCAAATGCTGAAACAAATCCAAATGTCTCTAAGAATGTTGAGACATCAAACAAAGAGAGAAATGCTGACATTACTCACAAGAAAAGAAAGAAGCCTGACTCCTCTGAGTCTGATGACAGTACTTGAAGGATGATTGCTGCGTGGTGGTGTTGCTGGTGGAGTTTGGAAGTATGTTCTGCTATTGTCTGCTGCTGATCTCATTATTTTGTCTTGGATAACTGTATAACTTTATAAACATGTAATCTTTGGCCCATTTGTGGCTAAAGTGGGGGAGAATATTTGGTACTGCTTAATTAGTACTTAACACTATATTTTTCTGCTGTCATTTATTTCTGCTGCTATCTATCTATCTCTGATTGTTTAGGGACTTTAGCCAAAAATCTGCCAAAGGGGGAGTTTGTAGGTGTTTAGGTATTGGCTTGCATTTTTGGTAAATTCCAAGTATATGTGTGAATGTCATGACTGATGTCATAACATTCTAGTTCAGGTTGTACTAGCTCTTTAGGTACATGTGCAGAAAAATATTGTAACTCAAATACTGATGTTTATAAGTGTGTATCTGAGCATGTTTGCAAAATGATCACATTTTACTAATCAGTAGACAGGTTTTCTCAGATGTCATAACAGATGTTATGACATCCTGTTCTGAACTAGCAGGATTACAGGATTGGATAAGTCTGAGTTTTTTCAGGAAATAACTCAGTCCTTCCTAAACAGAATCCTGCGTTTTCTGAGGAGTAACCTAACTCAATCCTAACCTGATCAATGAAGTACTGTGACCTGGTCTTAAGGTCAAACGGAATCAACCCTAGGTTTTTGGAAACCCTAACTGAAGTTGCAGCTGCTATATATTCAACAGAGCTGCGGTTTTTGAGATCATCCCTGCTGATTGATTAGAAGATCAAGTTTGTAATCTGTATAGATTTGTTAATTGTACTCCAAGCAATTATCATTGTGATAAGTGTCTTGGAATAGGCTTAAATTGTAAGGGTTGTGTAGCACTCAAAGCTTTGAAGCAAGAGTGTTTGAATGTTACTTGACTAAAGCTGTGAAGCAGAGTCAAGTTAGTTGTGTACATCACTCAAAGCTGTGAAGCACGAGTGATTGTGTTACTTGATTAAAAAGCTGTGAAGCTTAATCAAGTGTGTGTTTTGAAGAGTGTCTTCAACAATTCTCAAGTCAAATTTGTTTATGTATCACTGCTGTGATTGAGGGGGAGTGAGTAGGAACTCAGGTTTAAGTTGTACTTAGATTAGAATTGCATTGGGTAGGTCTTAAGTGAAGGAGATAAACTGGTTGGTTTATTCCTGAATTAACATCTCTTATAGTGGATTCTCTCCCTGGCTTGGTAGCCCCCAGAGTAGGTGTTGTTGCACACTGAACTGGGTAAACAATTGACTGTGTTGTTTACTGCTTTTGTATTTACTGTCATATAGTAAGTCAGATACGGTGTCATAACATCGGACGTGACATTAAGTATCTGTAGCCAGAATTTTCATATTGAATGATGCAGAGACTAGATATAGCAATATAGAAAAGCTATGTCTCTGTTTGTACTTTTCTTGTATGAAACTTAAGTATTATATAAAGCCTGTTGATGTTTATGTTTCATCTCATTTCGATGTTATCAAACACATGCTTTCGAAACCAATAATGCATAGCAGAGTTGGTAAATGGGCTTTAGCCTTAACAGAATATTCTTTGACTTTCATGCCTTTAAGAGCTGTGAAAGGTTAAGTAATTTCTAATTTCATTGCGGACCATTCACTGGTCGAAAAGACTGTCATGGGTTATGTTGAAATGCAACCTTGGAAATTATACTTTGATGGTTCGACCCATAGGGATGGTAGTGGTGTTGGAGTTCTTATAATTTCTCCTGAAGGAATTCCAACAAAATTCAAGTATAAGTTAGATGGTCCTCGTTGCTCGAACAACGAAGCTGAATACGAAGCACTTATTGTTGGACTTGAAGCTTTGTTGGAATTGGGGGCAACTAGAGTCGAAATTAAAGGAGACTCAGAGTTAGTGGTCAAGCAAATAACAAAGGAGTACAAGTGCATAAAGGAAAATCTGATGACATACTTCGTCATAGTTAACAGGCTACTTAGAAAATTCGAATACATGGATATTCAACATATACCAAGAATAGAAAACCAAGAAGCAAATGACTTAGCACAGTTGGCTTTAGGTTATAAAGTTTCTACCAAAAACTTTGAGGATTTGGTCGAATTAAGAGGTAGGGTTATGGCTACTAGACTCATACCATCAGATCTAGAGAATATAAAATTAGGTTGTAAACAGAGATTCGAAGTACTAGCCATAGACACCTTATCAGATGCAGATTGGCGAAGTCCACTTGTGAGTTATTTAACAAATCCAACATTGAATATTGATAGGAAGATAAAATATAGAGCATTATCATATGTCCTCGTGGGAAATGAATTATTCAAAAAGACCCAAGAAGGCGTATTACTGAAATGCCTAGGAGAAAGTGAGGCATACTTAGCATTGTCAGAAGTCCACAATGGGGCATGTGGGGCACATCAAGCAGGTCATAAAATGAAATGGTTGTTATTTCGATATGGCATGTATTGGCCCAGCATGTTCAAAGAATGTATAAATTTTGCTAAAGGGTGTGAAGAATGCCAGAAACATGCAGGAATTCAACATGCTCCTGCAAGTGAGTTACATTCGATCATTAAACCATGGCCCTTTAGAGGATGGGCATTAGATTTAATAGGAGAAATTAATCATGCTTTGTCTAAAGGACAAAAATATATCTTGGTAGGAATAGATTATTTTACCAAGTGGATCGAAGCAATACCATTAATAGCTGCTGATCAAGAGGCTATTATTGAGTTCATACAGAAACAAATTATCTATAGGTTCGGATTGCCAGAGAGCATAACCACAGACCAAGGTTCTGTGTTTACTGGTAGGAAGATGCAAGAATTTGCTCAAGAGATGGGGTTTAGATTACTAACATCAACACCATATTATGCTCAAGCAAATGGTCAGGTCGAAGCAGCCAATAAAGTGATAATAGGGTTAATTAAGAAACATGTTGGTAAAAAGCCAAGGAACTGGCACAAGACTTTGGACCAAATACTATGGGCCTGTAGAACATCTCCTAAAGAAGCTATTAACACCACGCCTTTCCAACTAACATTTGGTCATGATGCAGTTATACCAGTAGAAATTCATCTACAATCAGTTCGAATTCAAAGACAAAACGAGATTCCATCTGCATTATATTGGGAGATGATGATGAATGAGTTAGTTGAGTTAGATGAAGTTAGATTGCATGCATTGGAAATCCTAATGAGACAAAAGGAAAGGGTAGCCAAGGCATATAACAAAAGGGTGAAAGGAAAAGCATTCACTATTAATGACTTAGTCTGGAAAGTCATATTGCCCATGGACAAGAAAAATAGAACATTAGGTAAATGGTCACCTTATTGGGAAGGACCTTTTCGAATAGTAAAGATATTTTCAAACAATGCATATGAAATCGAAGAGTTGGCTGATGATAAGCGAATCCTAAAGGTTAATGGGAAATATTTAAAGAAATATAAGCCACGCCTGCAGGAGATTCGAATAATAACAACATAATTGAAACATCATAAAGGAATGCCAAAATGGTAATATAGATTGCCAAAATGGCGTTGTTTGGATATTACAGACCAAAATTCAACCAAGATTCAAAACTAATTAAATAAATAGAGATTTAAAAATAGGCATTGTTCCTCAATCTATCAAAAGTACTCCGAAAGGACTCAAGCCTTTGTTGAGTGAAGCGCCTTGCTCCTTCCAGGGTAGCTACTTCTCCCTTAAGCTACTCTACTGCTTCCATTTCTGCAAGTCCTTTGTTGAGGAGCTCTTCGAACTAATTGCCAGCAGTATTGGTTTCATATGCCAATTGTTGTTATTGAGCCTCCTTAACCTTTTGTTGGAGCTCTTGAATTTGCTTTTCCCAGAGAAGAATAGACTGAGCTCGAGCTTCATAGTCAGTTTTGGCTTGCTTTATATGCATGGCTTGGTCTTCAGCTTCTCTAGAGAGCTTCGAAGCATGCTCATAAGCAGCGTCCATGGCAGTTCGTTTCTCCTGGACCTTATTAGTAGCAAATTCATCTTGAAGAAGACACCCAGTCACGTTATCTAACAAAGCTTGAAGATCGAATAATATGGTGCTGACTAGAAAAGAGCAGGTGGCGAGGTTAACTTGCGTAAGTAGCTCCTTCATGGTATAGCAAGTTGTACTATCCTTCTTGAGCACTTCGAACAAGTCCACATCAATGATTGTTCTCCTAATTTTGTTAAGGAGTACAACTTTATCATCTGAGGGCAATGGATCGTTAGTCGAACTAGTACCAACCCTAGCAAGAGGAGTGTCCCTTTGAGCTAGTTTAGCCTTCATATACCCAATTGGGTCATTTCGTCTTAGGAGAGCTAACTCCTCTTCAGTCATTTGAGATTGAGACGATCGAGGAAGTTCCATACGCAAGGGAGTCACATCCATCTCGACTTCCATAGGCTCATTGGTCTGGTCACCATCACCTTCACTTTTTTCTTGCTCATTGCCTTCTTCATCATCAACCAGATCCACCACTTCGATATCATTGTTCTCACTGCTATTGACATCTGACTCTGTTCCATCAGTCGAACCATTCTGGGCATCTTCTTCCTCGGATCCTTCCTCTGCAGATTCTTTGTTCTCTTGATCAGAATCAGCCTTCTCCTCTTCAACATGAATGTCCTTTGGGCTCTCTTGAAGGGTTTCAAGAGGAGACTTTGGAAGAGAAGTTTCTGGTAAAATCTTTGCAGACTCATGAGGCGTTCCTTCGTTCGTTTCTTTCAAAGGAGGAGAAGTGCCTTGGTCATCTTGTTGCTATGAAGCCCCAGTCGGAACCGCCATGTTGGAGGATCCTTTGTTTTGCACCAGGTTACTGGAGTCCCCATGAGGAGAAGAGTTGATGGGAGCAGCAGTATTTGATGGAGGAGTCGAAGTAGTAGGAGTTGGGTTTGGAATGTCCTACAGAGACAAAGAATATTAAGAGCATGCACCAAGGTAATGAATAATTATTTTTGTTAAAGATTCGAGTTCAATTTACCTGTGGATTCTCTGAGGAAAGGTTACTATCTATATGTTCCAACATTACGTTGGAGGTCGAAGGTGTATTTTTGGATTTTGTTGAGGGAGCAACATCTCTGGAATCGAGTCCAGAAATGCCAGTTGGTTCAGCGCCTTTGGAAACTTCTTTCTTCTGCTTCTTCTTTGAAGCAGTTGGTGAATTCCCTCTAGCATTGGGATTCTTCCCAGTAGTGCTTGGTTTCCTTTTCTTCGGAGTGGTTGGTGGGAGTTTGTTAGTCTGAAAAGATTTAAACATGAATTAGATCTAAATCATGAATTTCAGTTTATTCGAAACATCAGGGCTAATTGATTATCTCTGGAGTTGGAACATTTGTTATTGCTGGTGTTGTGGTTGTTGCAGTAGTTGTTGTTGGTATGGCTAAGGGCACATCATCAGTGGTTTCGACAGATTGTTGGGAGGTACTTCCTTCTTTATACTTCGAAGCAACGGACTTTATCCTGATGGCTGAAAATCGAAACAATTAAGGTAAATGTTAAAAATGAAGAAAGTAAGAAAAATTTGGGATTTTCCCAAGCATTCGCACCAGTGCCTTAATTAGATATAATCGACATGGCAGAAAGGTCATAGCGAAGATCTCCTGGGAAATCATGGAGCCAATGACGAGCCCATGTCACAGTCTCAGATGGCTTTGGTTTCTTTTGAAGGTATTTGAACATTTATTTGCAAGTGAACCACCAAGGGTATGGAGGAAACCAAGCCAGAGCCAGTTCTGAGGTAGGCAACCTAGGAAATTTAGGTGGATGCATTTCGAGTGCCAACCTATACCTATCCCCAGGTGACAACCCTGAAGGAAGTTTGAGCTTAGAAATTTTTTCTTTAAATTTTTCCTTCAAGGTCTCAGCCGCTTGATGCACAGTGGTTTCCAAGTGTGTGGGATCATAAGTGGTTTCGAAATAATTTTGAAAAGCCCTAATCTCTTTGGCGTGAGTGAACATACCTTTTTTGGAGTGTACCTGCACATCAAACGCATCAGTTAGTTTCTGTTGAATGGAGAGGGTATCGAACATATAAGATTGGTAGAACTTAGTCCACCATTCCAGAAAACCCTTCGCTGTGAAGTGTGTGGGTTCAAAAGGTAGTAGTTTGAATTGAGCGAAGTCTTGATATTGTTCTTGTTGCAGTTTGGCTTCTCTTGCTTTAAAGGTTCGACCAGAAGTGATGGCACTCTATGTTTGGAACAGAGGTTCAGGGATTAACTGACACAGGCCAAATTGTCTGGAAACAAAGTTAGGTTGATAGGAAAAGAGGAAGATTTGATTCTTGGAAGGAGTGATTTGTGAGGAAATTAATCTAGGAAGCAGAAAGGCTTTCCAAATATCTTGAATTTCTTTACTTTTAATTGCTTCTGAAAGAGACATGGTGAACCATGATGGTCCATGAGCCCTTGAAGCAAAGGGTGCCATGGTCTCTTCAAATTTGTGTCTTTTGGAAAAAATCATGATGTAGTTTGAGAAAAGGACCTTGAAGTCATATTTATCATCATTCGGGGTGAGTTTTCGCAGCCTTGTACCTTCAATAATTCTATCCGCTATCTTCGGATCTTGTTCAAAAATGGTGTCAGCAGTTGATAATGAGGATTCAAACATGGCATTAAGCCATAATTGAAGTAACCAGAAGGGGCCAGCTAGAAGGATGTTTTTGGGAGTATGGGATTTCAAACTCGAAACGGTTGATCTTAAGCTTTCGTAAAGATCAACAAGTAACAGTTTGCTCAAACATACCCTCCTATTCTCATGTAAGTATCTAGCTAAAGGGATGAACCTGCTTGCTACCTGTAAGGACCTGCTACAGAATACGTATCTTGATAACCATAAAGTGAGAAAAGCAATATGTTCCACATCTGACACACTATCTCCTTCAGTGTGGTAATGGCTAATGAATTTTGAAAAACTGGCTAATTTGACATCGAAGTCAATAATGCTGGAGTGTTCTTCATTATCAGGGATGTAGGTTTCTCCTACTGGTGACAAACCAGTGATGGCTGCTATATCGAAAAACGTGGGTGTTATCATTCCCCCAGGGAGATGAAAGGTGTTGTAGGTGTTGTCCCAGAAATATAAGGATGCAAATAACAGTGGATGACTATAGGTGAAGCCTGGTTTCGATAACTTAATCAGATTATAGATTCCTAATTCCTCCCATTGCTGGGATTTCTTGGCTTCTACTTTGGTGAGCCAGTTTTGGTAAGCTATGTCAGAGGTAGGGCAGGATCAGAATGGTTTAAAGTTGCTCTTCACGTAGTCTAACACAAAGGGATCTTTTGGGGGAATGGTTGGAGTTTCTATGGTTTTCGAATCAGAAGACTCGCCTATCTTAGGGATATCCATCTTATTAAACAAGGGTTTAAAGTTGTAACAGACAAGGAAGATTTTTCTGGTATCTTTCAAGATTTCAAAAACTGTAAGAGGACCCATTAGAGCAAACCTCTTTCCAGCAGCGTTAGTTGGAATCAATACCTGAGAGGCGTAGAGCATTTCCTTTTCCTTGGAGATCATTTGAGGGATAAGCACAGATTGACCTTGATAAGTACCGACCCTGCTTTCCATAATTGTTCCTGTGTTCTTGCTTTTCTTCTTGGAAGTTTTCTTCAGTTGGGATGATGTTGTTGAAGACATTGTTGAAGATTGTTGGAAGTTTTAGGGTTTTATTAAGAGGAGAGGAAGAAAAAGTTTCAGAATGTGGAAAAAGAATAAAAGACTAAGTTGATTAGTTTTTATAGTGTGGAAGCTTAAACATCCACTAAGTGAGACTAGGATACGTGGGAGTCATGGGTTGGATTGATGAGGAGGTGGCGTAAAGGCTGATATTGGTAATAAGCGTGATTAATAATAATCATTGTTTTATAACCGCACCATGCTGTGAATACTGATTCAAGACGGTTAAGAAATCCAAGAGGCGTCGTGATTGACGTGGTTGAAGTCATACACAGTAAATGTTATGATTACTCAAAAGTCACATCACAATCTTGCAAATATATTTAAAATAAGTGTTTCTCAAAGGATCGAAATACAAATTTTAAAGGGGCATTTTGTTGGCTGAAGATTTTGATGATACAGTTCGAAATGAAGCAATATGGATGTTTCGTTGGAATAAAGCAAAATGTTACAGTTCGGAATGATAGAAGCGGTTCTTCGAACGGACATGTCAAAGCTCAGAGCTTCGAGTGACAGTTGTGAAGATATATTTAAAAGAAGCCTCGAAGTGATAACGAGACCGTGTCTGTGAAATGAGTTCAAAGCGAAGATTGCCAAGGCATTTGAAATTCAAACGCGAGCGGGATGTTGGAATTCAAATATATATGCGCTGGAGCGTTCGAAGACGCGTGGAAGCTAGAGAGGAGCAGTGCTCTGCATGTTCTGAACGTGGCAGAATCTTATAGGCAAGACCGTTATGGTCGAAGTAGTATAAATAGAAGTCTTAATATTAGGATTTCGTGTGTCATATCTATTGTACAAAATTCAGTAAACATTCAAAATACCACATGGATAGGGAAACGAATGCTCGAATAATGTACGTATGATAACACCAAACATTTATAATTCAGTAAAACTCTTTATCTTTTCCAGTTTATCTTCCATTTTCATGTTAATGTCATTCAAATACCTTTACATTCAAAGTCATTTACTTATTTCTTGCATTTAAACGCTTTTCTTCTATTCGAATCCTTTACATTTCAGAAACTCTTTTACATTTCATGCTTTTATATTCATGCTTTTTACATTAAAGTCTTTACATTCAAAGTCATTCACTTATTTCTGCATTTAAACATTTCTTTGCAATCCAATCTTTATTCATTCAATTCAGTTTCGTATTTCTTTACTTGATTATGTCATTAGATTCTTTTAACATGGTAATCGAAGTGAATTGAACGTCTATAAAACATTCTAAATACAAATCCTAACTATGAATATCAATTTTGCAATTAGATTTATCCAAATGACCAATACCCCATAGGATCAATCTAGTCGATCCTGCAAGTTACTAGAGAGATTAAATAACAGTCATTAAGATTATTTGATAGTTTGGAGAACTAGCGGTTGTTTACCAGAAATCACTGTAAACACAGTGACAACTTCCCTACATCCTGAGAGCATGGACATAGTCGAAAAAATACTACGCATAATCAAAGACCCGCTAGGTTGACACACCTAGGCAAAAATAAGGGCTTCCCGGCGAACCAAAAGGGTTCGGGCAAAAATAAGGGATGAAATGAAAAAAATCCGTACACCCGGCAAGTCGAAAACCTGAAAAGGCGGCTTGGGAAAAAAGGGTATCCCGATGGACTGAAAACCTGAAAGGGCGGTCCAGGCAAAAATTAGGGATCAAAGCGTATGACTATGTCCCGTCATCTCGTCACTTGTCTACCAGAAGAAGATTTGTCAATCGGCGGTTGTCAAGCACCTCATAGGCTTTCTTCTCCCGCAGAAACTGGGGCAATAAGAATTGTCCGAACTGTGCAGTTGCTCTGTCCACCAAGGTAACAAGGTAGCTTCAACTTAAGAATACGACCAAGATACCTTCACTCTCCGCAGAGTAAGACAATAATGGAAGCTCTCCCCGCTGAGACTTGCAACTACAAAAGAATCAGCAATATTCTCCCCAAGAAGAGTTGGTCTCCCCTCAAGCCCTAAAAAGGCACAGTATCCCCAGCAAGTCAGTAATGCTCTCCCCCAAGTAGAGTTGGCCTACCATCAGTCCTGAAAAAGTTGGGTATCCCCCAGAAGATCTTAATATTCTCCAGCAGAGTATAAAGATATTCCTCAGCAAGCATCCCCGGCAGTCTTAATATTCCTCGACAAAATATAAGAATGTTCCCCGGCGGAATACAAGATGCCCTCAACGGAGCCATTTCCTCAAAAGTTTCCCCAGGAGAGTTGAATCATCTCCCCGGTAGATTCTGGAAGCTTATCCCCTGCAGAATACATCTCTCCCCAGCCATATTCAGAAGGTTATTCCCCACCAGAGTCTAACTGGGTTATCCTCAGCAAAATTGCAACTGAAAGATCGTCCCCAACGAAGTTCTTTCCATCCCCCAGCGGAGTTCATCAAAATCCCCAAAGCATAACAACGGAATCCCCAACGGAGTTTATCGTTCAAATCTTCAGCGAAGCATCTCTTCCCCACAGAGTAAGTCCCCGCAGAGTAATCTCTTCACCAGGTTTATTCCCCAATGGAGTCATCTTCTCCTACCGGTTTATTCTTGCAATCATCTTCGTTCATCATCCCCAGCGGAGACGAAGAACTCTACTCTTCAACATCAGCCCAGGATTTAACAAGCTTCCCGGCATTTGTCAAGGATTTATTTTCCAGACGAAAATACATTCATAAACATTTCGCATTCCATATCTCCTGCTTACATACATGATAAAGTGCATACGACACAATCTCATTTTTTGAGAACATCATGACATCATGCATTTCATACATCATGACATTGCATACAACTAATGTTTTGCCTTTTCAGGAAAAGGTCAATCCAAAGATGATTATCATCAACCTTTGAAGTTCCAGATTAATACCTGTATCTAGCCAGGAAATATCTGTGAGCGACTGATTGTAGATCTATACCTGAAACCAGCCAGGAAAGTTATCTACATGAAGAGATTGAAGATCAATACCTGTAGCAAGCCAGGAAGTCATCTTTATTTCTCAGGTCAGAGATCTACACCTGTATCCAGCCAGGAAAGCTATCTTGACCAACCTTTTTTTTAAGTTCCAGATTAATACCTGTATCTAGCCAGGAAGTATCTGTGGACGATTGATTCTAGATCTATACCTGTAACTAGCCAGGAAAGTTATCTACATGAAGAGATTAAAGATCAATACCTGTAGCAAGCCAGGAAATCATCTTTATTTCTCAGGTCGGAGATCTATACCTGAAACCAGACAGGAAAGCTATCTTGACCAACCTTTTTTAAGTTCCAGATTAACACCTGTATCTAGCCAGGAAGTATCTGTGGATGATTGATTGTAGATCTATACCTGTAACTAGCCAGGAAAGTTATCTACATGAAGAGATTGAAGATCAATACCTGTAGCAAGCCAGGAAGTCATCTTTATTTCTCAGGTCAGAGATCTATGCCTGTATCCATCCAGGAAAGCTATCTTGACCAACCTTTTTAATTGCCGGATTAATACCTGTAACTAGCCAGGAAGTATCTGTGGACGATTGATTGTAGATCTATACCTGAAACCAGACAGGAAAGTTATCTACAGGAAGAGATCGAATATTAATACCTGAAACCAGACAGGAAAGTTATCTCGACCAACTTTTTTGTTAAGTTCCAGATTAATACCTATAACTAGCCAGGAAGTATCTGTGGACGATTGATTGTAGATCTATACTTGAAACCAGACAGGAAAGTTATCTACATGAAGAGATTGAAGATCAATACCTGTAGCAAGCCAGGAAGACTATCTTTATTTCTCAGGTCAGAGATCTATACCTGAAACCAGACAGGAAAGCTATCTCGACCAACTTTTTTTAAGTTCCAGATTAATACCTGTATCTAGACAGGAAGTATCTGTGGACGATTGATTGTAGATCTATACTTGTATCTAGCCAGGAAAGTTATCTACATGAAGAGATTGAAGATCAATACCTGTAGCAAGCTAAGAAGTCATCTTTATTTCTCAGGTCAAATATCTATACCTGAAACCAGACAGGAAAGCTATCTTGACCAACCTTTTTTAAGTTCCAGATCAACACTTGTAACTAGCCAGGAAATATCCGTGGACGACAGGTTAACACCTGAAACCATACAGGAAAACCACCTATATGAACTGATTGTAGATTAATACCTAAAACCAGACAGGACAACTATCTACTTGACCATCATCAGGAAACCCTACACAGGTTCCTTCTTTCAACTTATCAAGTTACAATTCTACGAACTACATATATGCAAGTTCTCGCTAAGGAATCTCTTATGCGATCAATCTCCATATGGCATCTTTAAGCCCATCTCCACAACTATCCATTATATTTCCAGATGGCATCTATAAGCCCATCCCCGACAAGGTTCTGTCACATCTTCAGATGGCATCTATAAGCCCATCCTCATATCCATCATATCTCCAAATGACATCTGTAAGCCCATTCCCGACACCACATTGCTGATACTACACCATGCGAGTGCAAATTTCTGGGCACTTTAGTGTTCAATCATCTTCCACCTTCGGATCACGAAAGGCACGCAAGCCAATCTACATCCTCAGGTCTAAGAAGATTGAACAGGGGCAACTGTTGTACCCAAAAAGTTTCCCTCCCATATTCTTCAAGGTTCCTCAAGAATGACCCTCAAACTGCTCAAAATTATTCAAGGATTAGACAGTCAAACCACCTCCTAAGCCAGCTGAAATTAGGGTTTTGGTTCTTTCAAGGAATTGGAGGTTTTCAATGGCTCAATCAAGCCTCATAGGCCTATATACATCCTCAAGCACCTACATGCCAAGTTTCAAGGCTCACAGTGCCAAGTTGCACAATCAAAAGCCTCATTTGCTCCATTTGACCTACAGTCAACTGCAAGGGCAACATATTATTTTGAGTCCACAATCATCATTTGATCAAATCTTGATCATGATTCCACAAGCTTAGCTCAAAAATCATCAAGATGCAAAAGTTACTATTTTTGGACAGTAAAAAAGTCAACTGTATCTTGACCAGGGCATAACTTTTTCATGGTTCATCAGAAAAATCCCATCCAATGCTCATTTTGAAGGGGATGACATTTCCTACAATCCATATTCACACTCCAAGTTCAAGAAATTCTCTCACAAAAAGTTATCAATTTCTACATTATAGGTCAAATTCAAAAGTCAACAAAAATGCACTTTGAGTCAAAGGCCATAACTTGAGATTGGTAAATCCAAATGACATGGGACCAAAGGCATTGGTTAGAGGACTTCAATACCTTTCCAAAATGTCCAATAACATGTTCATATGATCAAAATTAAGCAAGATATGCATTGGAGAAGTTGGGAAATTTTTGTGAATTTGCAAAAGTCAACTTTGCTCAAAACACCTTATTTTTGCTAATGGGCCTCAAATTTCTTCTTGAAACTTTATCCATGACTTATGCACGACCCATTAAGATTATTTGAATTTATTTTCTTATTTTTTATTAATTAATTGGCTTTTTAATCAATATTAATTCATTTAATTAATTTAAATTGTAGGTAATACAAAGATTTGATTTTTCAATCTTTTTGTGAAGCAAGAATGACCTAAAAAAACTGGCTATTTCGTGTACCAATCAAGGATGCAAATATCTCCAAGTTTGGCAACTTTTTCCAATCATGAAGATTCAAAATTATTTGATTTCCAATCAAATATTTAATCATCATTCCAATGGATTTTTGCTCAAAGATTTGACCTAGTTTCATTCTCCTATAAGTACACAAGCTAATCCTAATCACGCATACGTGAAAGCACTGCAAAGAAAGCCATAACCAATTCAAGAAAATTCAAGAAAACTTGAAAACTATTTTCTATATTCCAGGCCAATTCAAGGACTTTTGTTGGTTCAAACACATTGCAGGAAGTGTGAGGAACGTGTAGCAATCAAATTCACGTGCTAAAGCTCAAGAAATCATCAAGAACAGTCTCACGGTTTGACACTTTTTTTCATAATCGCAACTCTTAATTCATGAGCATTTAACGTGATTTTTTGATTATTTTGCATTGCTTGAATCCATATGAAGCTATTGGCATAGTTTAATTGAGTTATAATGTACAGAATCATAAATTGCCATTGACAAATTTTAGGGTTCATAAACTTTGAATTTGGGGATTCAGTAACCAGGAAAAATTGAGACCACTAAGGCATATGGTTGAAACCGTCAGAACAAGACGAACATAGCTATTCGTGAAACATTTATATAGAGCACAACTCTATCCGCTATTTTTCCTTATTGCAGTTTGTGGGGGTTAAAAACCCCCTCTATCTAACGTTTATTTTGCAGGTTCAGCGAGGAAGACGATGAGCTGTTGATATGCCATTGGGTAATTCAAAAAGGGCGCGCGTTTATTTGTTTGTACATCATATGTGATTGTTTTTATATATTATATTTACTTATTGTTATAATAACAAACGCAGGCAAATGGCGTAGTGGCTGATGTGCTGGCTTGAAATCATTGGGACCTGGGTTTGAATCTCAGGTCCCCCAAAACGCTTATATTGTTTTTTCTAACATAATCACATGCAGGCTTTCCAACGTGTTCCACCATATACCTCACTTACCAACATTCCAGGTGGCTTCAAATTCAAATCTAATGGTCCAGATGGAAGGACCATGGTACTCCCTGGTCAATGCACGCCTGGACAATCAAAGAAAGTCAAACGGACTGGCAGCTTAATGGGCCTGAAATTGCCAACAAACCTCCTTGTTGGGCCTAGCACCCCCCTGGTTCATTCATTCTTTTCTTTTCTTTTTATTTTCTTTTACTAATTATTATTATTAATTATTATTATTTTAATTATCATAATTATTTATTTTCATAAGAAAACATAAAAAACATAATATTTTTCTTATTATTATTAATTTCACCCTTTATTATTTTTGTAAATAAATACTAACAAATTAATTTAGTTAATTAGGTTAACTTTAATTTTTTCACAATAAATAAAATTAACATAGGATTAGGGTTTTCTTGACAATTTTAATTTCTTTTCTTTTATTTCATTAAAACATCAAAAAACTAAATAATACTTTTTTTTAATTATTCAATTAATTAGGATTAGGTTTAATTAAATACAAAAAGGACCAAAAACTCATTCTTTCTCAAAAAAAGGACAAAACCCTAAGGACTTCCCCAATTTAATTTTATTTCGCGCATATTATTTTTGATCATATTTATGTAATTGCTCCGAGGATGTAAGAGATAATTAGGACCCTTTTTATCGTTTTCTTTATTTTTCCGCAATTTACTTTTCAAGGGTTATGTTTTTGGCGATGTAACTACCCGACCCCTTGTAATAGCGTAGATTTACTTTCCGCAATTTACTTTCCGCAACTATTAACTGTTATGCATGACAAGACTTTCCTGAAAATTAAAATCAACTCGTAGCTCACTATAACTTGTACAAAGATAATTTAACATGAAACCTGACACACTCGCACATGCCACTCCTAGGGTACGCCTCACTTGGTTGCCTCGACGTGGTCATTGAGTATAAGGTGTTTTAGAGGTCGCCCTCTGTCTAAAGATCCAAGTTGCCTCGAAATGGTTGCCTCAGATAAAAAGGATCTAGGACTTTAGGGTTACCTCTAAGGCGTCCTACTATTGCTTTGGTGACCACATGTCCCATATAATCGAATTGACCCGAATAACTCCAACGACAGTGCTACCTACTCCTCAATAGTGGGATAGTACTGTCTCAAGGACATTTACACAGCTTAATTTCTTTTGAGTAGGTAGATTTCTCCTAAGTACTTGCTCTTTCAAAACAACAAAAATACTTTTCGCACCTACACTTTTCTGACAAAAGTTTTCAAACAAAAACTTCATACACTCTTGAGGACTGATACAAGAGTTACCTAGAAGTTTTCAAACTAAACTCTTTTCAAAACCCACAAACACAAGAAAAGCAAACATTTTTGAAAACATAGTGAGCAAGTACCTAAGAGCCCGTGGATAACCACGGATAGAAAGGGTGCTAACACCTTCCCTTTCTATAATCTACCTCCCGAACCGAGAAACATCTCGAAAAGGAATTTTGCTGTGCTTTTGTCCTTTCCTTGTTGGAGAAAATAAAAGACGGTGGCGACTCTTGCTTACCGCGACATTTCGCGAACCAGCATTCCAAAACAGTTAGTTCTATTTCCACCGATCACAGTAGCTTTATTTCACGACATGATACATCACGAAATAAAGGTCTATATGGACGACATGATAGCCAGATATCAAACTGAAGAGGAGCATCTTGACCATTTGCAGAAACTATTTGAGAGACTAAAGAAATACAAGCTGAGGTTGGACCCGAACAAATTCACATTTGGGGTGAGGTCCGGTAAACCCCTAGGCTTCGTCGTCAGCGATAAAAATATCGAAGTGGATCCTGCCAAGGTGAAAGCAATACAAGAAATGCCTGCTCCTCGCACTGAGAAGGAAGTTAGAGGATTCTTAGGACGACTTAATTATATTTCCAGATTCATTTCTCACTTAACAGCTACTTGTGAACTAATTTTCAAACTACTAAAGAAAGATCAAGTAGTCAAATGGAATGATGAGTGCCAAGCTGCCTTCGACAAGATCAAAGAGTACCTACAAGAGCCTCCTGTTTTGATTCCTCCAGTCGAGGGAAGACTCTTGATCAAGTATCAAACTATCTATGGAAATTCAATGGGGTGTGTGCTGGGGCAGCATGACGAGTCTGGCCGAAAAGAGAATGTTATTTATTACCTGAGCAAAAAGTTTACCGACTGTGAAACAAGATATTCACTGCTCAAGAAAACTTATTGTGCTCTGACATGGGCTGCTCGCCGGCTAAGACAATATATGTTGACCCATACTACCTTATTGATATCCAAGATGGATCCAATTAAATACATATTCGAGAAGCGTGCCCTCTCTAGGAGAATAGCAAGATGGCAGATGATTCTGACTGAATACGACATTCAGTACACTACCCAAAAAGCCATAAAGTGCAGTGTACTAGCCGATCACCTTGCTCATCAAACTGTGGATGACTACCAGTCCATGAAATTCGAATTCCCAGATTTAGACATCATGATGGTAAACAAATGTGAAGAATTCAGACCATATGACGGACCTGAACAAGGATCCCGATGGACCCTGGTTTTTGATGGGGCATCCAACACACTCGGCAATGGCATAGGTGTTGTACTTATATCCCCTGAAGGATGTCATACTCCCTTTACCGCAAGACTTTGCTTTAACTATACAAATAACATGGAAGAATACGAAGCGTGAATTTTTGGTCTCAAAGCTGCCATAAATTTGGGAATCAAGTCCTTAAGTGTGTTCAGAGATTCAACCTTAGTCATCAGTCAGATCAAAGGAGAATGGGAGACGAAGCACCCGAACCTCATCCCCTACAAAGAACATGTATTAACATTAATCCAACATTTCAAGGAAATTACCTTTGAGCATTTTCCACGAGAGAAAAATCAACTAGCAGACATGCTAGCCACAATGTCATCCATGTTTAAACTCAAGTGGGATAAAGAGGCTCCCCAGATCACCATTGAACGGATGGAAGAACCAGCTTACTGTCACGAGATCGATACTGAAGAAGTAGTGGACCAGCCTTTGTTCCATGAAGTTAAGAGGTATCTCAAGGCTCAAGAGTATCTGGAAGGAGCTTCAGTCAATGATAAGAAGTTCTTAAGGAGATTTTCTGCTAAGTTCTTCATCAGTAATGTCATTCTCTACAAACGCAACCATGACTCTGTTTTGCTTCGTTGCATAGACAAGGTTAAGGCAGAAAAGATCATGGCTGATCTACATGAAGGCACTTTTGGCACCCATTCAAGTGGGCATACGATGGCTAAGAAGATCCTAAGGGCAGGGTACTACTAGTCTACCATGGAAGCAGATTGCCATCAGCATTATCGAACCTGTCACAAGTGTCAGATCTATGCTGACAAAGTGCATGAGCCTCCAGTTCCTCTAAATATGTTGACTGCTCCCTGGCCATTCGCGATGCGGGGCATCGTTATGATTGGAGAAATCAAACCTACATCTTCTAATGGACACCGCTTCATCTTGGTGGCCATTGACTATTTCATGAAGTGGGTTGAGGCAACTTCTTTCGCTTCTGTTAACAAGAATGTTGTGGCCTGTTTCATCAAACGGAATCTCATCTGTCGGTAGGGTATCCCAGAGAGAATCATCACAGACAATAGTATAAATCTCAACAATACTATGATTAACGCACTACGCGCGCAATTCAAGATCCAGCATAATAATTCTTCCCCTTACCGGCCAAAGATGAATGGAACTGTCGAAGCCGCAAATAAGAACATCAAGAAGATCATACAAAAGATGACAGTAACCTACAAGGACTGGCATGAGATGATACCATTCGCTCTCCACGGTTACCGTACCACGACGCGCACCTTAATTGGGGAAACTCCCTTCTCCTTGGTATGCGGCATGGAAGCTGTTCTACCAATTGAAGTCCAAATACCTTCTCTGAGAATTATAAAGGATGCAGGGCTGAGTGAAGATGATTGGATCCAAACTCGACTTGACTAGTTAAACCTAATTGATGAGAAGAGGCTTACGACTATCTGTCACAGCCAGATGTACCAAAAATGTATGATCAAAGCGTTTAACAAAAAGGTCAGACGTCAGGTATATCAGGTTGGTGACTTGGTAATCAAGCGTATCATGTTACCACAAGGTGATCCCAGCGGTAAATGGACTCCTACGTACGAAGGACCGTTTGTGATCAAAAACATATTCTCTGGTGGAGCAATGATCTTAACCACTATGGATGGCGACGACCTTCCACATCCTTTGAACGCAGACATAGTTAAAAGATACTATGCATAAGAGACCCGCTAGATAGACACACCTAGGCAAAACAAGGGCGTCCCGACGAACCACAAAGGTTCGAGTAAAAATTAGGGATAAAACAAAAAAATATGTACACCCGGCAAGCTGAAAACTCAAAAGGGCGGCTTGGGGAAAAAATGGTATCCTGGTGGACTAAAAACCCGAAAGGGCGGTCCATGAAAAAGTTAGGGAATTAAAGCGTATGACTATGTCCCGTTGGATCACCTTACAGACAACCTTTAGCTTCGACTGACAAACTCAATGGTTCTGATCAATCCAATCAACTTCGGACAAGGCAGCTAGTGGACAAGATGCTCAGAGACACGAAGATTATAACAGAATGGGAACCCCATGGGATTATTTCACATAGCTATCTTTTCTTTGTACCAAATTTTCATTTTTTCTATGACGACGTTCTCCTACTAGAATGTTCGTCTCATTGTACAAAAATACTTATTCAAGTTAATACAAAGATATCTCTTTGAAAGTGCAAAACTATCTGTTTTTTTTTGTTTTTTCTGTGTTTTGTTTACAAAAACGTCCAATGATTTATTTTTGAACATATTCATTTGAACGTGACTACTATTTACAAATGAACAAAAAAGGAATAGAAAATAGAAAGACAATCACTAATGGCTTTAAGAAATATGATAATGTCTTTAGACTATTCCATAAAATGCCTCACAGTGTGCAACTTAATGATAACAAGCTCTCTCACATCCCCGAAGGAACAAAACTTGCAATTATCACTCTCTAGTAAAAGTCGCACAATTTCTCAGGATTCCCCAACAGGATTTCACAAGCAATACACGACGTTTCCTTTATACAACAGAGTTTATTTCTCCAACAAATGGAAGCTCATCAACTCATCAGCAACTTCAAAACATGAAGACTTACACCCTTTGTACCAAGCGGTACTCAAGGATTTATCTTCCCCAGCAACACTGCAGCATAACAACTAACACGTCCATACATTGCATCCATACATTGATAACACAAATGCATACAACACAATCTCATTTATTTTGAGAACATCATTTCACCATGAATTTCATACATCATGACATTGCAGGCAACTAATCTTTCATCTTTTTAGGAAAGATCAATAAACAGAAAATTGTCATCAAATTTTTAACAAGTCAATTACAGATCAATTCCCAAGAAAGGATTGGTCAACCATCTACACAACAGATGTTTCTTTCAGACTCCTGCTGGTTCAGTTTAAATATCTCAACAATTTATTCTGATTCTTTTCCCACAGCTGTCTTCTCTGGTTTAGATAAATCTCTTAATGATTTATTCTGATTCTTCTCTAGATCCCTGTTGGTTCAGATAAATCTCTCAATGATTTATTCTGATTCTTTCCCGCAGACGCTTTCTTTGGTTCAGATAAATCACACAAAGATTTACTCTGATTCTTTCCAGTTAAATATTATTCAAGATCTCTTTTGGTTCAGTTCAAACCCCTCAACAGTTTATCCTGATACTTTCCAAAGGAGCACTTCGGGTTCAGATAAGTCTCTCAAGGATTTATTCCGATTCTTTCCCGAAAACGCTTTCTCTGGTTCAGATAAATCACTAAAAGATTTACTCCGATTCTTTCCAATTAAAGAACATTCAAAATTTCTTTTGGTTCAGTTTAAACCCCTCAACGGTTTATCCTGATACTTTCCAAAAAGAACACTTCTGGTTCAGATAAATCACTCCAAGATCTATCCTGATTCTTCCTAGTCAAACAACATACAAGACTTCTTCTGGTTCAGATAAGTCGCTCTAAAGATTTATTCTGATTCTTTTCCAGTTGAATTCAAGTTCGGACTTAGTACATTCTCTGTCAAAAGTCACCCTCGGATGGCATCTACAAGCCCATCTCCGGCGAAACTCCACCATTCCTCCAAATGGCATCTATATGCCCATTGCCATTTTAACTCTTTAGGTTTAAGAAGATTGAACAGGGGAAGCTGTTGTACCCCAAAATTTTCCCTCTCATTTATCAAATATTTTCTCACAAGATCTCCTTAGGTTCAAGACTGCATAAGGATTGATCAACTCAAACCACCTCCTTAAGCACTGATGACTAAAATTAGGGTTTGAGGTATTTTTCTTGAACTTCTATCTCATTACTTAGGCATTGTTAAGCTTGCATTTATGAAGATGAAATGTAGATATCATTGCCCTGAAGCTGTACATGTCCATAGATTTTATTTATATTGATTGATCTAGGAGAATTTTAGGATTGAACCTCTGAAAATAATTAGGTCAGAATTTGGTACTTTCAAAAATTCTCATTTATCTTTGATTTATAGCTTATGATATTTATATGGTTGGATTCTTATGGAAAAATGGAGCAACTTTCATGTTTGCATTTTCCATTTTTGTTGAGAAATGTGAAGTTACAGGTGGTCTGGCTGGAGGTTGAAGATGAAGTGTGTTCAGGACTTGTTTTGCCTTATATATTTATCATTTCAGTTATATTAACGGATGTATAGCCACCCTAGTGGTAAGTCAGCGCGCTGGTAATCAAGAGATCATGGGTTCGAACCTCAACACGCTGCCTTTTGTATTTTTTTCATATTTTTTGACACCTTTCTGTTTTTGCAGCGCTTGGGCCAACAATTTGGGCCTTTCTCTTTTTTTTTACCCTTTAAATCATTTCCAAACCCCCCGTGACTTATCTTTATATTTTATATTTTATTTTCATTTTCTTTATTATTAATATTAATATTAATATTATTATTATTATTATTTTCATTAATAAAAATCCAAAAATATTTATATTTATATTATTTATTTTTATTTAGTTTTTTTTTCTTCATAAAGCTTAAAGAACAAAAAAAAGCATTTTCTTTAATAAATGAATTTCTCTTTTTTTAAAAATACTTAGTTAATTAATCTTAATTATTATATTATATATATTTTTATCTTGTAAATTATAATCAATTTAGAATTTAGGACTTTTTTTTTTTAATTTACTAGTTTAATTCAATTCACAAAAACCCTAAAAAACTTGTTTCCTTTAAATTAATTTATTTTGCTAACTTAATCTTAATTTTCTTATTTTTTAGTTAAATATTTTATTTTAATTAATTAAGTCAAAAACCTCTTTTCATGAAAAACCAAACAAAAAAAATCACATTTTGTGATACGATGGCAGAACCGACTATTTTGGAAATGCTGGTTTGCATTTTGTGTTTTGTATTCGCAAAATATCGCGGTAAGCAAGAGTCGCCACCGACTTTTATTTTATCCAACCGGAAAGGAAAAAAGCACAAAAAAATTCCTTTTTCGAGATATTCTAAGTACGGGGGGTAGATTATAGAAAGGGAAGGTATTAACACCCTTTTTATCCATGGTTTTCCATGGGCTCTTAGGTACTTGCTCATCTTTTAAAATTTCTCGTGTGTGTTTGTTTTGAAAAGTTTTGTTTTACCTCGTTTTAACCCTTGCTTCTGTCTTCAAGAGTGTTACGAAGTGTTTTTGAAAACTTTGTTCGAAAATTGTTTGGTGTGAAAAAGTTTGTTTGTTTTGAGCAAGTACCTACTAGCATCTACCTACTCGAAAAAGATTATTTCCATTCTCGTTTCCTTTAGACAGTGTTATCCTACTATTGAGAAATAGGTAGCACCGTTGTTGGAGTTGTAAGGGTCAATTCGTAAGGGACATACGATCACTAAAGTAATGTTACGACGTCTTAGTAATAATCCTAATGTCTTAAGATTATATTCGAGGCAACATTTCCGAGGCAACATTTTTGAACGGGACACTTGATCTTTGTGAGAGTATACCCTAAGAGTGCGCATGTGCGAGTGATTTGATTTCAAGTTATTATCTTTACACATTAGGGTTTTCTAGCCATTTTAAAATTATCATGCAATCTTGTCATACAATCCTATTAACATACATCTAAACAATTAATGTTTTCGAGAATTAAAATACGAGAAAATAAAACCTACGCTATTACAAGGTTTCGGGGTAGGGATTAATTACATAGCCAAAAAACCCGTAAAACGATAAATAAAAGA
This sequence comes from Vicia faba, assembly GCA_948472305.1. NCBI lineage: Eukaryota > Viridiplantae > Streptophyta > Magnoliopsida > Fabales > Fabaceae > Vicia > Vicia faba. Next base: position 232,481,234 of record OX451737.1, read on the forward strand.
AAATTCTAATTAAACTATTACATACCGTGAGAAGTTACATTAATATTGCAAAAATAAAAATAAACGCGCGCGATGAATCGAAAACGAGAGATTTAGGGTTTTGACCCCAACTACCTAATTATAATTTAAAAGGAAAATCATTTTTTGTGTTGCTTTTGATTATTTTGAGAAAATAAGGTTTAATTGAATAAATAAAAAACCTAATTACTAATTAATTTAAATAAAGAAAAATAATTAAATTAACCTATTTTTGTATTTTTTTTTATTTTATTTGAGAAAGAAATAAAAATTAAATCACAAGCTAACCCTAATTTTTTCTAATTGATTTTAAATATATAAAAAGTTAGAATTAACCTAAATTAAATTTAACATAATATTAAATTAAATTTGATAAAATAAAAACCTAATTCTAAATTTGTGAAATTTGATTTTATGATTTTTTTTGTGAAAAAAAGAAATTATTTGTGTTAGAAAACAATTTAAAGAAATTAAATAAATAAAAGAATATTAAAGAAAAGAAAGAATGCGCCTGGTGTTGTGCTAACAAAGGGGGGTGTTGTTTGCAGTTCAAGCCCAACAAGCTCTGGCCTTCATTGACTTTTTCCAAATCCTGTGTGTACGCTTGACCTATGCACATGGTGGTCCCTCAAGGATAAGGCGTTGGATCTGCAGCTTTGATGATCTGATGGTGGGATATTGATGATGCATGGTAGACATGTTGGATACATGGGCACCTGATTATGCAAGAAAAAATAATAGGAAGCAAAGTTGGGACCTGGGGATCGAACCCAGGTCCTTGAGCATTATCACACTGCACGCTTACCAGCTGAGCTGGCTTTGTTAGTTGTATAATTGATAACAAATAAATATTATATGATAAAAACAAAAAAAAATTCTGAAACGCACGAAATTCAAATGGTCCATTCACAGCATGCCACGCCATCATCTTCCTCGTTGCCTCTGTCGTTTTAGACAAACTACTTTTACCTACGGACACCAGGCGTATGTATAACCCTGTGCATCTCCAAAACCCTGTGCAAGCATGATAAATCACAACCAATGGTACCAATCAACTCGTTGCAAACTCACGAGCATTATGGTACCAATATCCATGCCTAATTGTTCCTGTACACAAAACCCCTAAAAACAAAACTAGAACCCTAGCCATGGCAACTTGCTGTATAGTCAATAAAAATATAATTGGATATAACCATTAGCTTGCAAACATCTCAAGAATTAAGAATATATCAACGAATCATGCTAAATATGCCAGAATTATGATATTAGAATTCAATAAAAGAGATGAACCGTGTGACTCTTACAGTGCGATTATGAACGTGGGAAAACTTGTTAATGGTTGCAATACGATTTAGGGATATCCAGCAAACGATTAGGATGGTTATAATGGCTTGAGAAGGCCTGAAACCTGAAAATCAGTTTACACTTTTTCTTGAATTTTTTGCAACTTGTTCTCTCTCTTGAACGCCTCTAACCTCTTTGTTTTTGGTCTGCAATTGTTCCTTATGTATCCAAAAATGAATTAGGGTTGCCATTTGTTTCAAATCTTCTCCAATTTTGAATATTGATTCATGATTTGATCCTTGTACAAAGAAATCAAGTAAAATGAAATCTTTTTGTATCCATATGAGCCTTGCACGATTTGATCTTGCTTCCAGCTGTGTAATGATCCTAAACATGCACAAAATCTCAAGATTTGATTAGCTTTTGATATTTTTACTATTTTATTTTGATTTAAATGAAATAAAATCAAAATAAAGGAAAAAAATAAAAGAATGACAATTGGAAGGGATCATAGGTCGTGGGTCACATTACAAACTCAGTGCAAGCACAAAAAGTTAGGCCCATTTAGCAAAAAATGCAATTTTGGACACTTTTGACTTTTGGCAATTTTGCAAAAAGGGTCAACTTTACCAATGCGTAACTCCTTCAATTTTTACCCTAGATATGTGTTCTTGGACCTTTTAGAAAGCTTAAGATGTCCTCTAAGCAACAATTTTGGTCTCATCTCAATTTAGTTTTCCATGTTCATGTATGAAGCTTTGACCCAAAAGGTGTTTTTGTTGACTTTTCAAAATGACCTATGATGTCCAAATTCATATCTTCTTCTGAGTGCATATTTTGAACTTGGGAGCTGAATATGGATTGTAGGGAATTACATCCTCTTCAAAATGATATTTGGATGGGTCATTTTTGATAAAGTATGATAAATTTATGCTTGGTCAAAGTTGAGTTGACTTTTCCTGCAAAACCCTAATTTAGCAACTTTTGGGTTTTGATGAATTGTGAATAATCCTTGAGGAATAATGATCAAATCTTGATCAAATGATTAATAATACTTCAAAATGAGGATGTTTACCAAAAATCATGAGGTTTTACTGTATGTGGGCCATAATTGACTTTTGCCCTAGCACAGTCGATTTTCAGGCATTTGAGCAATTGACTGAGCAAATTTCCTCTGCAAGGCTTGAAACTTGGCATGGATGATCTTGAGAACATATTAGGACAATGGTGATCATTTGGTATCCTTTGTACTCAAACATATTGATGCAAACTGAAACCCAAATTTGAGGTAGACTGTCTTAGGAGAGAGTTTGTCTGGTCAACCCTTGGACTTCCTTGAGCAATTTGAGGACCTCACTTGAAATGTATTGAGAAATATGGGAGGGAAAATTTGGGGGTACAATAGCTGCCCCTGTTCAATCTTCTTAAACCTGAGGATGTAGATTGGCTTGTCTTCCTTTCTTGATCTGAAGGTTGAAGATGATTGAACACTAGAGTGCCCATAAATTTGCACTCGCATGAAGTGGTACTTGTCTTACGATATCGGGAATGGGCTTATAGATTCCATTTGGAATTAAATGAAAGAAGATGGGCTTAGGGATGCCATCAGAAGAAGTGTCGATCGCATAAGAGATTCCTTTGCGAGAGCCCGTACACCTGTTGTGGAGGAGGACTACGCTAGGGAATGCTGGTCCCTGTCTTGGGAGAAATATAATTTTAGGAGCTTCAGTCGTCCATTATTCTACTGGGGAATCATCTCTTAGTCAAGGAGGTGAAAATGTATTGCTATCTGGTCGTGCTCTAGGTTTTACAGTGACTTACTGGGGAGATGAGATTAGGCTTGCTATCTGGTCGTCTTCCAGGCTTTGCAATTTCTTAATTCTTATCTGGTCGTGCTCCAGGCTTCAGAAGGAATTAGGTGGTTATCCGGTCGCATCCGGGCTTCCACTTGAATTTAAGGCATACTAATATTCGGTCGATTTCCGGGCTTCATAGTAATTGGCCGGGTAAACTGCTATTTGGTCGAATTCCAAGCTTCGCAGTACCTTATACTGTTACCTGGTCGTGTCCCAGGCTTCAGTGTCCTTTGTTGTTATCTGGTCGTGATCCAGTCTTCACAACATCTTATACCGTTGTCTAGTCGTGCGCCAGGCTTCACGGTGTCTTATACCTATTATCTGGTCGATTCCAGGCTTCATGGTATATTGTATTGCTCTCTGGTCGATTTCCAGGCTTCACAATAACTTGCTGATGGTTAAGCTGTTTTCCGGTCGATTTCCAGGCTTCAAAGCTTGTTTTTGAGAGATACCACTATCTGGTCGATTCCAGGCTTCATAGTATTTTGGAGAAGTCAAGATATTATCCGATCGATTTCCGGGCTTCATAGCTTGAACTGGAATAAAAATCTTAGTATCGATTTGATTGAACCAGGGGAAACTTGTGAGAACTTGATTGCATCTTTCCCTGAAAGGTAAAGAGTTAGTCGTATATAATGTTATGATGTATGAAATGTATTGAGTAATGATGTTCTCAAAATAAATGAGATTGTGATGTATGATGCATATGCGTATGCCGTGATGTATGGGTATGCAATGTTCTTGTAGCATCTTCTGGCTGGGGAGAATAAATCCTGGACTGATATTGGAGAGTACAAGGAGTTGAGTTTTTCGTTCTTGCTGGGGATTGTGATCGAAGTTGATTAGCTGGAGACTTGCATCCGTTCCGTTCGAGAATATTCTGCCGGGAGAGACTCTGTTCGAGAATAACCCTGTGGGAGAATGACTATGTGGGGAAGAGAGATACTCTGTTGGAAGATCTGCTGACTTGGAGAAACAACTCCGTTGGGGATGAATTACCATTGCTGGTGATAAATAATCTCTACTTGGGGGAATTTTCCGACTCATTAGCGATTATGAACCTCGGCTGGAGAGAGCTAACACCACTGTCTTTGGATACTTCCTACTCTGCGGGGAATATATGAACCCTTAGTTATATTCTCAAGCTGACTCTATCCCTGTACCTGGTGGGTAGAGCAACTATAAGGTTCAAACACTTCTTGGTTGTCCCTATTCTTGGAATTACGAGTAATTGTCTTTTGTTTCGTACGTAAATATTCATGAGCAACAATTATTTTCAAATGCATATATAAAAAATGAATCATTGGACGTTCTTGCAAAACAAAACGGAAAAAGAAAAACAAATCGAAATTTCTTGTGAAAATGAATTGTATTGATTTTGAAGTTGGCCTGTAATAGGCTTTTTTTTTGTACAAAGAGACTGACGTCCTAGTAAGAGAACACCGCCGAAGGATAGAAATTATACAATTTGTGAAAAATAAAGAAAAACATCTATATGAAACAATCCCACTGGGTTCCAACTCTGCTATTGCCTTTATATCTTCGAGCGTATCATCACTTTGCTACTTGGTCGAAGGTAGATCAGATTGATTGGCACCGTCCGAGCTTGATAGTCGATACTGAAATCTGGTTGCAAGATGATCCAATGAGACATAGTGTTACGCTTTGATCCCTAATTTTTGCCTGAACCGCCCTTTCGGGTTTTCAGTCCACCGGGATACCCTTTTTTGCTCAAGCCGCCTTTTCAGGTTTTCGACTTGCCGGGTGTATAATTTTTTTCATTTTCATCCCTTACTTTTGCCCGAACCCTTTTGGTTCGCCGGGAAGCCCTTATTTTTGCCTAGGCCAGTCGACCAAACGGGTCTTTGATTATGCGTAGTGTCTTTTCACTATGTCTGCATTGACGGGGTGAGGAAGGTCGTCACCATCCATGGTGGTTAGAATCATAGCTACTCCCGAGAAAATGTTCTTAACCACAAATGGCCCTTCGTATGTGGGGGTCCATTTTCCCCTGGGATCACCTTGCGGCAGTATGATGCGTTTGATCACCAAATCCCCGACTTGATATTCTTGATGTCTGACTTTCTAGTTAAAAGCCTTGATCATTCGCTTTTGGTACGTTTGACCATGACAAATAACAGTAAGTCTCTTCTCGTCGATTAAGTTCAGCTGGTCAAGTCGGGTCTGGATCCAATCATCTTCGCTCAAACCTGCACCCTCCATAATCCGGAGAGAGGGTATCTGGACTTCGATGGGTAGGACTGCCTCCATGCCATACACCAGAGAGTAGGGTGTTTCCCCTATCGAAGTCCGTGCTGAGGTACGGTACCCATGAAGAGCGAATGGTAACATCTCATGCCAGTCTTTATATGTCACCGTCATCTTCTGCACAATCTTCTTGATGTTCTTGTTAGCCGCTTCAACAACCCTATTCATCTTAGGCCGGTAGGGAGAAGATTTATGATGCTGAATCTTAAACTGTTTGCAGAGCTCAATGATCATTATTATTGAGATTTGTACCATTGTATGTAATGATTCTCTCTGGTACACCATATCGGCAGATCAAGTTGTGTCGGATAAACCACGCCACAACATTCTTGGTTACTGTAGCAAAGGAAGTTTCCTTAACCCACTTCATGAAATAATCAATAGCTACCAGAATGAAACGATGCCCGTTCGATGCAGTAGGTCTGATCTCACCAATCATGTTGATGCCCCACATTGCAAAAGGCCTAGGAGCTGTCAAAACATTCAAAGGAACTAGAGGTACATGCACTTTATCAGCATAGACTTGGCACTTATGATAAGTTCGAGAGTGCTGATAACAATCGGCTTCCATAGTAGACCAGTAATATCCTGCCCGTAGGATTTTCTTCGCCATGGTATTTCCACTGGAATGAGTTCCGAAGGTACCTTCATGTAACTCTGCCATGATCCTTTCTGCCTCGTTTCTATCCACACATCACAGTAAGGTTGAATCATGATTACGCTTGTAAAGGATCCCATTGCTAATGAAGAACTTTTCAGTGAACCTTCTAAAGAACTTCCTATCATTAACAGATGCACCCTCGGGGTACTCTTGAGTCTCAAGATACCTCTTTACTTCGTGAAACCAGGGTTTATCTACTACCTATTCAGTCTCGATGTCATAGCAATGTGCGAGTTCGTCCAACCTCTCGATGGTAATATGGGGAGCTTCATTGTCCCACCTGACCTTGAACATAGAAGACATGGTAGCTAGCGCGTCCGCTAACTGATTCTCCTCTCTTGGGAAGTGTTCAAAGGTTATCTCCTCAAAGTGTGGGAGCAATGTCAATACATATTCTTTGTAAGGAATAAGATTTGGGTGCTTCGTATCCCACTCGCCTTTGATCTGACTGATCACTAGAGCCGAATCTCCGAATACACTCAAGAACTTAATCCTCAGGTCAATAGCAGCTCGAAGACCCAGGATACATGCTTCATACTCCGCCATATTGTTGGTGCAGTTAAAACATAATCGGGTGGTGAACGGGGTATGACAGCCCTCAGGAGATATGATCACAACGCCAATGCCATTACCCAACGCGTTTGAGGCTCCGTCAAAATACATAGACCATTGGGATCCTTCCTCAGGTCCTTCATCCGGTCCAGGTTCTTCACAGTCGGTCGCTAACATGATGTTCTCATCCGGGAACTCGAAATTCATGGATTGGTAGTCATCCACTGCCTGATGCGCCAAATGATTCGCCAATACACTCCCCTTGATCGCTTTTTGGGTTGTGTATTGGATGTCGTACTCGGTTAAGATCATCTGCCATCTTACTATTCTTCCGGACAAGGCAGGATTCTCGAAGATATACTTGATTGGATCCATCTTTGATATCAATAAGGTGGTGTGAGTCAGCATATACTGTCTCAGCCAGTGAGCAGCCCATGCCAAAGTGCAGCAAGTTTTCTCGAGCAATGAGTATCGGGTCTCACAGTCGGTAAACTTTTTGCTAAGGTAGTAAATAACATGCTCTTTTCGGCCATACTCATCATGCTGCCCCATCACGCACCCCATTGAATTGTCTAGTACTGTCAAGTATAAGATCAGAGGTCTTCCTTCAACTGGAGGCATCAAAATTTGTGGCTCTTGGAGGTATTCCTTGATTCTTTCAAAAGCGGTCTGGCATTCATCATTCCATTCTACCACTTGATCTTTCTTCAGCAGCTTGAATATTGGCTCACAAGTAGCGGTCAGGTGTGAAATGAATCGGGCGATGTAGTTCATACGTCCCAAAAAACCTCTAACTTCCTTTTCTGTGCGGGGAGCCGACATCTCCTGTATAGCCTTTACCTTTGCAGGGTCCACCTGAATACTCTTATCACTAACGATGAAACCTAGCAGCTTACCAGACCTTACCCCGAAGGTGCACTTGTTCGGGTTCAACCTCAGCTTATACGTTTTCAACCTGTCAAACAATTTCTGGATATGATCAAGGTGTTCTTCCTCAGTCTGGGACCTTGCGATCATGTCATCAACGTAAACCTCAATCTCATGGTGAATCATGTCGTGGAACAAAGCGACCATGGCGCGCTGATAAGTTGCCCCAACATTCTTCAACCCGAAAGGAATTACCTTGTAATAGAAGGTGCCCCACTGCGTAATGAAGGTTGTCTTCTCCATGTCCTCAGGAGCCATCTTGTTCTGATTGTAACCAGAAAAACCATCCATGAAGGAGAAGGCCTTATGTTGCACGGTGTTGTCGACCAGAACATCGATGTGAGGAAGTGGGAAATCATCCTTGGGGCTCGCCTTGTTCAGATCTCTATAGTCCACACACATCTGTAACTTACCATCCTTCTTAGGTACTGGAACAACGTTGGAAACCCACTGCGGATAAGAAGTAACAACTAAAAATCCCGCGTCGAACTGTTTCATGACCTCAGCTTTGATTTTCTCAAACATCTCAGGGCGCATACGGCAAACTTTCTGCTTTACCGGAGGACAGTCTTCTTTGGTTGGCAGGAGGTGTACCACAATATCAGTGTCCAAACCAGGCATGTCTTCGTAAGACCAAGCGAATATCTCAACATATTCACATAGCATTGTATAAACCGTTGCTTGACACTAGGCTCCAGATTCGCACCTATCTTGACCTCTTTCCTGTCTTCCTCGGTACCCAAATTCACTAATTCAACTGGCTCTTCATAAAGCTGTATGGCCCTTTCTTCCTGCAGTAGCAGTCTAGCAAGCTCTCCAGGCACCTCACAATCATTGTCACCTTCGTTCTCGGCTTGGTTGATCGGATTTTCAAAGTCATAACTGGCAGTAGCAGAGTTGTTATTAATGGGATCCAGAGTGGATATGGATCTGCATTATGATACGTGAGTGTGTGTAAGAGAATAGTTGTTTTGATAAAGTGAGAGACATAAAAGAAAAACAAGGAGCGCAAAATTTGTAATGCAAGAAACGTCCAATGCTTTATTAATGATATATGAAAATGACAAATAATAAGCCCTCACAAGAAAAGCCAAAGTGCCTCGGGCAAGGCACCCGACCGTAAAGTCTCAAACTGTTTATTACAATTCTTAAAACAAAAGTCAATTACTGTGGAATAAAAGAAACAGGTACGAAGTCCTTCGCCGTCTAGTTGTTCACTCCACCATTGGTTGTAGGGTAGATCCAGTTGTTGATGTCTGAATCTTCTTCACTGTCTTCAAGCGCATTAACTCCCTGATTGCTGATATGCATAGGAGGTCTTCCAATCCGTGCGTGCCTAACAGCCCTTTGAGCCCCTGTAGTAAAGCCCAAACCAAATTTGTCAGTTTTGTGTGTAAAATCAGGGAGCTGACCCCAATTTGTACACCCACCTTCTTCAATTACAGCCCTGGCATCCTTGAGAGAAGCCATCGTCATTGGAGGTTTGTCAGTAGCAATTTTAGTTGACGCCAAAGTATGAGGGACCTCTTCAAAGTTCTGACAAGGGGTTTCGATGAATTCTCCATCCATCTCCACGTAGCGAAAGGAATTAAGATGACTCACCATATACTCCTCTTCACCTCATATCGTGATAATCTTCCCCTTTACCGGATATTTCAACATTTGATGGAGCGTGGAAGTCACTGCCCCAACTTGATGAATCCAAGGATGACCCAACAAGCAAGAATATGATGGCCTGATATCCATCACATAAAAGGTGGATGAAAAAGTCTGAGATCCAACTTTAACAGGGATGTCCACCTCCCCGTGCACCATCCTTTTTGACCCGTCGAAAGCCCTGACCACAACATTGATCGGCTTCAGAATCAAACCTTCATAGTCCAGACGGTCTAATGCCTTCTTTGGAAAAACATTCAACGAGGACCCGATATCCACCAGTACATGGGCCATAGTAGTGCCCCTACACTCAATCAAGACGTGCAGAGCATCATTGTGATTTCTTCCTTTAGCAGTCAGATCTACATCTGAGAAACCCAACCCATTGTTGGAAATTAAACTAGCTACGCAGTCTTTGAATTGATCGGCTGAAGTTTCCTGTGGCACATGTGCAGTTTTGAGGAATGAAATTAAAGCCTTTGCATGGGCTTTAGAACACAATAATAAGGACAACATGGAGATTTTTGACAGGGTCTGCCCCAGCTGCTCGACTATGTTGTAGTCGCTTTTCTTGATAATCTTCAAAATTTCCTCTATCTCCTGCTTAGAGGTTTCTACAATGATCTTCTTAGGTGCCTCTGTCCGGGCAGGCTCACCTATGATTTCTTTGCCACAAGTTCCAGATGGCTCGGTGATAGGGGTGATAACTGGAATAGGAACTGGGATAGCAGCTGATGTACTAGCAGATGGAATGACAACAGGTTTGTGAACAATCGGAGGGGAAATCTCAGGAGAAAATAGTCTTCCACTTCTGGTGACCTTGCTAGCCCCGACAATATTGCTGACATCAGCTTCCTCACTCTTTAAGTCTTGTTTAACTCCATGGTAATACACATCAGCCCCATAGTGCCAAGGGACAGCCTTATCCGAAGTGTATGGGATAGGACCAAGGACAATAATTATTAACGAAGCAATTCTCGGGACGGGTGTAATCCTAACAGTTTTTCTTGAGGAAACCTTGGAAGGATTAGCGGAAATGGTTATGATGGCAATATCTTCAATTCGAACCAACGGAGTCATAGCCTTTTCGAACATGATCTCTTTGTTATCCATCAGGCGCTGAACACCTGATTTCAATAAGTGGCAACTAGCAGGCAGAATTGAACACACGTGGCAACCTTCGCCACAACCCGGAAATAAACCGGCCGACAACAAATTCTTCTTAACTGTCATCAAAGGAGTAGAAATTTCATCCACGAAGGTCACAAATAAATCATCATCCACAACATTTACTCCATGACCATGCTTGGGCATGGGAGCAGTTATGACGTTGGGCTTCTCCGAAGCGTCAAACTAAATCTCTTTGGCTTCGATCAAGTCTTGCACCTTGTTTTTCAAGGCCCAACAATTTTTTGTATCATGACCTGGACTTTCGGAGTGATAGGCGCAGCAGGCATTCAGGTTATAATGGGGAGAAGTGGTGTTGGGGTTCTTTGGGGCTTCCCTCAGAGTTACCAAATTGGTCTTCACTAATTATGGTAGAATTTGAGACAAGGTTATATTGAGCCGAGTGTACTGTCTCTGTGGTCTTTCCACCCTTTGTTAATTGTTGCTTTGTGGAGTAGTTGTGGGTCTTGATATCACTACCGCATTTACTGCTTGACAGTGTTCAGGTCTGCTTTGGCCCCTCGGGCCGTAGACTTCACTAGCTTCTTTCTTACAGGTGAAAGGCTTCTTTACTGCACTTGATGAAGTATCCTTCTGTATCTTACCACTTCGGATACCAACTTCTACTCTCTCTCCAGTCAAGATCAACTCAGTAAACCCAGATGACGAACTACCGATCAGATGATTGAAAAATGGACCAGATAGCGTCCCCGGAAACATGTCAACCAATTACCTATCAGACAAAGGGGGTTGGACTCTTCCAGCCAAATCTCTCCACTTTTGAGCATAGTCCTTAAAACCTTCGCTTGCACCCATTTACATACCCTAAAGCTGAGTACGAGTGGGAGCAAGGTCGGCGTTATACTGATACTGCCTGTAAAAAGCAACAGCAAGGTCTTCCCAGTTTCGGACATTAGCTCCTTCCAATTGATAAAACCATTCAAGCTGAGTCCCTGACAGACTATCTTGAAAGAAATGTACCCACAAATTTCTATCAGCAGTGTGGGGTTGAATTTTCCGAACATACGAGCGAAGATGGAGTTTTGGACAGGATACTCCATCATACTTGGCAAAAACAGGAGCTTTGAACTTATGAGGGATCACCACTCCAGATACCAGTCCCAGATCTCCGAAGTCCAGACCAAGGATCTTCTGAATCTCCATAGCACTCAGATGGTCTTCTAGTTGCTTGTACCTATCCTCAGTAGGAGGATATTGTTCATCATCGTAATCCGTATCATTATCAGAGATGGCAGGGCTGGGGCCCTTTTCTTCTTCTTGGTTCTCCCCTTCCTTGGATGAAGAGGTCAGATCAGCTTGCTGTTTCAACCTATCTCCAAACCTTTTTCCCATATTCAGAAGAACGAACTTCTTCTTCTTCTTCTTCTTCTTCTTCTTCTTCTTCTTCTTCTTCTTTTCTTTCAGAATGAGAGTTTTCAAATCCTCTTTCCCTTTAGCCAAGCTTAAGAACATCTGTTGGAATTAGGTGTTCTATTCCTGAAGATCTTTGATGGCTTGATCAGAAGACATTTTATGCTGAAATAAACAGCGAAGAAGATGAGAAACCTATAATGGTACCTGTAATGGTGTGCATGACAATGGGATGCGTATGTAATGATTTCAAAGACTTTGGGAGATTTAAATTTGCAAACCAAAAATAAACAAACTTTATTAGATTAACTTGTAAAAAGGTTCAACAATGCCTTTGAGGCGTTACAAAGTAATAAATGGAAAACAAATCTAAAACTAGTAAAGTAAAATAAAAAATCCCATGGATGCCTCCTCTTTGTGCTGACGTAGTCATTGATCACTCTTTCTTCCTTGAGCTGCCTGGTGAGCTTCAAGATCTTCCTTTCTTGCTCATGGTACTTTTCTCGGTAAGTATCCCTCTCCTCGTTCAGCTAAATCCAAGACCTTTGCAATGCCCCAAGATCAGTGGGCATGTAAGGATAAAGAATTGTGTAAGGAATTCCTTCTTCATTGGTAGGTTCCATGATCACTAGCAATACTTCTTCATAGGGTTCCAAGCTCGTATAAATCTCCGGCGATACTCGTCAACGTCTTCCTTGTAGCCAAATGCAATATCCGCAAGAAGTATCTCGTGGGGACCATCTCTCCGAGCACGACCAAATTGTCGCAAAACTAGACAAGGATTGTAAGTTATACCCCCTCTGATTCCAAGCAATGGGACATTAGGGTATCCCCCACAACGATCAATGACAACAGTTTCTTCCATAGCCCGGGAGCTCCAAAGAATATTTGTATGGGCAAGTGACATTATTCTGTAGGACCAACCCAAACCTTCTTCGTTCTTCAACACAGGCTTGGGGAGGTGCGAAATAAACCACCTCGACAGCAACGACATGCAACACATAAGAGTTCCTCTTCTTCGCACAGTACGAGTGTAGAGGGCATGCAAGATATCACCTAATAAAGTAGGCACAGGATTGCGAGACAGGAAGATCTTGATTGCGTTCACATCTACAAAGGAATCCGGATTCGAGAAGAGAACCAAACCGTAGATAAGGAGAGCCAAGATATCTTCGAAAGCCTGAAAATACAAACTATCCCAGAATAGTTGAGCCTGGTCTATCAGAAACTTGGTTAAGAAACCTTCAACCCCACTTTGTGTTTCCCAATTGGATACAACATCAGCCCGTTTCAGATGTAGAGCTGAGGCAATGTCTTCTGGTCTAGGAGTCTCTTCAATACCTATGAAGGGTACCTGCTCAAGGATGGATATACCCAGTAAGTGAGAGAACTCTTCCAAAGTGGGAACCAGCTGATAATCTGGAAAGGTGAAGCAATGATGCACAGGATCGAAGAACTGGAAAAGCACACTAATCATCTGCTCATCAAACTTTGAGGTGACTAGGCTAAGAAGCTGACCATGTCTCTTAATGAACATGGAAGTCTCGGAAACTCTCGAGGCTAACTCTTTAAGTTGAGCAGGTATTTGCACAAAATTAACTCAGATGGTATTTCTGCGCATAGAAGCCATAATCTGCAAAATAGAACAAAGATAAATCCCCTTGGTCTTTGAAATGGTTAGTATAATGAAGTATGAATGCCATGTTATGATGCATGATGTCATGATAAAAACAACAGGTATAACAGATAACAGGCATGGCAAAGGCAAACAAGTCACACAAAAACCCTTAAGTTTAAGGCTTGCATGAGGTCAAAGGTACTACCCTCTTGAAGTTCAGTTGGTTTCAACCTGTCCTAGCAAAAGTAACCGGGTTCTAGAGGTTCTCAATATCACTGACCATCCTCCATCGATCATGGTTTCAGCTCACGCAATCTTTTCTTGTAGCTGAAACTATCTCGAGAGTATGGTCTCAATGAGCGTAGCATCGAGTATCAACCAGTTCTCAGCTTTACATCGAGGCTGTCTATCTCACTACTTTCTAATGGCCAAGTTGGTCGATTAAAGGTTCTAAGGTTAGTTGATGCTTAACGAAATACGTAGTGGCTCCGTATTCTCCTCGTTTCTCCACAAGGGATATCGGTACCAACCAATGTGACACATCAACATAGCTACTGCTTCAACCGTATCGGTCTACGCCATACAGTTCCCTCACAATTTATTGCTACTTACCTAAAAGGTGTCCCAAGATCCGGGTTAGGATCTATAGTAACTCCCAAACAAAACCCTTAAAAGTAAAGCAACCAAAACAAACAAGAGAAGCAAATATGATGAACTAAATCCTAAGGTATACCCCACTTATTAAGTCCCCAGCAGAGTCGCCAGTTCTGTGATACGGTGGCAGAACCGACTGGTTTGGAAATGTTGGTTTGCATTTTTCATTTTGTATTCACAAAATGTCGCAGTAAGCAAGAGTCGCCACCGACTTTTATTTTATCCAACCGGAAAGGAAAAAAGCACAGAAAAATTCCTTTTTCGAGATATTTTGAGTACGGGGGGTAGATTATAGAAAGGGAAGGTATTAGCACCCTTTATATCCATGGTTTTCCATGGGCTCTTAGGTACTTGCTCATCTTTTAAAATTGCTTGTGTGTGTTTGTTTTGAAAAGTTTTGTTTTACCTCGTTTTAACCCTTGCTTCTGTCTTCAAGAGTGTTACGAAGTGTTTTTGAAAACTTTGTTTGAAAAGTGTTTGGTGTGAAAAAGTTTGTTTGTTTTGAGCAAGTACCTACTAGCATGTACCTACTCGAAAAAGATTATTTCCATTCTCGTTTCCTTTAGACATCGCTATCCTACTATTGAGAAATAGGTAGCACCGTCGTTGGAGTTGTAAGGGTCAATTCGTAAAGGACGTACGATCACTAAAGCAATGTTAGGACGTCTTAGTAATAACCCTAATGTCTTAAGATCATATTCGAGGCAACATTTCCGATGCAAAATTTCCGAGGCAATATTTCCGATCGGGACAATTGATCATTGTTTAGACAGGAGGGCGACCATTAAAACACCCTATACTTAATGATCGTTTACCGAAGGAAACCGAAGTGAGAGTATACCCTAAGAGTGCGCTTGTGCGAGTGATTTGATTTCAAGTTATTATCTTTTCACATTAGGGTTTTCTAGCCATTTTAAAATTATCATGCAATCTTGTCATACAATCCTATTAACATACATCTAAACAGTAATATTTGCGAGAATTAAAATACGAGAAAATAAAACCTACGCTATTACAAGGCTTCGGGGGAGGGATTAATTACGTAGCCAAAAAACCCGTAAACGATAAATACAAGAAAATCCTAATTAAACTATTACATACCGTGAGCAGTTACATTAATATTGCAAAACTAATAATAAACGCGCGCGATGAATCGAAAATGAGAGATTTAGGGTTTTGACCCCAACTACCTAATTATAATTTAAAAGGAAAATCATTTTTTGTGTTGCTTTTGATTATTTTGAGAAAATAAGGTTTAATTGAATAAATAAAAAACTTAATTACTAATTAATTTAAATTAAGAAAAATAATTAAATTAACCTATTTTTGTATTTTTTTAATTTTATTTGAGAAAGAAAAAAAAATTAAATCACAAGCTAACCCTAATTTTTTATAATTGATTTTAAATATATATAAAAGTTAGAATTAACCTAAATTAAATTTAAACTAATATTAAATTAAATTTGATAAAATAAAAACCTAATTCTAAATTTGTGAAATTTGATTTTATGATATTTTTTGTGAAAAAAAGAAATTATTTATGTTAGAAAACAATTTAAACAAATTAAATAAATAAAAGAATATTGAAGAAAAGAAAGAATGGGCCTGGTGTTGTGCTAGCAAAAGGGGGGGGGTGCTGTTTGCAGTTCAAGCCAAACAAGCTCTGGCCTTCATTGAATTTTTCCAAATCCTGTGTGTACGCTTGACCTATGCACATGGTGGTCCCTCAAGGATAAGGCGTTGGATCTGCAGCTTTGATGATTTGATGGTGGGATATTGATGATGCATGGTAGAATTGTTGGATACATGGGTACCTGATTATGCAAGAAAAAATAATAGGAAGCAAAGTTGGGACCTGGGGATCGAACCCAGGTCCTTGAGCATTATCACACTGCACGCTTACCAGCTGAGCTGGCTTTGTTAGTTGTATAATTGATAACAAATAAATATTATATGATAAAAACAAAAAAAAAACAAATTCTGAAATGCGCGAAATTCAAGTGGCCCATTCACAACATGCCACGCCATCATCTTCCTCGTTGCCTCGGTCGTTTTAGACAAACTACTTTTACCTACGGACACCAGGCGTAGGTATAACCCTGTGCATCTTCAAAACCCTGTGCAAGCCTGATAAATCACAACCAGTGGTACCAATCAACTCGTTGCAACCTCACGAGCATCATGGTACCATTATCCATGCCTAATTGTTCATGTACACAAAACCCCTAAAAACGAAACTAGAACCCTAGCCATGGCAACTTGCTGTATAGTCAATAAAAATACAATTGGATATAACCATTAGCTTGCAAACATCTCAAGAATTAAGAGTATATCAATGAATCATGCTAAATATGCCAGAATTATGATATTCGAATTCAAGAAAAGAGATGAACCGTGTGACTCTTACAGTGCGATTCTGAACGTGGGAAAGCTTGTTAATGGTTGCAATACGATCCAGGGATATTCAGCAAATGATTGGGATGGTTAGAATGGCTTGAGAAGGCCTGAAACCTGAAAATTAGTTTACACTTTTTCTTGAATTTTTTGCAACTTGTTCTCTCTCTTTCATGCCTCCAACCTCTTTGTTTTTTTTCTGCAATTGTTCCTTATGTATCTAAGAATGAATTAGGGTTGCCATTTGTTTCAAATCTTCTCCAATTATGAATATTGATTCATGATTTGTTCCTTGTACAAAATCTTTCAAAATCAAGAAAAATTCAATCTTTTTGTACCCATATGAGCCTTGCCCGATTTGATCTTGCTTCCAGCTGTGTAATGATCCTAAACATGCACAAAATCTCAAGATTTAATTAGCTTTTGATATTTTTACTATTTTATTTTGATTTTATTTGATTTAAATGAAATAAAATTAAAATAAAGGACAAAATAAAAGAATGACAAGTGGAAGGGCTCATAGGTTGTGGGTCACATTACAAACTCAGTGCAAGCACAAAAAGTTGGGCCCATTTAGCAAAAAATGCAGTTTTGGACACTTTTGACTTTTGGCAATTTTGCAAAAAGGGTCAACTTTACCAATGCATAACTCCTTCAATTTTGATCCTAGAGATGTGTTCTTGGACTTTTTAGAAAGCTTAAGATGTACTCTAAGCAAAACTTTTAGTCTCATCTCAATTGAGTCTTCCATGTTCATGTATAAAGCTTTGACCCAAAAGGTGTTTTTGTTGACTTTTCAAAATGACCTATGATGTCGAAATTCATATCTTCCTGTGAGTGCATATTTTGAACTTGGGATCTGAAGATGGATTACCGGGAATTACATCCTCTTCATAATGAGATTTGGATGGGTCATTTTTGATAAAGTATGAGAAAGTTATGCTTGGTCAAAGTTGAGTTGATCTTTCCTGCAAAATCCTAATTTAACAACTTTTGGGTTTTGATGAATTGTGAGCAATCCTTGAGGAATCATGATCAACCCTTGATCAAATGAGGAATAATACTTCAAAATGATGATGTTGACCAAAAATCTTTAAATTTGACTATATGTGGGCCACATTTGACTTTTGCCCTAGCACAGTCGATTTTCAGGCCTTTCAGCAATTGACTGAGCAAATTTCCTCTGCAAGGCTTGAAACTTGGCATGGATGATATTGAGAACATATTAGGATAATGGTGGGCATTTTTGATCCTTTGGACTCAAACATCTTGATGCAAACTGAAACCCTAATTTGAGGTAAATTGCCTTAGGAGAGAGTTTGTCTGGTCAACCCTTGGACTTCCTTGAGCAATTTGAGGACCTCACTTGAAATGTATTGAGAAATGTGGGAGGGAAAAGTTTGGGGTACAACACATTTCTTCTTACATTTTGTATTCTTGCATTTTATCTTTATTTGTGTACATTTATTCAAATTCAATATGGTTGTAATAATTTAGTTAGATTTAATTTCTTGTAATTCCCCATTTGTAATTTGTACACCCCCTCCCCTAAATGATGTAATAGCTTAGTATTTTTATTTTCCGCAATTTAAATGCTTTATATACAAATGCTAGTAATTAGGGTTTTGTATGGAAAGATTAAAACCAACAAATAGAAAACCCTAATCAAGACAAATCAAGCATGTAAACCAATACACTTGCACACTTACACCCTTAGGTTAAACCCATTTTGTTGCCTTACAAAATGGCCATATTATGCATGTGAGGTATCTTAGAAAAAACAAGCAAAAAATACAAGATCATAGTCCCTCGATGACGCTATCTATGTTGCCTTTCAAAATGATCTTAGTCCCTAAAGAAAATGCTAAGATATATTACCACATTTCTAATCATGGCTATACGATGACCCATGCCCGTCCCTTTTACATCCAAAGATAGGGTTACTTACCAAATCAATGGTAAGATAACAATGTCAAAGGAAAGAGGAAATGAACATGAAAGACTTTTGAGTAGGTAGAATGTTCCTAGTTACTTGCTCAATTTCAAAACCAAAAACATCCTTGCTGTTTTCAAAACAAACACCAAAACTTTCAAAGCATATTTCAAACTTACAAACATTTTCAAAAGATCAAACATTTTGTATACATTCTTACGAACGAGAATCATTACAAAGTTCGCCTAAACGATGAGGCCTTTTCAAAATGCTTTCAAAAACCACACAAAACACATTTTTAAATAAAAGCAAGTGATCTAGCAAGTAACTAAGAGCCCATGGAAAACCATGGATGAAAAGGTGCTAATACCTTCCCTTTTCATAATATACCCCCTGAACTCAAGAAAACATCTCAAAGTTCTTTCCTGTTCTTTTCAGCCTTTCCTTTTGGATAAAAGAAAAGTCGGTGGCGACTCTTGCTAAACCGCAACATTTGCGATCAAACGCAAAACAACCAAGTCAGTTCTTCCACCGTGTTACACCATGAAAAGTTCCCATGAACGTGTCTACTAACTCCTTCTCTAACAGTGGTGGTTTCACACGGGATGCCAACTCCCTCCATCTCTGAGCATACTCCTTGAAGGACTCTTCTTTCTTCTGAGACAAATTCTGGAGTGGCATGTGGGTAGGCACCATGTCCAGGTTATATTTGTAATTCTTTAGGAAATCATTAGAAAGATATGCCCAGGTTTGAATATACGTTTGCTCCAATTGCATATACCAGTCTGAAGATGGCCCACACAGGCTATCTTGAAAATAGTGAATCATCAACTTCTGATCGTGGGCATGGGCATGCATCTTCTTGAAGTACATACAAACATGATTTCTTGGACAAGTGACCCTTGTATTTTTCAAATTCAGGTACTTTGAATTTGGTGGAATCACCACATCAGGAACTAGGCCCATTTCGAGAGGGTCTACTTTGAAAGCGTTGAAACCTTCCACGACTTTTAGTCTTTCCTTAAGAGCTTTATACTGATTCATTGCCAGCGGATTATCAACATCATGAGTACCAATCATCTTTAATGGTGCTTGGTTGGCATCCTCTGGGTCGTGGTATCTGTATTGAATGTCCCAGTAGTTATCTGCATTATTTGTTGGAATCTGCAGGGTACGAGATGCCCCTGCTTTTGGAGGAGGTGGGACAAACCCTTCAGTTTCAGCTTCTTGTTGGGCCATGACGGACTTCTGGGGTCCTACCTCTAACTATTTCCTTAGTTGGTGACCTCTTGATGCACCAATAGTCTGGGCTACTTCTTCGAAAGCTTCCCTGGGAATCTGGTCTTGCCTGTCAATAATGTTTTTCAAAGCAAGGAGAACTTGACTCAGATCCCCTTTCATTGAAGTGACATCACCCTTTACTTGGTCGAGATCCTCTTTAAATGCAGCCTGAGTTTCCTCGGTTTTCTCCATTGCTTTCTGTTGGTAGGCCTTTGTTTGATATTGAGGCCAAGGAGGTGGAAACCTTCTTCTACCAATGGTTCAACTGGAGAGTGTTTTTGAAAAATGAGTTTTGACATGATATGCGGGTGTTCGTGAATGCATGCGTGCGAATGAATATGTATGAATATGAAAGGGGTTAACTGTCTTATTCACTTGGGTATGTATCCGTCTTTTGCTTATTATTTTACTTAGCGATTATCTTTAAAATAGATACGCAAAGGAGATATGCAAACAAAATGCATTTATTGAAGGTAACATAATTCAGATATTGAAAAATATTACAATCTTAAACTAAAACTTTATTTGCGTGAAATCAAGAAAAGGGAAATAAGTCTTCTAGGTGCGCCTGCAGATATCTGCTCTTGAAACCATCCACCTTTGCTTGACAAATCTTGAGAAGGTCTTCATAACATTATTTCCCTTTTGTGGCTTTGATTTCAGACATGTTTGGCGCACAGACACAGACAAGTTGTTTCCTTCGATATCCATTTTTAAATACATTCACCGAGACCTTTAGTTTATTATTATCTTTTATACCCCCTATGCATAATGAATGGTTAGAAAACACTTAGAAGGGAGACTTGGGGGGGGGGGGGTTGAATAAGTTTTTCCTTTTTCTCACGCAATACTAATGGAAGGACACATGCATTTTTATCCTGGTTTGTTTGAAACTCAAACTACTCCATTCCACCCGCAAAGGTGATTTCGCCTCTCTCAACAAGGACTTAATCCACTATAATCAAACTGATTACAAGTGCACAACCAAACTGTTGTGACTAACAATATAATGCACAAGCCAATTGCAAGTGACTAACACCTCTAAGACTCAACTAATCCTAGCCCTCTTGAGAAATCTGACCCAACTGGTCTCTCAAGGAACACTTACAAAAATTATCTCTTAACAATAGTGAATCAGAATGCTTATAATAAGCTGTATCACAAACTGTGATTTATCACTAAGATTATCGCCCAATACTTAAGAATTACCCACTATACAATATTAGTTTACAAGAATGAAAATAGTGAGCTTTAGTATGTTTCTCGTGGATCAGTAACCTTTCTTTGAAACAAATGATCTTCTATATATAGTTTCCAGTCTTGACCGTTAATTCCTTGAAGAGAGTGTATGCATTAATGATGTGTGTTGGCTTGGTCTTTATGTTTCCAATGTTCTCGTGCATAGTACCACTTGAGTGTGTTAGCCGTCTTAGCATTAAATGACCAACAGTACTGCCAGAGCTTGTCTCTGGAAGTTTAAGAGTTTGCTTGCAGCGTTGCCACTTCAGAGTTTACTTTAACTATTCTTCTATCAGAGTATTCTTCATTTTATGTTCATCAGAGTTTGCTTCAGCTTGCATTCTCAGATGTTGCTTTCAACGTGCTTCTTTCAAATCTTTGCTTCAGCTAGCTTTATCAGAGGTTGCTTAAGATTGCTTTTCATCGGAGTTTGCCTTGGAGTGCTTCCTTCATAGTTTGCTTTAGACTTGTGTAGAATGATGTTTTTCTTTTGATATGCATGAGTCAGAACATCATATGAATTTAGAGAATGTACACATCAGAGTATAAAATATATTTTACAAAATTTATTTCATTGTTATCATCAAAACTGTAAGATATGATTAGAACCAAACTTTGTTCTAACAATCTCCCCCTTTTTTATGATGACAAAACAATTCAGATTTTGATAAATAAAAAATTTGTGCAAGAGTGAGAGTCTCCCCCTGAGATTGATAATATCCCCCTGGGATAGATATTTCTTCTTCTGAAAAAAAATAATCAAAGAGTTTAAAAGCACAAGGGAAACTTCCTAAGATTTGTTCTTCAGAGCTTTGAGACATTTTTCTTTCAGAGTTTCTTTGGTAGATCTTTTCCAGATGATGTTTAGAGCTTATTCTTTTAGAGTTTTGAGGTACCTGCATATCTCTTAAACAGAAAAGAACTTTTTATTTTGTTAGGAATGTTTGAGACTTAGTCCCATAACTATTTTCATGGATCAGATCAAAATCATATATTCTCCCCCTTTTTGTCATAATCTTAAAGTTAAAAAAATAAAGACATTCCAAATATTTGTATATTGAAGATTCAAAAGACAAAAGTACAAAACAAAAACAACAAGAAAATTGGAAAAAGAAGTTAAAACTAAGATTGACAAGAGACAAGAGAAATAAGAAGATTCTTGATTTCATTTGAGGATTCCTCTTGTTTCATCATCCAAGTTCTGATTTCCTTGTTGGTTTCATCCCGTTTGTCCAGAAGTTCATGGATGGCTTCATTTTTCTTCTTAAGTTCATTCAGAGTATCCATCACCAGCGAAGAGGGAGCAGATGTTGAAGCAGCTTCAGAAGATACAACCTTTGGAGCAGAAGTAGTAGAGCCCGAGCCTACAACATTGGAGAGGAGGGTGCCTAGATCAATCAGAAGCGTTGTCACTTTCTCATAGGAAGCTTAAGCAGAAGGTTGGTGATACAGAGTAATTTCCAAGGGATTTAGGTCTGAATCAGAGCCATCTTCAGATTCATCTTCTGAAATTTCCATGTGGTTAGCAAGTGGTAAAGGAGCATTGGTAATCTGTAGTAGAAACTTTTTATCCCAGATATTTACCACTTCTGTCTTGAAGGCATTCAGATACTGGGTGAAATTCTCATGAACCTGAGAATAACACAGATCTTGCATATTAAAGGATTCATCATTGATTTTCTTTCTGAATGCTTCCCACATAAAATCACACGCAGCTGGGTTCGGGTTACTGGCACTGTTTTCCTTCAGCAGGTCTATCCACGTCTACATTTCTGTTGCGAAATTCTAAAAACTTACAGTAACATCTGACTGAACAGGTTTTGGAGTTGGTTTGGGAACAACCTTTTTGGTGGATTTTATTTGCAGATAGCATAGAGATTCAGGGTCAACTACAGTCCTAAGAAAGTCAGAAGGTTCAAATGGTTCAGGAGGTTCTGATGAGGATGGACTAAAGGTTGGTTCTAGAGAGTGACGTGATGAGGGTTCTGGTGAGGTAGGTGTGGGAATTTCTAGTGACATAGAAGGTGTGATGTCAGGAGAGATGATGATGGTGGTTTGAATTGAGGAAGAAGGAATAGGTGCAGGGGATTCATTCAGAGCAAAAATGTTTTCAGAGGGAATGATGAAGGACGGAGGTTGTGTAGCCAGAGGCACATTTATTTCTGGTAATCTCCAAGAACCATCATACCACTCAAAGGATCTTGGGGATAAAGGTATGATGGGGGATGTTTGAAGAGGTTTTTCAGCAGGAATATTTGGATTTTGTTGGTGTGGAGCAGAGGTAGAGATTTCAGGTTGAGATATATGTGGAGAGAGTGGTGGTTGTGGTTGAGTTTGTGTAGGAGCAACAGTATCGAAATTGTCTATGTCAGATAGAACCTGATCAATTTGAGGGTTATTTTGGAGGGGTTCAGAGGGAATGGTGAGGTCTATGTCAACTTCAATATCTCCTAGAGTTTGAGGTTCAGCAGATGGTGTGATACATACAGAATCACAAACAGAGATGGTTTCAGTGGACATACCTAAAGATTTCTTCTTCTTCTTCTTAGGACGAGCAGAGGGACCTTCTTCAGCTTGCCTTTTCTTCTGCTTCTGAAGAAAAACTTCTAGAGCAGGAACATTCCTTCCTTGAAGCACTGCTGGGTCAATGGGAATGCCACTCTCCTTGCACACTTCAATGAAATACAGAATGATCTCAGGATGATCACTAGAGTTGAAGAGAGGAAAATCTTCTACAGGGATTCTCCTTCTGGTGACAGCTACTGACACATATGGAGTAGGTTCCACCAGAAGTTTATCAATCAACTTCCTTTTGAGAAGGTTCTTCCAAGTCAGAGCTTTCCCACACGTGGGCTCCAATTCTCCAAGCAAGTTGTCGTCTTCTAAATGAGCTATCAGACCATTCTCTGTTAAAATGTCTGAGATTAATCTTCCCGGAGGGACCCAATTTCTTTTTGACTTAGGGTTTTTGACCCTTTCAGCTTCCCTAGTTTCCTTCACATGCGTCCAGAGATGGTTGAACAGAAGATAGAGCAGATCAATCTTCACATTTGTGCCAAGAAAGAACAGAAGATATTGTTGGTCAACATTGATGTAGTCAGGAGAAATGGTTTCCTTCTTGTGATGAATGCATCCATGAATGATTCTTGCCCAGATTTTATATTTGTTCTTCAAATATCTGACCTTGTTGGATGCTTGCCCAGAAGTAAAAATCTCAACATAAACTTTGGACATATCCATTATTCAACTTGAGATTCCAGTAACACCGTTTCCTTCAAAGCCTAGAAGCCTCCTTATGAGATTCTCAGTGATGGAAATCTCTTTGCCCATGACGAATGATAGAATGAAATTTGGTGAAGAAATGACATGAATCCATAATTCCTTGACAAGATGAGGGAACACTGGTCCAACTAGATGATCAAAGAAAATTTTCCACCCTTAGAACTCTACTGCCAGAAACAAATCAAACCCATTTGCTTTCAGATTATCAAAATCGACCATAAGTTCACTAACCACTTACAAGCTATCAACATGGATGAGGGTTGTTCTCTCAGGAATGACATATCTTTCTGCATGTTGAAAGCTTCTTGAAGAAACAGGAATGCTTTCGGAAGGGGATGAAGATGAATCCATTTGGAATGTTTAGGTTAAGTATTTTGAAAAAAATAGAGAGAGTTTGCACAAAACGCAGAAGCGATTGAAATTTGAGAGAGAGGGAGTAAAAAGAAAAAAAAGGAATTTTGCAAGGTATTTATAGCTTGAAAAATAATTTTGAGTAATAAAAACTAGTAAGGAATTTAGAACTATTGAAATAAAATAAATAATCATTACTAGCAATTAATGAAATTTGACATTGAGGGGAGGCATGAGATTTGATCAAATCTAAACAATTACCTAGGAACGACGTCTTAATAGCAGCGCACACATGCGTGACCTTTCAGAGTTGAAACACGCGTTCAACTTCTGAGGGTAGCGCGTGATAGCTGGTTTAATGTAATGAACTTCTGAACCATTCATGTAATTAAACGTTAGACACATTTCAGAACATGATAAATGGCTTCTGATGTAACTCCTCTTCTCACTTCTGAAGAGTAGTTAATCAGAACATTCATTTCCGAACATTCTGAAGATACTTATAGAGGAAAAAATTTCATTCAGGACAAAATTCCATACTGATGTTTTTTAGAATGAATTTAAATTTATCTTCAGAAAGGGGTTTAGTGAAAATATCAGCCCATTGATGGTCTGTGTCTATGAAGTTTAAACTTAGGATTTCTTTCTGAATGTAGTCCCTTATGAAATGATGTTTAATTTCTATATGTTTTGCCTTAGAATGTAAGATGGGATTTTTTGAAAGACAAATAGCAGAGGTATTATCACAAAAGATAGGAATCGTACTTTCATATAGATGTTAATCTTCCAGCTGGATCTTCATCCAGATCATCTGAGTGCTACATCCAGCAGCAGATATATATTCTGCTTCAGTTGTTGATAGTGCAATAGTGGCTTGCTTCTTGCTGTACCATGAGATAATGTTATCACCCTGAAACTGACAGCTTCCAAAGGTGCTTTTTCATTTTATTTTATCTCCAGCAAAGTCAGCATCACAATAACCTACTAGTTTAAACTCTTTGGATCTTTTGTAATACAGTTCAAGGTTAGTAGTACCGTTCAGATACCTCAGAATTCGCTTAACAACAATTAAGTGAGATTCTCTAGGATCTGATTAGAATCTTGCACATAAACAAACACTAAATAATATATCTGGTCTAGATGCATTCAGATAGAGAAGAGATCCAATCATACCTCTGTAGAGTTTCTGATTTACTTTCTTACTTACCTCATCTTTTCCCAGAATGCACGTAGGATGCATTGGTGTCTTTGCTTCTTTACTTTCTGATAGCTAGAATTTCTTCAAAAGTTCTTTAACATACTTTGTCTGATGTACGTAAGTACCTTCTTGAGTTTTCTTAATTTAAATTCCCAGAAAGAATTTTAGTTCTCCCATCATGCTCATCTCAAATTCAGCCTGCATAGACTTAGCAAATTCTCTTCCAAGAGAGACATTAGAAGTTCCAAAAATAATATTATCTACATATATTTGACAGATTAAAATGTAATTTTTAAATGTTTTTTTGAATAAGTTAGTTTCCACTTTCCCTCTGGTAAAATTCTTTTCTAAAAGAAAGTTACTCAGACATTCATACCAAGCTCTGGGAGCTTATTTCAGACCGTGCATAGACTTTTTCAGTTTAAAAACATGTTCTCGATATTTTGAGTCATCAAAACCCGGAGGTTGGTGGACATAAACTTCTTCTTCTATGTAACCATTTAAAAAAGCACTTTTAACATCCATTTGATATAATGAGATGTTGTGTTGAACAACAAAAGAAATTAATAATCTAATTGATTCTAACCTGGCGACTGGGGCAAAGGTTTCATTATAATCAATTCCTTCTTGTTGACTATAACCTTGTGCAACCAGCCGTGCCTTGTTTCTGACAACCTCTCCTTGCTCATTCAACTTGTTTCTGAATACCCATTTTGTTCCTATGATATTGAATCCTTTAGGTTTTGGAACTAGATCCCACACATCATTTCTTGGGAATTGATTCAGTTCTTCTTGCATAGCTAGGATCCAATCGTTATCTTGTAGAGCTTCCTCTATTGAGGTTGGTTCAATCAGAGATACCAAACCAAACAATGATTCTTCATTGTTTCTAAAAGAGGATATTGTTCTGATGGGATCTTCTTTATTTCCAATAATCACATTTTCTAGATGTGCTGATGTGATTCTGGGGAATCTATTCTAAGAGGTTTGTTCAGAAATTCTTAGATTGTCCAGAGCATTTTCAGTAGGTGGGTCTTCTGACTCTTTAGAGTTTGTGAGATGATCTTCTGTACCTGCAGGATTTTCATTCTACTTTGGCTTTTACTGGCAAAGATTATCATCAAATCTAACTTTGATTGATTCTTCAACAATCAGAGTTTATGTGTTGTATACCCTATAGCCTTTTGAGCGTTCAGAATATCCAAGCAGAAAACACTTTTGTTCATTAGAATCAAACTTGTTAAGATTATCTTTAGTATTCAGAATATAGCAAGTACATCCAAAAGGATGGAAATATGAAATGTTAAGTTTTCTGTTTTTCCATAATTCATAGGGAGTCTTTTCGAGAATAGGTCTTATAGAGACTCTATTTTGAATATAACATGATGTGTTCACTGCTTCTTCCCAGAAGTGTTTAGCCATATTAGTTTCATTAATCATGGTTCTGGCCATTTCTTGCAAAGTTCTATTTTTCTGTTCTACAACTCCATTTTGTTGGAGAGTTCTAGGACAAGAGAAATCATGAGAAATGCCATTTCTTTAAAAAAAAAGTTTCAAAATAATGATTTTCAAATTCTCCTCCATGATCGCTTCTAACTTTTATGATTCTAAACTCTTTTTCATTTTGCACTTGGTTGCAGAAGTCGAAGAACACATAATGTGACTCATCATTATGTTTTAAAAACTTAACCCGTGTCCATCTGTTGTAGTCATCACCAATGACCAATCCATACTTCTTTCCTCTGATGGATGCAATTTTAATTGGTCCAAATAGATCAATGTGAAGAAGTTCCAAGAGCCTAGAGGAAGAAACAACATTTTTTGACTTAAAAGAAGGTTTTGAAAATTTCCTTTTTGACATGCTTCAAACATAGCTTTTGAGTTGAACTTCGAATATGGAAGTCCCCTGACCAGATTGAGTTTGTTAATTTGAGATATTCTTCTCATGCTAACATGCCCCAATCTTCTGTGCCAGACACATTGCTCATCGCTAACAGACATAAGGCATTTTACATTCTGAGATTTAAGGTCAGAAAGATCAATTTTATAGATGTTGTTCTTTCTCTTGCTATTAAAAAGGATTGATCCATCTTTTTGACTAACAACTTTATAGGATTTTTTATTAAAGATTATGTCATAACCGTTGTCACTTAATTGACTTATGGACGACAAGTTATGCGCTAATCCTTCTACCAACAGAACATTAGTTATAGAAGGAAGGTTACCATTTCCAATGGTTCCAGAACCAATAATCTTTCCTTTCTGATTTCCTCCAAATTTGACATCTCCTCCAGATTTAAGTTCCAGACTTTGGAGCATAGAATTTCTTCCCGTCATATGTTGCGAGCATCCAGAGTCCAGGTACCATGCCTGGTGTTTCAACTGAGCTGTTAAGGACATCTGCAACATAGATTATTTTCTCCTCAGGTACCCATGTCTTTTTGGGTCCTTTTTGGTTAGAGTTTCTAAAGTTATGGTTGAACTTTGATTTTGCATAAGATTTTCAAAGTGAGAAGTGTATTTGATATCATGTGTGTGCCCAAAACTAAAATGTTTGTGTAGTGGTTTATATGTGATAACCATTTCCTCAACAAACTTAGGTTTATATGTTTCTTTCCCTTTGGAAGTTTCATATCCAATACCTCTTCTTTTATTTCCACTAACACCATAGATCATTGAAGCCATTCTGCTTCTATCTATGCTTTTAGAAAGAAACGTTTAAAAACTAGAGTCATATTCTTTAAGAATATCTCTTGAAATTGAAGCAAAATCTGAAATAGAAATCTTTTGGACTTTTTGAACTTCCTCTTTGAGTTTAAAAATGTTTTCTTTAAGTTCCGAGTTTTCTGTTTCAAGTTTCTCAAAATCAGATGCAAGATTCTTTTTGAGTTTCTTGTATTTGATTTTGAGTTGACTGTAGTTTTCAAGAAGTTTGAATAAGCTTTTAGCAAGTTCAGCTCTAGAAAATTCAGAGAATACCTCTTTCGGTTCTGAATCAGAGTCTGAGTCATCATCATCTGCTGTGGTAGCCATAAACTCTAGGTTAGCGTGTTCATCTTCTGAGTCAGATTAAGTTTCATAAGATTAAGAATCATTCCAGGTGGCCATCATGCCTTTCTTTCTTCCAAATCTTTTCTTTGGTCTTTCTCTCTATAGCTTAGGACAATCACTTCTGTAGTGTCCCGGTTCTCTACATTCATATCATACTATATCTCTCCTGCTTTACTTCTTATGCCCAGAAGATTCAGGTTTATCTTCTGACCTCTTGTAGTTTCTGAACTTCTTTTGTCCGTGCTTCCACATCTGGTTGATCCTTCTGGAGAGCAGAGATAACTCATCTTCTTCTGATGTAGAATCTTCAGAGTTTCCTTCTTCTGCCTTAAAAGCGTTAGTTTCACATTTTTTTAATAGATTTAAGGGCGACAGACTTGCCTTTCTTCTGAGGCTCATGTTCATCAAGTTCTATCTCGTGACCTCTTAATGCGCTGATAAGTTCTTCAAGGGATACATCATTCACATCTTTTGACACTTTGAATGCAGTAACCATAGGTGCCCATCTTCTGGGTAAACTTCTGATAATTTTCTTAACATGGTCTGCCTTGGTGTATCCTTTCTTCAGAACTCTCAGGCCAGCGGTCAGAGTTTGAAATCTTGAGAACATAGCTTCAATGGACTCATTTTCTTCCATTTTGAAGGCTTCATACTTCTGGATGAGAGCCAGAGCTTTTGACTCTTTTACTTCAGCATTTCCTTCATGAGTCATTTTGAGAGACACAAACATGTCATGTGCTGTATCTCTGTTGGTGATTTTCTCATATTCCGTTTTAGAGATAGCATTCTGAAAGATGTTTCTGGCTCTTTGGTGATTCTTGAAATCTAACTTCTGTTGTTTATCCATGTTCTTCCTGTCAATCTTGTTTCCTTCTTTGTGTTCTGGATGTATGTAACCATCTAGGACCATATCCCATAGATCAACATCATGACCTAGAAAGAAACTTTCTAGTCTATCCTTCCAGTATTCAAAGTATTCTCCATCAAACACAGGAGGTTTGGTGAAGTTGTTGTTGTTTGGTTCAGTTGCCATAATGTTTTCCTTTTGGATCTTTTTCTGACACTGTTAGGTGTTTGCACCCAAAACTAGAGCTCTGATGCCAATTGAAGGGTGAGAAAACACTTAGAGGGGAGGGGGGGGGGGGGGTTGAATAAGTTTTTCCTTTTTCTCGCGCAATACTAATGGAAGGACATAGTTATTTTTATCCTGGTTCGTTTGAAACTCAAACTACTCCAGTCCACCCGCCAAGGTGATTTCGCCTCTCTCAACGAGGACTTAATCCAATATAATCAAAATGATTACAAGTGCACAACCAAACTGTTATGACTAAGTATATAATGCACAAGCCAACTGCAAGTAACTAACACCTCTAAGACTCAACTAGTCCTAGCCCTCTTGGGAAATCTGACCCAACTGGTCTCTCAAGGAACACTTACAAAAATCATCTCTTAACAATAGTGAATCAGAATGCTTCTAATAAGCTGTATCACAAATTGTTATTTATCACTAATATTATCGCCCAATACTTAGGAATTATCCACTATACAATATTAGTTTACAAGAATGAAAACAGTGAGCTTTAGTATGTTTCTCTTGGATCAGTAACCTTTCTTTGAAACAAATGATCTTCTATATATAGCTTCCAGTCTTGACCGTTACTGCCTTGAAGAGAGTGTATGCATTAATGATGCGTGTTGGCTTGGTCTTTATGTTTCCAATGTTCTCGTGTATAGTACCACTTGAGTGTGTTAGCCGTCTTAGCATTAAATGACCAACGGTATTGTCAGAGCTTGTCTCTGGAAGTTTAAGAGTTTTCTTGCAGCGTTTCCACTTCAGAGTTTACTTTAACTATTCTTCTATCATAGTATTCTTCATTTTATGTTCATCAGAGTTTGCTTCATCTTGCATTTTTCAGCGTGGTTCTTTCAAATCTTTGCTTCAGCTAGCTTTATCAAAGGTTGCTTAAGATTGCTTTTCATCAGAGTTTGCCTTGGAGTGCTTCCTTCAGAGTTTGCTTTAGACTTGCGTAGAATGATGTTTTTTTTATATGCATGAGTCAGAACATCATCTGAATTTAGAGAACATACACATTAGAGTATACCATATATTTTACAAAATTTATTTCATTGTTATCATCAAAACTCTAAGATATGATTAGAACCAAACTTTGTTCTAATAAATAATACAAATAGAAAGAAACGGGTGACGAATATATGAAATATATGAAATGTATGAATGCATAGGTGTAGGGTTGAGTGACAGGATTTTTGTAATAAGTACCCCTATAAGGTAAGGATGTATGGTTCAGTGACAGGGTTTTTGTTATAAGTACCCTTAGAAGGTAGGCTCCTTAATTTTGACCTACGTTTAGTATACCCTCGTAAAAGGTGGTTTCCTTAAAGCTATCATGAATAACACCAGAGGGAAAAGGCACAAGGGCCTCCCTTAGGGGGAGCCTCTTTACGGACCGAAACTTTCGTCTCAAAGTCGTGAAAGGTCTCGTCATGAGATTTTAGGTTAAGGCCGTTACAAAGAGTCATGGGTGACCTTCCAAAGTCCTACTCGTCAAGAGGATATCTCTCGATAAGTATTCCTTTTTCGGAAGTCCGTCGACTCTAGGCGAAGTCGTTACATAAACTCACAGGGATGATGTACCCCCTAAGCTAATAGACTAACCTTCTTTCTAAGGGTTATCGAAAATATTCTTTTGAAATAAAAACCCGCCACATAGAAGATATATAATAATAAAGAAAAATAGACAAGAAAATAAAAAAATGCAATAAATAAATTAATGCAAATAAATAAATAAAAATAAAAACCCGAAAGACACATAAAACCTAGGGTTAAGGAGAGTCCCCAGCAGAGTCCCCAGCTGTAGCAACTGGTTTTTTGAATCAAGAGTCGCCACTATCAGTTTTTATCCTAGAGAAGGGCCTCTAATAGGAAACCCTAATTTGCAAACAAAGATTCTAGGTTTCATACTTCATTAGACAAAAGGAAGGTGTTAGGCACCTTTCATCTACCTTGTTCACAAGGATACTAGGTTTTAGGTTTAGGTTTGGGTAAAACAGGGTTTTAAATTTTAATTAGGGGAAAGACTCACCACGATTTTTGATCGTATGCCTACGTATCCTCTTATGAGGAATCAGAGTCCCAATTCGTAGTTCGTATGGGGTTGGTGTTTTTTAGGGGTTTGCAACATATTTTGAATCACCTCGCACTCGATCTGGAGTAGTGATTGCAGATATTTTGACTGAGTGCGCCGTAAGTCAAAACTAGTTTGAAACTCTTTTGCAAAAAACAGTTGATTAGCCTAGTTTGAAACTCTTTTGCAAAAAAATCAAGTTATTATAACAATATATAATAATAATATCAAAATATAATAATAATAATATAAAATCACTATTTGATAATAATAATAATTATTGTAAATAAAAAAATATATATGTATATTTATAAAAAAAGTTAGAAATAATAATTGAATTATAAAATAAAAAAAAATCAGGGGGGTGTAAATTCTAACTAACGAGTAAATAGGGGGTGTCCACATTAGAACTTTGGCTGGGCCCAAGACACAGTTTAGACACGGGGTGTCTTTTGATCACCGATTTAGCAACCCACTAAAAGGGGGGTGTAAAAAACAAATGGGCCTTCCCCATACGCCATGTGAGAAGGGGTCTGGGTGAATTGGGTGTTGCGAGTGTGCATAGTCTTACAGTGAGACTTGGCCCATGGCCGTATGATGGAAATTGCACGGTACAGAATTGAGGGAGCATGATACTATTATGTACACGCGTGTATTAGATTCTAACGGGATATAACATTTTAATTAATATTCCATTTTCTTGTTTTAATAAGAATATATCACCTTACTCTCTCTCTCTCTCTCTCTCTCTCTCTCTCTCTCTCTCTCTCTCTCCGTAAAACCCAACCCTTCATCTTCTCAACCCTAACCTTAAACTACCAGTGACGCTGGCAAACAACTCTCTCTCTTCTCCCCGAAAGCCAAACCCCAAAATCACAATAATGAAAAGAAAAAAAGCTAAGCGATATCTTTACCCCTTTTGCGTTTCTGATTGTGAATAATCAGTGATGTTAAATTGACCCCCTGTTTCCTAGATTTTGCAGGTAATGGTGGAAGATGGTGGCGTTGAAGGTGGTTCACGGAGGTTGCGGAAACGGAGGCGGCTTATGGTTAGAAATAGAGGCCGATTATGGTTTCAGAGATCGAAAATCCCAATCGGTGTTTGGGTTTTCCCCTGTTCAAGATCTTCTCGGTAATCTTCGCGATCCAGCTTCTTTTCTTCCTCTCTGTAATCCAAACCCTATTCTGTCTCTCCTCCTTTCTCCCTGTCTCTTCTTCTCCCTTCTGTAATTGTACCTCTCCCATTATGTTCTTATCTCTTCCTTTCTGTCAAGGAAGAAAAACCCCCCTTTTCTGTAATTAATTTTCTGTATTTATACAGTTTAGTATTTAGGGTTTTTAGAAATTTGTTAGAGTTTATTGTAATTGATTCAGTATATTTGTAATTGATTCTGAATAGGATTTGATTTTGATAGAGATTTGAGATTTGCTGTAATCTTCTGGGCTTGGACTTAGCAAATTAGAGATATTAGGGATATGTAGTTGATTCATTTTTGATGTACTGATTCAATTTGGATTTGTAATATATTTGATCGAGTATAATTCTGAGATTGACTTTCTGAATATTCTGAGATTTTTATTTGCTGTATTTTTAGATTGAAATTGATTTTGTAATACACGATTGGGTTTGTAATAGTGACTTCCTGTAATTTCCAGATTTTAGTTTAGTTGATTTTATGTTAAAAATATTTGATTTAAAAAAATGAT
The DNA here is from genome assembly GCA_948472305.1 of Vicia faba. NCBI lineage: Eukaryota > Viridiplantae > Streptophyta > Magnoliopsida > Fabales > Fabaceae > Vicia > Vicia faba. The sequence continues at coordinate 232,514,848 of OX451737.1, forward strand.
TTGTACAGTGTTAGTTACTGCATAACCCAACACTAATTTAGTTTAGTTTGATACATTCTTTTTCTGATCCCATTGGGCCTTGCATTAGTCTTATTCTGCCCACCAGCATAAATTTAATTTAGCAGTAAAACCAGTTTTTTTTAATAACCTTAGGCCCCAAAATCATTTTCATAACCCAATTTGTTTTTTTTCAAGCAAACCTTTAATAATCTAATTTGTTAACACTAATTTACACCATTAATTAATTTGAACCAAAAAAAATTTTGTTTTAGAAACACAAAGTGAATCTCTTCTTTCAAATCAGATTGGACCTTAATTGTATTAAGACATATTTTCTAAAACCAGGCTCAGCATTTTAATTAAACAAACTTTAAAAACACCAATGCAAGCAAAAACAATACATTCTTATTTTTTGAAACAAATTTTATTTATTTAGAACATCAAACAACTTTTCTTTAATAATATTATTTCTTTTATATATCTCTTTTCTCCTTATTGAAAAAATAGTAATTTTGACAAGAATACTTTTTTTCCTCTCTAGTCACTAGATGGGCCTTGTATTGGTAAACACATCCCCTTTTGCTATTTGGATAACAACAATAGAAATGGCCTAACTAAGTAAATTACCCCCTTTTTACTAATAACGACGTAACACCTAAGTTTCTTTAATAAAGTCAATTATTATTTAATAGCAATTTTAATTTCAATAATAACAACTATTTAGTACTTATTATTTTAAAATAACTTTACACTTTCGAATCGCATGGGCCATTGGCCAACATGCCGTGCGAATGACTTCACGGATATATGATTCTTTGTGATTTAGAAAGCCTCGCTTTCCTGAATTTAAGGTACACCCCCTAGTCAGATAAAGACGGATTATCGGATACTGATATACCATCTTTTATTGAATATTTCTTCAATTTCAATCTCAAAGATAAAATCATCGAGGTAGGATAAATTTGGGGTATGACACAATCTGCCCTTGACGCTGCCTTCCAGGTTGTCGCCAATCTTGACTTCTTTCTTATCTGCCTCAGTACGCAAGTTTATTACTTCAACTGACTCTTCGTGTGGTTGAATGAAATTTTCCTCTTATATCAGGAGTCAGGTGAGTTCCCCAAGTAATTCACAATCTTCTTCCCCTTCGTCTTCGTCTTGATAGATTGGATTTTCAAAGTCATAGGTGGCAATAGAAGAATTGTTGTCAATGAGATCCAGAGTGGATGTGAATTTGCAAATGTGTGTGTGTGTGTGTATGTAAGGTCACATGGCTATTTGAAAATGCAGTAAAGTAAAAGAAAAACAAGGAACGCAAAATTTGAATGCAAAATAGTCCAATGTTTTCATTAAAATGATCATATGATATATGAAAATGATAAGCCCTTAACAAATGGACCATTGTGCCATGGGCAAGGCACATGGTTTAAAGTCATTATTTTAAAGTAAATTACAGACAAATTTTTCAAAGTGATAAAAAACAGGAAATGGCAATTATTCCTGGCTGAGGGAGATTGAGATGAAGTCTTTGCTCTGCTAATTGTTGAGTCCTCTGTCAGTAGTTGGGTAGATCCAGTCATCCCAGTCACTATCGCTATCAAAGTCTCCCAGAGCATTAACTTCATTATTGCTAATACGGAGAGGTGGTTTCCTAGCACGAGCATGTCGAACCTCTTTCTGAGCCTTGGAAGTAAAGCCTAAACCAAATTTGTTCGACTTGTAGGGGATATCAAGAAGTTGTCCCCAGATGGTGCAACCTCTGTCTTCAACAACAACACGAGCATCCTTGAGAGAGGCTATTCTTGGTGTATCTTTAGCAGCTTTGGGAGTGGCAGGAGTGGCTTTGGCAACATCAATCATTGGAGGGACCACTTCAAATGCTTGACAGAGGGTTTAAATGAATTATCCACCTATTTCAACATATTTGAAAGAGTTCAAATGATTGATCATGAACTCTTCTTCTCCACAAAATGTGACAATTTTCCCTTTTACCGGGTACTTCAGATTTTGATGTAATGTGGAGGTAACCGCATCTTCCCGTGAATCCGTGGGCGTCCGAGAAGGCACAAATAGGTCGAATGGATATCCATTAAATATAATGTTGAGTTGAAGACTTGAGATCCAACCTTGATAGGAAGATCGACCTCTCCATGGACCAGTCTCTTTGATCCGTTAAAGGCTCTCACCACAATATCACTGGGTTTCAGCACTATCCCTTCACAGCCCAATCTGTCCAAAGCACCTTTTGGTAAAACGTTGAGGAAGGACACTGTATCCACTAACACATGTGCTAATGTGGTGCCTTTACACTCAATGGAAACATGTAGAGCTTTGTTGTGATTCTTCCCTTCCGGAGTCAAATCTGCGCCTGAAATGCCCAAACCATTGTCAACAGTCAAGCTTGCTACACAATTTTCAAATTGGTCAGCAGTAGATTTTGTGGGACATCTGCAGTTTTCAGGAATTTTAACGGAGCTTAAGCATGTGCTTCAGAACACAACAACAAAGACAAAATGGACATCTTTGACGATGTCTTCCCCAATTGTTCCACTATCTTGTAGTCACTTTTTCGAATAATTTTTAGAATTTCCTCCATCTCTTAGCTAGATGGGTCCTCAATGGTAACATATTTTGCGGGCGCCTCTGTTTGGTAAGGCTCAATCATTTTTTCCTTTCCTCGAGTATCAGCCACAGGTTTAACAACAGTAATATGAATGGGTGTAGTAATAGTTGTCAGAGGGGAGATCTCTGGAGAGAAGATCTTTCCAGTCCTAGCGACTTTACTTGATCCAGCAATGTTTGTAATCTCAGTATTCTCATCTTCAGCAAACCATGGCTCTTGTTTGATGCTATAATAATACACTTCCGCCCCATAGTTCCAGGGCACTGCTTTGTCGGGAGAGTAGGGAACTGGCTCTGGTATGGTGATAATCAGGGGAGCTATTTTTGGTTCAGCGGGAATCCTAATATGACCTTTAGAAGTGATCCTAATAGAAGTGTTTGAAATGGTAATTATGGACACGTCTTCAACCTCTTGAGACACACTTTTGGTCAAACTTTTCACATATGGAGTTTTCTCAAATAGGATTTCATGGCTATCAATCAGGCGTTGGAAGCCTTTTATAGCCATATACAACCACTAATTTGCGTAGCATAGTGGTAACAGTCTTCAAGGCAGCCTGGAAATACTCCGAATTTCAACAAATTCTTTTTAACAGTCTTCAAAGGAGTGGTCAAATCATTGATAGGGGAAAAAAGGCATCTTCAATGGCATTGACACCCTTACCATGCCTAGGCATGGGTGCAGTGATCACATTGTGAGTTAGTGGAGGGTTGAATTCAACTGTCTTGTTATTAATCAAGTCTTAGATTTTGTTCTTTAATGCCCAACAATCATTAGTATCGTGTCTGGGACTATTTGAATGATAAGCACATTCTGCATTGGGATTATATTTCAGAGAAGCTTTGTTAGGGTTAGAAGGGGTATCTCGCAATCTCATTAAATCAGCTTTCAATAGGTGTTGTAGAGCTTGAGATAATTGTATATTGATTCTCGTAAATTGTCTTCTTTGGGCATCCGACCTTTGTTGATTATTTTGTTGACGCGGTCGTTGAGTTGGAGTTGGATGGGAAATCAATACTACCCCCACTAAATGATGGCAGTCATTCTTAGCATGGCTTCTTTTTCCATACACGACATTGGTCTCTTTTTTACTAATAAATGATTTTTTTCACAGCATTAGAAGTGGAGGCCATGGGTATCTTCCCGCTTTTAATTCCTCTTTTAACCCTTTCATCAATCAAGATCAAATCAGTAAATTCAGATGATAAACTCCCAATCCAAGTTGAAAAATGGACCAGTCAATGTTCCCATAAACATGTCGACCAATTCTCTATCAGTTAGAGGTGGTTGCACCCTTCCCGCCAAATCTCTCCACTTTTGGGCGTATTCCTTGAAGCCCTCATTTGAACCCATGGTCATACCTTGTAGTTGCACCCGAGTTGGTGCAAGATCAATGTTATATTGATATTGGCAGTAAAAGGAAACATCCAAGTCCTTCCAAGTATGGATATTGGTCCCTTCCAATTGGTAAAACCACTCCAACTGCATTCCAGATAGACTCTCTTGGAAAAAGTGCACCCCTATAGTTTGCCATCATCGGTGTGCGGCTGAATCTTACAGACATATGATCTTAGATGAAGCTTCGGACATGAGACACCATCATACTTGGAGAAGATAGGGATCTTGAATTTATGGGGAATAACCACCCCAGGAACCAAACCTAAGTCTCTAAAGTCCAAGTCAGGGACTACTTGGATCTCTACAGCTTTTAATCTGTCTTCTAGCTGCTTATATTTGTCGTCGGCGGGCGGGTATTGCTCATCAGAATAATCCTCGTCCTCAGAAATTTGGTTATTCCCATCCCTAGCATGGGTGCTTCTAGCATATTCTTCTTGATTATCATCCTCCTCGAAGGAGTCCTCTTCAATTTGTACTTATCGGGAGGGGCCTTTGAATCTCTTCCCTATCTTGATCACAACTTTCTTAGTCTTCTTCTTTGTGACGAGAAGCCATCATTTCTTGCTGACCCTTTGCTAAGTTGAGCATAGTATATTAGAATTAAGAGTGTTGAGTCTGGAAGTCCTTAATAGTTTACTCGAGATCCATCTAATACTGAAATAAACAGTAGAAAGATGAGGAAACCTGTGTTGTAAAACCTACTTATGATATGATAAATTTTATGCGAATGAAATGTTTTCAAGGACTTTAAGGAATTGAAGTTTGTTAGACAAAAAGAAGACAAAAACATAAATTGCATTAATAAGTTCCAAAATTACAAATTCCTCTTAGGCTTACAATGGAAAAAAGGAAAAAAGGTCTTAAAGAGATGACAAAATAAACTCCTAAAACAAGAAGACTCAAGTCTCCCATGAACGCATCCTCTTTGGTGCAATGTAGGCATTCAAGCTTCGCTCCTCGTGAAGTTTCCTTGTGAGCTCCAACACTTCTTTCCCACTTTCATGAAACCGAGCTTCAAATATGTCTCGTTCCCCCTTGAGTTGAATCTACGACTTTTTCAATCCCTCGAGATTAGTAGGAACTTTAGGATGGAGAATGGTATACGTAATATCCCCTTCGGCAACTGGTTCCATAATCACAGGTAGGATGGCTGGATACAACATCATGAGACTTTGAGCATGAGTTCATACCCATTTGAGGTAAGGCTCTAGAGGGATGGAATTTTTATGCCCCAAAATCTTGCTATGAACCTTGTATACAATGCCCAAGATCGTACAAATCTTTGGCGATTACCTTGAACATCGTTCTCGTAGCCAAATACAATACCTTGGATAAGCACGTCAGGAGGACCATCCCATCGAGTATAACCAAACTGTCATAGAGCCATACAAGGATTATAAGTAATACTTCTCCTAATTCCAAGGAGTTGGATATTAGGGAATTCCCCACAGTGGTCAATGATGATAACATCCTCCAAAGATTGGGAGCACCAATGAATATCCGAATGTGAGAGTGACATCATCCTTTGAGACCACCTCAAGCCTTGTTCGTTCTTTAAAAATGATCGAGGAAGGTGAAAAATAAACCACCTAGATAGAAATGGCATACAACATATAGGAAACCCTCCCTTCCTCATAGTACGAGTATGAAGGGAATGTAAAATATCTCCAAGCAATGTAGGCACGGGGTTACGAGAGAGGAAAACTTTGACCGTATTTACATCTATGAGTTGGTATGGATTGGGGTGCAGTACCAAACCATAGATTGGAAGAGCTAAGACTTCTTCAAAAGCTTGCAAATCCAAAGCATCCCAAAACAGTTGAGCCTTATTTAATAGAAACTTAGCTAGAAAACCCTTGACACCACTCTCTATTTCCAAATTAGCCATAATATTAGACCATTGCAAATGTATGGCTGATGCAATCTCCTCAGGTTGTGGATCTTTCCCTAGAACGGTGAAAGGAAATTGGTCAAGAATAAGCACTCCCAATAGTTGATAGAATTCTTACATTGTGGGCACCTATTGATAATCGGGAAAGGTGATGAAATGATGTTTAGGGTCAAAGAACTAAAAGAGCACAGTCATCATGTCTTCTTCAAAGCTTGAGGTAGTCAAACTGAGAAGTCGACCATATCTTTTGGTGAATAGAGAACTTTCAGGAACACTTGATGCTAACTCTTTGAGTTGAGGAGGCACTTTTACAAAGCTAATTCGGGTGGTATGTCTACGAGTGGAAGCCATGTCCTACAAAACAGAACAAATATAAATCCTTAGGTCCTTGAAATGGTTAATGAAAATGCTATGGCGTGATGTCATGATGTTATGAACAAATAATCATATACAAGAAAAGCAAATAAATCCTTAGGTTTAGGCTTGCATGGGGTTTATAGGTAAGTACCCTCTTGAAGTTTTAGTTGGTTCAACCTGTCCTAAAAAATAAACGGGTTCTAGAGAATCTCAATATCATTGATCTTTATTCATCGGGAATTGTTTCAATTCAAGCATCAAACTGCGGCTGAAATATCCTGAAATTCCGATCTCAATGAGTGTAGTATCGAGTATCAACCAATCTTCGGACTGCACCAAAGCTGGCTATCTCACTACTTCCTAATGCTAAGTTGTTCAACTAAAGGTTCTATGGTCAGTTAGTGCTTCACGATGCCACACAGTGGCTCTGTATTCTCCTTTATTTGCCACAAGGGATACCGACACCAACAAATGTGTCACACTAACGTAGCCATCGCTTCAACCATATCGATCTACACCGTATAGTCTCCACGATCTATTACTACTTACCTAAAAATGCCCCCAAATTCGGGTAGAGGATCTATTCAAAACCCAAACAACCCCTTTAAGAGTAAAGCATACAAGTCAAGCAAAGAAAGCATTTTAAATATGAACTAATCTCTAAGGTTACCCAACTTTTAGGTACATCCCCAACAGAGTCTCCATTTCTGTATTATGGTGGGAGATATGACTTGGGTGTTTTGCATTTTATCGTAATTATTACGGATAGCAAGAGTCGCCACTGAATTTTCTTTTATCCAATAAAGGAAAGGGTGAAAAGAATAGGAAATACCTTTTGATAATTTTCTTGAGTTTGGAGGGTAGGTTATGAAAAGGTAAGGTGTTAGCACCCTTTTCATCCGTAGTTAACTACGGGCTCTTAGTTGCTAGCTTACTTTGAAAATGCTTTTGTGAATGTGTTTGTGTGAAAGTATTTTTGAAAAGTGTCTTCGTTTAGGAAAACTTTGTAATGATTCTCGTCGATATAAGAATGCAAACAAAGTGTTAACTTTTGAAAATATTTCATGAAAGTGTTGGTCTGTTTGAAACATGTTTTGTTTTGAAATGTTTGTGAGCAAGCAACTACGAGCGCTCTACCTACTCAAAAGAAGTCTTTGTTCTTTTCCTCCTCCTTTAGATAATGTTATCTTACCATTAGTTAGTAAGAAACCTTACCATTGGATGTGAAGGGACGAGCGTGGGTCATCGTACAATCATAGAAGGCAACATGTAGGACACTTTAGCAATTTGTCGTAAGGGACTAAGATCGTTTACCGAAGGCAACATTGAAGGGTCATCGAGGGACTATGGTATTATAATCGAGGGTATTTGCTAAAGTATCCCACGTTCAAGGGACATGACTGTTTATATCTGAGGCAAAAAGTGTGAGTTACCCTAGAGGTGCAAGTGTGCAAAGTGTATTGTTTTCATTTAATTTGTCTTGAATTAGGGTTGTCTATTGTATGGTTTTAAGTCTTTCCATACGAACCCTAATTACTAGCAATAATATGGAAAGCGATAAATTGTGGAAATTAAAATTCTTACGCTATTACAATACTTTAGGGATATGGGATACAAATTTCAAATGGGGATGACAAGAGTAAAACCTAATTACTATTACAAGGCTTTGACAATTACATAAATTGTAATGCGAAATAATAGAATGTACAAAATGTAAAAATGAAGAAAAGAAAATTATTTTTATGACTTTTTGATGGAAAAGTTTTTTTTAAATAATTAACTTAATTAATTAATTGATTTAGAAAAAAGAGAAGTTAATTAATTGAAATCCTAAAGTCTAAGTTAATTTTAATTGAAATAAAATCTAAGTCTAATTTGATTTTAATTCTAAAAATAAAATATTAATTAGTTAAGAAAATAATATTTTGGAGTTTTATTTAAGAGAATAACATTTTTATATTTTTTATTAAAGAAAATAAATAAAAAGTAAAATATAAATAAAAATACAAAGAAAATAATAAGATATGGGCCAAAGGTGAGGAAGTAAATAAGGGTGTTAGGAAATACTAAAAATAGTTAGGCCCAAACATATTTTTTGTATAGTCAGAAATTAAACAAAAATAAAAACGAAGTGGGCTTGGTTGTTGGAAGAAAATAGGGGGAGTGATGTTTAGCAGAAAATAACCAGGCCCAACCAAAGGAGGCCCAGGCGAGCTGCAAAACAAACAAAAAAAGACAAAATAATATGGAAAAATCACAAAAGGATACCACTGGGGCTCGAGCCCAGGTCTATATAGTTCTAAGCCTTACGCGCACGCTCTCTACCACTGGGGTGGCTATACATCCGATATTTAGAGCACAAACCATTAAATATATTATAATCCTTGTCCTGAACATGCCATCTTCTTCTTCCTCGCACCAAGATGTTCTTCAACATTTTTGAAATCTATAACTTCCTCATTTCTCAACGAAAATGGAAAATGTAAACATGAAAGTTGCTTGAAATTTAACCACGATTTCAACCTTGTGAAAAAGTAAAGCTATGGATCAAAGATGAACATGAATTTCTGTTGGTAATGTGATACGGTGGGAGAACTGACTTGGGATTTTGCGTTTGTGTTTGCAAATGTTTCGGTTTAGCAAGAGTCGCCACCGACTTTTTATTTTATCCTAAGGAAAGGTCAAAAATCACAGGAAAGACCTTTGAGATGTTTAGATTATAGAAAGGGAAGGTATTAGTACCCTTTATATCCATGGTTATCCATGGACTCTTAGTTACTTGTTTAGATCACTTGCTTTTCTTTTCAATTGTTTGAAATGGTGCTCTTCAATTGTTTGAAATGGTGCTTTGTGTGTGATTTGGAAAGATGTTTTTAAAAGAGGCCATCGTTGTGGAAACCTTTGTAATGATTCTTGTATGAATGTATACAAAGGTGTTTTTGTTCTTTTGAAAAAGTTTTCAATGTTTGAGAGTAGGGTTTTGAAATTGTGTTTGTGAAGTGTGTTTGAAAGTAGCAAGGATGTTTTTGCAAGCTTTTGATCAAGTAACTAAGAGCTATCTACCCTATTTTACTCAAAGATCTTTCTTATGTTTTTAACCCTTTTAACAGTGTTGTTTCAACATTGTATTTGGTGAACAATCTTGTGTTAGGATGTTAAACGGGACAGGCGCGGGTCATCGTATAGACCATGATAGCAATTGTGTCAAGTATTTTTGGCAATTTTCTTGAGGGACTTGATCATTTTTGTTTAGGCAACTCAGATAGCGTCATCGAGGGACTATGATCGTTTGTTTGTTTTTGTTTTGCCAAAGTACTTAACATGCATACCATGGCCCATTTTTGAAGGCAACAACTGGATTGTAACCCTAGGGGTGCGAGTGTGCATTGTGTTTACTTTTCATGCATTTTTGTATTTGATCAGGTCAAACTATTTGTTGATTTTAATTTTGCATACAAACCCTAATTCTCTAATCATGGCATAATTGAAAGCGTAAAAGTGCGAGAATTTAAACTCTAAGCTATTACTACATGATATAGGGATGGGGGGTACAACTTTGAATAGGGGATTATTTTGCAAGAAATTTAAATCCTAATATTTAAATGCATAATATTTAAATGCATAATATTTAAATGTACAATATTTAAATAAACACAATAAATGTTAAATAAAAATGTATTTATACAAAAAGAGTTTTTTTATGTATGTAAAGCATTTTTTATGTGAAAAAAGGTGTAGATAATTTAAAATGAAAAAAGGTTGATTTTATTTAATAAAGGGGTAAACCCTAATTTTCCTTAAAGAAAATAATATTATATTATTTATATACAAAAATATATTAATATGTGCAAAAATAATAAAAATATATTAAAAAAAGTTTTTTTTAGTATAAAATAATAATAAAAATAAAAATGTAATATTTTTGTATTTTTATCTTATGTTTTTAATAAAATAAAGTATATATGTATATATATATATATATATATATATATATATATATATATATATATATATATATATATATATATATATATATATATATATATATATATATATATATATATTAAATATATTAAGGATGCATAAAATAAAATAAGATATTTACAAAAATAAAATATATTCAAGAAAATATTTTCAATGTGAATAAAAATAAGAAATGAAAATAAAAGTATTATTTACATTATATTTTTTTATTTAAACAAATAATATAAAGTATTTTAATATGTTTTCTATATTAGAAAAATTGAAATAAAATGCCAAATAAATGAGAAAAAATATAAAAATATTTTTGGAGCATTTTTTATGTTTGAAAATAAAATATCAAAGTCAGAAAAGAAAATAAAAATGTAAAAATGTCAAAATACAAGAAAATGGGTCAGGGGGTGTGAAAAGCAAGCATAGGGGTGCAAAAAGCAGAACAAGGCCATGCTCAACCCATTTCCACTTCATCCCTGACCTTGTGACAAAGGATGCGCGCGCCTTGTGTTCAAATCTGTATCTCCTGCGGTTGTGATCTTTTGCCAAAACTCAAAACATGAAACTTGTAGAGCATTAAACAACGATTTCAACCATATAAAACATTAAATCTAACTCTCAAAGACCAGAGAGAATTTCTCTGGCCCTAAAATCTAACCTAACTTTTTCAGCATGTTCATGGATGAAATTCTCTTAGCACGTTTAACATAAATGAAAACTAAGCATATGTATGGTTTCAGGGCAATGAGTACTACATCTTTCATTCACAAACCTAAGGCTAAATGTTCCTAAATAGAGAGATAGAAGTTCATGAAAAACCTGTTTCAGTTGGATTCGAGTGGGACAATGCAGCAACTTTCAGTCAGGCCTGAGGTTCTTTTGAGCTTGCTTGATGTTCCCTGAACCTTTCCCAATGCTTAGTTTGTTTTGAAATGACCTGAATCAACATCTAGAAGTCAACCTGCATAAGCTTGAAACAGAAATGGTGAACACTGTAAATGGAGTTACAGTTGGCAATGGAGGTTTGAGACAGCTTGAGTGAGTTGAATGGAAGGTGTTTGAAGTGGAAAGGAGTAAAACGCACGAGCAAAATGAGCTATGGCACTCAAGTTGCAGCAACTGCCCTGTTTTTGCAAGTTTTTGGTGTTTTGGTGTTCAAGGGTGTTTGAGGGATGATTGGCTCGTGTTTCTGGCTTACAAGGATGTGTAAAACTTGTTTGCAACCTTGGCTTAAGTTCAATATATCAGATATGTGAGTTATGAACTTTTTGTACAATAACTTTATTTTGAAGCAAAAATGTGAGAGTTGACAATGCAAGGCTGTACTGGCTTGTAACCTAGCTGCACAAAGTGGTTGAGCTTTGCCTGACATTAGGGAGCCTTGTTTGCAGAAAAAGGCTTGGTGTATGGCTCAAGAAATGAAACTTGACATAAAGCTTGCTTTATGTAAATGGAAGTGTTATCTCTACGCCCAAAATGGAATTGTTCATTGTATAATGCTCCCTTGATCAGAACAATGTCTCTAACCAATGTATTTGCATTCAATTTTTGAGTGTAAATTGGTTTAGAGGCCTGTAATTAAGTACAAAGCTAGTTTGGTCAGATTTTGCAAGTTGTATGAACATGTATTGGCCATGGTTACAAAGTGAGTTTTTGCCAACTTCAAGCATTCGATTCTCCCTAACCACAAATGTGTTTAAGGAGTTCTTGGACAATTTGGAAATATTGCAAAATGTACTATAATCCATCTTTGAAATGAAACTTGGGACTCCAAGTGTAACTATGTGAAAAATGGCCAAGAAGATGGGTCAAAATCTTGTCTAAACTAGGACAAAATTTCTCTAAGTTAAAAGTTTTAGGGACCCTTGTTCCAAAAATCATAACTTGAGATCAAAGCTTCTTTTGAGAAAACTTTGTGAATAAAAGTTGTAGACTTTGTGATGGACTACAACTTTCATGTTGTAAGTTTTGTTTTAATCCATTTGCATCTTGGTGAAAATGTAGGACAAAGTTAGGAAAAATTAAGAAAATTTCATAACTTAGAAAAATTCTAAGTTATGAAAATTTTCAATTTCAAACCCTAATTTGCAATTTTGGATTTCTTGATGAACAAGTTTCATAATTTGACACATCTTGATGAAAAATGATCCTTGGCACTTAATTTTGACCAAAAAGTCAAAGTTTGACTTTTCAATGTACAATCAAATTTTGATCAGTTGACTGAAAAATTCATCTGTCAATCCTATGCATTTGAGATCTTTTGAACTTGTTGAATAGGTCAAGATAATTTCATTGAGTCATTGAGTCCATGGTTGAACTTTATTTGCCATTGGCTAGGTCAAACAGTCAAAATTGCCTTTGCACAGTCAAAACCCTAAAATGACCATTTTGCCCTTTTGGTGATCTGATCAAATTTCTTGTGGATTTGTGGTCCAAACTTGATCAAATGGTTCATATGAGTTCATAATGTTGATGTGGGTCAAAATTCATGAGGTTTGACTGTAAATTGGCCACAGTTGACTTTTTCCCCAATACAGCTGATTTCTAGGTCAACTGTCCAATTGATTGGGCAAAATTTTGATTCAAGGCTTGAAACTTGGTATGGGCAAACTTATGAGTCCAACTTGAAGTATGAAAGTCAATTTGGGCATTGAAGGCCTAAAAATACCTGTGCAAACTCAAACCCTAATTTAGGTCAACAGTGCAAAGAGATGTCTTGAGCAGAGCAAACCCTAGCTTGGTCTTGAGTTCCAAGAGTCTTGTGATGAGAAATGCTGATAAAATGAGAGGGAAAATTTTGGGGTACAACAGTTGCCCCTGTTCAATCTTCTTGAACCTGAAGAGTTAGATTGGCAAGTTTGCCTTTCGTGACTCGAAGGTAAAAGAGGATTGGACACTAGAGTGCCCGTAAATTTGCACTCGTCAAAATATTGTTGAGGGAATGGGCTTAAAGATGCCATTTGGAGATGGTAGAATCTTGCTGGAGATGGGCTTAAAGATGCCATCTAATATTGTTTGTTGAACTGGAGCGTATCCGAGCTGTAAAGTATTTGATCTTTGAATGAATATCAGAATGACTGCCGTGTCTGGAGTGTATCTGTATTCTGAATGGGTAACAGAGAAACATCTGTATATGGAGCAACTGTGTACTGGGGATAAGTTCTGAATGAGTGACAGAATGGCAACCGTGTTTGGGGCGTATCTGGACTGTATCTGTAGTTGAGATCTGTATGAGTAGCAGAATGACTTCCGTGTCTGGAGTGTATCTGTAGTTGAGATCTGTATGAGTAGTAGAATGACTTTCGTGTCTGGAGTGTATCTGAAACTGTAACGGGAATCTGGATAAGTGACATAATGACTTCTGTGGCGACTGCACTGGGGAGAATCAAACTTCTGGTGTAAGGGCCAGAATGGCATTCGTGTTTGGAGCGTATCTGAACTTGAAGTTGTTAGTTGAATCTGAATGAGGGATAGAATGGCCGCCGTGTCTGGAGCATATCTAGTCTGTATCGGATTTTTGAAGTCTAAATGAGTAGTAGAATGACCGCCGTGTCTGGGGTGTATCCGTACTGTATTTTGACTTGAAGTTCTGAATGAGTAATAGAATGACCGTCGTGTCTGGGGTGTATCCGTACTGTATCTATAATCTTTGGATAGTTTTTTGGATAATAGCTTTTTAATCTTATCCTGAAAAGGGTAAAATGTTAGCTAAAACACAAAGTTATGTTGCATGATATGTATTATGCAATGAAATGTGTTCCATCAATGTTTATGATATATGAATGTAATGGATGTGCATGTAAGCTGAGTAGCTGTCTTGTGGAGGAAAATAAATCCTCGATAACTGGAGATAACGAAATCTTTGACTGCTGCTGGAGAAAGTGAATCCTGACCGGTGCTGAGGACTCAAAAATCTCTGTTGAAGATGAGAAGTCCTTGTTGACTTCTTGGGGATTAAAGATCTTTGATTGTTGAGAATGAGAAATCCTGGGACCACTGCTGGGGATTGAAAATCCTTGGTGACTTGTGGGGATTTAACAAGGGCTTCGACAACTTCTGCGAGGAATGAGAATCCTTCATGACTTTCCTGGGAAATAAGGAAAATTATGAAAATCTCCACTGGGGAATTAAAACCTGGGAGGCTTCTGCTGGAGAAAAGAGACCGAGAATCTTCGATCTGCTGGGAAATAACTCTATGAGGATAATGTTTACTCGGCCGGTGAAATCAGGAGCTTGGGTTGTACGCCAATCTACTGGGGAAGTTGGGGAAAACTGAATGGTTCTCATTGGGGATTGATAGTTGGAAGTTGACTTCGCTGGGGAAGAAGGTTTAGAATATTCTTGCTTCGCTGGGGGTCTTGAAGCTTAACTCCGTTGGGGACATGTACTCCAAGGTTTTAGCTTGTTGAGGATCTGAATGACATATTGTAGGGGATTTCTTCTAGAATAGCACAAGGATATCTTCCTACACCTTCATACTATCAGTAATTATCCTTTCTCAATTTCGTTTTATTTGTAAGCAGTGATTATATTCAAATGTGTATGCCTATTTAACAAAACATTGGACGTTTTCAAATAAAACATAAGTATAAAAAGAAAAGAAAGGCAAGCAAATTTTTGCACTTTGAAGTATCTTTGTATTAACTTTTGTAAGTATCTTTGTACAAAGGAGACAGACATCCTAGTAAGAGAATGTTTTTGTAAATTGAGAAAAATTTATACAAAAGAAAGATGGCTATGTGAAATAGTTCCATGGGGTTCCCATTCTGCTATGGTCTTCACAACTCTGAGTATCTTGTCCATTTGTTGCTTCGTCCGCTGATGATTGGATTGATCAGAAGCTTGGAGCCTTTTGGTGAAGAGATTGTCCTTAAAGTGATCCGACGAGACATAGTCATACGCTTTAATTCCCTAACTTTTGCCTGGACCGCCCTTTCGGGTTTTTGATCCACCGGGAAACCCTTTTTTGCCCAAGTCGCCCTTTCGGGTTTTCAACTTGCCGGGTGTACATATTTTGTGTATTTATCCCTAATTTTTGCCTGAACCGCCCTTTCGGGTTTTCGATTCATCGGGGTGCCCATTTTTGCCCAAGTCGCCCTTTCGGGTTTTCAACTTGTTGTGTCGTTTTATGCGTAGTTTTTTTTGACTATGTCTGCGTTTGCAGGGTGCGGAAAATCGTCGCTGTCCATGGTGGTCAGAATCATTACCCCACCAGAAAAGATGCTCTTGATCACAAATGGTCCTTTGTAAGTAGGAGTCCACTTTCCCCTGGGATCACTTTGCGGTAAGATGATCCGCTTGATTACAAGATCTCCGACTTGATATACTTGACGCCTGACTTTCTTGTTGAAAGCCTTGATCATCCGTTTCTGATACGTCTGACCATGACAAACAACAGTAAGTCGTTTCTCGTTGACAAATTAAGTTGATCAAGTCGGGTCTGAATCCAATCGTCTTCACTCAAACCAGCATCCTTCATAATCCTTAAGGAAGGAATCTGAACTTCCATAGGTAAAACAGCTTCCATGCCATATACCAACAAAAAGGGGGTTGCCCCTGTCAAAGTACGCATCGTGGTACGAAATCCATGCAGAGAAAACTATAACATCTCATGTCTGTCCTTGTAGGTGACTGTCATTTTTTGAATGATCTTCTTGATATTTTTGTTCGCGGCTTCAACAACACCGTTCATCTTTGGCCGATAGGGAGATGAATTGTGATGATAAATTTTGAACTGTTCGCACATAGCGATGATCATAGTGTTATTCAAATTTGTACCGTTGTCCGTGATGATCCTGTCGGGGATACCGTACCGGCATATGAGATTCTGCTTGATGAAGCGGGCAACCACATTCTTTGTAACGGAGGCAAAGGAAGCTGCTTCGACCCATTTGGTGAAGTAATCAATAGCCACCAGGATGAAGCGATGTCCATTGGATGCCGTGGGCTTTATCTCTCTGATCATGTCAATGCCCCACATTGCGAACGGCCAAGGAGCTGTTAGAACATTAAGAGGAACAGGAGGAATGTGCACTTTGTCGGCGTAGACTTGACATTTGTGGCAAGTACGGGAATATTGATGACAATCAGCTTCCATGGTAGACCAGTAGTAGCCTGCCCTTAGAATCTTCTTAGCCATTGTAGGTCCGCTCAGGTTGATGCCAAATGTACCACTATGTATCTCGTTCATGATCAACTCTTCTTCAACCTTGTCCACACAACAAAGTAGAACACAATCATGGCTGCGTTTATAAAGGATGTCGTTGCTTAGGAAGAACTTGACAGCAAATCTTCTTAAGAACTTTTTGTCATTGACGGAAGCTCCTTCAGGGTATTCTCGAGTCTGGAGATACCTTTTGATTTCATGAAACCAGGGTTGTTCCACTACTTCTTCGGTATTAATCTCATGACAGTGTGCAGGTTCGTCCATTCGCTCGATGGTGATTTAGGGAGCCTCATTATCCCAGTTAAGTTTAAACATGGAAGACATTGTAGCCAGAGCATCCGCTAGTTGATTTTCTTCTCGCGGGAAGTGCTCGAAAGTAATCTTCTCGAAATGAGGTAACAATGTCAAGACATGTTCTTTGTATGGGATGAGATTAGGATGTCTAGTGTCCCACTCTCCTTTGATTTGACTGATAACCAAAGCCGAGTCCCCAAATACGACCAAAGATTTGATTCCCAAGTCTATAGAAGCCTTGAGACCAAAGATGCAAGCTTCATACTCAGCTATGTTGTTGGTACAACTGAAGCAAAGTCGGGCAGTGAAGGGTGTATGGCAACCTTCCGGAGAAATGAGTACCGCACTGATACTGTTGCCCAGTGCATTTGAAGCACCATCAAAGTATAGGGTCCATCGGGATCCTTGTTCAGGTCCGTCATATGGTCCGTTACCTTCAATGTTGTCCAATGTCATGATGTCCTCGTCAGGGAAGTCTAATCTCATAGATTGGTAATCTTCTACGGCTTGATGAGCTAGATGGTCAGTTAGTACACTCCCCTTTATAGCTTTTTGGGTATTATACTGGATATCATACTCAGTCAGGATCATTTTCCATCTAGAGATTCTCCCAGATAAAGCAGGCTTCTCGAAGATATACTTGATCGGATCCATCTTGGAAATCAACAAAGTGGTGTGAGTCAACATATACTGCCTTAGCCGGCGAGCAGCCCATACCAAAGCGCAACAAGTTTTCTCCAGCAGTGAGTAGCGAGTCTCACAGTCGGTAGACTTTTTTATAAGGTAATAAATGGCATGCTCTTTTCGTCCAGACTCGTCATGTTGGCCCAGTACGCACCCCATTGAGTTATCCAAAACATTCAGATACATGATTAATGGCCTTCCTTCGACGGGTGGCATCAAGATAGGAGGTTCCAGTAAATACTCCTTGATCTTATCAAAAGCAACTTGACAATCATTGTTCCATTCAACTACTTGATCTTTCTTCAACAGTTTGAAGATTGGCTCATAGGTAGATGTTAGGTGAGAGATGAACCTCGCAATATAGTTTAAGCGTCCCAAGAATCCTCTAACCTCCGTCTCAGTGCGAGGGGCAGGCATTTCTTGTATAGCCTTTACTTTAGTAGGATTAACCTCAATGCCTTTTTTGCTGACGATAAATCCCAAAAGTTTACCAGACCTAACTCCAAAAGTGCACTTGCTTGGGTTCAGTCTGAGCTTAAACTCCTTCAACCTGACAAACAGCTTTTACAGATGATCAAGGTGTTCTTCCTCTGTCTGTGATCGGGTTATCATGTCGTCTATGTAAACTTCAATCTCATGATGTATCATATCATGAAACAAAGTTACCATGGCGCGCTGATAGGTTGCCCCGGCATTCTTCAGTCCGAATGACATCACTTTGTAGCAGAAGGTACCCCATTGCGTGACAAAAGTAGTTTTCTCCATGTCTTCGGGGGTTATTTTGATCTGGTTGTATCCCGAGAATCCATCCATGAAGGAAAATACCTTGTGTTGAGCTGTGTTGTCAACCAAGATGTCGATGTGTGGCAGTGGAAATTGTCTTCAGGGCTAGCCCTATTTAAATCCCGATAGTACACACACATTATGACTTTGTCGTCCTTTTCAGGCACGGGCACAATGTTAGCAACCCATTGCGGATTGGAAGTAACAGCCAGAAAGCCAGCATTGAATTGCTTCATTACCTCAGATTTGATCTTCTCAGACATGTCATGCCTCATTCGGCGGACCTTTTTCTTGATCGGTGGATAATCTTCTCTTGTAGGGAGACGGTGAACCACGATATCTGTATCTAATCCCGACATGTCTTCATAGGACCAGGCGAAGATTTCAACATATTCGTTTAACAACTGCACTAAGTGCTCTTTGACACCTGGTTCCAGGTTGGCACCCACCTTAACTTCTTTCTTGTCTTCCTTTGTTCCAAAGTTGATGGTTTCCAGCAACTCTTCATGAGGCAGAATAGCCCTCTCTTCTTGTTGCAAAATTCTGGCCAACTCTCCCGACACTTCACAGTCTTCGTCAACTTCGTACTCAGCATGATTGACCAAATCTTCAGAGTCACCAAAGGCTAAAACAAAATAGTCACCCATGGAATCCGGAGTGGATGGGTACCTGCATTTTGTGAGTGTGGGTGTGTGTAAGGGATAGCCATCCTTAAACAAAACAAGATGCAAAAGGAAAGAAAATGAACACAACAGTTTATAGATGAAAACGTCCAATGATTCATTAAAACATGGCATATGATAATGAAGAAAATCAAGCCCTTACAAATGGACCTATATGCCCTGGGAAAGGCATAAGGTGAAAACAGTGTACGAATTGTTTAGTTATTACAGACCAAAATAGGAAATTGTTCAAAGATAAATTACTGGTTGATGAAAGTGATGGGAATAAAATCCTTTGCTTCCCAGTTGCTTAATCCTCCTTCGATGGTTGGAAAGATCCAATCTTCAAAGTTGTCTTCTTTATCATCATCTTCTAAGGCATTAATTCCATGGTGAGTGATTTTTACGGGTGGCCCTCCAGCCTTGGAGCGACGCATAGCTTTCTGGCCAGCAGCAGTAAAACCTAGTCCGAACTTGTCCATCTTGTGAGGAAAATCAGGCAGTTTCCCCCCACTGTACTCCTTCCTTCTTTGATTACAGCCTCTGCATCCTTGAGAGATGCCATCCTAGACACAAGCTCGGAAATAATAGGCACATCAACCATTGTCTTCGCAACTGCGACTTCAGGAGAAACTTCCTCAA
Source organism: Vicia faba (assembly GCA_948472305.1). NCBI lineage: Eukaryota > Viridiplantae > Streptophyta > Magnoliopsida > Fabales > Fabaceae > Vicia > Vicia faba. The sequence goes on from OX451737.1 coordinate 232,534,323, forward strand.
AATGTTGGAAAGGCGTTTCTATGAACTCGCCATCCAACTCCACATAGCGGAAGGAGTTGAGGTGACTTATCATGTACTCTTCCTCACTGTGAACCGTTATAATCTTACCCTGAACAGGATACTTTAGCATTTGGTGTAAAGAGGAGGTAACTGCCCCAGCATAGTGGATCCACGACCTTCCCAACAAGCAAGAATATGAAGGACGAATGTCCATCACATAAGAGGTGGAGTTGAAAACTTCTGTGCCCACTTTGATAGGAATGTCCACTTCACCATGAACCATCCTCTTAGAACCGTCGAAGGCTCTAACAACGATGTTACTAGGCTTCAGGGTCAAACCTTCGCAGTCCATCTATCCAATGCCTTCTTTGGTAGCACATTCATGGAGGAACCGATATCAACTAGGACATGTGAAAGGGTGGTTCCCCTGCATTCTACTAAGACGTGCAACGCGTCGTTGTGTTTCCTTCCCTTAGGGGTCAAATCAGCATCGGAAAACCCAAGACCATTATCAGCAGTAAGGCTGGCCACGCACTCTTGAAACTAGTCAGCTGAAGTTTCTTGAGGCACGTGTGCCGTCTTTAAAAATTTGATTAAGGCCTTAGCATGGGCCTCAGAGCAGAGTAGAAGAGCCAACATGGAGATTTTGGAAGGAGTCTGCCCTAGCTGTTCCACGACGTCGTAGTCGCTCTTTTTGATTACCTTTAAGATTTCTTCCATTTCTTTCTGGGTGGTTTCGGGGATTACCACAGTCTGAGCCTTCATCCTGACAGGCGCTTCTAGTATCCCCTTACCCTTATAGGTAGTATCAACAGAGGGTCTAACTTCAGGAGTATCCAATTCTTCAATTATCGGACCTTGCACAGATGGCTTAACAGGCACAAAAGCTTTCGAGGGTCCGAAGACTGCTCGTGGGGGAGCAATCTCGGGAGAGAAAATCGGTCTGCTGCGAGTTATCTTGCTTGTTCCTGCAATGTTCCCTATATTAGGGGTTTCATCTTCAGAATTCTCTTGGACTGATTCAATCTGTTTGATACCATGATAAAAGATTTCTCCTCCGTAGTTCCATGGTATTGTCTTGTTAGATTGATACGGGACAGGTCCCGACATGGTGATTTTTAACGGCACAAACTTAGGATCAGGCGTAATCTTGACAGGCCTTTTGCAAGCCTTGGGAAGATTGTCAGAGATGGTTATTATTGCAATGTCATTGGTTGAAGTAACAAAGGTAGTAGGAGTAACAGGAGTGAAGGTATCAACATGAGTCTTTTGGAAGAGTATCTCTTGGGTATCCATCAGGCGTTGGAAAACTGATTTCAACAGTGGGCAGTCAGCTCGTATGTTTAAACAGAAGTAACAGTATTTTCCACAGCCTGGGAATATCCCGGCTCTCATCAAATTCACTTTAATCACTGGTAACAGAGTCAAAAGGTCAGCAACATTGGTAACATGAAGGTCTTCCATAACGGCATGAACATTATGACAGTGCTTGGGCATTGGGGCAGAAATCACATTTGGCTTTTCGGGCGCATCGAATTCTACCTCCTTGGCGTCGATCAGGTCTTGGATTTTGTTCTTAAGAGCCCAATAGTTATTGGTATCATGCCCTACACTGTCAGAGTGGTAAGCACACTTTGCATTGGAGTGGTAATAAAGGGAAGAGGTATTGGGGTTCTTTGGCGCTTCCTTCAAATTGGTAAGATTCAGCTTTAGCAAATGAGGGAGTACTTGAGCCGGTGTCATGTTGATTTGGTTGAACTGTCGTTGTGGCCTTTCTACCCGTTGCTGATTAGATCTTGGCTGATTGTTGCGAGGTTGATCATTTGAAGAGTTTTGGATCATCACAACCCCTACATTTGGCCAGCGCTCGGTTCTTCCTTGGCTTTTCTGAGAATAAACAGCAGAAGCTTCCTTTTTAGCTGGGAAGGTTTTCTTAACAGCAGTGGACGCGGAGGCATCTTTCTGAATCTTACCATTTTTGATGTCGGCCTCGACCCTTTCACCAGTCAAGATTAATTCGGTGAATCCTGCGGAGGAACTCCCAATTAAATGATTGAAGAAAGGGCAAGACAAGGTCCCTAAAACATGTCCACCAGCTCTCTATTCGACAATGGTGGCTGCACCCTTCCAGCCAGATCACGCCACTTCTGGGCATACTCTTTAAATCCCTGGTTAGAAGCCATACCCATACTCTGTAGTTGAGTACAAGTGGGCGCTAAATCAGTGTTGTATTGGTATTGTCGGTAGAAAGCAGCAACTAAGTCTTCCCAATTGTGAACCTCTGATCTCTCGAGTTGATAGAACCAGTCCAATTGTGTGCCTGACAAACTGTCTTGGAAAAAAAGGACCCAAAGATCCTTATCAAATGAGTGGGGTTGGATCTTTCGGACGTAAGATCTTAGATGCATCTTTGGACACGACAGACCGTCACACTTGGCAAAGGTAGGAACTTTGAACTTGGGAGGAATAACGATCCCAGCGACCAACCCTAGTTCTTCGAAATCTAAACCAGGTACCCTTTGCAACTCCATGGCTGCCAACCGATCCTCAAGATTTTTAAATTTAACATCTGCCGGGGGATATTGCTGTTCGGAGTAATCTTCGTCTTCTTCCTCTTCCTCTTCTTCTCCTTCAACTTCACATTCAGAAGGCATTGCAGTTCCTTTTCCTTTACCAGCCCCTTCATCAGACGTCGAGGGGAACTCAAGAACTTTTCTAGCATTGCTTTCAAACCTTCTTCCCATAATGACCACACCGGGCCTCTTCTTCTTTTTCTTTTTATCTTTCTACAACAGTTCTTTAAGGTCCTCTTGACCCTTTGCTAAGGACATGAGGAGTTGGTGGAATTGAGAGTTTTGTGCTTGCAGATCCTTAATCGTCTGCTCCAAATCCATCTTGCTGAAATAAACAGAAGAAAGATAAGGAAACCTGGTGTGAATACCTGTTTATGCATATGATGAATGGTATGTTATTCATGTAATGCATTCAAGGATTCAGAAATTCAAATTTGTTGCAAACAAAAAGAACACACGTCATATTAAAGAAGATATTTGTTAGTACATAAGTGCCCCATGGGCAAAATATTACAAAATTCTTAATGTAAAAAGACATTGCGCATCCTTTTTGGTGCGATGTAAGTGTTAAGAGTTTCCTCCTCATGAAGCCGGTGGGTAAGTCCAAAACCTTCTTCTCACTGGCATAGAAGCTGGCTTCAAAAGTATTCCGTTCCTCCATGAGTTGGATCCAACTCTTTTGTAATTCTTCCAATGATGTTGGCATGTAAGGATGTAGGAGGGTGTATGGAACCTCTCCTTCCATAACAGGCTCTTTGATCACGGGGAGAATGTGAGGATATGGCATCATAAGATTCTGGGCACGGGTTCGTACCCACTTAAGGTAAGGCTCAAGAGGGATGGAATTCTTGTGCCCAGTGTCTTACTATCCACCTTGTTGGGCATCCTCCAAGCTCTGATGAATCTTTGTCGAAGTCCTTGCGCATCATTGTCGAAGTCAAAAACCAAGTCAGGAATCAGCATATCATGAGGGCCATCCCTTCTAGCATATCCAAACTGTCTTAGAGCTAAACAAGGGTTGTAGGTAATGTCTCCCCTAATGCCAAGTAGTGGGACATTAGGGAATTCCCCACAACGATCAATGATGATGACATTTTCTCTGGACCGAGAACACCAATGAACATCAGAATGTGTGAGGGTCATCAACCGTTGTGACCACCTTAAACCCTGCTCATTCTTCAAAACTGATTGTGGAAGGTGAGAAATAAACCACCTTGATAGGAGAGGAGTACATCACATGAGAACACCTCTTTTCCTCATTGTTCGTGTGTAAAATGAGTGTAGGATGTCCCCAAGCAATGTAGGCACAGGATTCAGAGATATGAAAATCTTGACAGCATTCACATCTATAAGCTGATCAGGGTTTGGGAACAAAACCAACCCATAGATGAGAAGTGCTACAACCTCCTCAAAAGCTTGTAGATCTAGATAACTCCAGCATTCTTGTGCCTTCTCCAACAGGAACTTTGCCAAGAAACCCTTGACATCACTTCTGGTTTCCCAATGACCCTTGATATCAGATGGTTGCAGGTGTAATGCTTGAGCAGCATCTTCAGGCTTTGGTTCTTTTTCCGTACCGATGTAGGGTAGTTGATGAAGAATAGGAATCCTCAGGAGTTGAGAAAATTCCTCCAAAGTAGGTACTAGTTGGTAATCAGGGAATGTGAAACAGTGGTGTAGGGGGTCAAAGAACTGGAAGAGAACTTTCACCATGTCATCTTCAATGTTGGAGTTGACCAAGCTGAGAAGTCTACCATGTCTTTCACTGAAAAGAGAATTCTCATGAATCCTGGATGTAAGCCCCTTGAGTTGAGGAGGGATTCTCACAAGGTTGACTTGTATTGTTTTCCTGCGAAGAGATTCCATGACCTACAAAACAAGAACAAAGATGAAGATCCAAACCCTTGAAATGGTTAGTGGATGCAAATGATGCTTTATGATGTTCATGATGTATACACAAGCACATGTACAAGCAAGTCACACAAAACCCTAGTTTCAGGCTTGCATGAGGTTTCGTAGGTAAGTACCCTCTTGAAGTTAGTTGGCTCAACCTGTCCTATAAATAGTAATCGGGTTCTAAGGAGCTCAATATCACTGGATTCTTTTCTATGTTCATTGTTTTGGTTTAGCCACTTAACTGGCGACCAAAATATTCCAAGAAACCAACCCTCAATGAGTGTAGTATTGAGTATCTACCAACTTCGGACTGCACCAAAGCCGGTCATCTCACTACCCCTAATAAAAGGCCAAGATGGTCAAGTAAGGTTCTAAGAGTTCATTAGTGCTTCATGACATCACTCACCGGCCCCGTATTCTATTTGATTGACTTAAAGGCTACCGATACTCACAAATATGTCGCACTAATATAGCTATTGCTTCAACCATGTTGGTATACCCCGCACAGTTTCCACAACGTATTGCTATTTACCTATGAATGTTTCCCGAATCCAGGTAGAGGATCTCAATCCCAAACAAGATAACCAAATGTAAAGCAATCAAAGCAATCAAGATAAGCATGCAAAGGTGATCTAAACCCTAAGGTTACTCCACTTTTAGATGATTCCCCAGCAGAGTCGCCAATTCTGTGATACGGTGGGAGAACTAACTTGGGATTTTGCGTTTGTGTTTGCAAATGTTTCGGTTTAGCAAGAGTCGCCACCGACTTTTTATTTTATCCTAAGGAAAGGTCAAAAAGCACAGGAAACACCTTTGAGATGTTTTCTTGGGTTCGGGGAGTAGATTATAGAAAGGGAAGGTATTAGCACCCTTTATATCCATGGTTATCCATGGGCTCTTAGTTACTTGTTTAGATCACTTGATTTGCTTTTCAATTGTTTGAAATGGTGCTCTTCAATTGTTTGAAACGGTGCTTTGTGTGTGATTTGGAAAGATGTTTTGAAAAGAGGCCATCATTGTGGCAACCTTTGTAATGATTCTTGTATGAATGTATACAAAGGTGTTTTTGTTCTTTTGAAAAAATTTTCAATGTTTGAAAGTAGGGTTTTGAAATTGTGTTTGTGAAGTGTGTTTGAAAGTAGCAAGGATGTTTTTGCAAGCTTTTGATCAAGTAACTAAGAGCTATCTACCCTATTTTACTCAAAGATCTTTCTTATGTTTTTAACCCTTTTAACAATGTTGTTTCACCATTGTATTTGGTGAACAACCTTGTGTTAGGATGTTAAACGGGACAAGTGCGGGTCATCGTATAGACCATGATAGCAATTGTGTCAAGTATTTTTGGCAATTTTCTTGAGGGACTTGATCATTTTTGTTTAGGAAACTCAGATAGCGTCATCGAGGGACTATGATCGTTTGTTTGTTTTTGTTTTTCCAAAGTACTTAACATGCATACCATGGCCCATTTTTGAAGGCAACAAGTGGATTGTAACCCTAGGGGTGCGAGTATGCATTGTGTTCATTTTTCATGCATTTTTGTCTTTGATCAGGTCAAACTATTTGTTGATTTTAATTTTGCATACAAACCCTAATTCTCTAATCATGGCATAATTGAAAGCGTAAAAGTGTGAGAATTTAAATTCTAAGCTATTACAACATGATATAGGGAGGGTGGTACAATTTTGAATAGGGGATTATTTTGCAAGAAATTTAAATCCTAAGTTATTACAACCAAATTGAATTTACAATGCATAATATTTAAATGTACAATATTTAAATAAACACAATAAATGTTAAATAAAAATGTATTTATACAAAAAGAGTATTTTTATGTATGTAAAGCATTTTTTTATGTGAAAAAAGGTGTAGATAATTTAAAATGAAAAAAGGTTGATTTTATTTAATAAAGGGGTAAACCCTAATTTCCTTAAAGAAAATAATATTATATTATTTATATACAAAAATATATTAATATGTGCAAAAATAATAAAAATATATTAAAAAAAGTGTTTTTTAGTATAAAATAATAATAAAAATAAAAATGTACTATTTTTGTATTTTTATCTTATGTTTTTTAGTATTTTTGTATATATATATATATATATATATATATATATATATATATATATATATATATATATATATATATATATATATATATATATATATATATATATATATATATATATATATATTAAGGATGCATAAAATAAAATATATTCAAGAAAATATTTTCAATGTGAATAAAAATAAGAAATGAAAATAAAAGTATTATTTACATTATATTTTTTATTTAAACAAATAATATAAAGTATTTTAATATGTTTTCTATATTAGAAAAAATGAAATAAAATGCCAAATAAATGTGAAAAAATATAAAAATATTTTTGGAGCATTTTTTATGTTTGAAAATAAAATATCAAAGTCAGAAAAGAAAATAAAAATGCAAAAATGTCAAAATACAAGAAAATGGGCCAAGGGGTGTGAAAAGCAAGCATAGGGGTGCAAAAAGCAGGACAAGGTCAGGCCCAACCCATTTCTACTTCATCCTTGACCTTGTGACAAAGGATGCGCGCGCCCTGTGTTCAAATCCGTATCTCCTGCGTTTGTGATCTTTTGCCAAAACTCAAAACGTGAAACTTGTAGAGCATTAAACAACGATTTCCACCATATAAAACATTAAATCTAACTCTCAAAGACCAGAGAGAATTTCTCTGGCCCTAAAATCTAACCTAACTTTTTTAGCATGTTCATGGATGAAATTCTCTTAGCACGTTTAACATAAATGAAAACTAAGCATATGTATGGTTTCAGGGTAATGAGTACTACATCTTTCATTCAAAAACCTAAGGCTAAATGTTCCTAAATAGAGAGATAGAAGTTCATGAAAAACCTGTTTTAGTTGGATTCGAGTGGGAAAATGCAGCAACTTTCAGTGAGGCCTGAGGTTCTTTTGAGCTTGCTTGATGTTCCCTGAACCTTTCCCAATGCTTAGTTTGTTTTGAAATGGCCTGAATCAACCTCTAGAAGTCAACCTGCATAAGCTTGAAACAGAAATGATGAACACTGTAAATGGAGTTACAATTGGCAATGGAGGTTTGAGACAACTTGAGTGAGTTGAATGGAAGGTGTTTGAAGTGGAAAGGAGTAAAACGCACGAGCAAAATGAGCTATGGCACTCAAGTTGTAGCAACTGCCCTGTTTTGCAAGTTTTTGGTGTTTTGGTGTTCAAGGGTGTTTGAGGGATGATTGGCTCGTGTTTCTAGCTTCCAAGGATGTGTAAAACTTGTTTGAAACCTTGGCTTAAGTTCAATATATCAGATATGTGAGTTATGGACTTTTTGTACAATAACTTGGTTTTGAAGCAAAAATGTGAGAGTTGAAAACGCAAGGCTGTACTGGCTTGTAACCTAGATGCACAAAATGGTTGAGCTTTGCCTGACATTAGGGAGCCTTGTTTGCAGCAAAAGGCTTGGTGTATGGCTCAAGAAATGAAACTTGACATAAAGCATGCTTTATGTAAATGGAAGTGTTATCGTTATGCCCAAAATGGAATTGTTCATTGTATAATGCTCCCTTGATCAGAACAATGTCTCTAAACAATGTATTTGCATTCAATTTTTGAGTGTAAATTGGTTTAGAGGCATGTAATTAAGTACAAAGCTAGTTTGGTCAGATTTTGCAAGTTGTATGAACATGTATTGGCCATGGTTACAAAGTGAGTTTTTTCTAACTTCAAGCATTCGATTCTCCCTAACCACAAATGTGTTTGAGGAGTTCTTGGAAAATTTGGAAATCTTGAAACATGTACTATAGTCCATCTTTGAAATGAAACTTGGGACTCCAAGTGGAACTATGTGAAAAATGGCCAAGAAGATGGGTCAAAATCCTGCCTAAACTAGGGCAAAATTTCTCTAAGTTAAAAGTTTTAGGGACCCTTGTTCCAAAAATCATAACTTGAGATCCAAGCTTCTTTTGAGAAAACTTTGCGAATAAAAGTTGTAGACTTTGTGATGGACTACAACTTTCATGTTATAAGTTTTGTTTGAATCCATTTGCATCTTGGTGAAAATGTGGGACAAAGTTAGGAAAAATTAAGAAAATTTCATAACTTAGAAAAATTCTAAGTTATGAAATTTTTCAATTTCAAACCCTAATTTGCAATTTTGGGTTTCTTGATGAACAAGTTTCATAATTTGACACATCTTGATTAGAAATGACCCTTGGCACTTAATTTTGACCAAAAAGTCAAAGTTTAACTTTTCAGTGTACAATCAAATTTTGATCAGTTGACTGAAAAATTCATCTGTCAATCCTATGCATTTGAGATCTTTTGAACTTGTTGAATAGGTCAAAATAATGTCATTGAGTCCTTGAGTCCATGGTTGAACTTGATTTTCCATTGGCTAGGTCAAACAGTCAAAATTGCCTTTGCATAGTCAAAACCCTAAAAATGACCATTTTGCCCTTTTGGTGATCTTTTCAAATTTCTTGTGGATTTATGGTCCAAACTTGATCAAATGGTTCATATGAGTTCATAATGTTGATGTGGGTCAAAATTCATGAGGTTTGACTGTAAATTGGCCACAATTGACTTTTTCCCCAATACAGCTGATTTATAGGTCAACTGTCCAATTGACTGGGCAAAAATTTGATTCAAGGCTTGAAACTTGGTATGGGAAAACTTATGAGTCCAACATGAAGTATGAAAGTCAATTTGGGCATTGAAGGCCTAAAAATCCCTGTGCAAACTCAAAGCCTAATTTAGGTCAACAGTGCAAGGAGATGTCTTGAGCATAAGAAACCCTAGCTTGGTCTTGAGTTCCAAGAGTCTTGTGATGAGAAATGTTGATAAAATGAGAGGGAAAATTTTGGGGTACAACAGGTACCAAATTTAACAGAACTCTTTTCAGAAAGTTCAAACTCAAAATTCTCCATGCTTAGGAAATATAAATGAAATCTAAAAAGCATGGTTAGCTTCAAGGCAATGATGCCTACATTTTATCTTTGAAAATCAAAGTCAAATGATGCTTGTATGAAGAGTTGAAAATTCAGAAACCTCACCTTGCAAATGGAGATAGTGTTTTGAGTTTAAGAACTCTTAAAGGTGTTGTAATGACTTGGTTAGCTTCACCGAACCTCCAGGAAGCTATTGTAATGCCTACTTTGGATTGAGAGTGGCCGTATTATTCTAGAGAAGTCAATGTACATGTCACTGGTTTTGAAAATGGAGGATGGTGATGGAGGTGTTACAATCGTGTAACAGGTGCGTGGTTAGGTTCTAAATGGTATATAGATGCTTTGTGATTGATTTTGAGGAAGAACGCACGAGTGAAATGAGAGTTTGAGGTGTGAAGCCAAAAATGGCACATAAATGAGCTTTTAATGCAATTATGGATTTGAGGGAGTTTGAGGGAGTTTCAAGGCTTGTAATTTCGTGACCTATCTTGCAAAATAGTGCTTCTACTTATAGGAAAAGATTTGGAAGCTTGGAGTGTTCTGAATCACAAGATCACAAGTTATGGATTTTTGACTTATTTTTGAAGCAAGCTTGACAAACATCTCTTCAAGGCAGGGTACAAGACTATCTAGAGTGGTTAGAAGCTTTAAACATGTTTATCTGAATTTCTATCTTGAGTGCATGTGGAGGGATAAATTAAGAGGCTCAATACAAGATGACTTTGTGATTAAAGTAACTTTACAAGAATATCAATGTTACTTTGTGCCAAAAATGGATGAATCTCTTGGACAATGGCTCTAATGCTTGGATCACAGCTCTATCAATTGTGTAAACCATTAATTATGGAGTGAATTGCAAGTTAGAAGCCTGCAAAGTAAGATTATGCAGCATAGCCATGAGATTTGGCCAAGGCTTCATCATCAAAATGACTTGTAATTCAAGAATGGATGCCCAACTTCTTGTCTTCGATTATCTTAGATAAAAAATGATTTTTCAAGTTCTAGGACATTTTGGAAATCTTGAAACATTGTCTAAAACTTTCATGTTTTCCACTTTGGCTAAATCAAATTGGAACTATGTGAAAAATGACCAAAAGTTTGGACAAAAATCTGCCTAAACTACGTGAAAATTTTACTAAGGGTTTTAGAAAAAGTCATGACTTCATGAGCTTATAATTCAAAATCCAAGCATTTTTAGGACTTGATCAGCAAAGCAAAGTTGTAGATTTCATCAAGATCTACACTTAGAATTTTTCCAAGTCTTGAAAAGTTTGACTTTTTTATGGACTTTTTTAATTTCTAGATTCTTGATGACCAAACTTCATATTTTTGAATATTTTTATGAATCTTGATCTTTGAAATTCAATGTTAACCAAAAAGTCAAAGTTTAACTTTTGGTGTAACAATTGACTTTTTCATCAGTTGATTAAATTTCAAATATCAATTGTTTGATCTTGAGAAATGATTTGAGCCATGAAATTAGGTCAAGATATTGTTTTTGAATTCTTAAAATCATGCTTCAGACCATTAAGTCATGTATTAGGTCAAAAGTCAATGATTGGTCATTCCCAGTCAAAACCCTAATTCTTGAGGAATTGTGATCAAACCCTGATCAATTAATGAATATGACTTAAACATATTGATATGGATCAAAAATATTGAAGTTTGACTGTAGGTTGACCATAGTTGACATTTTACCTAATATAGTTGATTTTTAGTCATTTAATCAATTGACTGAGCAACTTTGAGGTACAAGACTTGAAACTTGGCATGAGTTTTTTGGGATTACTTGGAATTTAAGTTATCTGTATTGGAAATATTGGAATGCAATTTCAATTATTTTGATATGAGAATCTTAAAGGATTAAGTGAAGATGCAAAGAAAGAATTACAAGATATTGACAGTAGAAGATTTTATTGGATATCAGATGATCTCATAAAAGCTTTCTTCATTTATTTCAAATGTTGTTACAAAAATAATTTATTATTCATATACTTTAAGTTTTACAGCTTATAGTACTTGAAAAATAAATTATTACAATTAATGAAAAATCTTTCTAAGTTACTAATCTAAGCCTAAGCTTCCATTGCTCCATTGCTCCCATGCTCAAAGTCTTCTGCTTCCTCTTCTTTGTCATCACCCAAGTTGTGCTCACATGAAAGAGAGACAAGGAAAAAAGGATTAGTACAGTTGATTAATTAGATTTTTCAAACAGAAAAAGAAAGAAATTATTCATCATTAAAGTTTGTCGTTTGGAATCAGAGTTCTATTTTTCATCATGTTTTTATTTTCCTCTTTGCAAATCACAAGAAGATTGCTCTTCTTGGTTCACAAAGAGAAAAATAAAAAATGCAAAAGAAGAGTGCAAAAGCAAATTTGTTCTAAGGAAAACAGGCGCCAAACTGTACTAAACATTGCAAGCAAACTGCATTACATAACAAGACGCCAAACTGTACAAAGCAAGTTACAAAGGAAAACTGAAGCATTGCAACTTAAACAAACAACATGGCAAACATTGCAGCAAGTTACAAAGGCAAACTGGATGCAAGCAACCAAGACAAGCAACTAAAACATTGCAACAAGGCAAACCAAACATTGCAGCAAGTTACAAAGCAACTGAAGCATGCTGTCTAAACATTGCATACAAAGGAAAACTGAATGCAAATAAAGTACAATGCAGCTAGAAAGTACAATACAGCAGGCAGATAGTGCAGATGGTGAACCAAATCACAAGCAAAAGGCTTGTCATAGCTTTTTCATTATTTTCCAGGAAATAGGAAAACTTTTCAGGAAAAGTAAAAAAAAGCAAAAAAAGTGCTTTTTCATTGAGAGAGAAAGAGAGAAAAGATATCACCTTTTTGGAGATTGTACAGTTTGGCAGAAAATCTATCACAAGTTGTAAAACAAAAAGCTAAAAGGATATAATACCATAAAACAACACAAAGTAAAAGGGAGCATGGTGGTCAAAACTGAAACCACAAAAACTGTTATCAAAGCAATCTCCAAACCTACCAAACTATAACAACAGCAAACAAACTGTATAGCAGTTTAAACACAAGCCTGAAACTGCCAAACCAGAAAAACCTGTTAACAGTTCCTAAACCAAACAAACAATCACAAAAACCCTGTGAACCACAAAACTGCACAACCAAAAATGTACACCAATTCCCAAACAGAGCCAAGCCTGAAACTGCCAAATCCAAAACCTATTAACAGTTCAAACTTGCAATACCCACAACAGTTTCAGGAAGTTGAAACACACAGCCAAACTGTAAACAAAAACAAACCATAACTGCATAACAGTTTGAGAAAACAAGCCTGAAAACTCACAAATTCAAACCTACTATCAAACCTAAACAGTCAAACAGTTACAACCAAACTGTAACAAGCCTTCCAAAATACTCAAAACCCTGTAACAGTTTCAAACCACAAACTCCAAGCCAAGCTTGAAACTGCAACAACTAACAAAACCATATAGTAGTTCAAACACACAAGCCTGAAACTGCCAAACCAGAAAAACCTGCAAAGGCCTGCCAAACTACTGAAAAACAAAACAGCATAACAACTCAAACTGCATAGCCAAAAACTGCAACAAATCACCAAAAACCTGCATAACATTTCAACAAGCTTGCAAAACTGAAAACTTGCACAAACATAGCAAGCCTGCCAAAACTACCAAAATACTCAAAAACCTGTTAATAGCCCAACAACATAACCATTGCAACAAAACTGCACAACAAATCCCGCATCTTTCACCATCAACCAACTTTCATTTTTCAAACAAGTTTCAGAAATCATAATCAAAAAACTACCAACAAATCAAAGTTCCAGAAATCATCATCACTAAACCTTCAACAACAAAATCCAACAAAAGCATACATCTCATCAACATTCAAGTTCAGCAAAACAACAATCAAAGGTTTCAGAACAATCATCATCAATCATTGTACAATCAAAATTTCAAGAAAGTCATACCAAAAATCAAAAGTTTCAGACACAGCAACAAGCATCATCATCAACTAACATACCAATAAGGTTTTAGAAGCATTCAACAAGCATCATCATAGTTCAAGAGAGAGGAAATAAATAACGAAAGCGGAAAATCATCATTCAAGTTCAAATCATAAGCAGAAAATCATACCAACAATCAAGGTTTCAGAACAAACGGTCATCATCAACCAACAACAATCACAAAATCAGAAGCAATCGCGCTTGGCCATCATCTTCTCCTTGCACCTCTAGCCACCAAGGAACGCCACCAGCTCAAATCTCTTTCCTCTCCTTTTTTTCCAGAAAATCCCCAAGGTACGTTTCTTCTCAAACCCTCCTTTGCACCTCAATAAGCCATACAATACAATAGATTAATAAAACTGTAAAATCAAACAAGCTTAAGAGACGAAAATGCTAAATCAAAAAGAGACGAACCATACCGCTTTACAACAAAGCCATGGATCGTTAGGAAGAGTTTAGAGAGTGAGGAATAGCGCTTCGACGGCTTAGGTGGGAGGAAAATCAGAGCGATTTGAGTGAGAGAGATGAAGAGGGAGAACAAAAAAACGGCGTCATTGTGAAGCAAAAGCCACAAACACTAATTTCTGAAAACCCTAACAAAATGTTACAAGCAAATGCATTGGGCTTGTCCGCCCCCAACCAAAGCCCATAACAATTGCTAACGCCCCCCCTCCATTCTGACCCTTTGTTCTTCTTTTAGTTTTTGTTTTGGGCCCAACTTTTAAACCCTAAAGCCCATTTTTTAACTTGTTTTAATTTTCTTCTTTCTTGAATAAATTCATAAAAAACTCAATACCCTTTTTTTATTTTATTATCAAATTAAAATTAGCTTAGTTAATTTTATTTTTCTTAACTTATCTTTTTATTTCTTTTATTAATAATAACACTAATAATATTAAAAATTTGATTTTCTTAATTTAGTTTTTATTTTCTTCTTTTATTAATTAATTTTGTTTCATTTAATACAATACCCAAAAAAACATTTAATTTAATTAATTTTGTTTTCTTTAACCTCTTTTTATTGATTAATAAAAGTACAAAATAATAAAGATTTTATTTAATTAGTTTACTTCCTTTAAACTTTTTTTATTATTATTTATTAGTAAAAATACAAGATTAATAATAATAAAATATTTAATCTTTCTTTTTAGAATAGATTTTATTTTCAATTAAATACATGCATTCCATAATTTATTGGTTTTATTTATTTCATAATTTGTTATAGCTTTGTATTGAATTGCGACAATTCGATTTGGTTGTAATACTTGATATCTGGACATTATTATTCTTATGAGATTCATCCCCATTTGTAATAAGTTGTACCCCCATTCCCGGATACTTTTGAAATAACTTAGACTTTTAATTCCCGCAATTTATTGCTTTCAATATACTGTGTACTAATTAGGCGTATATGGCAAGATTCAAAATCAATCGCTAGATGACCTAATACAAGACCTAAATGCATGAAAATAACAAACACAATGCACACATGCACCTTTAGGTTTTCATCCACTTGTTGCCTTGAAAATGGCCATGTTATGCATGTCGGGTATCTTGGCAAAACAAAAACAAAACAAAAGATCATAGTCCCTCGATGACGCTATCTTGGTTGCCTATACAAAATGATCTAGTCCCTCAAAATTTTTCTAAAGATACTTAGCACAATTGCTATCATGGTCAATACGATGACCCGCGCCTGTCCCGTTTAACATCCTAATACAAGTTTGTTTACCAAATGCAATGGTAAAACAACATTGTCAAAAGGGTTAAAAATGTGTAGGGAAGATCTTTGAGTAAAATAGGGTAGACAACTCTTAGTTACTTGATCATAAAATTTGCAAAAATATCCTTGCTATTTTCAAACACACTTCACAAAACAATTTCAAAACATTTCCCAAATCAAACATTCAAACATTGAAATATCTTTTTAAAAGACAAACATCTTTGTATATATTCAAACAAGAATCATTACAAAGGTTGCCTAAACAAGGCCTATTTTTCAAAAGCATTTTCAAAAACCACACACAAAGCACCATTTCAAACAACTGAAAAGCAAAAGCAAATGATCTAAACAAGTAACTAAGAGCCCATGGATAACCATGGATGAAAAGGGTGCTTGCACCTTCCCTTTTCGTAATCTGCCCCCCCCCCCCCCCACCTGAACCCAAGAAAACATCTCAAAGGTCTTTCCTATGCTTTTTGAACTTTCCTTTGGATAAAATAAAAAGTCGGTGGCGACTCTTGCTAAACCGCACAATTGCGAACACAAACGCAAAACCTCAAGTCAGTTCTCCCACCATATCACAGAACTGGAGACTCTGCTGGGGACGCATTTGAAAAGTGAGGTTACCTTAGGGTTTAGATCACCTTTTCATACTTATCTTATTTGACTTGTATGCTTTACTTTTTTGGTTCCTTGTTTGGGTTTGTTTTAAATCCTACACCCGGATTTGGGGGCACCTTTTAGGTAAGTAGCAATAAACTACGAGGGAACTGTGCGAGGTATACCGACATGGTTGAAGCAGTAGCTACATTGATGTGGCACATTGGTTGGTACCGGTAACCCTTGAGTTGAATCAAGGAGAGTACGGGGCCGCCGCGTGGCGTCGTGAAGCATCAACTGACTTTAGAACCTTACTTGACCATCTTGGCCTTATGAGGGGTAGTGAGATGACCGAATTTGGTGCAGTCTGAAGTTGGTAGATACTCGATACTACACTCATTGAGGGTTGTTTTCTTGGAATATTTCGGTCGCTAGTAAAGTGGCTAAACTGAAACAATGAACACAGAAAATAATCCAGTGATATTGAGCTCCTTAGAACCCGGTTACAATTTATAGGACAGGTTGAGCCAACTAACTTCAAGAGGGTACTTACCTATGATACCCCATGCAAGCCTGAAACTAGGATCTTGTGTGATTTGCTTGTACATATACTTGTGCATACATCATGAACATCATGAAGCACCATTTGCATCCACT
This sequence comes from Vicia faba, assembly GCA_948472305.1. Classification (NCBI taxonomy): domain Eukaryota; kingdom Viridiplantae; phylum Streptophyta; class Magnoliopsida; order Fabales; family Fabaceae; genus Vicia; species Vicia faba. The sequence goes on from OX451737.1 coordinate 232,550,742, forward strand.
AACCATTTCAAGGGTTTGGATCTTCATCTTTGTTCATGTTTTTGTAGATTATGGAATCACTCCGCAGGAAAACAATCCAGGTCAACCTTGTGAGAACCCCTCCTCTACTCAAGGATCTTACTTCCAAGATTCCAAAGAATTCTCCCTTCACTGAAAGACATGGTATACTTCTCAACTTGGTCAACTCCAACATAGAGGAAGACATGGTGAAAGTTCTCTTCCAGTTCTTTGACCCCCTACACTACTGCTTCATATTTCCTGATTACCAACTAGTGCCTACTTTGGAGGAATTTTCTCAACTCCTGAGGATTCCTATTCTCCATCAACTACCCTAAAATGGTACGGAAAGAGAGCCAAAGCCTGAAGATGTTGCTCAAGCCTTACACTTGCAACCACCTGATATCAAATGTCATTGGGAAACCAGAAGTGGTGTCAAGGGCTTCTTGGCAAAGTTTATGTTTGAGAAGGCACAAGACTGCTGGAATTCTCTAGATCTGCAAGCTTTTGAGGAGATTGTAGCACTTCTCATCTATGGGTTGGTTTTGTTCCCAAACCCTGATCAGCTTATAGATGTGAATGCTGTCAAGATTTTCATATCTCGGAATCCTGTGCCTACATTGCTTAGGGACATACTACACTCATTTTACACACGAATAATGAGGAAAAGAGGTGTTCTCATGTGTTGTACTCCTCTTCTAGCAAGGTGGTTTATTTCTCACCTTCCCCAGTCAGTCTTGAAGAATGAGCAAGGCTTGAAGTGGTCACAACAGTTGATGACTCTTACACATTCTAATGTTCATTGGTGTTCTCGGTCCAGAGAAAATGTCATCATCATTGATCTTTGTGGGGAATTCCCTAATGTACCACTACTTGGCATTAGGGGAGGCATTACCTACAACCCCTGTTTGGCTCTGAGACAATTTGGGTATGCCCGAAGGGATGGCCCTCATGATATGCTGATTCCAGACTTGGTTTTTGATTTTGACAACGACGCTCAACGACTTCGACAAAGGTTTATCCGAGCTTGGAGGATGCCCAACAAGGTAGACAGTAAGACACTGGGGCACAAGCATTCCATCCCCCTTGAGCCTTACCTCAAGTGGGTACGAACCCGCGCCCAGAGTCTTATGATGCCTTACCCCCACATTCTGCCTATGATCAAAGAGCATGTTATGGAAGGAGAGGTTGCATACACCCTCCTACATCCTGGCATGCCAATATCATTGGAAGAGTTGCAAAAGAGTTGGATACAGCTCAAGGAAGAACGAAATACTTTTGAAGCCAGCTTCTACGCCAGTGAGAAGGAGGTTTTGGAGCTTACTCGTCGACTCCACGAAGAGCAGACTCTCAACACCTACATAGCACCGAAGAGGATGCGCAACATCTCTTTACAATAGAATTTTGTATTATTTTGCCCATAGGGCATTCATGTACTAACAAGTTCTTCTTATTAATATGACGTGTGTTCTTTTTGTCTGCAACAAATTTGAATTTCAGAATCCTTGAATGCATTACATGAATACATATCATTCATCATATGCATAAACAAGTCTTCGCACCAGGTTTCCTTATCTCTCTGTTGTTTATTTCAGTAGAGATGGCTCTAGAAAAGACTATCAAAGATATCCAGGCTCAAAACTCTCAACTTCAAGAGATGTTCTTGAACCTGTCCAAGGGGCAGGAAGAAGTGAAAGCTCTCCTCACAAGGGGCATGGTCCTAGGGAATCCAGGGAATATCTGGAATGATCAGTTGGAAGGGCTACAGATTGAGATGGCAACAATGAAAATCCAGATGATGGGACAACTGCTGGGCCAGATGGCTCTCATCCAAAACATGGCTCAAGGACAAGAAGAGTTAAAGGTCCTCATCAACAAACTGCATCAGGATGGATGTAACCAAATGGGGCAAACAACTATGGTTGAAGATCAAGTCACCATTAAGCCTTCCTTGAGACAAGAAGTCAAGGGAAAGTCTCCCCAGTTTGCTTCAGGGTCACAAGTCCAACAACCACCTCACCAACATCAACAGGGTAATCGGCATAAGCAAAATACATCGGAAAAGAACTTCACTGAGATTAACATGCCATTATCCCAAGTGCTGCAACGCTTGTTGGAAGTCTAGCTGATTGTACTAAGGGACCCCCCTCGGCGTCTCAACACAGCCGCTCCAGGGTACAATCCAAATGCGAGATGTGTGTATCATTCCAACAGTCTTGGACATGACACCGATGGCTGTTGGACATTGAGAAACAAAATTCAAGATCTGGTTAAAGAAACAACGCTGGAATTCACACAAGATGGTCAGATGAAAATCTTCCGCTGAGGGTTCTCCACCTAAAGTGACAAGTTCAGACTAAGAGGCTTTGGTTTCATTTGAATTTTCAAGTTGTAATTTCTTTTGTTATTCAAACAATTATCTGTTGATGTCAAACTCTGTTTCATTAATGCATTGCATATCTTTGTCTTGAATTCATCCATTCGTTTTCACTATACTTGTACTATGCTTTCTACTTTCTTGATGACATTTAACTCTTGCTAAAATTTACAAGCCTTTAGAGGGAGGATGACGAAAACAATGCCATAATCTCATACAATATGCTTTTGGACAGACCTTGCTGACGATGTACAGGCGTTTCTTTTAAATCCTAAACACTGGAGTTATAAGGAAGATAATCCCTAGTCAACCCCTTTGAGCCAAAGAAGTAGAAGTTTTCCGTTTTAACACAAATTGAAACCTTTAATCGAACCTAGGGAAGGGTAGTCTCTCAGTTAATTCAAAATGTGTATTTAGCCGCAAACTCTCATCCTGTAATACGATGAACGACATCAAAAAAAACATTCCTTTGAAACCAAAAGACAGTGATGGTTCCTTATCTCATAGGCAGTCATTATCTCTCAAAAAGAAAAGCCCACTGAGTCAAAACCTACAAAGGAGACTTGCGAAAGCTGGGGCATCCCGCTGACTGTAATCTCGAAAATAAGAACAATCAGGCAAAAATTAGGGATAACGAAAAAAAGAAAGAGGTCACTACAAATCCTCAACAACATGAAAAATGTCGCAAAAATGACTGCCTTCCAACAAATTCAACTTGTGTGAACCATCACCAAAACGTCGTTCCAGACTCATTTGGAGTTCAAACGCACAATTAACTGAGTTTAGGATCGAAGAACATCATGAAGAGCGGGTGGGTACAAATATAATTTGAGCCTTTATCCTTTGTTTCTTAAAACCGTGAACCAAGCCACGTTACAAACCTTCAAAAGTCCTAATTGAAGCATGGGTTAGTTCGAAAGCATACTGTTACAAAAGGTATCCTGACTCCTGTAAGGCTTTGCTCTAATCTTGAGTTGAATATTTCTTATAAAAAGTTTTCTGCTAAAAACGCATTTTTCAAAATTTTAAGACAAGCATAAACTTTGCATTATTTGAAAATCGTTGTTTGCATATGGCTATTTGTTTGACAGCGAAGAAATTCACACCGTGAATATCCGATGAACGAAAGCTCTCTTAGTGAACAAAATCACTTCAAGTGGGATGACACTTCCATTGCAAAAATCTCCTATCAGCAAAAGGGGACTTGGCATGGTATTGTCCAATAAACCTAGGGCAGTCCAGTCAAGATTTCAAGAAATCTCTCAAAGTCCAGTTAACCTGGGGTAGTCCAGTCAAGATTTCAATAAATCTCTCAAGTGCAGAGTAGCCAGGGGCAAGTCTCCGTCACCATCACTGGGGGCATTAAATGACAATCTCAACAAAGGGTTACATACAGTCAAACATTTCCTGGCAAGGCCTTAAAACACATGCTACTTGGGGCAGTGAAAAATCTCTCCAAAATCCTCCTCATAAGTTGGCTCTCAGCCAGAGTTTCAATCTTTGATAACCTCTTCCCAGCTAAGTCGACCTCAAGAATTCCCGAGAATTTTTCCCATTGAAATCGCCAGATTTTTCACTATCAGTAACGAAGAATTCAACTCTTTTCTCCATCACCAGTTTGGGATTTATTTCCCCTAGCGAGAAGTCTTCTTGAAAACATTACACATCCGTACATCAGGATATCATACAATGCAATCTCATTTATTTTGGGAACAACATTGGTTGATATATGTTATGCAACTAACCTTTACCTTTCAGGAAAGATGCAGTCAAATTCTTACAAGATTCAAGCTATGAAGCCTGGACCACGGCCAGATAATAGTTCATTCAACTTTCCCCTTTAACAACGGTCCATGATTTATTTTCCCCGGTATATGTTGAAGATATTCCAAGACTTTCGTCTGGCTCAGTTAAATCGATTATGAGATTTTTCTAATTCTTATCCAGACAAAGTTAATTCAAGACCTTCTTTGGATCAGTCAGATCGACACTAAGATCTCCCTGATTCTTATTCCAGTTGAAGAGATTCCATATTCTGCTGTTTCAGATAAACCTCTCAAAAGTTTATTCTGATTCACTTCCAGATTATTCTATTTCAGATAAATCTCTCAATGGTTTACTCTGATTCACTTCCAGATTTTGCTGTTTCAGATAAAATCTCTCAACAGATAAATCTCTCAACGGTTTATTCTGATTCTTCCTCTGTTCAGATCCAGTTCAACTTTCCGTCAACAATTATATTTGAATGGTATCTTTAAACCCATTTCCATAACGCCATCACATCAGCATGTCATTAACACCCCCAGAGGAGATGAGACTACCAACTACCAATCCCCAGCGTAGTTGAAACTACTAACCCACAGCAGAAATCATCCGGTTTCTCTAATTCCCCAGCAAGTTATCTTAAATCCTGGAAATCAACCAGATAACAGTTAACTTTTGTTTTATCCCCAACCAAGGATAACTCCAGAAGATTGGCATACTTCCAAGCTCCTGATACCGTTAACAGAATGAAGATTCTCATTTTTGAAACCTCAGAAGATTGGCATACTCCTAAGCTCCTGATATCGTTCACAGAATGAAGATTCTCATTTTTGAAACTTCAGAAGATTGACATACTCCCAAGCTCCTGATACCCTTAACAGAATGAAGATTCTCATTCTTAAAACCTTAGAAGATTGGCATACTCCCAAGCTCCTGATACCCTTAACAGAATGAAGATTCTCATTCTTAAAACCTCAGAAGATTGGCATACTCCCAAGCTCCTGATACCCTTAACAGAATGAAGATTCTCATTCTTAAAACCTCAGAAGATTGGCATACTCCCAAGCTCCTGATACCCTTAACAGAATGAAGATTCTCATTCTTAAAACCTCAGAAGATTGGCATACTCCCAAGCTCCTGATACCCTTAACAGAATGAAGATTCTCATTCTTAAAACCTCAGAAGATTGGCATACTCCCGAGCTCCTGATACCCTTAACAGAATGAAGATTATCATTCTTAAAAGCCCAGAAGATTGGCATACTCCCAACCTCCAGACCCAACCGTCTGAATGGAGATTCTCATTCTTGCTTCCCCAGTAGATTGACATACTCCCAACCTTCTGACCCAACCGCCTGAATGAAGATTCTCATTCTTGCTTCCCCGGTAGATTGGCATACACCCAACCTCCTGACCCAAACGCCTGAATGAAGATTCTCATTCTCAAAGTTGCATACAACCCGAGTTTCTGATATTTCCGACAGAATGAAGATTCTCATTCTCAAAGTGGCATACAACCTAAACTCCTGAAGTTCTTCCAAACAGGAATAAGCTTTTCCCAGAGTCATGAGCTTACTCTCCAGCAGGATAGCTACTCCCCAACAGTATAGCTATTCCTCACAGAGTTTTTACTCCCCAACAAAATCAAGATTCTCGTCTTTGAGTCTCCAGCAAAGTTGCCAGAGCTTTCTTTACTCTCAGCATAAATTTGTCAGAGTTTTTAATCCCCTGCAGATCGAAGATTCTCGTTCTTGACTCCTCAGCACAAATTCCCCTAGAAGAATGAAGATTCTCATTCTCAATTCCCTACAGAATTTTTAAATATTACCCAGCGGAGTTCTCCTCAAACAACAAAACAGGAATCCCCGGTAGAAATATTCTAAGCAAAGCTTGAAGACACACATACTCTTCAACAGTGGTCCAGGATTTATCTTCCCCGGCAACAGTCGAAGATTTTATTATCTCCAGCTATCCAGGATTTATCTTCCCTGGAAGCAGTCAAGGATTTATTTTCCTCAACAAGATAACTAATTAGCTTACATGCGCATACATTGCATTCATATATCATAAACATTGATAAAACACATATATTGCATCATACATTTCATGCAATATGACTTTGTGTTTCAGCTAATATTTTACCCTTTTCAGGATAAGATTAACAAGCTACCAGTATTCAATCTGAAAATAGTTTACAGATTCTTCCAGACACGGATGTTAATCTATTGCTTATTCAAATTCAAGGATCATGAAAACAGTTTACGGATGCTCCAAACACGGATGCTAATCTATCGCTTGTTCAGATTCAGCTCATGAAAACAGTTTACGGATGCTCCAAACACGGATGTTAATCTATCGCTTGTTCAGATTCAACTCATGAAAACAGTTTACGGATGCTCCAAACACGGATGCTAATCTATTCCTTATTCAGACCCACAACTCAGAGACGTTCCAGACATGGATACCATTCTGATACTCATTCTTTCACCTACAACATACAATTCAACAAACATTCTTGGATGGCATCTTTAAGCCCATCTCCGACAAGATTCTGTCGCATCTCCAAATGGCATCTTTAAGCCCATTCCCTCAAACTATGCTTTGACAAATGCAAATTTATGGGCACTCTACTGTCCAATCATCTTTTACCTTTGAGTCGCGAACGGAAAACTCGCCAATCTAACTCTTCAGTTTCAAGAAGATTGAACAGGGGTAACTGTTGTACCCCAAAGTTTGCCCTCCCTTTTTCACAAGAAATCACAACCCTAGGGTTTTCTCAAATTCTTAAGACTGGCTCAGGAATCAATCAGACAGACTTTTCTTTGGCAGTAGATCAAGAATTAGGGTTTCTCTCGCATTTCTCAGAAGAAACTGAATTCTCAGAAATTCAATTAACTGTCACATGTTTTCATGATTTTTTAAAAGTTTACTGAAAGGTTATTGGTTGTGCTCAAGGCCTGTTTATCTGGGACCGGAAATGGGAGCTGAGACTGGCATTTGGAATATTCAGGTTTTGTCTGATCCAGGTTAACCAGATAATGTGCGTCTGTTAAGACATTTCCTTTGTTAATGGAATGAAATGTTTGCTTGTTTATTGGAATTCACAATGCGTATTTTGATTGGAATGTTGTTGCAAGGTTATGAGATTACAGAGTTTTTTGGGATTACTTGGAATTTAAGTTATCTGTATTGGAAATATTGGAATGCAATTTCAATTATTTTGATATGAGAATGTTAAAGGATTAAGTGAAGATGCAAAGAAAGAATTACAAGATATTGACACTAGAAGATTTTATTGGATATCAGATGATCTCATAAAAGCTTTCTTCATTTATTTCAAATGTTGTTACAAAAATAATTTATTATTCATATGCTTTAAGTTTTACAGCTTATAGTACTTGAAAAATAAATTATTACAATTAATGAAAAATCTTTCTAAGTTACTAATCTAAGCCTAAGCTTCCATTGCTCCATTGCTCCCATGCTCAAAGTCTTCCGCTTCCTCTGCTTTGTCATCACCCAAGTTGTGCTCACATGAAAGAGAGACAAGGAAAAAAGGATTATTACAGTTGATTAATTAGATTTTTCAAACAGAAAAAGAAAGAAATTATTCATCATTAAAGTTTGTCATTTGGAATCAGAGTGCTATTTTTCATCATGTTTTTATTTTCCTCTTTGCAAATCACAAGAAGATTGCTCTTCTTGGTTCACAAACAGAAAAATAAAAAATGCAAAAGAAGAGTGCAAAAGCAAATTTGTTCTAAGGCAAACAGGCGCCAAACTGTACTAAACATTGCAAGCAAACTGCATTACATAACAAGGCGCCAAACTATACAAAGCAAGTTACAAAGGCAAACTGAAGCATTGCAACTTAACCAAACAGCATGGCAAACATTGCAGCAAGTTACAAAGGCAAACTGGATGCAAGCAACCAAGACAAGCAACTAAAACATTGCAACAAGGCAAACCAAACATTGCAGCAAGTTACAAAGCAACTGAAGCATGCTGCCTAGACATTGCATACAAAGGCAAACTGAATGCAAACAAAGTACAATGCAGCTAGAAAGTACAATACAGCAGGCAAGAAGTGCAGATGGTGAACCAAATCACAAGCAAAAGGCTTGTCATAGCTTTTTCATCATTTTCCAGGAAATAGGCAAACTTTTCAGGAAAAGTAAAAAAAGCAAAAAAGTGCTTTGTCATTGAGAGAGAAAGAGAGAAAAGATATCACCTTTTTGGAGATTGTACAGTTTGGCAGAAAATCTATCACAAGTTGCAAAAAGAAAAAGCTAAAAGGATATAAGACCATAAAACAACACAAAGTAAAAGGGTTCATGGTGGTCAAAACTGAAACCACAAAACTTGTTATCAAAGCAATCTCCAAACCTACCAAACTATAACAACAACAAACAAACTGTATAGCAGTTCAAACACAAGCCTGAAACTGCCAAACCAGAAAAACCTGTTAACAGTTCCTAAACCAAAGAAACAATCACAAAAACCCTGTGAACCACAAAACTGCACAACCAAAACTGTACACCAATTTCCAAACAGAGCCAAGCCTGAAACTACCAAATCCAAAACCTGTTAACAGTTCAAACCTGCAATACCCACAACAGTTTCAGGCAGTTCAAACACACAGCCAAACTGTAAACAAAAACAAACCATAACTGTATAACAGTTTGAGAAAACAAGCCTGAAAACTCACAAATTCAAACCTACTATCAAACTTAAACAGTCCAAAAGTTACAACCAAACTGTAACAAGCCTGCCAAAATACTCAAAAACCTGTAACAGTTTCAAACCACAAACTCCAAGCCAAGCCTGAAACTGCAACAACTAATAAAACCATATAGCAGTTCAAACACACAAGCCTGAAACTGCCCAACCAGAAAAACCTGCAAAGGCCTGCCAAACTACTGAAAAACAAAACAGCATAACAACTCAAAATGCATAGCCAAAAACTGCAACAAATCACCAAAAACCTGCATAACATTTCAATAAGCTTGCAAAACTGAAAACTTGCACAAACATAGCAAGCCTACCAAAACAACCACCAAAACTACCAAAATACTCAAAAACCTGTTAACAGCCCAACAACATAATCATTGCAACAAAACTGCACAACAAAGCCTGCATCTTTCACCATCAACCAACTTTCATTTTTCAAACAAGTTTCAGAAGTCATAATAAAAAAACTACCAACAAATCAAAGTTCCAAAAAGCATCATCACCAAACCTTCAACAACAAAAGCCAACAAAAGCATACATCTCATCCACATTCAAGTTCAGCAAAACAACAATCAAAGGTTTCAGAACAATCATCATCAATCATTGTACAATCAAAATTTCAAGAAAATCATACCAACAATCAAAAGTTTCAGACACAGCAACAAGCATAATAATCAACTAACAAACAAACAAGGTTTCAGAAGCATTCAGCAAGCATCATCATAGTTCAACAGAGAGGAAAGAAATAACGGAAGCGGCAAATCATCACTCAAGTTCAAATCAGAAGCAGAAAATCATACCAACAATCAAGGTTTCAGAACAAACGGTCATCATCACCCAACAACAATCACAAAATCAGAAGCAATCACACTTGGCCATCATCTTCTCCTCGCACCTCTAGCCACCAAGAAACGCCACCAGCTCAAATCTCTTTCCTCTCCTTTTTTCCAGAAAATCCCCAAGGTACGTTTCTTCTCAAACCCTTTTCTTCACCTCAATAAGCCATACAATACAATAGATTAATAAAACTGTAAAATCAAACAAGCTTAAGAGACGAAAATGCTAAATCAAAAAGAGACGAACCATACCGTTTTACAACAAATCCATGGATCGTTAGGAAGAGTTTAGAGAGTGAGGAATAGCGCTCCGGCGACTTAGGTGGGAGGAAAATCAGAGCAATTTGAGTGAGAGAGATGAAGAGGGAGAACAAAGAAACGACGCCGCTGTGAAGCAAAAGCCACAAACCCTAATTTCTAAAAACCCTAACAAAATGTTACAAATAAATGCATTAGGCCTGTCCGCCCCCAACCAAAGCCCATAACAATTGCTAACGCCCCCCCCCCCTCCTCCATTCTAACCCTTTGTTCTTCTTTTAGTTTTTGTTTTGGGCCCAACTTTTAAACCCTAAAGCCCATTTTTCAACTTGTTTTAATTTTATTCTTTCTTGAATAAATTCATAAAAAACTCAATACCCTTTTTTTATTTTATTATCAAATTAAAATTAGCTTTGTTAATTTTCTTTTTCTTAACTTATCTTTTTATTTATTTTATTAATAATAACACTAATAATATTAAAACTTTGATTTTCTTAATTTAGTTTTATTTTCTTCTTTTATTAATTAATTTTGTTTCATTTAATACAATACCAAAAAAAACATTTAATTTAATTAATTTTGTTTTCTTTAACCTCTTTTTATTGATTAATAAAAGTACAAAATAATAAAGATTTTATTTAATTAGTTTACTTCCTTTAAACTTTTTTTATTATTATTTATTAGTAAAAATACAAGATTAATAATAATAATATATTTAATCTTTCTTTTTAGAATAGATTTTATTTTCAAGTAAATACATGCATTCCATAATTTATTGGTTTTCTTTATTTCATAATTTGTTATAGCTTTGTATTGAATTGAGACAATTCGATTTAGTTGTAATACTTGATATTTGGACATTATTATTCTTATGAGATTCATCTCCATTTGTAATAAATTGTACCCCTATTCCCGGATACTTTTGTAATAACTTAGACTTTTAATTCCCGCAATTTATTGCTTTCAATATACGGTGTAGTAATTAGGCGTGTATGGCAAGATTCAAAATCAATCGCTAGATGACCTAATACATGACCTAAATGCATGAAAATAACAAACACAATGCACACATGCACCCTTAGGGTTTCATCCACTTGTTGCCTTGAAAATGGCCATGTTATGCATGTCGGGTATCTTGGCAAAACAAAAACAAAACAAAAGATCATAGTCCCTCGATGACGCTATCTTGGTTGCGTATACAAAATGATCTAGTCCCTCAAAAATTTGCTAAAGATACTTAGCACAATTGCTATCATGGTCAATACGATGACCCGCGCCTGTCCCGTTTAACATCCTAATACAAGTTTGTTTACCAAATGCAATGGTAAAACAACACTGTCAAAAGGGTTAAAAATGTGTAGGAAAGATCTTTGAGTAAAATAGGGTAGACAACTCTTAGTTACTTGATCAAAAAATTTGCAAAAACATCCTTGCTATTTTCAAACACACTTCACAACACAATTTCAAAACATTTCCTAAATCAAACTTTCAAACATTGAAATATCTTTTCAAAAGACAAACACCTTTGTATATATTCAAACAAGAATCATTACAAAGGTTGCCTAAACAAGGCCTCTTTTTCAAAAGAATTTTCAAAAACCACACACAAAGCACCATTTCAAACAATTGAAAAGCAAAAGCAAGTGATCTAAACAAGTAACTAAGAGCCCATGGATAACCATGGATGAAAAGGGTGCTTGCACCTTCCCTTTTCATAATCTACCCCTCGAACCCAAGAAAACATCTCAAAGGTCTTTCCTGTGCTTTTTGACCTTTACTTTGGATAAAATAAAAAGTCGGTGGCGACTCTTGCTAAACCATACAATTTAGAACACAAACGCAAAACCTCAAGTCAGTTCTCCCACCGTATCACAACCTAGTCAACACTTATGCAAGCTTGAGCCATTGAAGATCTTTGTGAGAAATGTATTGAGAAAAGGGAGGGAAATTTTTTGGGTACAACAAGTGGGAATATAAAAATGTGGCACAATGATATTCACCCATGTTTCTTTAGAATACTCATGAATCACAGAATTGTCATAAAATATACTTTCATCAGAGGAAAATAATTCATCAGCACAAACATACTCATCATCAAACATGGCCCCGACAGAGTAGTCTTTAATCATATTAACTTTATTATAATCATCTTTGTTTCATGTGACTCTGAGAGTACCTTTGTCTAACATAAATTGAATACCTCTTTTCACAATAGAACAACCACATGAATCTCTGCAGCAAATCTAACAACAACCATAATAATGTATCTCCCGACCATCCATATAAAAAAAGTTAGCATGCAACTGTACCAGATCATCATCCATATAATTAACATCATAAATCTAGAATTCACCGGGACATCCATAAACCATATTCACATCATTCTCATATTGTGCCTTTGGCATGATGATTTGGATAAGGCATTGATCCAACATCTCTTGTAAATCACCTTCTACCCCAAAACAGCCGTGAGTACTTTCTCTACATACCCAACAAGCTTTATGGTCATGCTCATAATGATTGTATTGACATAGAAAAACATGAATCTTCACCAAATTCCCTCTTATAATGTTTATGTCAAATATTTTGAATTCTTCTAGACAACCAAAAACCATATTCATAGTACCTCCACCTCCATGCTTGGGTAGTGGATTAGTCTTCACATTGGGACCAACATCTTTAAAAGACAAGATCTTACCATCTTCTGCGCTTTAGAATTTAATGGATAACAATTTTCAATATTGTGCCCAGGGGCTCCTTGATGAAAAGCACAAGTTTGATCAGCTTTATAACACCGTGGAAAAATTGGAGGTATAACAGAGGGAGGCCTAGTCAGCACCAGGTTCTTCTAAATTAAAGCTGAAAACAATTCTGTACAACTCATCATAATAGGATCAAAATATTACCTCTTATGACCTTGAGCTTTATTACCTTTTTTAGGTGCTCTCATATAGGCAATATCAGTCGGAGCTACATTGATGATCGAAGTTACTAAAGCAACCTGTTGTTGATGCTGATGACATCTTCTTGGAGGTCTAATCTTTCTTTCTTGAACAACTTCATTTATTTCTCCTTCTTTATTTTTATAAAACCTATATGATTATTTCTTTGTTATTCTATGTTGTACCCTAAAATTCCCCCTCTCATTTTATTCAAGACATGCTCATAGAGGTCCTCAGTTGCTCACTGTTGACCGAGGATTGGCCAGACAAATTCTCCTCCTAAGCAATGAACTTCCAACTAGGGTTTCACTTCTCACAAAGAATTTTGGATTGCAAAGGCTTCAAGTGATTTTAGTGGTCCCTAATATGTACTCAAGAATGACCATGCCAAGTTTTATGTCTTGCACTACAAGCTTGCTAAGTCAATCGCTCAAATACTGAAAAATCAACTATATTAGTTTAAAAGTCAACTGTGGCCAATATACAGTCAAACATTAAGGTTTTTGGTCAACATCAGCATTTTGAAGTGATATCCATCGTTTGATCAAGGGTTGATCATGATTCCTCAAGGAATATTCTCAAATCATCAAGAATCCAAACTTGCCAAATTAGGATTTCCTAGAGAAAGTCAACTGGACTTTGACCAGGCATAACTTTCACATGCTTCATCCATTTTCCCATAACCAAAGCATATTGTGAAGAAAATTAAATTCCATACAACTTTTATTTTGTCCTCAAGTTCAAAAAAATTCATCATTGGAAAGATGTGAGCCAATACATTACAGGTCTTTTTGAAAGTCAACAAAAAGGCATTTTTTGTCAAGGCAAGTTACATCAATATAATTTCTCCAAATGCAGAAATGGTAAACATAGAGATTGTAGGGGACATATTGATATTTTTAAAATGTCTAATTTCATCTCCAAAAGATAAAAATTGATCAAGTTATGGTTTTGACAAGTTAGGAAATTTTGGTCAAATTCATGAAATGCAAAGCATGCAAATTTGAAATTTTAGGTCAATGGCCTAACATTTTGAGCTTCAAACATATTCATGACCTTATAAAGGACCTCCAAACTAACCATCACATTTCCTTTATTTTATTATTATTTTATTCAAATTTTATTTTGTTTTTATCCAAATAAATGCAAAATAAATTGAAAAAAATATGAAAACCATTGGGCCAACACATGGAAGGACTTCTCTAAGGCCCATACAACATAATTAAGCCTGTAAACCTTGCCATTTTCGTGCACAATCCAAAATGGCATGAAATATTTGAAAATTGGCAAGTTTTCAAATTTGATTATTTTTCTTTCACCATGGCCGTTATGGTTTGATTTGTTCCCATCTTTGCTATCCCTCTACAAATACAAAGCAAGATTGCAAGCAAAACACTCGCATAGGTTGCATAGAGAGGCCATACGAAAATTCTCAAAAATTCATTCAAAGTTGCAAATTTGACACTCTCATCTCCTGCCTCTCTCAATCCAAACAAAGGATCCATTTGTTCCCCTGAGATTCCCAAGAGTCGAATCAGGCCAGTAGTCAAGAGCCTCCGCCCCCAGAATTCAGTTAGACAACTCACTATTTCCTTGGTAAACTTTCGAATTTCAATCTCTTAATCCATACGTTTTTGAATGTTTTGATGATTTGATTTATGTTCAGGACCTTCATTAGGACAGGATAGATGCCTCACAAGAGAGGTTGGGGCCTAGAACACTAGATACCATTGTTAGGGCATCCATGGATGTTAAGGCTCAAGATCTTAATTCAGGAGTTTTCAGACCAATCTAAGGCCATATTCGATACCAGGGTGTGATTTTATGTAAGATAGCGCTTTTTGTTTCGTGTTAAATTTCTTGTTTTGCAGGAAAGAGTTTTGGATCGATCGGAGATGGTGACCGGACTTTGACTCCGGCATCGTTGACTATTGAAGGCTCCGGTGACCCAAATGTCGTTTCATCATTGGTCCATTTAAAATGTTGATAGCGCGCGTTTGACACCTGAGACTAGACGTGATTTACCCTTATATTATTATCATTTTGTTATATTAACAATTGATTGATTTGGTCCAACAGTGAGAACGAGGGGTGTTAAGGCCTAACGAAGGGCAAGGGCAGGGGTTCAATCCCTGCCTCTTGCCATATTATATTCAAAATTTCATTTACATAACCTGTACTTTGAAGCTAAGTGCATACATCATGCGTCTTCATCTCGTCATCGTTGGATCCATCAACACCAGATCTAGCGCCTCAGAGTGAGGCATCCACGCTAGACAATCAAAGAGCCAGCAGCACTGAAACATACAGGACCCTGGGCTTCCACTTGTTGGGCCTAACAAATTCAATCTTACCCCCCCCCCCCCCCTTTACTTTGAACACCATACCCATCTTTTTCTATATTTTATTCTTTTAGTTTATTATTTATTTATTTTATATTTACTTATTTTCAAAATTATTTTATTTAATCATAAAATAAAATAAAACATAAAAACATAGATTTATATTTTTATTTATTTATTTAATTTAATTTTCATAAATTAATTTATTTGATTATTTTGACTTCATTTCATAAATTAAAACCAATTAGAATTAGGTTAAAATTTTAATATTTCTTAAACAAAAATGCCAAAAAAATTAGATTTTAGAATTTATTTTAATTAACAAAATTAATTTTCCCTTTTTATATTAATTAATTAGATTAAATTTAATTTATTTTCCCAAATAAACAAAACAACAAAAATATTTTCCTCTTTTGCTTAGAAATTTTAGGTTTTTTAGACATTCCCTTTGATTCACATGCGTTTAAATACTTTCGCATTATTATTACTCTTTCTTATTATTGTATCTGCTTCCTGGTTTGTAATAGTTAAAAACTAGGACATTTACTGCTTTTATCTCTCCAATTTTGGACTTCTAATTTCTCCCCGAAGCCATGTAATAATTAGGTTTTAAATTTCGCACTTTAAATTCTAGTATATATAAGAATTATTGAGATGTATGGTAATAGGATTGCATGGAAAGAGATTAAAAACAAAACGTTAGCAAATTTAACACAAAGATAAATAACTAAAACACAACGCACTTGCACATGCTCACCTCTAGGGTACCCCCACCTCGGTTGCCTTCGGATTAAAACAATCACAACTCTCAAAATGTGAGCAATTTTAGTGCCTATCCTCCGGTTTAAAGATCTAAAAAAGACCCTCTCGATGTTGCCTCGGTATGATCTTAAAACTCTAGGGTGATTACTAAAGTATCTTGCCCAGTTGCCTTTGTGACTGTAACAATGACCCTTCGATTGTCCCTCAAACATCCAACGATAGGGCTACCTACTCGCTAATAGTAGGATAGCACTGTCTAAAGGAAAAGAGGAAAAGAACAAACCCTTTCGAGTAAAGTAGATAGTTCTTAGATGCTTGCTCAAAAACAATTTTTCATATACACAAAACTCTTTCAAAAAACATTTTCAAAATACTTTGTATATATTCTCAACAATACGAGAAACATTACAAAGTTCGCCGCACTAAGGCGTCTTTTCAAAATACTTTTTCGAACACACAAAACACAAGGTATTTTCAAATGAGCTAGCATCTAAGAGCCCGTAGATAACTACGGATGGAAAGGATGCTAACACCTTCCCTTTCCATAATCTACCCTGTTGTACCCCAAAATTTTCCCTCTCATGTTTTCCAAAGTCTTCCCCCTACATGGTTGACCAGAAACCCTTGCCTAAGGAAAAAGAAAATTTTTTAGTGGTGTTTTAAGTACCTTTCGATTGGCATTCTGAAAGACCCTTCGATTGGTATTTTGAAGGAGCCTTTCGATTGGCATGGATAATTCCCTTTGATTGACATTATGGCCAATCCTTTTGATTAACATTCCAAAAATGCTTAAATTGGCATTATGGACAAGCACTTCGATTGGCATTGTGTCAAGGCCTTCGTTTGGAATTCTGAAAGACCTTTTCGTTTGGCACCCTGGGCCAAGCCTTTCAATTGGCATGCCAAGGGATCCTTCAATTTAGCATTGTCGTCAAGGCAGCTTCGACATGCATGTTAACCATGTCCTTCGATTAGCATGAACAAGATCTTTCGATTGGCGTAGCAAGGGACTCTTCGATTGATATTTCAATAAATACCCTTCGATTAATATTTGGACAAGGGCCATTTGAAGAACTCCTTCCAGGCCCATTCGAAAGAGGCCATCAAGAGGGCACTCAAAAAACATGTCCAGGTACACTGAACATGAGAAAATGGCATGTTTTCCTTGCAAATATGGCAAGAATTCAATTGATTGTGGATTCAATTCCTGAGTTAAAGGCCAGATTCTTGCCTTTTCTGTTCCTAAATCCACAAGAGTTGATTCGACTAGAGTGATTCTTTTCAAATCAAGCAGTCGAAGCAGAAGGAGTCTCAATCGAAGGGGTTGTGACATCGAAGATGGATTAATTCGAAGTGGAGCTTAGAGCTATCGAAGATAGTAGATTAGAAGGGAAGTGGATCTACAAAGGGCAAGTCAGCTTTCGATTTTCATCATGTTGGAGGCCCAAATAGCTCATAACAGGCTGGGCAGTAACGCATGAAAGCAGATTGGCACGTGATTGAATCAAAAATAGAAAGTCTTTATAAAGAAATCAAATCAAATTCGTGTAAAGGCATGGTGGTGGACAAAAAGATTGAATTAGGCTATTTTTGGAATGATATTCAAAGTGAATCAAATCAAATATCTTCATCATAATGGGGCCAAGATTTGATACACAAATATTGACCTAAATTCCTTTGTCTATATAAACCTCATGCTCACAAAGAAAAAAGAACGGGGGGGGGGGGGGGGGGGGGGGGGGGGGGGGGAGGGGAAGACACACAAAACTCTGCAGAAAACGGGGAAACACCCACGAAGACGGCCATACATACCTTGCCTCGCAAAAGCACCAGCCTGCCCCACGAAAGTCTAGACTCCATTGCAGGCACTTCCGTCCAAATCCAGGCGCCTCCAGTGTTATAATGTTCAATCTCACTTAATCTTAAAATTACTCATAATTGAATATTCATAGTTTTTTTGTTATTACTTGTGATCGATTTAACAAAGCGGTGTGATAAAGCTTGCAGTGTTCATACGTTTGAACCCCCATGGATAAAGTTTCTTTCAAAGCAGGTTACATTTTGAAATCCATGATCTGTGGCTGTGACAAATCGAAAACCAACCCAGATCTGGGGTTCAGGAATTGATTTTGAATGAGACATTTCTCTATGTTGTTTAGTTCCGAATTGACTAATTTGGCAGGTCCAAAAGCAGGAGTCATGCCTTTAGAATGAGCAAGAAGCTCAGGGGGGTGAAAAGGAATTCGCTCAATCGAAGGGACTAGGATCCAATATCACAAGCCTTATATTTTCAATTTCTAACAAACTTTCTTGCAGGTCCAACATCCCAGGTCCCCAAAACTTTGTTATGTCTTTCCTTCAGGTATTCAGGCGCAGCATCCCAAGCGTGGACCACCACACGTCCTCAGATCTCAATGTGCCAAGTGGCTTCAAGCAAGATCCAAAGGGCCAGAACCATTGATCCACCATGGATTCAAGTCAATGCAAGCATAGGAAATCTGGAGGGGTCGAACAAGGGCCAGCGTTCTGGGCCAGGAAAAATTGCTGATCATACAACCTCTTCAGCCCCCCCCCCCCCCAAAGTTTGCTTATATTTTATTTCTTTTCATTTTTTTATTGCTTTTCATTATTATTATTAAGACTAATTATTAACAAACTAACTTTTTTTCATAAAAATCAGAAAATAACAAAAAAATAATATTTATTAATTTCACTATTTTATTTTTGTAAATAAACCATTAATTTATTTATTTAGTTTAAATAGGTTTAATGATAATATATTTTGCAATAAATTAAAATTGATTTAGAATTAGTTTTTTTTTAAATATTTTTACCATTCTTATTTTATTTCCTTAATTAAAATAAAACTCAAAAATATTTCCTTTTTTAATTAATTAATTCTATTATTAATTTAGACTTAATTCTTAAATCAAAAATGACAAAAAATATACTTTATTTAATGAAAAAGGGGTCAAAACCCTAAAGGACAATCCGATTCAATTTTCTCGCGCGTATTATTGTTGATCCATATATTGTAATTGCTCTGAGGATGTAATAGTTTTAACTTAGGACCTTTATTTATCGCTTTTATTTACTTTTTCGCATTTAATTTTAAGGGTTTGTTTTTGGCGATGTAAATACCCGACGCCTTGTAATAGCTTAGCTTTATTTTCCATAATTTATTTTCTGCAATCATTAACTGTTAGATGTTTGAACAATAGGCTATGCATGACAAGATTAACCTTTAATTTAAAATCAACCGTACCTCACCATAACATGTACAAAGATAATATAACTGAAAAACAATACACTCGCACATGCCACTCTTAGGGTACGCCTCACTTGGTTGTCTCGAACATGGTCATTGAGTATAGGATGTTTTAGAGGTCGCCATTTTGTCCAAAGATCATAAGTTGCCTCGAAACGGTTGCCTCGGAAAAATGATCTAAGACATTAGGGTTACCGCTAAGGCGTCCTAACATTGCTTAGTGGCCACACGTCCCTTAAATTGAATTGACCCGAAAACTCCAACGACGATGTTACCTACTCCTCAATAGTGGGATAGCATTGTCTAAAGGACACTTGCACAGTCTAATTCCTTTTTTAGTAGGTAGATGTTCTTAAGCACTTGCTCCTTTTAAAAACAAAACAAAACTTTTCGCACTTACACTCTCTTCAAAAACAAAACTCTTTTCAAAACCCACAAACACAAAGAAAAGCAAACTTTTGAAAACATAGTGAGCAAGTACCTAAGAGCCCGTGGATAACCACGGATAGAAAGGGTGCTAACACCTTCCCTTTCTATAATCTACCTCCCGAACCCGAGAAATATCTCGAAAAGGAATTTTTCTGTGCTTTTGTCCTTTCCTTGTTGGATAAAATAAAAGACAGTGGCGACTCTTGCTTACCGCGACATTTTGCGAAAACAAACGCAAACGCGAACCAGCATTTAAAAACAGTCAATTCTCATTCCCACCGATCACAGAACTGGTGACTCTGCTGGGGAAAATTATTATAAGTGAGGTGTACCTTAGGATCAGATCACTTATGTTTTCAATTGTATGCTTTGTATGTTTTATATTTGTGGGCTTGTATTGGAGTTCTATACATCCTAACCTGGATCTGGGGATACCATTTAGGTAAGTAGCAATAAACCGTGAGGGATTTGTACGGCGTAGACCGATATGGATGAAGCAGTAGCTGCGTTGGTGTGGCACCTTAGTCTGTACTGATATCCCTTGTGTTGAAACGAGGAGAATATGGGTCTTCTGAGGAGTCATTAAGCACCAACTGACCTTAGAACCTTAAATTGACCAACTTGTCCATAGAACAGTAGCAGTATGCTACACTCATTGAGACTAAACTCTCACGATGATTCTGGCCGCAAGAAAAGGTTGCTAAACTGGAATTATGACCGATTGAGGGTAGTCAGTGATATTGAGATCCTCTAGAACCCCGTTACTCTTTTTAGGACAGGTTTAAACCAACTAAACTGAAAGAGGGTAATGCCTAAACTTCATGCCAGCCTAAACTTAAGGCTATATGTGTGACTTGTGTGTCTTCAAACTTGAACTACTTGCACATTCTTGTTATCTGACAACATGATTTCCTTACAGGTTTTGTTTACAGTCCTTATCCAATAATTTGGATTTATTGCAGGGTTTACTTACATCACTTCACACTTTTGCTTAAACGCATATCATACGCATCATAACATCATGCCTTAACATTTCCTTAACCATTTCAAGGATCTCAAGGGTCTGTGATGCATGTTATGGTAAATCATATGTCCAACAAGGGGCAAAGGGGATTTATTTTCCTTTAGCCAATGCCATCTGGAGATCAAAACACGATAACTTGAGTCAGGGGCTATGACCAACTCGATATGGTGAGCTTGACTCTTGAAGAAGGACTCTTAACAACATGAAGCTCCTTCAACCAAGCTACCAGATTCAAATTCTAACAGTTTCTTGTTTACCCCGCGAGATCATTGAAAACATTGCATACATATATCATACATATCATTGCATAACAGGTCATCCAGTACATGTCTCTCATGTTCCCGCTGTTTATTTCAGCAATGGCTTTCTAACCAGACAACCAAGATCTTCAAACTCGAGAAGCTCAGTTCAGGGACGTATTCCTAAACCTATCCAAGGGGCAGGAAGAGTTGAAAACACTCCTCATTGGGAACTTTGTCAAGAAAAGTCCTGAAGACAATAAGGACGAACGGCTGAAACATTTGCAAACTGAGGTAGATGCAATGAGAACCCAAATGCTGGGGCAGATGGCTCTTATCCAAGGCCTAACCCGGGAACAAGAAGAGTTGAGAACTATTATCAACCAGCTTCATCAAGACAGATACAACAGTATGAAGAAAACGGTCAAGGCTGGGGATCAAATCATTAATCAGCCTCCAAGAAGACAAGAGTTTGGTATGGTGAAGAATGGACCTCTCCAAGTTGCTACTACCTCACGGGTCCAACAACAACCTTGCCATAAACAACAGGTTAATCAAAGGCAGTTTACCAAGATCAACATGCCGTTGTACCAAGCTTTGCAACACCTGTTGAGATTGAATCTGGTGACATTGGTAGGACCTCATCTGAATCCTAAGACTTCTTCACCCAACTACAATCCTGATGCAAGGTGTGCATACCATTCTAACAGCCCGGGGCATGATACTGACGACTGTTGGAAGTTGAAGTACAAAATTCAAAACCTGATTGATGAAGGAGCATTGGAATTCACACAAGATGGTCAAGCTGAGTTCTTTTTCCATCCCCCAAGGTTCACCATCTGAAGTGACAAGTACTGAGACGAGAAGACTTTTTGCTCATTAGAATTTTCAAGTTGTAATTTTCTTTTGATTGTTCGAACATTTATTCATGTCAAACTTTGTTACTTTATCAATGCATTGCATATGTCTGTTTTGAATCAGTTCATTCGAATTCACTATATTCAAATTGCTTTCATTTTTGTGATGTTCAACTCTCGATTAAAAAATTCTAAGCCTTTAGAGGGAGGATGACGAAAATGATACCAAAATCTCTACAATATGCTTTTGAACAGACCCCGCTGACGATGTACATGCATTGTTTCAAATCCTAAACAGTGGAGTTATAAGGAAGATAATCCCTAGTCAACCCCTTTTAGCCAAGGAAGTTGGAGTTTTTTCTTTTCACAAATTAAAACCCATAATTATAACCTGGGGCAGGGTAGTTTTCTCAGTTAATCTAGGTGCACAATGAATGGCATCAAAGAAGTCCTTCCGAAACAAAAGACGATGATGGTTCCGTATAATCGTAAGGATAGGCAATCATTATCTCTTGAAATAAAAGCCCATCAAGTCAAAACCTATGAAGGAGACTGTGATCGGTGGATCTGGAACTGACTGTTTAACGCTGGTTCGCGAAATGTCGCGGAAGCAAGAGTCGCCACCGTCTTTTATTTTCTCCAAATGGAAAGGACAAAAGCACAGCAAAATTCCTTATGAGATAGTTTCTCGGTTCGGGAGGTAGATTTATAGAAAGGGAAGGTGTTAGCACCCTTTCTATCCATGGTTATCCATGGGCTCTTAGGTACTTGCTCATTTGTGTTTTCAAAATTGTTTGTTTGCTTTTCAAGGTGAGTGGGTTTGAAAAAGTTTCTTTGAAAATTTCAGTTCGACTCTTGTATCAGTCCTCAAGAGTGTTTGAGAAATTGCTTTTGAAAGCTTTTTGAAAGGTGTCGGTGTGAAAAAGAGTTTTTGATTTGTTTTGAAATTAGAGCAAGTATCTACGAGTCATCTACCTACCCTAAGGAATTCGTCTGTGTAAATGTCCTTAAGATAGTGTCATCCCACCATTGAGAGATAGGTAGCACCACCGTTGGAGGTGTTCGGGTCAATTCGTTTGTAGGGACAGTGTGGTCACCAGAGCAATATTAGGACACCTTAGAAGCTACCCTTATGCCATAGATCATGGACATAAGGACTTACTAAAACGTCATATACTCGACGACCACGTTTCGAGGGCAAGGCAACAGTGAGACGTACCCTAAGAGTGGTGTGTGAATTTGTGTGTTGTTTTCAGTTTAGCATTTATCTTGTACATGTCATGGGTGATCTACGCTTGTTTTTATTTTAGGCCATACACTCTTTCATGCAAAGTTTAGCAGTTTAAAGGTGCGGAAATTTAAATGCGGAAAATAAATTCCTAGGCTATTACAAGGCGCGGGTCTATACATCGCCAAATTACAAAGACCCGTTTTGAATAAAAATGCGGAAAATAAATAAATTCCTAATTACTATTACATGGCTTGAGCAATTACATAATATTCACAAAGAAAAATCAGAATAAATGCGTGAAAAGAATAAAAATAGAACGTTCGAGGGCGTTGGACCCTTTTGAAATTAAATTGAAATTAAAAGTTAATTAATTATTTAATTAAAAGAAAAGGGATGTTTTTTATGTTTTTGGTATTTATGAGATAAAGAAATTAAAATTTGAAGAGAAACCTTAATTCTAAGTTGTTTTTAATTATTAATGAAAAATATTAAAGTTTAACCTAATTTACTAAATATTTAATGTACATGTTTATTTACAAAATATTTATTAATTAATAATAATGATGATAAGGAAAAAAAATATTTATTAAAAAAAATGATGAAAAGTTAAAAACCCTAATTTCTATATATTTTATTTATTTAAGAAAAAGTGTTAAAATTGAAACCTACATTAATCTAAATTAATTATTTAAAGTTTATTTACAAAAATAATATTGGTGAAATTAATATTAATAAAATAAACATTTTTATTTTTCTGTATTTTATATTATGAAAATTAATTTATGAAATTTAAATAAAACAATTTAAACAATTAAAATAATTAATAGAATTAAGAAAGAAAAACAAATAAAAATTAAAAATTGATGCAAACCATGGGGGGTGTCTGGCCCTTTTTGGAGGTTTTTTGGAAGTAATTTGGCCCATTAGACAAAAAGTCTTGTTTGACTTTCTGGCATCACGTGCGTGTTCATTGACTCCTGAGTACCGTGGTCTGCATTCTTTGGCCATTGGATTGGGTTTCATGGCCATTTGTGTTCTGGCTGTTGGCCATTTGTGTTCTGGCCTCAACGTTCCTTAATCTTCTCAGGATGTCTGTCTCGCCATGTATTGGTGTCATGCATAAGTTGTTCTACTTTGGCCATTTGACTTTTGGCTTTTCGCTTTTGGCTTTTGGCTTTTGGCTTTTGGCTTTTGGCTTTTGGCTTTTGGCCATTTGGCTTTTGGCCTCAATGTTCCTTAATGAACCTGCATGGGATCCTGTCTAAATCTGCAGTGTTGAATCTCATGAACACATTAAATAAAATCATAAAATGCAAATAAAGCCAATATATGAAGAAATTTAATGTTTAGGCATAATATGGCATGTATGAATGATTATACCCTTTTGATCATGGAGATCAAATCAATCTTACCCTCACTGGAAAATTAGTGACATGAATGCTTTTATGCCCTTTTGATCATGGAGATCAAGCCAGCCTTACCCTTACTGAAGAAGTAGTGAGGTGTTGGTTTGTAACTGTGATGGCTTGTTTGTAGTGAGAGAGGGATTTGTAATAAGAATTTCAAGGTTTTAGGGTTCTTGAAAGAATTTGATATTCTAACAGTGTTGTGGCAAGGTTTTTTCTCTCTTTTTCTCCTCCTTGGTTTGTGTGAAAAGAAAGTGATTATATAATGGAAATTAGGGTAAAGAAAATGGGCTTTGAATGTGCAATTGGGCCTCCAATGTTCACTTGAGTTCGTCACTTTCCAGGCTAAATCGCAGGGACTTAAGTGCAATTTTTGAAGTTGAAATGTGAAAACAAAATGTAGCCGACATCGATAACTAACTCCTGTCCGAAAATCGGCTCAATCGGATAAACGGTGAATTAGTTATGAATTTTTGAAGTTTCAGCTCAGACAAACTTATTTTGGGCTCCAGTGTCGAGGTATTGATCGGAGCATAATCTGGTCTCGACTTTTGAAGAACAGTTGTAGATATACGAGTCAGGGACCTTGTGTAAAAATATGAGCCCAATCCGATAAAAATTGACCGAGTTATGAATTTTCGAAGTTTCGGCCCAGATGAAATAATATTCAGCATTCAGGATTTTCGGTGTGTCACGCACTCTGAGCAAAAAACGAAGGCCTTTTGAATACCGTTTGAACTCAATACCTTCTGTGAAAATGTAGCCAACTCAATTTGTGAAATTTTGGTGCCGGAACCAGCTCGATACAATGAAAATCGACCAAGTTATGATTTTCTGAACATGACGCAAATAAACTTCTGTCACAAATTTTCTGTATGAAAATACTTGATAAATCCACATTTTTGAAGACCTTCTGATCGAAATTGGCTTCCAGCCGTGAGAGATGAAAACGTAGATAATGTCAAGACGGAATTTTGGCCACTGGAACGGGTTCAAAACGAGCCACGATCTTCAAGTTATGAATTTTTTAGCGCGTAAAAACTGCACTTTCAGCACACTTTTTCACCATATTTCTTCAAGAAAACTTACACATTCGGATACCTTCTTTAAAGAATTATCTCTTGAGCCGAACCTGAATTTGAGAATACGTTATCAGAGATATCTTGGGGAAAGAACACCTGAATATGACGCGCCGGGTTGGACTTGTGAATTTTTTTTGAGATGTTTTGAGAAATATGGGAGGGCAAATTTTGGGGTACAATAGTTGCCCATGTTCAATCTTCTTAAACCTGAGGATATAGATTGGCTTTCGGGCCATTCGTGATCCGAAGGTGAAAGATGATTGAACACTAGAGTGCCCATAAATTTGCACTCGTATAGTGGAGTATCAGCAATGTGATGTCGGGAATGGGCTTACAGATGCCATTTGGAAAGATGAGGGATAGGAGGATGGGCTTATAGATGCCATCTGGGTGTCGATCGCGTAAGAGTTTCCTTAGCGAGAACTTGAGTACCTGAAAAAGAAAGATAATTACCTGGCCTGTTACAGGAATCGGATCTTCGAACTCTTCAGACGTGCCCTGGCAAGATACAGGAATCGAGTCTGGTAATGTTAGTCGTCAACAGATACACCCTGGCAAGATACAGGAATCGGATCTTCGAACTCTTCAGACGTGCCCTGGCAGGATACAGGAATCGAGTCTGGAATTCAGAAAGGTTGGTGAGTTATCTCTACTGACAGGTTATTTCCATGGACGGGTGGTCTTTATTGACGGGTGTCTATAACGACGAGTGTCTATAACGACGAGTGTCTATAACGACGAGTGTCTATAACGACGAGTGTCTATAACGACGAGTGTCTATAACGACGAGTGTCTATAACGACGAGTGTCTATAACGACGAGTGTCTATAACGAAGAGTGTCTATGACGACGAGTGTCTATAACGACGAGTGTCTATAACGACGAGTGTCTATGGCGACGAGTGTCTATAACGACGAGTGTCTATAACGACGAGTGTCTATAACGACGAGTGTCTATAACAACGAGTGTCTATAACGACGGGTGTCTATAACGACGAGTGTCTATAACGACGAGTGTCTATAACGACGAGTGTCTATAACGACGAGTGTCTATAACGACGAGTGTCTATAACGACGAGTGTCTATGACGACGGGTGTCTATGACGACGGGTGTCTATGACGACGGGTGTCTATGACGACGGGTGTCTATAACGACGGGTGTCTATAACGACGAGTGTCTATAACGACGAGTGTTAATAACGACGAGTGTCTATAACGACGAGTGTCTATAACGACGAGTGTCTATAACGACAAGTGTCTATAACGACGAGTGTCTATAGCGACGAGTGTCTATAGCGACGAGTGTCTATAACGACGAGTTGGATCAAAGAAATCTTTAGGCATTGATTTAACTGGATTTGTATTCTTTGACTGGGTTGGTCTCTTTTGACTGTATTCGTCTACATAGCTGATCTTTTAACTGTATCCTTCCTGAAAGGTAAAGGTCAGTCATATGCAATGCATGATATGGATCAAGCAATAATATTTTTCAACAAATGAGATTGTATGATATGATGCGTATATGCATGTATCATGATATATAACAATGTGATGTTTATGAATGTATCTGCGTCTAGGAAAATAGATCCTTGACGGATGCCGAGAAGTCAAATCCTGGGCTGATGTTGAAGAGTGAGATTCTTCGTTTCTGTTGGGGATGATGATTGCAAGAATATCGGTCGGAGAAGATAACTCCGTTGGGGAATAAACTTGGCGAAGAGATTACTCTGCGGGGAATTACTTTGTGGGAAGAGATACTTCGCTGAGATTTGATGATAACTCCGCTGGGGATTTCGTTGTTGTGCTCTATTGGAAATGAAGGTATCTTGGTCGCATTCTTCAGCTTAACTTACCTTGGCACTTCGGTGGACAGGGTAACCGGATCATTTAGACAACTCATTATTGCCCCAGTTTCTGTTGGAGAAGAAGGTACCTGTGAAGGTGTTTGATGACTGCCAATTGACAAATCTTCTTCTGGTAGGCAAGTGACGAGATGACAGGACATAGTCGTACGCTTTGATCCCTAACTTTTGCCTGGACCGCCCTTTCGGGTTTTCAGTCCACCGGGATACCCATTTTTGCCCAAGCCGCCTTTTCAGGTTTTCGACTTGCCGGGTATACAGATTTTTTTCATTTCATCCCTCATTTTTGCCCGAACCCTTTTGGTTCGCCGGGAAGCCCTTATTTTTGCCTAGGTGTGTCAACCTAGCGGGTCTTTGATTACGCGTAGTATTTTTTCCGACTATGTCCATGCTCTCAGGATGTAGGGAGGTGCCCCTATTAGTAGTGCAGTGTTACCATACCACCAGGAGATCTTTGTTTGATCGTCCAAGGCCCCAAATGATCCAGATGGAGATTTGCCCCAAGCTGGTTGGCCTTTTGAGAGATTCTCCGAATCTTGACTTAACTGCCCCAGATGATGGACAATGAGTATGTCTGCCCCTTGGTTGGAAGAGCTTTTGTTCATTAGACATTCATCGTGCGAACTCCTCTACTGTTCGAACAAATAGTCATATGCAAACAATATTATATCAAGAATGCAAACTTATGTCTGTCTTGAAGTTTTTTGAAAATGCATTTTTTCATAAAAACAAGTGAATTTTTTGTAAACTGTGATGTCAACTCAGTATTTTACAGCAAGCCTTAAGGAGTCAGGATACCTTTTATAGCAGTATGCTTTCGAACTAACCCATGCTTCAGCTAGGACTTTTGAGGGTTATAACGTGGCCTGGTTCACGGTTTAAGAAACAAAGGATAAAGGCTCAAATTTTATTTGTACCCACCCGCTCTTCGTGATGTTCTTCAAACCTAAACTCAGCTGATCGTACGTTAGACCTTGTTTGAGTCTTTGCTCTGATATTCCAGTGATGGTTCGAATATTGACAGTTTATTTTGAATAGGCAGTCATTTCTTTTTTTGTTGAGGGTTTGTAGGACCTCTTTCTTTTTGATTTTGTTATCCCTATTTTTTTTGCCTGAACTGTTCTTTTGTGATTACAGTCAGCGGGATGCCCCGGTTTTGTAAGTCTCCTTCATAGGTTTTGACTTATTGGGTTTTTATTTTTGAGATATAATGATTGCATATCCTTATGATTATTCGGAATCATCACTGTCTTCTTTTTTTTTTGTAAGGACCTCTTTGGTGCCATTTGTTATGCACTTGGATCAACTGAGAGAACTACCCTGCCCCAGGTTATGGTAAAGGGTTTTAATTTTCGAAAAGAAAAACTCCTACTTCTTTGGCTCAGAGGGGTTGACGAAGGATTATCTTCCTTATAACTCCAGTGTTTAGGGATTGAAACAATGCCTGTACCTCATCAGCGGGGTCTGTTCAAAAGCATACTGTAAGGATCGTGGTATCGTTTTCGTCATCCTCCCTCAAGAGGCTTAGAATTTCTTAATCAAGAGTTGATCATCAAAAAATATGAAATCATCCTCCCTCAAGAGGCTTAGAATTTCTTAATCAAGAGTTGATCATCAAAAAATATGAAATCAGTTTGAATATAGCGAATGCGAATATATTGCTTCAAAACAGACATATGCGATGCATTAATGAAATAACAGCGTTTAACATGAATAAATGTTTGAACAGTCAAAAGAAAGTTTAAAACTTGAAAATTCTAATAAACAAAAGTCTTCTCATCTCAGGGCTTGTTACTTCAAATGGTGAATCCGGTAGGGATGGTAGAAACATTCAGCCTGACCCACTTGGGTGAAATCCACTGCTCCTTCATTAATCAGATCCTGGATTTTGTTCTTCAGAGCCCAGCAATCAGCAGTGTCATCTCCAGGACTATCAGAGTGGTAGGCACACCTCTTATTGGGATCGTAGATAGGAGATGCTGTGTTGGGGTTCCGGGGATGAGCCCTTAGGGTGATTAGGTTTAATCTCAACAGACGTTGTAAAGCTTGAAACAACGACATGTTGAGCTGGGTGAATTGCCTCCTGGGCTTGTCTGGCTGAAGCTGATGAGGTTGCTGCTGAATTTGTGACACTGAAGCCACTTGAGGAGCTCTCTTATCCTTTTGCCTTAAAGGTGGTTGAACGATGATTGGCTCTTTACCCTTAGACATTTGCCCTAGTTGGTTACCCTGAAGCATTTGGTTGACGAGAACCCCGAGCTCATCTTGTCTTTGAGCTAAGTCTTGGATGATAGCCACCTGCCCCAGCATCTGGGCTTTTAATGCATCCACCTCAGCTTGCAAGTGTTTCAACCGTTCGTCCTCAGCGCTGTTCCTGACCAAAGTCTCCATGAGAAGTGTCCTCAACTCCTCCTGCCCCTTGGATAGGCTTAGGAGGATTTCCCCGAACCGAGTCTCTTGAGCAAGAAGGTCCTGGTTATCTTGTTGGGAAGCCATTGCTGAAATAAACAGCGGAGATGATAAGTGACCTGCAACAAGGGTACCTGTAATGATATGTATGATATATATGCAATGTTTTCAAGGATCTCGCGGGGTAAACAAAAATTGTTAGAACTAGGTAGCTTGATTGAGGGAACTTCATGTTTGCTGAGAGTCCTTCTTCAAGGGTCAAAGGCTCACCATATCCAGTGGGTCATAGCCCCTGACTTTAGTCATCATGTCTGGTTTTGATTTCCAAACAACCTTGGTTAGGGGAACCTTCTTCAAGAGTCAGAGCTCACCATATCAAGTGGGTCATAGCCCCTGACAACTCTGTCTAGAGGAAAATAAATCCTCTTTGCCCCTTGCTGAGATAGTTGATTTATCATGACCTGCATCACAAGCCTTTGAGATCCTTGAAATGGGTTAGGATGTATGCAATGGTATGATGTTATGCTATGCATGGGGTAATGTAGGTAAACCCTGTTACGAGTCCCAATTAAGGACTGCAAACCAAAAACTGCAAGAAACTCAGTATACTCTGTTAGGAGTCCCAATTAAGGATTATAAACAAAACCTGCAAGAGACTTAGTAAACCCTGTTATGAGTCCCAATTAAGGACTATAAACAAAACCTGCAAGTAGTTCATGTGTCAGATAACAAGCATGCAAGTAGTCAAGTACGAAGGCACACAAGTCACACAAGAGAAACCCTTAGAGTTTAGGCCAGCATGGGGTCTGGGTATTACCCTCTTGAAGTTGGTGGGCTCAACCTGTCCTATTAGAAGTAACCGGGTTCTAAGGGTCCCAATATCACGGGATTGCTTTCATTGTTCATCGTTTCGATTTAGCCACTGAACTGGCGACCGAAATATTCCAGGAAAGCAACCCTCAATTGAGTGTAGTATCGAGTATCAACCAACCTCGGACTGCACCAAAGTCAGTTATCTCACTACCCTAAAGAGGCCAAGATATTTCAATTAAGGTTCCTAAGGTCTGTTGATGCTTCATGACACCACGCGGAGGCCCCGTACTCTCCTTGACTGAACTCAAGGGTTACCGGTACACACCAAAGTGCCACATCAACGTAGCAGACTGTTTCAACCATGTCGGTATACCCCGCACAGTTCCCTCACAGCCTTGTTGCTACTTTCTAAGAAGGTATCCCCCAGATCCGGGTTAGGATCTATGTAACTCCCATGCAACCCACAATTTTAAAGCAAACAAGTCAATACAATTGAAAACACAGTTATGAACTACCCTAAGGTACACCTCATTTTAAGTTTAAATCCCCAGCAGAGTCGCCAGTTCTGTGATCGGTGGATCTGGAACTGACTGTTTAACGCTGGTTCGCGAAATGTCGCGGAAGCAAGAGTCGCCACCGTCTTTTATTTTCTCCAAATGGAAAGGACAAAAGCACAGCAAAATTCCTTATGAGATAGTTTCTCGGTTCGGGAGGTAGATTTATAGAAAGGGAAGGTGTTAGCACCCTTTCTATCCATGGTTATCCATGGGCTCTTAGGTACTTGCTCATTTGTGTTTTTAAAATTGTTTGTTTGCTTTTCAAGGTGAGTGGGTTTGAAAAAGTTTCTTTGAAAATTTCAGTTCGACTCTTGTATCAGTCCTCAAGAGTGTTTGAGAAATTGCTTTTGAAAGCTTTTTGAAAGGTGTCAGTGTGAAAAAGAGTTTTTGATTTGTTTTGAAATTAGAGCAAGTATCTACGAGTCATCTACCTACCCTAAGGAATTCGTCTGTGTAAATGTCCTTAAGATAGTGTCATCCCACCATTGAGAGATAGGTAGCACCACCGTTGGAGGTGTTCGGGTCAATTCGTTTGTAGGGACAGTGTGGTCACCAGAGCAACATTAGGACATCTTAGAAGCTACCCTTATGCCATAGATCATGGACATAAGGACTTACTAAAACGTCCTATACTCGACGACCACGTTTCGAGGGCAAGGCAACAGTGAGGCGTACCCTAAGAGTGGTGTGTGAATTTGTGTGTTGTTTTCAGTTTAGCATTTATCTTGTACATGTCATGGGTGATCTACGCTTGTTTTTATTTTAGGCCATACATTCTTTCATGCAAAGTTTAGCAGTTTAAAGGTGCGGAAATTTAAATGCGGAAAATAAATTCCTACGCTATTACAAGGCGCGGGTCTATACATCGCCAAATTACAAAGACCCGTTTTGAATAAAAATGCGAAAAATAAATAAATTCCTAATTACTATTACATGGCTTGAGCAATTACATAATATTCACAAAGAAAAATCAGAATAAATGCGTGAAAAGAATAAAAATAGAACGTTCGAGGGCGTTGGACCCTTTTGAAATTAAATTGAAATTAAAAGTTAATTAATTATTTAATTAAAAGAAAAGGGATGTTTTTTATGTTTTTGGTATTTATGAGATAAAGAAATTAAAATTTGAAGAGAAACCCTAATTCTAAGTTGTTTTTAATTATTAATGAAAAATATTAAAGTTTAACCTAATTTACTAAATATTTAATGTACATGTTTATTTACAAAATATTTATTAATTAATAATAATGATGATAAGGAAAAAAAATATTTATTAAAAAAAATGATGAAAAGTTAAAAACCCTAATTTCTATATATTTTATTTATTTAAGAAAAAGTGTTAAAATTGAAACCTACATTAATCTAAATTAATTATTTAAAGTTTATTTACAAAAATAATATTGGTGAAATTAATATTAATAAAATAAACATTTTTTATTTTTCTGTATTTTATATTATGAAAATTAATTTATGAAATTTAAATAAAACAATTTAAACAATTAAAATAATTAATAGAATTAAGAAAGAAAAACAAATAAAAATTAAAAATTGATGCAAACCATGGGGGGTGTCTGGCCCTTTTTGGAGGTTTTTTGGAAGTAATTTGGCCCATTAGACAAAAAGTCTTGTTTGACTTTCTGGCATCACGTGCGTGTTCATTGACTCCTGAGTACCGTGGTCTGTATTCTTTGGCCATTGGATTGGGTTTCATGGCCATTTGTGTTCTGGCTGTTGGCCATTTGTGTTCTGGCCTCAACGTTCCTTAATCTTCTCAGGATGTCTCTCGCCATGTATTGGTGTCATGCATAAGTTGTTCTACTTTGGCCATTTGACTTTTGGCTTTTGGCTTTTGGCTTTTGGCTTTTGGCTTTTGGCTTTTGGCCATTTGGCTTTTGGCCTCAATGTTCCTTAATGAACCTGCATGGGATCCTGTCTAAATCTGCAGTGTTGAATCTCATGAACACATTAAATAAAATCATAAAATGCAAATAAAGCCAATATATGAAGAAATTTAATGTTTAGGCATAATATGGCATGTATGAATGATTATACCCTTTTGATCATGGAGATCAAATCAATCTTACCCTCACTGGAAAATTAGTGACATGAATGCTTTTATGCCCTTTTGATCATGGAGATCAAGCCAGCCTTACCCTTACTGAAGAAGTAGTGAGGTGTTGGTTTGTAACTGTGATGGCTTGTTTGTAGTGAGAGAGGGATTTGTAATAAGAATTTCAAGGTTTTAGGGTTCTTGAAAGAATTTGATATTCTAACAGTGTTGTGGCAAGGTTTTTTCTCTCTTTTTCTCCTCCTTGGTTTGTGTGAAAAGAAAGTGATTATATAATGGAAATTAGGGTAAAGAAAATGGGCTTTGAATGTGCAATTGGGCCTCCAATGTTCACTTGAGTTCGCCACTTTCCAGGCTAAATCGCAGGGACTTAAGTGCAATTTTTGAAGTTGAAATGTGAAAACAAAATGTAGCCGACATCGATAACTAACTCCTGTCCGAAAATCGGCTCAATCGGATAAACGGTGAATTAGTTATGAATTTTTGAAGTTTCAGCTCAGACAAACTTATTTTGGGCTCCAGTGTCGACTCTGACACGTTCTTCAATAAAAAACTGGTATTGATCGGAGCATAATCTGGTCTCGACTTTTGAAGAACAGTTGTAGATATACGAGTCAGGGACCTTGTGTAAAAATATGAGCCCAATCCGATAAAAATTGACCGAGTTATGAATTTTCGAAGTTTCGGCCCAGATGAAATAATATTCAGCATTCAGGATTTTCGGTGTGTCACGCACTCTGAGCAAAAAACGAAGGCCTTTTGAATACCGTTTGAACTCAATACCTTCTGTGAAAATGTAGCCAACTCAATTTGTGAAATTTTGGCACTGGAACCAGCTCGATACAATGAAAATCGACCAAGTTATGATTTTCTGAACATGACGCAAATAAACTTTTGTCACAAATTTTCTGTATGAAAATACTTGATAAATCCACATTTTTGAAGACCTTCTGATCGAAATTGGCTTCCAGCCGTGAGAGATGAAAACGTAGATAATGTCAAGACGGAATTTTGGCCACCGGAACGGGTTCAAAACGAGCCCCGATCTTCAAGTTATGAATTTTTTAGCGCGTAAAAACTGCACTTTCAGCACACTTTTTCACCATATTTCTTCAAGAAAACTTACACATTCGGATACCTTCTTTAAAGAATTATCTCTTGAGCCAAACCTGAATTTGAGAATACGTTATCAGAGATATCTTGGGGAAAGAACACCTGAATATGACGCGCCAGGTTGGACTTGTGAATTTTTTTTGAGATGTTTTGAGAAATATGTGAGGGCAAATTTTGGGGTACAACAGAGACTTAAGAAAAACTGGGGCATTCCGCTGACTGTTGTCACAGAAAGAAACAGTTCAGGCAAAAGACAGGGATAATAAAATCAAAAAGAGGTCCTAAAAACTCTCAACAAAAATGACTGCCTGTTCAAAATAAACTGTCAGTATCTGAACCATCACCGGAATATCAGAGCAAAGATTCAAACGGGATCTAAATGCACGATTAGCTGAGTTTAGGATCGAAGAACATCACGAAGAGCGGGTGGGTACAAATAAATTTTGAGCCTTTATCCTTTGTTTCTTAAACCGTGAACCAGGCCACGTTATAACCCTTAAAAAGTCATAGCTGAAGCATGGGTTAGTTCAAAAGCATACTGTTACAAAAGGTATCCTGACTACTGTAGGGCTTGCCGTAAATCCTGAGTTGACATCACATTTTACAAAAAAAATGCATGTTTTACTGGAAAAATGCATTTTCAAAAATTTCAAAAGACAGACATAAGCTTTGCATTCTTAAAATAACATTGTTTGCATATGACTATTTGTTCAAACAACAGAGAAATTCGCACGACGAATATCTAGTGAACAAAAACCTTTTCAATAAAAAGGGTCACCTCAAGTGGAAGAAACACTTACAACCAAGGGGCATACATGATCATTTTCCATCATCTGGGGCAGTCAAGTCAAGATTCAAGGAATCTCTCAAAATTCCAAATAGCCAGGGGCAAATCTCCATCTGAGTCACTTGGGGAATTAGACATGGATTCCCGCAACGAATCTTGCATGATCAAACGAAGATCTTCCGATAGTATAGCAACACAACACAACTGACAGTGACACCTCCCTACACCCTGAGAGCGTGGACATAGTCAGAAAATACTGCGCATGAACAAAGACCCGCTAGGTTGACAGGCCTAGGCAAAAATAAGGGCTTCCCGGCGAACCAAAAGGGTTCGGGAAAAAATAAGGGATGAAAATGAAAAAAATTTGTACACCCGGCAAGTCGAAAACCTAAAAAGGCGGCTTGGGCAAAAAAGGGTATCCCGATGGACTGAAAACCCGAAAGGGCGGTCCAGGCAAAAATTAGGGATCAAAGCGTACGACTATGTCCCGTCATCTCGTCACTTTCCTACCAGAAGAAGATTTTTCACTTCAATCGGAAATTACCAAGAACCTCATAGGTTGGAATAATACTCGATCCACAGGGCCTCCGCAGGCACCTTCTCCCGCAAAAAACAGGGGCAAATAAGAATTGTCCGAACTGTACAAGTTGCTCTATCCACTAGGTACCAAGGTATATATTCAGCTGAAGAATATGGCTAAGATACCTTCACTCCCCGCAGAGTAAGACAGTAATGGTAGCTCTCCCCACTAAGACTCACAACCATGAACGAATCAGCCATACTCTCCCCTTAGCAGAGTTAGTCTACCATCAGCCCCAAAAAGGCTTGGTATCCCCAAAAGATCTTAAATATTCCCCAGCGGAGAATAAAGATATTCCCCAGCAAGTATAAGAGCATCTCCGACAGTCTTAATATTCTTCAACAGAGTATAAGAATGTTCCCCGGTGGAATACAAGATACCCCTAATGGATTCATTTCCCCAGCGCAGTCTAAAAAAGCTTCCCCGATGGAGTTGAATCATCTTCCCCAATAGACTCTGGAAGCTTGTCCCCTGCGAAGCACAAATAAGTCTCCTCAGCCAAATTCAGAGATTATCCTCACAAGAGTCTAGCTGGGTTATCCTCAGCAAGTTGCAACTGAAAGATCATCCCCAGCGAAGTTCTTTCTATCCCCAGCGGAGTTCATCATCAAAATCCCCAGCAGAGCTTATCAACAGATTCCCCAGCGGAATTATCATTAAAATCATATAAACATACTCCCCACAGAGTTTTCAATATCCCCCAACGGAGTTCTCCTCAAACAACAAAGCAGGGATCCCCGGTGGAAACATTTTGAGCAAAGTCCAAAACAAAATTACACTTCAACAACATTCATAACATATGCATACAAAATACATATGACACAAATCTCATTTTATTTTGAGAACATCATTACACAATGCATACATCATGACATTGCATACATCATGACATTGCATACAACTAACTCTTTACCTTTTCAGGAAAGATCAATCAACAGGCAAAGATCATCATCTTCTGAGATTCCTTCTAGAGACAGTTCAGATGCGATCCAGATATGGCTGACATTCTGATACTTATTCCAGATTCCTTCTAGAGACAGTTCACATGCGATCCAGATATTGCTGACATTCTGATACTTATTCCAGATTCCTTCTAGAGACAGTTCACATGCGATCCAGATATGGATGACATTCTGATACTTATTCCAGATCCCTTCTAGAGACAGTTCAGATGCGATCCAGATATGGCTGACATTCTGATACTTATTCAAGATTCCTTCTAGAGACATTTCAGATGCGATCCAGATATGGCTGACATTCTGATACTTATTCAAGATTCCTTCTAGAGACAATTCAGATGCGATCCAGATATGGCTGACATTCTGATCTTATTCCAGGTTCCTTCTAGAGACAATTCAGATGCGATCCAGATATGGCTGACATTCTAATACTTATTCCAGATTCCTTCTAGAGACAGTTCAGATGCGACCCAGATATGGCTGACATTCTGATACTTATTCCAGATTCCTTCTAGAGACAGTTTAGATGCGATCCAGATATGGCTGACATTCTGATAGTTATTCCAGATTCCTTCTAGATACAATTCAGATGCGATCCAGATATGGCTGACATTCTGATACTTATTCCAGATTCCTTCTAGAGATAGTTCAGATGCGATCCAGATATGGCTGACGTTCTGATACTTATTCCAGATTCATTCAAAATATAGTCCAGATACGATCCAGATTCGGATATCTTTCTATCACTCATTCAAATTACAGTCCAGATACGATCCAGATTCGGATGTCATTCTGTCACTCATTCAAATACATTTCAGATACGCTCCAGATGCAGACGCAATTCTGGAAATCATCCAGTTCCAGCTTATAGATACAGTCCAGTAATCACTTCTGGATGGCATCTTTAAGCCCATCTCCTACCAACAATCTCCAAATGGCATCTGTAAGCCCATTCCCGACATCACAATGCCGATACTACACCATGCGAGTGCAAATTTCTGGGCACTCTAATGTTCAATCATCTTCCACCTTCGGATCACGAAAGGCACGCAAGCTAATCTACATCCTCAGGCTTAAGAAGATTGAACAGGGGCAGCTGTTGTACCCCAAAATTTGCCCTCTCATGTTTTCCAAAGTCTTCCCCATACATGGTTGACCATAAACCCTTGCCTAAGGAAAAAGAACATTTTTGAGTGGTGCTTTAAGTACCTTTCGATTGGCATTCTGAAAGACCCTTTGATTGGTATTCTGAAGGAGCCTTTCGATCGGCATGGATAATTCCCTTCGATTGGCATTATGGCCAATCATTTCGATTGACATTCCAAAAATGCTTCAATTGGCATTATGGACAAACACTTCGATTGGCATTGTGTCAAGGCCTTCGATTGGAATTCTGAAAGACCGTTTTGTTTGGCACCCTGGGCCAAGCCTTTCAATTGGCATGCCAAGGGATCCTTCAATTTAGCATTGTGTCAAGGCAGCTTCGACAGGCATGTTAACCATGTCCTTTGATTAGCATGAACAAGATCTTTCGATTGGCGTAGCAAAGGACTCTTCGATTGATATTTCAATAAATACCCTTCGATTGATATTTGGACAAGGGCCATTTGAAGAACTCCTTCCAGGCCATTAGAAAGAGGCCATCAAGAGGGCACTCAAAAAACATGTACAGGTACACTGAACATGAGAAAATGGCATGTTTTCCTTGCAAATATGGCAAGAATTCAATTGATTGTGGATTCAATTCCTGAGTTAAAGGCCAGATTCTTGCCTTTTCTGTTCCTAACTCCACAAGAGTTGATTCGACCAGAGTTATTCTTTTCAAATCAAGCAATCGAAGCAGAAGGAGTCTCAATCGAAGGGGCTGTGACATCGAAGATGGATTAATTCGAAGTGGAGCTTAGAGCTATCGAAGAGAGTAGATTAGAAGGGAAGTGGATCTACAAAGGGCAAGTCAGCTTTCGATTTTCATCATGTTGGAGGCCCAAACAGCTCATAACAGGCTGGCAGTAACGCATGAAAGCAGATTGGCACGTGATTGAATCAAAAATAGAAAGTATTTATGAAGAAATCAAATCAAATTCGTGTAAAGGCATGGTGTGGACAAAAAGATTGAATTAGGCTATTTTTGGAATGATATTCAAAGTGAATCAAATCAAATCTCTTCATCATAATGGGCCAAGATTTGATACACAAATATTGACCTAAATTCCTTTGTCTATATAAACCTCACGCTCACAAAGAAAAAAGAACGGGGGGGAAAGACACACAAAACTCTGCAGAAATGGGAAACACCCACGAAGACGGCCACACATACCTTGCCTCACAAAAGCACCAGCCTGCCCCACGAAAGTCTAGACTCCATTGCAGGCACCTTCCGTCCAAATCCAGGCGCCTCTAGTGGTATAATGTTCAATCTCACTTAATCTTAAAATTACTCATAATTGCATATTCATAGTTTTTTTGTTATTACTTGTGAGCGATTTAACAAAGCGTGTATAAGCTGCAGTGTTCATATGTTTGAACCCCCCATGGATAAAGTTTCTTTCAAAGCAGGTTACATTTGAAATCCATGATCTTGGCTGTGACAAATCGAAACCAACCCAGATCTGGGTCCAGGAATTGATTTCGAATGAGACGTTTCTCTATGTTGTTTAGTTCCGAATTGACTAATTTGCAGGGCCAAAAGCAGGAGTCATGCCTTTTGAATGAGCAAGCAGCTCAGGGGTGAAAAGGAATTCGCTCAATCGAAGGGACTAGGATCCAATATCACAGGCCTTATATTTTCAATTTCTAACAAACTTTCTTGCAGGTCCAACATCCCAGGTCACCCAAAACTTTGTTATGTCTTTCCTTCAGGTATTCAGGCGCAGCATCCCAAGCGTGGATCACCACACGTCCTCAGATCTCAATGTGCCAAGTGGCTTCAAGCTAGATCCAAAGGCCAGAACCATTGATCCACCATGGATTCAAGTCAATGCAAGCATAGGCAATCTGGAGGGTCAACAAGGGCCAGCGTTCTGGGCCTGGAAAAATTGCTGATCATACAACCTCTTCAGCCCCCCCCCCCCCCCCCCCCCCCTCCCAAAGTTTGCTTATATTTTATTTCTTTTCATTTTTTTTATTGCTTTTCATTATTATTATTAAGACTAATTAATTAACAAACTAACTTTTTTTCATAAAAATCAGAAAATAACAAAAAAATAATATTTATTAATTTCACTATTTTATTTTTGTAAATAAACCATTAATTAATTAATTTAGTTTAAATAGGTTTAATGATAATATATTTTGCAATAAATTAAAATTGATTTAGAATTAGTTTTTTTTATATTTTTACCATTCTTATTTTATTTCCTTAATTAAAATAAAACTAAAAAATATTTCCTTTTTTAATTAATTAATTCCATTATTAATTTAGACTTAATTCTTAAATCAAAAATGACAATCCGATTCAATTTTCTCGCGCGTATTATTGTTGATCCATATATTGTAATTGCTCCGAGGATGTAATAGTTTTAACTTAGGACCTTTATT
This sequence comes from Vicia faba, assembly GCA_948472305.1. Classification (NCBI taxonomy): domain Eukaryota; kingdom Viridiplantae; phylum Streptophyta; class Magnoliopsida; order Fabales; family Fabaceae; genus Vicia; species Vicia faba. The sequence goes on from OX451737.1 coordinate 232,590,970, forward strand.
TATCGCTTTTATTTACTTTTATGCATTTAATTTTAAGGGTTTGTTTTTGGCGATGTAAATACCCGACGCCTTTAATAACTTAGCTTTATTTTCCGCAATTTATTTTCTGAAATCATTAACTGTTAGATGTTTGAACAATAGGATATGCATGACAAGATTAACCTTTAATTTAAAATCAACCGTAGCTCTCCAACTTGATATACCTGGCGTCTGACTTTCTTGTTAAAAGCCTTGATCATCCGCTTTTGATATGTATGACCATGGAAAACAGCAGTAAGTCTCTTCTCGTCAATTAAGTTCAAATGATCAAGTCGCATTTGGATCCAATCGTCTTCACTCAAACCTGCATCCTTCATGATTCTCAAAGAGGGGATCTGAACCTCAATAGGTAGAACAGCCTCCATGCCATAAACTAAAGAATAGGGTGTTGCCCCAGTTGAAGTGTGAGCCGTGGTATGGTACCCGTGGAGAGAAAACGGTAGCATCTCATTCCAGTCCTTATAGGTGATTGTCATTTTTTGTATGATCTTTTTGATGTTTTTGTTCGCAGCTTCGACAACACCATTCATCTTTGGCCGATAGGGAGAAGAATTATGATGTTGAATTTTGAACTGTTTGCACAAGTAGGTAATCATAGTATTGTTAAGGTTTTTACCGTTATCAGTGATGATCCTTTCGGGGATACCGTATCGACAGATAAGGTTCTGCTTGATGAAGCGGGCAACAACATTCTTAGTAACGGATGTGAAGGAAGCTGCTTCGACCCACTTTGTGAAGTAGTCAATGGCCACTAGAATGAAGCGGTGTCCATTGGAGGTTGTAGGCTTGATCTCCCCAATCATAGTGATTCCCCATATAGCGAAGGGCCAAGGAGCTGTTAAGACATTTAGAGGAATCGGAGGCACGTGCACCTTGTCTACATAGATTTGACACTTATGACAAGTCCGGGAGTGTTGATAGCAGTCTGCTTCCATGGTAGACCAATAATAGCCTTCTCGTAGAATTTTCTTCGCCATCGTATGCCTGCTAGAGTGAGTGCCAAAGGTACCTTCATGCAATTCAGCCATGATCTTTTCAACCTCAGCCTTGTCCATACAACGGAGCAGAATAGAATCATGATTGCGTTTGTACAGGATGCCATTACTTAGGAAAAACTTAGCGGAGAATCTCCTTAAGAACTTTTTGTCATTGACTGAAGCTCCTTCTGGGTATTCTTGAGCCTCGAGATACCTTTTGACTTCATGAAACCAAGGCTGGTCCACTACTTCTTCGGTACTAATCTCGTGACAGTGCGCTGGTTCGTCCATCCGTTCAATGGTGATCTGGGGAGCCTCGTTATCCCAATTAAGTTTAAACATGGATGAAATTGTAGCTAGAGCATCTGCTAGCTGATTTTCTTCTCGCGGGAAGTGCTCGAAGGTTATCTTGTCGAAATGTGGTAGCAATGTCAAGACATGTTCTTTGTAAGGGATGAGGTTTGGATGCTTAGTATCCCATTCTCCTTTGATATGACTGATGACCAAAGCTGAATCCCTAAACACAACTAAATATTTGATTCTAAAGTTTATGGCATCCTTGAGTCCAAAGATGCACGCTTCATACTCTGCCATGTTGTTCGTACAGTTGAAGCAAAGTCTGGCGGTGAAAGGAGTATGGCATCCTTCCGGAGATATAAGCACATCACTGATACCGTTACCAAGCGCATTGGATGCCCCATCAAAGTACAGGGTCCATCGGGATCCTTGTTCAGGTTCGTCATATGGTCTGAATTCTTCAAAATTGTCCAATGTCATGATGTCTTTGTCAGGGAACTCAAACTTCATGGATTGATAATCTTCTACAGCTTGATGGGCCAAATGATCAGCTAGTACACTGCCCTTTATAGCTTTTTGGGTAGTGTACTGTATGTCATATTCTGTTAGGATCATCTTCCATCTAGCTATCCTTCCAGATAAAGTAGGCTTTTCGAATACGTATTTGATCGGATCCATCTTAGATATCAGCAAAGTGGTATGAGTCAACATGTACTACCTTAGTCGACGAGCAGCCCATACCAAAGTGCAACAAGTTTTCTCGAGCAGTGAATATCTTGTTTCACAGTCGGTAAACTTTTTGCTAAGGTAATAAATGGCATGCTCTTTTCGTCCAGACTCGTAATGCTGCCCCAATACGCACTCCATTTAATTCTCTAGGACGGTCAGATACATGATTAGCGGTCTTCCCTCGACGGGTGGCATCAGGATAGGAGGTTCTAGCAAATACTCCTTGATTTTATCGAAAGCAATTTTATAGTCATCATTCCATCTAACTACCTGATCTTTCTTCAACAGCTCGAAGATTGGTTCACAAGTAGATGTTAGGTGAGAAATGAACCTAGTAATGTAGTTTAGGCGTCCCAAGAAACCTCTGACCTCCTTCTCAGTGCGAGGAGCAGGAATTTCTTGTATAGCTTTGACTTTGGCAGGATCAACCTCGATGCCTTTGTTGCTGACAATGAAACCTAAGAGCTTACCGGACCGGACTCCGAATGTGAACTTGTTTGGATTCAATCTTAGCTTGTACTCCTTCAACCTGACAAACAGCTTTTACAAGAGATCAAGGTGTTCTTCTTCAGTTTGTGATCGGGCTATCATGTCATCTACGTAGACCTCTATCTCATGATGTATCATATCATGAAACAAAGCTACCATGGCGCGTTGATAGGTTACCCCGGTATTCTTCAGTCCGAATGGCATCACTTTGTAGCAGAACATACCCCATTGTGTGACAAAAGTAGTTTTCTCCATGTCTTCAGGTGCCATTTTGATCTGGTTGTAACCTGAGAATCTGTCCATGAAAGAAAATACTTTGTGCTGAGCTGTATTATCAACCAGGATGTCGATGTGCGGAAGTGGAAAGTCGTCTTTAGGGCTGGCCCTGTTTAAATCTCTATAATCCATGCACATTCTCAGTTTTCCGTCCTTCTTAGGCACAGGCACAATGTTAGCAACCCATTGAGGATAGGAAGTAACAGCCAGAAATCCAGCATTGAACTATTTCATAACTTCTGCTTTGATCTTCTCGGACATGTCAGGTCTCATGCGGCGGACCTTTTGTTTCCCTGGTGGACAGTCTTCTCTTGTGGGTAAATGGTGTACCACAATGTCTGTATCAAGTCCCGGTATGTCTTTGTATGACCAGGCGAAGATTTCAACATAATCATGCAGTAGCTGAATTAGGCGCTCCTTGACACTCGGCTCTAGATTGGCACCTATCTTAATTTCCTTTTTGTCATCCTCAGTTCCCAAGTTGATTGTATCCAACTGCTCTTCATGAGGCTGAATTGCTCTTTCCTCTTGCTGTAGTAACCTAGCCAATTCCCCTGGCACCTCACAATCTTCCTCACCTTCATATTCGGCGTGGTAGATCAGATCTTCAGAGTCACTGAAGGCTATAGCAGTATCGTTACCCATGGGTTCCGGAATGGAAGGGTACCTGCATTTGTGAGTGTGGGTGTGTGTAAGGGATAGCCATTTTAAAACAACAAAATGTAAAAGAAAGACAATGAGCACAAAAGGTTTTAATATGAAAAGCGTCCATGATTCATTAAAATGACATATGAAATGAAGATAAAAACTCTTACAAATGGACCGTTGTGCCTCGGGTAAGACACAAGGTTGAAAAAGTGCGAATTGTTTGTGAATTATTACAGTCTAACAGAAATGTAGACGATAAATTTTTGCGGTATGAAAGTAATCGGAACAAAGTCTTTGGCTTCCCAGTTGCACAGTCCTCCGCCGATAGTAGGAAATATCCAGTCTTCCAGGCTGCCCTCTTCTTCATTGTCCTCTAGTGCATTAACCCCTTGGCGGCTGATCTTCACAGGTGGCCCTCCAGCACGGGAGTGACGCACGGCCTTCTGACCTGTCAAAGTAAATCCCAAGCCAAACTTGTCTGATTTGTAAGGAATGTCTGGAAGCTGACCCCAGATTGTACATCCCCCTTCTTCCACTACTGCCCTAACATTCTTTAACGATGACATCCGAGGTGGTGGTCTTGTGATCACAGGAGTTGAGGACACCGCCTTGGTCGCCGCTATCTCCTGAGCTACCTCTTCAAAATTCTGGAAATGAGTTTTGATGAATTCGCCATCCAATACATAACGGAAAGAATTCAGATGATTGATCATGTATTCCTCTTCTCCATGAACAGTTATGATTTTCCCCTGGACAAGGTACTTGAGCATTTGATGCAGAGTAGAAGTGACAGCTCCAGCATGGTGGATCCAAGGTCTTCCCAACAGGAAAGAATAAGAAGGACGGGTGTCCATCACATAGAAAATGGAGTTAAAGGTTTCAGTTCCAACCTTAATCGGGATGTCCACCTCCCCGTGGACCATCCTTTTAGAACCATCAAAGGCTCTGATAATTATATTGCTGGGTTTCAGGTTTAAGCCTTCACAATCCAGTCTATCCAAGGCTTTCTTTGGCAAGACGTTCAAAGACGAACCAGTGTCTACCAGTACGTGTGCTAGGGTTGTCCCTCTACATTCCACTGAGACATGAAAAGCATCATTATGTTTTCTCCCTTTCGAAGTTAAATCTGCATCGGAGAATCCTAGACCATTGTCAGCTGTTAAACTAGCCACACATTCCTGGAACTGATCAGCGGAGGTTTCTTGTGGCACGTGGGCCGTCTTCAAAAATATTATCAGAGCCTTAGCATGAGCTTCTGAACAAAGCAACAGGGCCAACATGGAGATCTTTGAGGGGGTTTGCCCCAGCTGTTCCACCACATCATAATCGCTTTTCTTGGTTATTTTCAAAATTTCCTCCATTTCTTTTTGAGAGGTTTCAGGGATGATCAACGGCTGAGCCCTCGTCCTGACGGGCTCTTCTTGGATCCCTTTCCCTCGAACATCAGTAGCAGTAGAGGGGATAACCACGGGGGTTGTGAATTCTTATATGATTGGTGTACTTGCAGATATGTTTACCGGTGTAGAGATAACCTTAGGAGCGACTGAGGGTCCAAATATTTCCTTTGGAGGGGCAATCTCTGGAGAAAGGATTCTTCCACTACGGGTAACTTTGCTTGTTCCGGTAATGTTCCTGATGTCGGGATTGTCTTTTTCAGAACTCTCTTCCTCGGCAGTATGTTCAATCTGTTTGACACCATGGTAGTAGATTTCTCCACCATAGTTCCATGGTACTGATTTGCCGGACTTGTACGGGACTGGCCCGGGCATGGTTATCTTCAAAGGTGCAGCCTTCGGAGCGGATGTAATCCTAACAGTTCTTTTAGGGACCTTGGAAGGATTGGAGGATATGGTTATTATTGAAACATCGTTAACAGGAGTTGATAAAACATGAGTCTTCTCAAATAGGATTTCTTGGTTATCAATTAGGCGTTGGATGCCTATCTTCAACAATGGACAGTGGGTTAATGAGGATGAACAAAGGTGACAATCTTCTTCACAACCTGGGAAAACCCTAGCCTTCAACAAATTTAACTTGATTATAGGGAGCGGAGTTATCAAATCATCTACAGTAGCAACAAACAGATCCTCCTCAACAGCATGGGCGTTGTGGCCGTGCCTTGGCATTGGAGTAGTGTTGTACCCCAAATTTTGACCTAAGATACCATCTCTCATCTGCATCATTGCATTGCAAGGGCTTGACCTACTTTTATCAATTTTTCAAAGCAGTGTAAAAATTCATAACTTTTCCAAGTCGAGAGCTGTTTATTTTTGAACGCTAAATTTATTAATCGATCAATGCTAAAACAATGTTTATTAATTATTTATTATCTTAAATTTAAATAATTGGAATTTATTTTCAGTTATTATATAATTTAAAGATTTATAAATAATAAAATAAATATTTGAAAAGAGGTATATTAATTGATCAAACGATGTTATTTAATTATTTATTGTTCTAGGTTTAAATAATTGAAATTTTATTTTCAGTTATTATAATTTAGAAGAATTATAAATAATGAAATAATTAATTGAAGAGAAGTTTATTGATCAATGATGTTTATTTAATTGTTTATTATTCTGAATTTAAGTAATTGAAATTGATTTTCAGTTATTATATAATTTAAAGAATTATAAATGATAAAATAAATAATTGGAAAGAAAAAGAATTAATTGGCAAATATTGGAGTTTTATTCATTTTATTCTAATTGTACAATTGTTGTGTAAATACCGTATTTATTTATAACGTATTTACAATAATAATTTTTACAATGTTCAAAGTAAAATAAAAACCACTCTAATTTTTCCTAAATTCTAAATCTTCATCTTCTATCCAATGCTTCTTTGTCTGCTCATTTGATTTTACCTGCAAAACAATTAAAAGAAAAAGTCAGAAATAAATAAATAATTAAAAGCAGAAAATTATTTTTTAGTGTTCATCATTAAAAGAAAACGGCTGGAATCAGTTTTTTACCCTTTTTGCAAATCGCGGGATTTCTCCCGGTTCACAAAAAGGGATGGATTTTTATTTTCAAAATAGAATGCACAAATTTAAATATGCACAAATTCATTTCTTTTGTCAAAATTGCATTTTAATTGTAAAACTGCATTTTTCAAATCATTTGCACATTTTTAAAATACACCGCATTGTCAAAAAGCAACAGCATATGCAAGTATACAAACTCCAAGTCAAGTCCCAAATTTTCAACACAAGCATATGTAACGTAAACATGCAAACATGGGGGGAAAAGGACAAAAATCAAAGGCTTCCATGCAAAGACAAAGAGAGCATGCAGTTTAAAACAATTTATGCAAGCAATATATATTTCCATTCTCATCATTTTCCAGAATATTACTTTTTCAGAACAAGTACAGTATACATCATTTTAATGTATCAAATTGTACTAAGAGAGAGAAGAGAGGAAGGAGTGTGGTTTTACAGGTTTTGGTTTAGGCAGGAAATAGATAGCAAACAAACTGCAGTAACACAGTCAATAAGAAAAGGAAGCATGGAATAGAATACCAACAAACTGGATGAAGCAGATGTGCAGGGATATCAAGAAATATAGTAAAATATATTCAAAATTTGTAACGTAAACAAAGAGGCCGAACCAACTGTTATAACACATCAAAGCCCCCCTCAAAAAATTCAGAGAGTCCAACCTATCTTCAAGCCTTCAAAACCCAAAAGAAAATTGTAAAACACAATACAAAAATCTCAAAGTGAAACCTGCTGAAACAAATACCAAACCAACTCAAAAATGCTCAAAACCAAAACATACGAACAGAACCTGCTATCTCCCACCAAAACTTTGGTCTAAACCTTCCAAACCTCTAAACTGTCCAATCTAACCATTTCAAGAACCCATTGCATAAAACCAGTAAAACTAACATAACCTACACAAAAACTGTCCAGCATCACCAAAAACTTCAAACCTTATGGCCTAAAACCTGTTACACCAAGCTAGGCCTAAAACCTGTTACCCCAAAGGCCTAAAACCTGCCACACCAAGCTAGGCCACAAACCTGTTCAATCTGTTAAACCAGAAAGCAATCCAACCAGAAAAACCAGAACAACATAACTTATCAACCAAATGTCCAAACCCACAAAGGCCTCAAATATGTTCATCATTGGCCATTAAAAAGCATACAGTAGCAAGGCAAGAAGAAGAAGAGAAAAAGCATACAACGAAAACATTTCAACAGTAGCAATGTCAAGCATCAAAGCTTCAGAAATTCCATCATAAACAAACGCGAGGCAACAAAATCAAGCCAACAATAAAGAAGAAGAGAGGAAAAATTATTCGAAGGCAACTCAGGATAGGCATCAAGGCAGTTGTTCAAGGTAACGATTCAAGGCAACAAGCTAGCAAAAAGAGGAAAAAGACAAACCAGGGTCAAAGAAGCTCGCTACGCATCCCCTTTCCTCGTCGTCCGGCCTCCTACGCACACTCAACCGTCCTTCCTCCATCTCCCAAAGGTAACTTTTTTTTCTCCTTCTCTTTCTTTTGTATCCCTCAAACAACCATTAACAAACAAGAAATCAGGATCGAAATGAACAAAATTAACATGCAGTATTTAAAACCTAACGAAATAAAAGACGAAAAAATTGTACCGTGACTGTCGCCCTAACGCTTTGACTGGAGGGAAGAAGAAGGTGGAGGTACCGGTGTCCGTGGCAAGGGACTCAGGCGAAGGGGAAAGGTGGAATCAAGAGCGAAGAAGACGAACGCGAACGAAGAAGACAAGCATGAGCGCCGCTCTGTCAAAACCAAAATCCCTAATCCCTTTTTCAAAACTAAACACATGCGTTTTACCCTAAAACAACATTATGAGTTATGATTTGGACTTGACCCTTTTTTCTGCCCAAGCCCAAACGAATTCCCTTTTTTACACCCCCCATCTCTGTTTTTGATTGGGCCTCCCTTTGAAGCTTTTTAGCCCATAAATTGTTATTTAACCCTCTTTTTTCTAATACACCTTTCCTTTCATTTTACTTTCTATTAGTTTTCTTAGAATATTATTAGTTTAGTTAATTAGTTAGTTAATCAAATATTAGATGTGTAATCTAATTAGATAATTTTAATATTTGACCCTTTTTTTATTAAGTTTAACCTTAGGCTTAATTTAATAATTTTAGTATCCCTTTTTTTTAATTAGACTTAAGTTAGTAGCTTTTAAGTTTTAATTTAGTTTAAAATCATTTAATAATTCTCATAATAATACTTTATATAAAAACTCTAAAAACATAGAAAATAGTAAAAAAATTAAAAAACATTTTATTTTATTTAATTATTTCCCTCGCTTTAGTTAATATTAAATAAAAATATAAAAAATGCATGTTCACACCATTTAGTCTATCATTTAATTGTTGCTATTTAATCATTATCCGCATAATTTTCTGTTTAATTATTTCATATTTACATGATTATTCTGTTTACGTTTAAATCCAAGGAAAAATGATTAAATTTGTTGACTTCATGTCCTCAAGTCCAATCGTGCGAACATTTGCATTTCATTAAAACTTAGGACAATTTCTCTCAAATATTCAATCTTTTCAAAACTTATACCTTTTAAGCCAAAACTTCGACATTAGGTCGTCGTACCTTCAAAAACCCGTCCGTACCCCTTTTCGGCCAAAACAATTTATTTTTAAACAAACGAACAATTTTAATAAACAGATATTTCAAAAGGTTCCTATAGAGTACTATAGATACATTGGGTGCTAATACCTTCCCACTGTATAACCAACCCCCGAACCATAGATCTCTTTTCAAAAACGCTTTGTATTTTTATTACTTTTAAAAAGTATTATTTTACATTGCATATTTAGGGTTTTATTTCGCTCTTTCCCCTTTTCCCTTGGAAATAATAAAGCGCGGTGGCGACTCTTGCTTTTGTGAGATGAATTAATCAATAATTCGATCTCCGATTTACCCCGCTACATTTTTTATCGCTACAGAATTGGCGACTCTGCTGGGGACAGATTGACCTCTTGCTGGTCCATCCCTAAGTGGGTTAAGCCTAATTTGTTTTATCTGTTTTATTATTATTTGATTTGTTTGATTATGTGTTTATATTGGGGTGTTTGGGTTTTTTGCAAAGGACGAATCCTATACCCGGATTAAGTTACACTTAAGGAATAGGACGGGCGGTACAATCATGTTAACTTTGAGGGAGTAATCCCGAAGAAGGAGGCATGAGATCCCCCAATCAATGGAAGGCCCTCTTGAACTTAATATTTGTTTACCGAGTAATCGGGAAGACATTATTATTTTCGACCTAGGAGCCAGAGAAATTGAGGACCGTAGAACCCTAACCCATCTTGGCTTTTTAGGTGTAGCGCGGAGACTATAACGGAGTAATTCGGAAGTAGTTGTTACGCGATGCTACGCTCGGATGAGTTTCTCTTGAGAATATTGCAAATTATTGAGTAATCAAGACGTTGGTAATATCCGAAGGAGGAATGTAGACTCTGGGAACTTGTAGAACCTTGTCTTACAGGTGTGATTGAACCATTAGCACATACCTTTGGGTGGGCTTTACCCTTGACTCCATGCTGAAACATTGAACCTTTAAACCCCATGTTTGTGAACTTGTGTGTGACTGTTGCATTATCATTCATTCATGCATTCATCAACATCTTTGTAAAAAACTTGTTTTTCAAGGAACTTGGGAATGATTTTTTGCAGACATCTCAGGTATTATTATTATGGAATTTGGAAGGAGAAACACTTGAAGTTTTAGTTTTAAGGAGCCCGAGATCGAAAAACTGAAGAGTTTAATTCCTAAGATCGAGAACCCGACGGATTTTCAGAAGAAGTATGGGTCCATTATACCTCTCATGAAGCGCAAGATGAAGGAAGGCATCCTTAGTACGTTGGTCCAGTTCTACGATCCTTTGTACCGATGTTTCACTTTTCCGGATTACCAGCTGATGCCCACCTTAGAAGAGTACTCCTACATACTTGGTTTGCCGATCATCGACTGTGTTCCCTTTTCTGGATTAGAAGAGGAACCCAAATCTCACGAGATAGCGACCATCACCCACTTGAAGAAGTCTGAGATAGAGGAGAACATGACTACAAAAGGGGGAATCCGAGGTTTGTCTGCGCAGTTTCTGTTGAGGAAAGCTCGTCATTTCGCTTAGATAAAAGATACTATTGCCTTTGAAGACGTGTTTGCTTTACTCGCTTATGGTCTATTCTTGTTCCCTAACGTTGATAAGTTTGTGGATATCAACGCCATCAGAATTTTCTTGATTGGAAATCCGGTCCCTACGCTGCTCGGAGATACCTACTACTCCATCCATCTTCGAAACTCTTATCAAGGAGGGATAATTATTTGTTGTGCACCGTTGTTGTATCAGCGGTATGTTTCTCATCTACCTAGGTCCAAAGTTTTCTGGGATCTCGAGAAGGAGCCGCATTGGGCGCCAAAGATTATGGCTCTCACTCATTTCGACATTGATTGGTATAATCGAGTTTACTGTGACGTGAAGATCATCGATAGCTGTGGTGCTTTTCCTAACATGCCTCTTCTCGGTACGAGAGGTGGAATTAACTATAACCCTGTTTTCGCGCGCCGTCAGTTTGGATACCCGATGAGCGACAAGCCAAACAACATCCATGTGAGTGGTTTCTTTCTTCAAGAAGGACGAGATCATCAGGCAGCTAAGAGGGAGATCGAAGGAGCTTGGCGCCACATCCATAGGAAAGGGAGAGATATGTTAGGACATAGGGGTGCCGTTTCTTTGGAACCTTACCTACAATGGGTCCGTGCTAGGGCTTGTGCTCTCAAGATGCCCTATAAACTTGAGAAACCTTTATTCCCTACCGTTGCATCGTCATCTGTTGATATCCCTATCGAGAATATGGGAGAATACCAAGGAAATCTGGCTAGGATGAAGTCCGAGAGAGATGCTTGGAAAGAAAAGTATAATATGTCTGAATATGAGAATCGGGTCCTGGCTCGACAGCTAAAGGAAAAGGAGGATTTGCTGTTTATTCAAGACGGCTGGTTCATTGATCATGATGAGAAACTTCGTCAAAAGGATGCTTTACTGAAGAAGTATGCTAGTGAAAGGAAGAGAAAGAAGGAAGGTTCGGTAAGCGTTGCTCTTGTTCCCCATCCACAAAAGGAAATCATTGATCGACTGGTAGCTGAGAAGGAAGAGATGGAAGACTTTTATGAAGAGAAGATCAAGAAGCTCCGGTTGCAGTTGGTATTTGGTCCTTCATCTGATGATTCTGAGTGACCTTTAGTTTTAGTTTTATTTTACTGATGTCATTTTGTAAAACTCTGTAAAAGGGCTTCATGTTCCAAAGTTGTAATTTACTGCTTTATTATGGGCTTCATGTTCCAAAGTTGTAATTTACTGTTTTATTATGGGCTTCATGTTCCAAAGTTGTAATTTACTGCTTTATTATTGGGCTTCATGTTCCAAAGTTGTAATTTACTGCTTTATTATGGGCTTCATGTTCCAAAGTTGTAATTTACTGCTTTATTATTGGGCTTCATGTTCCAAAGTTGTAGTTTACTGCTTTTATTATTGGGTTGTTATCCCAAAGTTGTAATTTATTGTTTTGTTGTTCCAAAGTTGTAAGTTGTAATTTACCGCTTTTTGATTAATGGATTGAGTTTTTGTTGTTCCAAATTCCTGTACTATTGATGTGTGCAAAATTATTGAAGTTCCTTGAAAAACTATTAAAATGAATTATCATTTGCATCACACATCATGCATCATCCAACATTCCACTTCACATGTTTTCTAGAGTCTTATCCTTGTTTCTTTTTCCACTCCAAAGGTTGTCAAGCTGTCTCATCGATACGATACTCGAGCCAATCGACAGAGGAAGATGGAATATCTGGAACAGGAAAACCATGAGCTTCGTGAGGAGGTCGCTACCCTTCGTGTCGGTATGGAAAAATTGACTGCGCTAGTGGAAAGTTTGGTGGCTGTTCAGAATCAGCCATCGACTACAGCTGCTGAGATTCAGACTTCAACTATTGTGGTTTCCGAGATTGTCATCGTTCCAACATCTGTGACTCAAATCAACTCTCCGCTTCAGCATCAGATGCCGAAAGGTTTTCCGTGGGGAATGCCTTACAACTTTGTGCGAGAGTGGTATCAGCCTGTCGTACAACCTTTGTTTCAACCTGCTTTGTCTCTTCCTCAACTAGAGACAACTGCCATGCCACCGGTAATCCCGTCTATAACAGCTTTTCCGCAACCGGTAATGACAAATGTCGCTCCTGTGGTCCACTCCGTGCCATACTTGAATGAACCTACTTATCCTGCCGAGCCTGCTGAAAGTTTGGGTCTTTTTGATAGAATGGAAGAATTTCAAGATCAATTCCAAGAAATGCAGAAGGAGCTCAGAGCGTTAAAGGGGAAGGATTTGTTTGGAAAGAATACACATGACCTTTGTTTAGTTCCGAATGTCAAGATTCCAGCAAAATTCAAAGTGCCAGACTTTGAGAGATATAAGGGTGATTCGTGTCCTAGAAGTCATTTGACTATGTACGTGAGAAAGATGTCTACGTATTCCGATGATCATGACTTGTTGATTCACTATTTTCAAGACAGTTTGACGGGTGCTGCTCTAAAGTGGTATATGGGTTTAGACAGTATTCGGATCCGCAACATCAACGATCTTAGCAAAGCCTTTGTTCATCAGTATAAGTATAACGTTGACATGGCGTCGGACAGGGATCAACTCCGGGCGATGTCGCAGAGAGACAGAGAATCTTTTAAGGAATATGCCCAGAGGTGGCGTGAAATTCCTGCTCAAATCTATCCACCTCTTGAGGAGAAAGAGATGACGAAGATATTCTTGAAGACGTTAGGTTCCTTTTACTATGAAAGAATGATCGCCAGCGCACCCAGTGACTTCACCGAAATGGTAAGCATGGGCATGCGGTTGGAGGAAGGGATTCGTGAAGGGCGTTTGGTTAAAGAAGGAAGTCCGTCTAGCAGTACTAAGAAGTTTGGAAGTGTTTTCCCGAAAAGAAAAGAACAGGATGTCAACGCATTGTTCCCAGGGAGACCGAGGAGAAGTTACTCACACGTTGCGGCAGTCACTCCGGCTGTTCGCCCAGCTTTGATGACCCCAGCTCATCAAACCCCACCAACTCAACAACGGCCATTTCAGCAGCAGCCTCGACAACAGGCTTATCCATTCAACAATCATAACCGTTCACCAAGAAAACCGCAGTTTGATGCCATTCCTATGACTTATACTGAATTGTTCCCTGCTCTTATCAGAAAGAACCTCATAACGACGAAGCCTCCTCCTGTCGCACCGAATAGTACTTCTTCGTGGTATAAGGCGGATCAGTTTTGTGAATATCATCAAGGGTCGCCGGGGCACAACCTTGAGAATTGTTTTGCTCTGAAGGCGGACATGCAGAGATTAATTAAGAATGGTATCTTGTCTTTCAAGGATGTTAATCCAAATGTTAGAGATAATCCTTTGCCTCGACATGGGGCAGCTTCAGTGAATATGGTGGAAGGTTGTCCGGGAAAGTTCCGAGTTTTTCAAGTTGAACACATAAGAGAGTCATTGATCAGGTTACATCAGAGTTTGAGAAGACTTGCCTTTATTAGGCATCAGCATGATTATGATGTTTGTGAGTTTTATTCAAGAGAGGTTGATTGTCCCATTGTGAAGGAGGATATTCAAAAGTTGTTAGACCAGAGAGTTATCACTATTACATATGACAGAAATCCAGAGGATGAAGTGAATGTTATAATACCACAATTCAATTTGCCTGAATCAGTAGAGATCGTTTACGACAGTCAGACTGCAACTGTTGCTCCTTTGACCATTTACCCACCTGGTCCTGTGCCTTACAACTCAGACCAAGCTGTACCGTACAAGTATAATGCCACAATGATTGAGAATGGGGTAGAAGTCCCTATACCGACAAGGCCGTCCTTTGTTAACATTGCTGATGTGAGTAGAGTTACGAGAAGTGGACGTGTCTTTGCAGCAGTACCTTTGAAGAGACCAGAAGTTCAAGTCAGGAGACCCATACCTGCAGAAATTCCAATGAGAAATGTTGAACCAAGGGTTGAGATAGGCCGATCCAATGAACCTATCCCTCATCCTGAGGATGACGATATTCTGAAGCTTATCAAGAGAAGTGAATATAAGATTGTAGACCAACTATTGCAAACTCCTTCCAAGATTTCTTTGCTTGCTTTATTAAGAGATTCTGGTGCCCATAGAGAAGCTTTGATGAAGGTCTTGGACCAGGCGTTCGTGGATCATGATGTGATGGTTGACCAATTTGATGGAATTGTGGGAAATATTACTTCGTGTAACAATCTTGGTTTCAGTGATGAAGAACTCCCGGAGGAGGGAAGGAACCATAATATGGCTTTGCATATCTCAGTAAGTTGCGGAAATGATACTTTATCAAGTGTGTTGGTAGATACAGGTTCGTCGTTAAATGTAATGCCCAAGACTACATTGTCTTGACTCTCATATCCAGGTGCTCCCATGAGACCTAGTGGAGTAATTGTTAAAGCGTTTGATGGTTCTAGGAAGACTGTCATTGGTGAAGTGGATCTTCCTATAGTAATTGGTCCTCATACTTTTCAGATTACTTTTCAAGTAATGGATATTCGTGCCGCCTACAGTTTCCTATTGGGTCGTCCATGGATCCATGATGCAGGGGCAGTCACTTCTACGCTCCATCAGAGATTGAAGTTTGTGAGGCATGGAAAGCTAGTAATGATTGGTGGAGAGCAGGCTATGGTGGTGAGCCATTTGTCGTCTTTCTCTTTTATTGATGCTGATGGGGATGTTGGAACCCAATTCCAAGCTCTGTCTGTTGCCAAGAATGAGGTGAAGAAGCAAGGGGCGTCTATTTCTTCTTTTGAGGATGCGCGACGAGTGGTGGAAAGTGGTTCGGCAGAAGGTTGGGGCCAGGTGTTGACTTTGCCCGAGAACAAGTCTGGAGAAGGTCTTGGTTTTCATCCCGTGTCCGCAAGAGTCAAGCAAGAAGTGGTTACTCGTCCGATTCAAGAGGTTTTCCGAAGCGCAGGTTTTATCCATCCGACTCCTCCTGAGGTTGATGCTGTAATAGGGGATGATTCTGAAGAGGATTTACCCAATTTTGTGACGCATGGAGTGGTTTGCCAGAACTGGATAGCTGTTGATGTTCCTGTTGTGATGCACATTTCCGAGTAATGTTTTGTTTTATTTTGAAAAAAACTTTCGCTCTGCCCAAGGCGAAAAGTATTTTGTGTCGGGCTATGATAAAAATAAATCCTTTTGCTCTGCCCAAGGCAAAAGAGAAATGCCTGGGCTCTTTGTTTCAAGTATTTTCCTCCATGAATAAAAATGTTATTTTGTCCACTACTGTTTATTTTTCACTTTTTCTGGGAAATAGTAATGAAAATTAATTGGTAGTAATAAGAAAGTATAACAATATTTTGTTTCATTTGTACAACATTCATATTAATCGATTTCTAAAATAAAGCATAATCATATGTGCAGATTAATCCATGACTTAACCATTGAAAACAATGATCCTATGCCCTCTTCCAACTTTGAATTCCCTGTGTTCAGAGCCGAAGAAGAGGATAGTGAAGAGATAAACCCGAAAGGGCGGCTTAGGCAAGCTCTTGGTCAGATCAGTCTTGGCATTTGAGCACATTTCGGAATTCGAAGTTGTTAGGGAGAATAGTGATCATTGTTTTTGTGTAACCCTTTCTTTCATGTACTATTTCCCAGACTTTTGTAAATTGTTGGAGTCGCGTTGTTAGCGAACTACCATCTTATTAATGAAATTTGAGCATTTACCTTTTATGGGCAAAATTTTAATTTTTACGGAAATATTTGAAACAAAGTTATTTAAAGTATTCTTATTTTAAAAATGTGTCGTGAATAAAGAAAGGAATATTAACAGTTGTTCCAGAGATGGTCAAGCCATGAAATGCAAAACAATACAGTAATTTATCCTTGCACGATGAACATGTTTCGTTTCAAAATCGTCATGAGGTGTTGGTTGTGTAAGCTTGTGTTTCTGGTGGTACTAAGTTTGGTGACTCCCCAGTTGTTCCAGTTAAGCGTTGTTTTGGTTATCATTTGAGCAGATTTCTGAAGTTTGGTACGCTTTGTCTTATGCCAGTGGTCTATTGGTATTAGAAGATTTGGATTTGAATACTTTTCTCCTCAGAATATTTGAACCTTGTGGCGTGCTACGCTCTGACGTTGCTTTGTGGTTCCAGTTCCAGTTATTTTCCGTCTTTTAAAGATTGGCCGAGTATCTATCTTTTCGTGACATCTTAGCGTTTTCGGATATTCCATCTGTTCGTTTTGTCAGCATAACATTCATTCACTCATTTACACTTATATCACGTATGCATATTCACATTTGCCGTTGATTTTGGGTTGTACTTCGTTTTTAATACAATGTACGTGTTCTTTCCAAATAGAAGGTTAGCTTAGGAAGAAAATGTGCTTCCTTTCTAAATTCCCCAACTGAGTTAATCCTCGTGGACGACTTTTGATTTAGCCTACCTTGTCCATTGCTGGATAGGATGAATCCCCAATTGAGTTACTTTCTCATTGGGTGGAGTCTTGTTTGACTGTTTTCTCTCTAGTTTACTCCTGGATGAAGTTGTCGTCTCTTGCATAGGCTATCTCATGATTTCCCCAGCGAAATCGCGACCTAGACGAATGGTGCATTTATTTTGCACATGTTAAGTATGTGATCTCCTCGGGAAGGATTGATTCATGATTCTCTTTGACGAAGATTTTATTCTCTGCCAGTGTCATCGCAATTTTATTCTGAGTTATTCTTCGGAAAACGACAAGCGGCAGCTCTTCATGAGCAACTTGTGCGTTATTATTATTTTTGGAAAACGACGAGCGGTAGTTCTTCATGAGCAACTTGTACGTTATAGACATCGTTGGAAAACGACAAGCGGCAGCTCTTCACGAGCAACTTGTGTGTTATTATTATTGGAAAACGACAAGCGGCAGCTCTTCATGAGCAACTTGTACGTTATAGACATCGTTGGAAAACGACAAGCGGAAGCTCCTCACGAGCAACTTGTACGTTATTATTTTGGAAAACGGCAAGCGGCGGTCTCTTTATTTGAGCAACTTGTACGTTGGTATTTTCTGGAAGACAGCAAGTGGCAGCTTCTTTATTTGAGCAGCTTGTATGTTATTGGTATTTTCTTTGGAAAACAGCAAGTGGCGGCTTCTTTATTTGAACAGCTTGTATGTTATTGATATCCCTGGACGACAGCAAGTGGCAACCTCTTTATTTGAGCAGCTTGTATGTCATAATATTTGTGGGAAGACAGCAAGTGACAGCTTCTTTATTTGAGCAACTTGTGTATCTACAACCATATTATATCTCAGCATTAATCGATATATCTCCGGAAATCTCACAGAGAAGCTTGTCATGAATCATTACCTTCAGAAGTCGGTAATCCATTATCAGCAAAATTGATACTTTTTTTGTCTATCATTGACCTTGAGTCGTGAACTCACTGTTATTTTGGATCAATAATCTGTTTTATGGCCTATGTGTTGTACCCCAAAATTTGCCCTCCCATATTCTTCAAAGATTTGCCAAGTCAAAGCTTCAAAATTCCCCAAGGGTTGCACAGTTCAAGGGCCTCTTAAACAGTCAAGATTAGGGTTTTTGTTCTGATCAAGAAAATGAAGTTTCCAAAGGTCCAATCAAGTCCCACATGCCTACAAATATGGTCAAGCACCCTCATATCAAGTTTCAACACATTCAGCACAAAATTGCACAGTCAAAACCCTAATTGCACTACAGTCAACTGCAGGGGCAAAATGGTCATTTGGCAGTCAAAAGTTCAAATTTTTGGTCAACATCTCATTTTGAAGCCACAAACATCATTTGATCAATGCTTGATCATGATTCTCAAAGCTTGGCTCAAAAATCATCAAGATGCAAAAGTTTCCTTATTTGGACAGCTGAAAAAGTCAACTGTAAATTGACCAGGGCATAATTTTCACATGGATTATCAGAAAAATTCCATCCAAAGCTCATTTTGAAGAGGAAGACATTTCCTACAACTCATCTTCATACTTCAAGTCCAATAAATGCTCTCATAAAAAGTTATCAATTTCAACATTATAGGTCATTTTCAAAAGTCAACAAAAAGGGACTTTAAGTCAAAGGCCATAACTTGAGATTGCTAAATCAAAATGACATGGGACCAAAGGCATTGGTTAGAGGACTCAAAGACCTTTCCAAAATGTCCAAGAACATGAGCAAAGCTTAAAAATTGAGCAAGTTATTCCTTGTGGAAGTTGGGAAATTTTTGGATATTTTGAAAAGTCAACTTTGCTTCAAATGACCTAAAATTGCTAATGGGCCTATTTTTCTTCCACAATTCATTGTCCAAAGCATGCACACGACCATTTGGCCCAAAGGGAAGTTTTTCTCCATTTTTATTTATTTATTTGAATTTTTTATTATTAATAATTCATTTAATTAAATAAAATACATGAAAAATACAAAACTAATGAAATAAAATCTTTTTGTGCAGAAATTATTCTCATTGGACACTCAAATTCGTGCATGACCAATTAGGGAAGGATTGGATATGATTTGGTATCAATTTGCATGGAAAAAGATTGAAAAACTAATGCTTGAAAGTCAAATCTTCCAAACCATGAATGCAAAAGATTTTGATCAAATTTCTTGACCTAATTCACTCTATACTTAAGCCTGAACACAAACCTAATGCAATGGACCACTAAGCTGCGCAAGAACATAGAAAACCAAACTTGAAATTTTCTTTGAAAACTCAAATTCTGAAAACCTACTTGCAGGTCGATTCAAGCCTCAAAACTTATTCCATTAGCTTGCCAGGGTTGCCAGTAAACGATTCCAGTCAAAAACTTAACCCCATACTCAAAGAATTGGTAATTTGAGGGTGAACTGTATCACTCTTTTTGCATAATCGTATTCTATTATTGAGACCATATCATTGCATTTTATTCATGGATTTGTACTAATTACTTTGTTCTGAAGCTAACTACATAACTTGATTGAAGTTTTGGGCATCGTACGCGAATCTACCATGTTTCTTTTTTAGGGTTCTTCAACCTTCAAATTGGGGGTTTTTGAATACAGTAAAATTAGACCACCACGATGCCAGGAATGGATTCAGGGGGTTTGGACGAAAACAATGGCATCATCGCGCTCAATTTATGAAGCCCCAGGGGCTAATCGTTATTTTCTGTAATGTTATCTATAGCAACGTTTGAAAACCGTTGCTTATTGTTTTTGTATTTCAGAAAAAGAAAACACCAACGAGGAAGATGATTAGGTGGAAGGCGCTGATTGGAAGATTCAAATTTTTCGCGCGTTTTGAACCACTGACTATTTTTTCTTTTATAATATTTGTTAGTTATTATAGGTTAAACGCGCTTGGGATGGCTTAGTGGCATACGTGTGTGCTGGTAACGTACATGACCTGGGTTCGAGCCCCAGGTCCTCACCTTTGTCCATATTATTTTTCAATCAATCTTCCTATGCAGTGTCAATGCTGAAGACTATCACATATCCTCAAAAATCAAACCCTCCACGTGCCCAAGGGAATGATCAGAAGGCCATGAGTTGAAGACTATGGTGAGCCACAGTCAACACGCCAGCATGCACCCAGGAAAAGTCAAATGAGGCCTTAGAATCTTGGGCCAAATTGCTAAACAATACACCTCCAAATCAGGGGCATACCCCCTTAGGTTTGCATCTCTTTTCTTTTTTTATATTTTTTTATTTCAATTAATTCTTTTAATTTAATTATTTTTTACAGTAATACATAAAACACAAAAAAATCAGAAAAAAGAAAAATAATAAATATTTATTATTTTAATATTTTTGTAAATAAATTCATAAATTAATTAGTTTTAAATTAGGTTTTAATTTTAACTTTTTTAATAAAAATCTAAAAAATATAGAATTAGGGTTTAATTAATTTTCATCTTTTTTCTTTTATTCCATAATAATTAAATATTAGATATTTATTTTTATAATTAAATTTGCATGTAAATTAATTAGGGTTAATATTAGGTTTTAATCTTCTTTTTTTAATAAATTAAAAATTGTAGAATTAGGTTTAATTTTAATTAATTATTTTTTCATTAAAATCCTAAAATACTAAAAAATACCAAAAACATTTCCTTTTCATTTTTTTTAATTTTAATTAATGCATCGTTTAATTTAATTTTGCAAAAAAAGGGTCCAACGCCCTCGTTTCGATTTAATTCGCGCATACTTGTTTCTTTTTCTTATAATATTTATGTATCTCTCCCAAGGCCTTGTAACATTTTAATTTTCTCGCACTTTATTTTCATTAATTCTTTATTTTTCTGTCAAATCGGGTTCGAGGAATTTTGGCGATGTGGACCCGCGCCTTTTGTAATAGCTTAGAATGTTTACCTTCTCGCAATTTTTAACTGTTAAATAATGGCATGAAAGAATGTATGGACCAAAATAAAAACAAACGTTAGATCACCAATGACATGACAAAAGACAAAAATATCTGAAAACGACACACAAATCACACACCACCCCTAGGGTACGCCTCACTGTTGCCTTGCCTCGAAAGGTGATCGTCGAGTAGAGGATGTCTTAGTAAGTCCTCATGATCCGGGAACCTGGCATGAGGGTAGCTTCTAAGGTGTCTTCCCATTGCTCTGGTGATCACCATGTCCCGAACCTCGAATTGACCCGAATACCTCCAACGGTGGTGCTACCTACCTCTCAATGGTGGGATGGCACTACTTTAAGGACATTTACACAGACGAATTCCTTAGGGTAGGTAGACGACTCTAGATACTTGCTCTAAATTTCAAAACAATTCAAAAATACTTTTCACACCGACACCTTTTCAAAAAGCTTTCGAAAGCAACTTTTCAAACACTCTTGAGGACTGATACAAGAGTCGAACTGAAATTTTCAAAGAAACTTTTTAAAACCCACAGTTGAAAAGCAAACAAAACAATTTTTGAAAACACCATGAGCAAGTATCTAAGAGCCCATGGATAACCATGGATAGAAAGGGTGCTAACACCTTCCCTTTCTATAATCTACCTCCCGAACCGAGAGCAATCTCTTTAAGGAATTTTTCTGTGCTTTTGTCCTTTCCATTTGGAGAAAATAAAAGACGGTGGCGACTCTTGCTTCCGCGACATTTCACGAACCAGCGTTAAACAGTCAGTTCCAGATCCACCGATCACACTATGCAAGATGCATTCTTTGTTAGGGTCAGAGGTTGTATTCCCTCAATTTTATTCGCCGTCAAGAGTCTGTCATTTGAAGTCGATGGCTCATTTCCCTAGTATTGTATAATCCTTGTCCCTGTGTTTTGTTGGTGTTTGATTTCTCCAGCATTGTCTTGTTTCATACAATATCTTTCTCTGTGAATTCAATCACTCCATTCATATCAAGCATAATGGCGGTATCTTAGGGCAAAAATTTGCGTATTATGTATTTAAGTACCTTCAATCTCGTCGAAACGAAGATTTTAATCTTCATATCTCCGGATAGAAGAAACTTAAATAGGGGCAACTGTTGTACCCCAAGTTTTGACCTAAGATACCATCTCCCATCTGCATCATTGCATTGCAAGGGTTTGACCTACTTTTATCAATTTTTCAAAGCAGTGTAAAAATTCATAACTTTTCCAAGTCGAGAGCTGTTTATTTTTGAACGCTAAATTTATTAATCGATCAATGCTAAAACAATGTTTATTAATTATTTATTATCTTAAATTTAAATAATTGGAATTTTTTTTCAGTTATTATATAATTTAAAGATTTATAAATAATAAAATAAATATTTGAAAAGAGGTATATTAATTGATCAAACGATGTTATTTAATTATTTATTGTTCTAGGTTTAAATAATTGAAATTTTATTTTCAGTTATTATAATTTAGAAGAATTATAAATAATGAAATAATTAATTGAAGAGAAGTTTATTGATCAATGATGTTTATTTAATTGTTTATTATTCTGAATTTAAGTAATTGAAATTGATTTTCAGTTATTATATAATTTAAAGAATTATAAATGATAAAATAAATAATTGGAAAGAAAAAGAATTAATTGGCAAATATTGGAGTTTTATTCATTTTATTCTAATTGTACAATTGTTGTGTAAATACCGTATTTATTTATAACGTATTTACAATAATAATTTTTACAATGTTTAAAGTAAAATAAAAACCACTCTAATTTTTCCTAAATTCTAAATCTTCATCTTCTATCCAATGCTTCTTTGTCTGCTCATTTGATTTTACCTGCAAAACAATTAAAAGAAAAAGTCAGAAATAAATAAATAATTAAAAGCAGAAAATTATTTTTTAGTGTTCATCATTAAAAGCAAACGGTTGGAATCAGTTTTTTACCCTTTTTGCAAATCGCGGGATTTCTCCCGGTTCACAAAAAGGGATGGATTTTTATTTTCAAAATAGAATGCACAAATTTAAATATGCACAAATTCATTTCTTTTGTCAAAATTGCATTTTAATTGTAAAACTGCATTTTTCAAATCATTTGCACATTTTTAAAATACACTGCATTGTCAAAAAGCAACAGCATATGCAAGTATACAAACTCCAAGTCAAGTCCCAAATTTTCAACACAAACATATGTAACGTAAACATGCAAACATGGGGGGAAAAGGCCAAAAATCAAAGGCTTCCATGCAAAGACAAAGAGAGCATGCAGTTTAAAACAATTTATGCAAGCAATATATATTTCCATTCTCATCATTTTCCAGCATATTACTTTTTCAGAACAAGTACAGTATACATCATTTTAATGTATCAAATTGTACTAAGAGAGAGAAGAGAGGAAGGAGTGTGGTTTTACAGGTTTTGGTTTAGGTAGGAAATAGATAGCAAACAAACTGCAGTAAAACAGTCAATAAGAAAAGGAAGCATGAAATAGAATACCAACAAACTGGATGAAGCAGATGTGCAGGGATATCAAGAAATATAGTAAAATATATTCAAAACCTGTAACATAAATAAAGAGGCCGAACCAACTGTTATAACACATCAAAGCGCCCCTCAAAAAATTCAGAGAGTCCAACCTATCTTCAAGCCTTCAAAACCCAAAAGAAAATTGTAAAACACAATACAAAAATCTCAAAGCGAAACCTGCTGAAACAAATACCAAACCAACTAAAAAATGCTCAAAACCAAAACATACGAACAAAACCTGCTATCTCCCACCAAAACTTTGGTCTAAACCTTCCAAAGCTCTAAACTGTCCAATCTAACCATTTCAAGAACCCACTGCATAAAACCAGTAAAACTAACATAACCTACACAAAAACTGTCCAGCATCACCAAAAACTTCAAACCTTATGGCCTAAAACCTGTTACACCAAGCTAGGCCTAAAACCTGTTACCCCAAAGGCCTAAAACCTGCCACACCAAGCTAGGCCACAAACCTGTTCAATCTGTTAAACCAGAAAGCAATCCAACCAGAAAAACCAGAACAACATAACTTATCAACCAAATTTCCAAACCCACAAAGGCCTCAAATATGTTCATCATTGGCCATTAAAAAGCATACAGTAGCAAGGCAAGAAGAAGAAGAGAAAAAGCATACAACGAAAACATTTCAACAGTAGCAATGTCAAGCATCAAAGCTTCAGAAATTCCATCATAGACAAACGCGAGGCAACAAAATCAAGCCAACAGTAAATAAGAAGAGAGGAAAAATTATTCGAAGGCAACTCAGGATAGGCATCAAGGCAGTTGTTCAAGGTAACGATTCAAGGCAACAAGCTAGCAAGAAGAGGAAAAAGACAAACCAGGGTCAAAGAAGCTCGCGACGTATCCCCTTTCCTCGCCGTCCGGCCTCCTACGCACACTCAACCGTCCTTCCTCCATCTCCCAAAGGTAAATTTTTTTTCTCCTTCTCTTTCTTTTGTATCCCTCAAACAACCATTAACAAACAAGAAATCAGGATCGAAATGAACAAAATCAACATGCAGTATTTAAAACCTAACGAAATAAAAGACGAAAAAATTGTACCGTGACTGTCGCCCTAACGCTTTGACTGGAGGGAAGAAGAAGGTGGAGGTACCGGTGGCCGTGGCAAGGGACTCAGGCGAAGGGGAAAGGTGGAATCAAGAGCGAAGAAGACGAACGCGAACGAAGAAGACAAGCATGAGCGCCGCTCTGTCAAAACCAAAATCCCTAATCCCTTTTTCAAAACTAAACACATGCATTTTACCCTAAAACAACATTATGAGTTATGATTTAGACTTGACCCTTTTTTCTGCCCAAGCCCAAACGAATTCCCTTTTTTACACCCCCTATCTCTGTTTTTGATTGGGCCTCCCTTTGAAGCTTTTTAGCCCATAAATTGTTATTTAACCCTCTTTTTTCTAATACACCTTTCCTTTCATTTTACTTTCTATTAGTTTTCTTAGAATATTATTAGTTTAGTTAATTAGTTAGTTAATCAAATATTAGATGTGTAATCTAATTAGATAATTTTAATATTTGACCCTTTTTTTATTAAGTTTAACCTTAGGCTTAATTTAATAATTTTAGTATCCCTTTTTTTTTTAATTAGACTTAAGTTAGTAGCTTTTAAGTTTTAATTTAGTTTAAAATCATTTAATAATTCTCATAATAATACTTTATATAAAAACTCTAAAAACATAGAAAATAGTAAAAAAATTAAAAAACATTTTATTTTATTTAATTATTTCCCTCGCTTTAGTTAATATTAAATAAAAATATAAAAAATGCATGTTTACACCATTTAGTCTATCATTTAATTGTTGCTATTTAATCATTATCCGCATAATTTTCTGTTTAATTATTTCATATTTACATGATTATTCTGTTTACGTTTAAATCCAAGGAAAAATGATTAAATTTGTTGACTTCATGTCCTCAAGTCCAATCGTGCGAACATTTGCATTTCATTAAAACTTAGGACAATTTCTCTCAAATATTCAATCTTTTCAAAACTTATACCTTTTAAGCCAAAACTTCGACATTAGGTCGTCGTACCTTCAAAAACCCGTCCGTACCCCTTTTCGGCAAAAACAATTTATTTTTAAACAAACGAACAATTTTAATAAACAGATATTTCAAAAGGTTCCTATAGAGTACTATAGATACATTGGGTGCTAATACCTTTCCACTGTATAACCAACCCCCGAACCATAGATCTCTTTTCAAAAATGCTTTGTATTTTTATTACTTTTAAAAAGTATTATTTTACATTGCATATTTAGGGTTTTATTTTGCTCTTTCCCCTTTTCCCTTGGAAATAATAAAGCGCGGTGGCGACTCTTGCTTTTGTGAGACGAATTAATCAATAATTCGATCTCCGATTTACCCTGCTACATTTTTTATCGCTACAAGTAGAGATAACATTGGGTTTTTCAGGTGCGTCGAATTCAACTTCTTTAGCATCTATCAGATCCTGAATTTTATTCTTCAGGGCCCAACAATTATCAGTGTCGTGCCCTGGGCTCTCCAAATGGTAAGCGCACCTGGCGTTCAGATGGTAGTGCGGAGAAGCAGTATTCGGATTCTTCGGGGCCTCTTTCAGACTTGCTAGATTTAACTTCAAGAGATGGGGTAGAACTTGGGCAGGAGTCATGTTTATCCTGGTGAATTTCCTAACTGGCCTTTCCACCCTAGTCTGATTGGTTCTCGTTTGATTGGTTCTGGATTGATCAGATGCAGACTTCTGAATCATAAAGGCCCCCACCGCTGGCCGGCGCTCAACTCTTCCTTGACCCCTCTGAGAGTCGACAACTGATACTTCCTTCTTTCCCGTGAAAGGTTTTCTGATGGCAGCAGAAGTAGATGCATCTTTTTGAATTTTCCCGCTTTTTATACCGGCCTCCACTCTTTCTCCGGTTAGAATCAATTCAGTGAACCCAGCAGACGAACTTCTAATCAGGTGATTGAAGAAAGGACCTGATAGGGTACCCAGGAACATGTCTACTAGCTCCCTCTCAGATAGGGGTGGTTGCACCCTTCCAGCTAAATCCCTCCACTTTTTGGCGTAGTCTTTGAATCCCTCGTTGGACACCATGGCCATACTCTGGATTTGAGTACGGGTTGGTGCCAAGTCGGCGTTGTATTGATACTGTTTATAGAAGGCGGCTGCCAAGTCTTCTCAATTATGCACATCAGACCTCTCCAACTGGTAGAACCAATCAAGCTGCGTTCCTGACAAACTGTCCTGGAAAAAGTGAACCCATAAGTCTTTGTCAGCAGAATGCGGTTGAATTTTCCTGACATAAGATCGTAGGTGCATCTTGGGACAAGACACCCCATCATACTTAGCAAATAGTGGCACTTTAAACTTCGGCGGGATTACAATTCCAGATACCAACCCCAACTCCTCAAAGTCTAGCCCAGGTACTCTCTGTATCTCCATAGCAGCTAGACGCTTTTCCAAATTTTTGTATTTGTCATCGGTCGGAGGGTACTGTTGTTCAGTGTAGTCCTCTTCCTCTTCTTCTTCTGCTTCAGAATCAGATGGTACTGGTGTCTCTTTACCTTTTCTTTCCCCTCTTCAGATGTTGATGGGAATTCCAAGGTCCATCTGGCTTGTCCTTCAAACCTTCTGCCCATGACAACCACACCGACTCGCTTCTTCTTCTTTTTCTCTTTTTCTTTCTCTAGCAGAGTCTTGAGCTCCTCCTGCCCCTTGGCTAAGGTCAAGAGTAGCTATGGAAATTGTGAATTCTGAGCTTGCAAGTCTTTAACCGTTTGTTCAAGATCCATGTTGCTGAAATAAACAGCAGAGGGATGAGGAAACTTCTTGCAAAGACCTGTTTATGCATATCATGAATGATATGTATTCATGTAATGCTTTCAAGGATTTAAATTTTTTTCAAATTTGTGTCAAACAAAAAGGAACAAACGTTATATTAATAAAATAGAATTTGTTTACATCAATGCCCCTAGGGCAAAATAGTACAAAATTCTAAGATAAAAAGACATTGTGCATCCTCTTTGGCGCAATGTAGGTGTTGAGAGTCTGCTCTTCGTGAAGTAACCGAGTGAGTTCTAAAACCTTCTTCTCGCTTGCATAGAATTGGGCTTCAAAAGTATCCCGCTCTCCCTTGAGCTGTATCGAACTCCTTTGTGGATCTTCGAGTGATGTTGGCATGTCAGGATGTAAGAAGGTGTATGGAACCTCTCCTTCCTTAACAGGCTCTATAATCATTGGGAGAATGGAGGGGTAAGGCATCATAAGACTTTGGGCGCGGGTTCGTACCCACTTGAGGTAAGGCTCAAGGGGGATGGAATTCTTGTGTCCCAAGGTCTTACTGTCTACCTCGTTAGGCATCCTCCAAGCTCGGATGAACCTTTGACGAAGTCCTTGATTGTCGTTGTCACAGTCGAAAACCAAACCTTGAATCAGCATGTCATGTGGGCCATCCCTTCGGGCATAACCAAACTGTCTTAGAGCCAAGCAAGGGTTGTAGGTGATGCCTCCCCTAATGCCAAATAGAGGGACATTAGGGAATTCCCCATAATGGTCAATGATGATAACATTCTCTCTGGATCGAGAACACCAACAGATGTCTGAATGTGTAAGAGTCATCAATCTTTGCGACCACCTCAAACCTTGCTCATTCTTCAAGACTGATTGGGGAAGATGAGAAATAAACCATCTTGCTATGAGAGGAGTGCAACACATGAGAACACCTCTTTTCCTCCTTGCAATGTAGGCACCGGGTTGCGAGTCATGAAGATTTTGACAGTACTCACATCTATGAGTTGGTCAGGGTTAGGGAACACGTACATCCCATAGATGAGAAGAGCTACAATCTCCTCCAAAGCTTGTAAGTCCAAGGAATTCCAGCAGCTTTGGGCCTTCTCAAACAAGAACTTTGCCAAGAAGCCTTTGACACCACTTCTAGTTTCCCAATTTGTTGTGACATCAGATGAGTGCAAGTGCAGGGCTTGAGCAATCTCTTCTGGCTTTGGATCTCTTTCTGTACCATTGAAGGGTAGTTGATTGAGAATAGGAATCCTCAAGAGTTGAGAAAATTCCTCCAAAGTGGGCACAAGTTGGTAGTCAGGAGATGTGAAGCAGTGATGCAAAGGGTCAAAGAACTGGAAAAGAACTTTCATTGTGTCTTCCTCTGTGTTAGAAGTGACTAAGTTGAGTAGACTACCATGTCTCTCGGTGAATGGAGAATTCTCATGGATCCTTGAAGCTAGCTCCTTGAGTTGTGGAGCAATTCTTACAAGGTTGATTTGGATGGTTTTCCTGCGAAGTGAATGCATAACCTACAAAACATGAACAAAGATGAATTTCCAAAATTCTTGAAATGGTTAGTGGATGCATATGATGCTTCATGATGTCCATGATGTTATGCTCAAGTATATATGTACAAGAAAATCACACAAGTTCCTAGTTTAGGCTTGCATGGGGTTTCATAGGTAAGTACCCTCTTGAAGTTTAGTTGGCTCAACCTGTCCTAGAAATAGTAATCGGGTTTTAAGTAGCTCAATATCACTGGATTGTTTCCTTGTTCATTGTTTCAATTCAGCCTCTTTACTGGCGACCGAAATATTCTAAGGAACCAACCCTCAATGAGTGTAGTATCGAGTATCTACCAACTTCAGACTACACCAAAGTCGATCATCTCACTACATCCTAAAAGGCCAAGTTGGTCAAGTAAAGGTTCTAGAAGTCCATTAGTGCTTCATGACATCACTCAGCGGCCCTGTATTCTCTTTGATTGACTCAAAGGCTACCGATATCGACAAATATGTCGCACTAATATAGATATTGCTTAGACCATGTTGGTATACCCTGCACAGTTTCCACAACGTATTTCTATTTACCTATGAATATTTCCCAAATCCGGGTAGAGGATTCAAACCCAAACAGTAGGACCAAAGTGTAAAGCAAACAAGTCAAGCAAGATAAGCATGTAAAGGTGATCTAAAACCCTAAGGTAACCCCACTTTATAAAATCCCCAGCAGAGTCGCCAGTTCTGTGATACGGTGGGAGAACTGACTTGAAGGTTTTGCGTTTGTGTTTGCAAAATGTTGCGGTTTAGCAAGATTCACCACCGACTTTTATTTTATCCCAAAGGAAAGTTAAAAAAGCACAGGAAAGACCTTTCGAGATTATTTCTCGGGTTCGGGGGGTAGATTATGAAAAGGGAAGGTATTAGCACCCTTTTCATCCATGGTTTTCGATGGGCTCTTAATTACTTGTTTAGATCACTTACTTTCATTTGATCATGTGCTTGTGGTGTGGGCTTTAAAAAATATTTTGAACAAAATCTCTTTGTAATGATTCTCGTCTCTATAAGAACTCATACAAAGTTTTATTTTGAAAAGTGGTTCAAAGATGTGTTTGTTGTCTTGTGTTTCGAAAAGTATTTTGAAAAGAGGTTTTGCAATGGTTCTCGTCTCTATAAGAACGTATACAAAACATTTTATCTTTTTTGAAAATGTTTTGAAATGAGAGTGTAGGTGAAAAGTTTTTATATCGTGAGCAAGCGAGTAACTAAGAGCGAATCTATCTACTCGAAAGGTCTTAAATTGTTCTTTTCTTCTTCCTTTTAATGGTGCTATCTTACCATTGATTTAGTAAGAAGCTCCATCGTTGGATGTGAAGGGACAGATGCGGGTCAATTTTATAATCATCGAAAGCAACTTAGGAGACGCTTTAGCAATTTTCATAAGGGACGAGATCGTTTTAATCAAAGGCAACATCGAGGGTCATCGAGGGACTACGATCTTTGTTTATTGAAGGGTCATTACTAGAGCATCCCATATTTGAGGGACATGATTGTATTTCCGAGGCAACGAGCGAGGTTACCCTAGAGATGCACGTGTGAGAAAGTGTGTTGGTTTCAAGTTATTTTATTCTTTGATTAGGTCATCTAGCGATTGATTTTTGAATTTTTCCATACACGCCTAGTTACTATACAGTATATGGAAAACAGTAAATTACGGGAATTGAAATTCTACGCTATTACAAAATGTTCGGGAATGGGGGTACAATTGTTACAAATGGGGATGAATTAAATGAGATAGAAAGGTCCAAATATCGAACAATACAACCAAATTGAATTTTTGTGCGATTTAATTAAAGCTATGATGATTCATGAAAATAATATTAACAAAATATGAAATGCTAAGTATTTACATGAAAAAAAAGAAAGGTAAAACCTATTCTAAAAAATAAAAATAATTGATTAAATTAAAATCTTTATTTTTTTGTATTTTTTTATTAATTATATAAATAAATTTAAAGAAAGAAAACAAACTAAGTTAATTTTTTTTGATGTTTTATTAAATGTAAAAATTAATCAAAACAAGTTCATATAAAAAAAGAAAATGATAAAAATTAATCACAAAAAACTTAAATCAAATTAATGGAAATGTATTTTATGTTTTATTTAGTAAATTACATAACAAATAAAATATAAGAAGGAAACAAATTAAAAAAACAAGAAGCATGGGCTTAAGGAAGTTTAGGGATGAGGCCCAAAGAAATGGGTGTTATTCTTGCTGTAACCAAAACAAAACGAAAGGGGGGGGGGGGGGGGGGGGGCTATGGCCATTGAAACATATGGGCTTAGGGGAATATAAGCCCAAACCTCTAACTCTGTTTAATTGTTTGATTAGGGGACAAAAAGGAATTAGGGTTCTGAAACCCTTTGTTTACAGTGGCGCCGCTCTCGTCTCTTTCGCTTATCTCTGTATCACTCTTGGCAAACTCACTATCCATCCCTATTTCTTCTCGCGAATGAAATCACTCTCTTCATCTCTTTGTCTCACTATGATTCACGTTTTTGTTTTGAAAACCCTAAGTTTGGATTTGAACCCTAAAGGAACAAAATTGATTCATCTGATCTTCCCCCCCCCCCCCCCCCCCCCCCCCCCAACTCTCAGTTGCCGGAGTACGATCGTCCTCGCCTCCCTAATCGAGTTTCTAATGTTTTTTCTTGAAAAGGTGAAGTTCTGCTATTCTTAACGATTTTACTAATTGGTTTTTGTCTTGTTTATGTGTTTTTCTGCTAATTAAACTCATGATTTTAGATGCAGAGAAATGAGATTATGAGAAAGATGAAAAAAATCATACCTGTTGGAGTTCCTTATGTGATTTAGAAAGGGAGAGGCGAGACGGTGAGTACGGCGCTCCTTGGTAGCCGGAGTTGCACGAGGTGAGAAATGAGGATGATCGAGTTGCTTTTCTGGTAACTTTCTTCTGTTTTCTTTGTTGAATGATGAGGATTAATGTTTGATGGATTTTAGAATTTTTGTGATTATTTTGTTGGATGGCTAACTGGTCTTCAGAATTTTGGTTTTGCTACTATTTTTGCCTTTGAAACTTGTTACAATTTTTTTTGAGTTTGATGATGATTGTTTGGTTTCTCAATTTGACTATTGTGCTTGAATTTTCTTTGGTTCAGGTTGGTTGACGTTTTACTGGTTTTTTGGGTATGGTTGTTTAATGATGGTTCTGGTTTGAGACTTTGAGATTTGTGGTTTTTGATTTGTTGATGTTTCAAAGGATTTTGTGAGTTTGAAACTTGTGTGTTCTGTTTTTGGGAGTTAACAGGTTTTGGTTACAGTGTATGGTATTTGAGGATGGCTACTGTATTTTTAGCTTGATACTTGGTTTCACGTTTTAGGTTTTGACAATTTGGATGCTTGTTTATCAGTTTGAGGCTTGGCTCGGTTCAGGTTATTTGGCTTTTGACAGTTTGGGACTTGTATATATTTTGAGTTTGGGGATTTTTGTTACTGGTTTTGAGATTTGATGATGGTTGACAGTTTATCAGTTTGAGGCTTGGCTCGGTTCAGGTTATTTGGCTTTTGACAGTTTGAGACTTGTTTCGATGATTGTTCAGATTTGTGTTTTTGGCTTTAGAGTTTTACAGGTTTTGCTGTTGGAGACTTGTTTAGGTTTTGGAGGTTTGAGGTTTTAGGTTTGTGTGTTTTCTGAGTTTTCTTTTGGATTGTCAACTGTGTTTGTTTCTATTGACCTCCTTCCTGTTATATTGACTCCCTTTCTGTTATCTCTATTCAAAATGGTGGGAAACCAACAATTTTGAATATTTTAACATATTGTTCTTATGGCTTTTTGGTGGCAGTTTTGTTTTCCAGCAACTTCTATGCAACTTGTGACAGGCAGGGCAGCAGGGCTGTGTATCCCAATAACCTAGGTGACTTCTTTCCTCTCTTCTCTCTCAATGACAATAGGAAAGCAAATTGCTTTTTGCCCTTTTTTCCAATTCTGAAAAGTTTGCAAAAAGAAAATGATGATTTTATGATTCTTGAACAAGTTTCTTTGTTTGACTTAGCATCTTATGTTTCCATACTTCTGCCTTTTGTTGATGTTGTTTGTTGTTTACCATATTGTTGTTTGTTTGGTTCTGTTTGCAATATTTGTTTGGGAAATTTTGTTTGATTTGCACTGTTGTTTGCTTCAGTTTGTGCATTTGTTTGTTTGGACAACTTTGCTTGCCTTTGAACAGTTTTGCTGCATTTGTTTGTTTGGACAGCTTTGTAGCATTCCTTTCTTTCTTTCTTTTTGTGAACCAAGAAGAATAATCTTCTTGTGATTTGCAAATAGGGGAAATAAATTATGATGAATAATGGCATTCTGATTCCACTTTGCAAACTTTAATGATGAATACTTTTCTCTTTTTTTTTGGAAAATTTTGTTCATGCCCAAATAACTTGCACTAACTAATTTTCTTTCTTTTGTTTTCTTGTGAGCGAAATGGAGATGACAAAGCAAGGAAGGCAAGAACTTTATGGCAAGCATGGAAGTCTTGGAGATAAGCAAAAGAATTGGATACGACTTCAATCTTCAGACAAACTTACGCATAGATTAATTCTCTTAGGCCAATCAAACATTTGAATTTCCTTTGTATTTTAGAACAATCATTCTTGTATTGTAATCAATAATTGTATCAATTCACTTTCAAATACGATAAGTTGTAAAACCTAAAGTATTAAAAAGAAAAAAAATTGTTTTGTAACAATGTTTTGAAATTGGAAAAAATCTTATGAGATATTCTGGTGTTACTTGAAATCCTTGATCAACAATAACTTGTAATTTTCTCTTCGCATCCTAATTGATTTTTGAAATGTCCAATCAAAATATTTCAAGTTAAATGTTCCAGTCTGGTAACTTAAATTCCAAGTAATCCCAATAATTATGTAACTGCATTTCAAACAAACACGCATTGTATATTCCATTTCCTGACCAAGCAAATGTTTTAAAAGACGCAAATCATTTGGTTAACCTGGATCAAACAATCATGAGTGTCCTACATGACAGTCTTAAATTCTGGTCCCAAACAAACCATGCTCTGAGAACAAACATTGTCTTTTCAGTAAACATGAGGAAGCATGAAGACCTGTGAAAGCCAATTGAATTTATGAGAATTCATTTCTTTTAAGAATTGCAAGAAACCCTAATTGCTGGTTTACCACCACAGCAGGGAATCTGTTTGATCGATTTCTGAGCCAGCTTGATTATCTGAGAAACCCTAGGGTTGTGTTTTCTATAAATAATGGGAGGGAAAATTTTGGGGTACAACAGTGACCTACCAACTTTCACTGAAGGTAGAGAGAAAAGAAATATCATAGCACTGCCGTTCACTGACGATGAACTACCAACATTCACTGAGGGTAGCAAAAAGATAACAATCACCAACTTTCACTGATGGTGACCTACCAACTTTCACTGAAGGTAGAAAGAAAATATATCATAGCACCGCCATTCACTGACGATGAACTACCAACATTCACTGAGGGTAGCAAAAAGATAACAATCACCAACTTTCACTGATGATGACCTAACAACTCTCAGTGAAGGTAGAGAGAAAATATATCATAGCACTGTCGTTCACTGACGATGAACTACCAACGTTCACTGAAGGTAGCAAAAAGATAACAAGTCTTTTCCCAAAATTCCGGCGTTTCTCCTAGAACGGGTCTCAACTTATTCTTTAACCAAGGCATTCCACCTGGAAAGGGTAATATATAAGTTGTCTCAAATAAAGAGACCTGCTACTTGATATTATGGAGAATTGTAAAATGACTTCCTGGGGAAAATGTCATGACTTCCTGGGGAATGAATTATGACTTCACGTGGAAGGCAGTATAGCTTCCTAGGGAAGACAAAATAGCTTCCTGGGGAAAACAAAATGGCTTCCTGGGGAAATGCCAACATATTCCTGTTTAGGAGATAAAGTCCTCTTGTGAAAAATAAATTCACACTTAAACCAAGGCTCGAAGCTTGTAGAGATCAAAAGTAATAATATCATTGGGAAGCAAAGATTTAAACCTGAAATAAACTGGAATAAGACGGTCTTCCAAAATATATCCTCTGAGAAATAAACTCAAGAGGGAAACCCAAATCATCCAGTCAAAGAGCTATGTAGGAAGGCTAAAGCAAAAATCTTCCACTTGGGATAACTCATTGGGGAAATTGAAAAAATATACAGTTCCTGCTTAAAGTCGACACTCTATTGGAGAGAGGATAACACAACTCTACAAAATAGGGTAATATGTCAACAAAATATAATGATCGCAAATGATCAATGATTTGCTAAATTTAACTATGCATGATGTATGTATGAATGTATGAGTGTTACCATGTATATGCTGACAAAACAGACATACAATAATGGGGATAAACAAACAAAACCAACTCGGGCACAAACAACACTCGGCTATATCACATCCAAGATGATCATTCCATAAGAAAATAAGCACCAAATGAGGAAAAAAGTCCTACTGTATGGCTTAACTTCACTGGGGAGAAACATAATCCGGAAGTAAAAAAATCATAGCGACAAAATAGTACAGATATAGGGATACAACATCCTTCTCTAGGCTTCACCAGGGACATAACACTCAGACTTCAATGGGGAAACAAATGTTTTCATGTGTAGCACTTCTACTGGGGATTGCCAAACTGATTTCAAATAAGGCAGATAGAAACCATATTGTCAAAACATCCACTGAGGAATTCAAGTTGACTTCAATGGAGAAATATCATACAGGCTTTACTAAAGGAGATAATTCTTCATCATTAAAACATCAATCGGGGACTTCATGCTGACTTCATTGGGGAGGTCAACACCATATTATTGAGGGGAAACCAATATACGTTCTTCACTGGGGAAACCGGAGATACGTTCTTCAATATTGAGAGTAGTTATTGCATCAGCTTCTCTGGGGAGAAAGGACTTCTATCAAATAAGCGAGGCCTTCACTAGAGAATCTTGGATTGAGTCTTCATATCATGCAAACTTATTCCACAAAAAATGCCCTGGGATAACCTTCTTGGGAAATCAAGAAGTCAACATATAGAAAGAGGTCAAACTTTTAGGGATTTTAAATCAAACCCAGCACTTGGCTGGTGAAAACCCAAAAGTTGACAACTGTCTCAACACTTCTTAGAAAATATACTGCCCTGGTCTAGTTGCCTGGGAAGTAAATACCAACAATAATGCCAATATTGCAGAAAGAGCGACATTTTGCAAATAGTTCCATCTCAGCACACCAAGGGAACAAGACCTTTCGTCATATGAGGGAAGACTTTGTTGGGGAATCTGGGATAGAGGCTTCAGACCATGAAAACCCACAATAAAAAATGAACCAAGACTTGACTGGGGACAAAGGGATCACAAACCCAATACTGCAATACTGCACCTTACGCCTATTAGTATTATCTTCAATATACAAGAGTCACGAGCATACCAACAAAAACGACCTGAGAAAACTTTCCCGGGGAAACAAAACTTCCCAAAATTACTGAAGTTTGTCCATTCCTGGGATCATCACTTTTTGTTTTCCTCTTGAATCATAAAATCTAAAGTAAGAGTAAGTTGTAAATTCTTTTTTGAAAAATAATTTTGTTATTTAATCTTTTTGCTTTGAAAATTATTATCAATAATAAATGGAGTCTTTGTAAGCTGAATAAAAATAAGAACTACAAAGAGTTGGGTAAAAGCTCAAATTTTATTGATAGAATTGTAGTCTGCGTATGGCGGGACTCCATGGATAATTACAAAGTTTGGAAAATGGTAATATATATGGAAAAGATACATTGAGATACAATAAACACTATTCCTTCTAACAACTTTGTAATCCTAATCAGCAACTTCTGTTGAAGTATGGTGAGGATTCAAGAAGATTGTTGCTTCAATGATCAAGCTTTGTCTGATGTAGTTACTTGCCAAGAAAATTCCTAACTTTTGCCTAAGCTGCCCTTGCGGGTTTTCAACTTAGCGGGAAATTTATTTTGTGTATGTCTCTAATTTTTTCCTAGACCGCCCTTTCAGATTTTCGATCTACCAAGACGCTCTTTTTTTCCTAAGACGCCCTTTCGGGTTTTCAAATTTTCGAGCTGTTCTTTTTATTTCTTTAGGCGGAGTATTTCTTGACTGCATCAGCATTCGTGGCACGTGGGAACTCCTCGCCATCCATAGTTTCAAGAATTAATGCACCACCAGAGAAGGCTTTCTTGACAACATATAAGCCTTCAAAATTGGGAGTCCACTTTCCCCTAGAATCAGCATTAAAAGACACGATCTTCCTGAGCACGTGGTCGCATTCTTTGAATTCATGAGGTTTAACCTTCTTATCAAAAGCTTTTTTCATTCTCTTCTAACTTCCCATGACACAAAGCCGCCATCCTCTTCTCTTCGATCAAATTCAATTGGTCAAACTTATTTTGGACCCATTCAGCCTCTGACAACTTGGTTTCCATTATCACACGCAAAGAGGAAATCTCAACTTTAATTGGAAGCACTGCTTCCATTCCATACACAAGGGAGAATGGGGTTGCTCCTGTTGAAGCACAGACAAATGTTTGATATCCATGTAAAGCAAAAGGGAGCATTTCATGCCAATCTTTATAAGTAAAAACCATCTTCTGGATGATCTTCTTGATATTCTTATTAGCATATTCAACAACCCCATTCATCTTTGGCCTGTACGGAGATGAATTGTGATGGACAATCTTGAATTCTTCACAAAGTTCTGTCATCATCTTGTTGTTCAGATTCGAGCCATTATCGGTGATAATCCTGCTTGGCACACCATACCGACATACAAGATTATTCTTAATGAAACGCATAACCACCTGCTTAGTATCATTAGCAAATGAAGCAACTTCTACCCATTTGGTGAATTAATCAATTGCTACCAAGATAAAACGGTGTCCATTCGAAGCTTTGGGTTCTATCATCCCGATCATATCAATACCCCACATAGAGAAAGGCCACGAGGAAGAAATAACACTGAGAAGTGTCGGAGGCACATGAATCTCGTCTACATAAATCTGACATTTATGACACTTCTTGGAAAATTTGTAACAGTCAGATTCCATTGTCAGCCAATAGTAACCTGCCCTTAGCATCTTTTTAGCCATTGAATGTCCATTGGCATGAGTGCCAAATGAACCTTCATGAACCTCATGCATCAACATGTCTGCTTCGTGTCTATCCATGCAACTGAGCAAGACCATGTCATAATTTCTCTTGTACAACACATTTTCACTAAGGAAGAAACTGCCATCCAATCTTCTCAATGTCTTTTTATCTTTATTCGAAGCACCACTTGGGTATTCCTGAGTCTGAAGGAAATTCTTGATATCATAATACCAAGGTTTCTCATCCGCTACTTCTTTTGTTGTAAGCACATGAGCGGGCCTATCAAATCTCCGAACTATAATTCGAGGTATATCATTCCAAGTATTCACTTGATACATAGAATCCAGAGTTGCCAGAGCTTCCATCATTTTATTTTCATCTCTAGGGATGTGATGGAATTCAACTTTATTAAAGAAGGGTAACAATCTTCTAGCATAATCTTTGTAAGGGATCAAGTCGGGGTGACGAGTATCTCACTCTCCTTTAATCTGATTTATTACCAAAGCTGAATCACCATACACATCTATAATCTTAATTCTGAGATCAATATGTTCCTCGAGACCCATGATGCAAGCCTCATATTCTACCATATTATTAGTACAATCAAACGTCAACCTTCCAGTAAAAGGAATGTGTGATCCATGTGGAACGACAATCACAACACCAATTCCTTTACCATAAGCATTCACATCTCCATCAAATATCATAATCCAACGAGATTCAGGATCAGGACCTTCCTAAGGAAATGGTTCTTCACAATATTTTACTCTTAGAAACATCACTTCCTCATCAGAAAATCATACTTCACAGACTGATAATCATCAACTGGATGGTGAGCAAGATAATCTGCTAACACGCTGCTTTTAATAGCTTTTTGAGTACGGTATTCGATATCATATTCATATAACAGCATCTGCCAACGGGAAATTCTCCCAGTAAGAGCAGGCTTTTCAAAAATGTACTTGATTGGATCCATTTTGGAGATCAACCAAGTAGTGTGATTCAACATATATTGCCGCAAACATTTTTCCACCCAGGCCAGAGCACAACATGTCTTTTCCTGCATGGAATACCGCGATTCAAAATCAGTAAAAAATTTACTGAGATAATAAATGGCATATTCTTTCTTCCCTGTTTCATCTTGTTGTCCTAGAATACAGCCCATGGAATTATCTAACACTGTCAGATACATAATCAATGGTCTTCAACAGGAGGGAGAAAGATATGAGATTCAAGCAGATATTCTTTAATACTTTCAATTGCCCATTGGCAATCATCTGTCCATACACAACCTTGATATTTCTTTAACAACTTAAAGATCGGTTCACACGTTGCAGTCATATGGGAAATAAATCGGGAAATATAATTCAAACGTCCGAGGAACCCTCTGACTTGCTTTTCAGTTCTAGGCGTTGGCATTTCTTGAATTGCTTTGACTTTATCAGGGTCAACTTCAATCCCTCTCTGGCTAACAATGAAACCCAACAATTTCAATGACAGAACACCAAAGATACATTTATTTGGATTCAAGCGGAGACGATACTTCCTCAAATGCTGAAACAACTTCCACAAATCTTCTACATGCCCTTTTTCAGTCTGGGATTAGCAATCATATCATCGACATATACCTCAATTTCCCTGTGCATCAGATCATGGAATAGGGTTGTCATAGCCCTCTAGTAAGTTGCACCAACGTTCTTCAACCCGAAGGGCATCACTCTGTAATAGAATGTTCCCTAGAGTGTGATAAAATTTGTTTTTCAATGTCCTCAGGAGCCATCCTTATTTGATTATACCCGGAAAATACGTCCATGAACGAGAAAACTTTGAATTTTTCTGTGATGTCCACTAACATATCAATATATGGCAATGGAAAATCATCTTTTGGACTAGCTTTATTTAGATCTCTGTAATCTACGCACATGCGAACTTTTCCTTCTTTCTTCGGTACTGGGATAATATTGGTAATCCACTGAGGGTACACTGATGTCACTAGAAAACCGACATTAATCTGCTTTAGAACTTCCTCTTTGATCTTTACTTCCATATCTGGGTGACTTCTTCGTAACTTCTGTTTGATTGGCGGACACTCTGGCTTTAACAGCAAACGATGATCTATAATATACGTATCTAGACCATGCATATCTTGATAAGACCAAGCAAAAATACCCACATACTCTTTCAACAACTCAATCAACTTACTCTTCACATCAGGATGCAACAACGGTCCAATCTTGACGTCTTTTGGATCTTCTTCTGATCCCAAATTGATTACTTTCAACGATTCTTTATATGGCTGAATGGCATTCTACTCACGCTCAAGCAACCGTGACACCTCTTCTGAAATTTCATCATAGTCTTCTTCTTCGGCCATATACACAGGACATTCAAAGTTGGGAGAGGGTGCAAGGTCACTGTATTCAACAGGTTTTTTAATTAATCTGCACATATGATTTGTGGTTGCTTTTAGAAACTGACACATATAAAAAGTGATCATGCAAATTGAATTTCAGTTATTATTTTTTTTAAAGGTTTTTTCTGATTACCATTTTCCAAGAAAAAAGAAAAAAATAAAAACACAATTTGGGAAACAAAGACAACTTTTATTATTGATTTTAAAAATCAAAGGAAACAGATAAGCCCATACAATATTAATACTTTCACCTTGGGCAGAGTGAAACTTTTTTTCAAAAAGATTAACAAAAACAAATTACTTTGAAAGATGTATGTGAGAGGGAACACTAATGGTGATCTAGTTCTGAACCCTAACTATGTGCGTCACGTAATTTGGCATTTTCGGCTCTGCTTCATCTTCCACAATGGCATTAATCCTGGAAACAGTTGGATGAAGATAACCCCCGCTACGGAAGATGTCTTGATACTTGCCTGCAGCAAACTTCGGCTTCATGCTCTTATCTTTATCATTCTTCATAGAGAACCCCAAGCTGACTCTATTCTTGTTTATAGGTGGATCCACAATCTGTCCCCATACCTCACTATGACCCTTACGCACAACCTGTTGCGCATCCTTAAGCGAAACCACATAATTCTCATTTCCTCTTATGTTGTCAATGGATAAAGCTTGGAACTGGGTTCCAACAACAACTTTATCCGCCTCTACAATGCTGAAAGAGGACAAATGAGATATCAATAATGTCTGCTCTCCATTTATAATTACCATTTTTCCTTCACGTACAAACTTCAGCTTCTGGTGTAAAGTCGAAGTGACAGCCCTTGCCTCATGTATCTACGGCCGTCCCAGCAAAAAGATATAAGTGGGT
The DNA here is from genome assembly GCA_948472305.1 of Vicia faba. Taxonomy (NCBI): domain Eukaryota; kingdom Viridiplantae; phylum Streptophyta; class Magnoliopsida; order Fabales; family Fabaceae; genus Vicia; species Vicia faba. The sequence goes on from OX451737.1 coordinate 232,632,153, forward strand.
ACAATATCCATGACCTGGAAAGTAATCTGAAACAAATGTGGGCCTATATGAATAGGAAAGTCCACTTCACCAATAACAGATTTCCTTGATCCATTAAACGCTTTCATAATAATGCCACTTGGGCGCATGGGCGTTCCTTGATATTTCAACTTCATAAGCATGCTCCTTGGTATAACGTTCAAAGAAAATCCATTATCAATCAACACATTGGATAGTGAATCATTCTTGCAGTTCATAGAGATGTGGAGGGTCAGGTTATGATTCCTTCCTTCATCTGGAAATTCATCGTCGCAGAAACTCAGTTTATTACATGACGTAATGTTCCCTACTACACTATTGAATTGGTCTATAGGCATGTCACTTTCCACAAAATTTTGGTCCAATACCCTCATCAGAGATTCTCTGTGAGCAGAGGAGTTCAACAATAAAGCCAAGATAGATATTTTTGAAGGAGTCTGCAATAGCTGATTTACAATTCTATAGTCGCTCATCTTGATTATCTTCAAAATATCATCCACTTCTTTCTCTAACGTAGCTCTACTAGATTCACCCATAACCTTCTTGGGTTTAACATTCTCAGCAAGTTTCTTTCCAGTGATAACATCTCCACAAACAACTGGTGCAAATACACGACCGTTGCGGGTCACTCTGTTAGTCTCAGCAATATTTCCAACATCAGGCATTGGCTGGATGGGAACTTCCACACCATCATCTAATATTGTAGCGTTATATTTGTAGGGTACAACCTAATCTGACTTGTAGGGGACAGGACCCAACAAATTAATCACCAATGGAGTAATAGCTGGCTTGCTATGATACTCAACTTCAAAATGGGCAGGTGCACCAAAACAAGGCACAATAATGTTCACTCCCTCTTTAACACAAGCAGTCATTATGGAGTCTTCTCTGGAAAATAAATCCTCATCTGAGGAGAAATACTTATTTGCAGAGGCATACTCACCATCCGACTCTTTTTCAGCCAAACAGACCTGAATCATATCCACTTCATGGTAATCATCCCTTTGACCTGTAACCTTGATAGTTCCATTGTCTAAAAACAACTAAACACCTTTCCTCACAATTGAACATCCTCGTGAGTCCCGACAGCAAATTCGGAAAGATCCATACTGATGTTCCACCTGACCAGCCATATGGAAAAAAGTAGCATGTAATTATACAAGATCCTCATTCATATACTCCACATCAAAAATGTTGAACTCTCCAGGACATCCAAAAACCATGTTTACTTCCTCTTCATACTCTGCACTAGGCCTGATTATGTGGATGGGCCCCTCATCCATCATCTCTTGCAAATCAGCCTTAATCTTGTCGCAACCCTGCATGTTCATACTGCAAATAACATAATCGGCATTGTCATGTGTATAGTAGTTAAATTTACAGAGGTCTGCATTCATTTTCACAAAATCTCCTCTAACCAAATTAATATAAAAAATCCGGAAGTCACCTGGACAACCGGCCACCATGTTCACAACATTTGCTCCTCCATGCTTTGGTAGAGGATTATCTTTCACATTAGGGCTCACATACTTGAAAGATAGGATACTAGACTTCACCAATTTTTGTACTTCAGTCTTCAAAGGATAGTAGTTCTCAACATTGTTCCATGGTGCTCCTTGATGAAAAGCACATTTTTGGTCTGCCTAGTAATACCAAGGCAACGGTGATGGTACATCGGGAGGTGGTCGGGTCTGAACCAATTTCTTTTGAATTAGCATCAGGAGTAATTCTATATAACTCATAGGAATATGGTCATAAGTATCCCTTATATGATTATACCCTTGATTCCCCCGATGGGATGGTCTCTGATAAGTAACGGTAGTTGGAGCTACACCAACAACTAGAGTAATTGAGGAGAATTGCTGATGACGCTGATAACTTCTTCTAGGAGGATTAACTCTCCTTTCTTGCATGACAGAGTTTTTATCTTCTTCCTTCTTCTTGGCAAACCCATAAGATGGCTTCTTCGTATTTCCATAACTTTCACCCTTTGTTAGATGGCCCTTTCTTACAACCTTTTCAGAGCGGATACTCATGCCTACCATTTCAGTAAAGTCACTTGGCGCACTCGCCACCATCCTTTCATAGTAGAAAGCACCCAGAGTCTTCAAGAAAATCTTAGTCATCTCCTTCTCTTCCATGGGTGGAATCACTTGGGCGGCTACCTCACACCATCTTTGTGCATATTCTTTGAATGATTCCCTGTCTTTCTGAACCATGGCCCTGAGTTGATCATGTCCAGGTGCCATATCCATGTTGTATTTGTATTGTCTGATAAATGCTTCTCCCAAGTCATTGAAAGTATGGATATTGACGCTATCCAAACTCATATACCGCTTCAGCGTAGCACCAGTCAAACTATCTTGAAAAAAGTGAACCAGTAGACGTTGATCATCAGTATGGGTAGACATTCTTCTTACATACATCACAAGATGAGCACGAGGACAAGTGTTGCCCTTGTACTTTTCGAATTCTGGGACCTTAAACATCGCATGTATCTTAACATTCGGGACCAAGCATAAGTCATTCACATTCTGCCTGAACAATTCCTTTCCCATGAGGGCCTTCATCTTGTACTCATCCATTCTATCATAAAGACCTAAGTCTTCACTTGGTGGAGGAAAAGGACGACACATATCATCATTAACAACTGGAACCATATTCACCGAAGGAGGTGCAGCATGAGCAATAGGCACCACAAAAGGGGCAGGAGTAACAATAGTATGAACAATTGGAGTATCTTGAGGTCCAAGATTGAAACCTTAAGGCACAAAGTTTTCTGGAATTCCCCATGGATAACTTTGAGGCATGTGATTCTGAACAACAACTGGAGTAGAAGACAGAAGAATAGTCTGAGCTTCAGTGGTAACCCTTGCTTGTTGAGGTTGAACACTCGGTGGCTGATTTTGAGCAGCCACCAGAGATTCCATTAGAGCAGTAAGATTGGCCATGTCGGCCTTCAAAGCAGAAATCTCCTCACGCAGCTCACGATTCTCTTGTTCTAAGTTTTCCATTTTCCTTCTGAAGATAGCTCGAGTGTTGTAGTGGTGAGACAACTTGCTGAACGAAGTAAAGAAGCTTGGTAAGACACCTGGATATGCAAATAAATGCAAGAAACATGTGTAGTATGATGCATGATATGATGTGCACATGATTTATTTTTATTATTAATATTTCAAGGGACTTAAATATTTATGGACACAATGCAAATATCAAGGTAATAACACATTTGAAATACTGAAAATTCTTATTATAATAAATTCAAAATAGGTTACAAGTCTCAACAATCCCAAGTACAAGATGAAAATAAATTCTAAAACCCGGAGAAGTAAAGTTGTCGGAGATCACTCTCTACGCTGGAGCTTTCCTGTAAGCCTGACAATCTGAGCTTTCAACCTCTGGTTTTCTTCCGCATATCTGGTGCCAACCTCCTTCCAATCTCCTGAATCAGAAAGTGAGCAACCAGCATCTAACAGAGTCTTAGGAGAAAAGGAATCCCCTTTCCTCTCCATAGTCTCTACCTCTCGACTCTCAAGGATCTCAATCAAGTCGTCTTTCTCCTTCAAGTCTGCTCTATAGGAAATCTCTAAAGTTTGGCACTTATTCTTCCAAGCTTCCTTTTCCTGCTGCATCATGACCTAAGCAAGTTGTAGCTCTTCTATATCATGCAACAAGGAAGGAGTGGTCTTCATAAAAAAATCAGGTATAGGTGCTTCCCGGGAATATGGCATCTTCAACTGAATAGCTCTCATTTGGACCCACTGAATATAAGGATCCAAAGAAACAGCCCCCCTGGGTCCCAAATCTTTCCTACTCTTCCTGTGAATGTGACTCCAGGACTTTGAAATCTGCTCCCTAGCTTCCTTATGGTTTTCTCCTTCCTTCAGAAAGAAACTAATCAAATGAATAGTATTTGGTTTATCCGTCATCGAATAACCAAGATGTCATCGTGCAAGAACAGGGTTATAGTTAATTCCTCCCTTTGTACCAAGAAGAGGTACATTGGGGAAACTACCACAACTGTCGACAATATCTACATCCTGGTAAGCTCGATGATACCAATCAATATCCGAGTGAGTAAGTTCCATGATCTTAGGAGCCCAACAGGGTTCCTTCCTGACATCCCAGAAAGCATCAGACTGAGGCATATGAGAAATAAACCACCGGTACAACAGAGGTGTGCAACAGATAATCATCCCCCCATGATAAGAATTCGGAAGATGAATAGAGTAATAAGAATCACCCAACAATGTAGGATATAGGTTTCCAATCATGAAGATCCTGATAGCATTAACGTCAACAAACTTGTCCACATTTGGAAATAAGAACAACCCGTAAGCAAGTAGAGCAAATATGGCTCAAAATGACTGTACTCTTCATCCTGGCAAAGTAACGAGCTTTCTCCAATAAGAACTGAGATGGTAATCCTCTAATCCCTCCTTTAGTAGTCATATGGGCTTCAACCTCAGACTTACTCAGATGGATCAAAGTAGCAATCTCGTGTGATTTTGGCTCACCCTCCAAACTAGTGAAAGAAACACGATCGGTAACAGGTAAATCCAACAGATAAGAATACTCCTACAGTGTAGGCATCAACTGATAGTCAGGGAAAGTAAAGCAATGATACATCCGATCATAGAACTAGACCAAGGTCGAGAGAATACCCTCCTTCATCCTAAGCTTCATGAGAGGAATGATGGATCCATACTTCTTTCGAAAATCTGCATGAACTCAATCTCGGGAATTAGACTAATCAACTCATATATCTTGGAATCCTTGAAACTGTATTTTCCAGTCTTTCTTTTTCCATAATCCATGGTAAAAAGTACCTGAGATATTCATAAATGGTCAACTTTTTAATTCCCTCGAAATAAAATTTCTTCAAAAGATGCTTATGAGTGCATGGATGCATGATGCAACAATCACACACAAGATCACGCATATAGGGTTCATAGGTTCAACATCACGAGCATGAGGTCGAAGGTACTACCCATAAGGTATGGTCTAAAAGTTATCATCTGCTGAACAAGGTTCTAGAGGTTCCCAGAGTCTACATCCTTCCTTCGGATATTACCAACTTCCTGATTAACTCGGTAATTAGTAATATTCTCAAGAAAAACTCATTCGAGTGTAGTATCGCGTGACAACTATTTCTGGATTACTCCGTCATAGCTTCCGCACTACACCTAAAATGCCAATATGGGTTAGGTATTCTATGGTCCTCAGCTTCAGCAGGCTCCTAGGTCGAAAGCGGTACGTCTTTCTGATTAATCGGTAAACGACACTATAGTCAAAGGGGCCTCCACATAAACAACATATAACACATAAACAAAGATAGGCTCAACCCACTTAGGGATGGACCAGCAAGAGGTCAATCATTTTCCCCAGTGAAGTCGCCATTTTTTCTGTAGCGGTAGAAATGTTTAAGACTAAGCCATTGGATTGACTAGACTTATACAGATCAAAATAAAAATCGCCACCACGCTTTATTATTTCCAAAGGAATGGGAAAAGAGCGAATAACCAAAAAAGAAGGGGAAAGATTCAAGGTAAGGGGGTTGGTTATGCAAAGGGAAGGTATTAGCACCCTAAACATCTACGGTACTCTGCAGGAACCTCTTTGAAAAATCTGAATATTTTGGCTATAAAATGTTGTATGAAAATAAATGGTGGAGGTGAGAAAAAAAATATTTTTTTTATGATTTTTGCACCCGTCGTGGTTCAAACCCTTTAGTGCCTATGTACCACCTTTCGTGCAATAGGGGATCAGGATACACATAGTTCCTCTTTAAAAAAAATTTAAAACACAAGTGTGTTGGTTAATTTTATGAGATAAGACATCATCATTATTGTCCGTGTGGAAAACATACTTACTACCCACAATTATGAGAAAGGAGAATTTGTATCATCTCAAAGTGGAGTATATGGCTTGGATTTTAAAATCAACAATGCCTCACTCAACACCCAAGTGGAAAACATATCACTTCACGATATATTGTAGAAGTATAGTTGTTTACATCACTACAAGGATTGACAAGAGTCTAATCTTTTGAGAAAAAGTTTTAAAATAAAAGCCAAAGTGGAAAAATGGTTTCAAATGAGATTGATTGAATTTTAGTCTTCTCACAAAAAAATTTCAAGGTATTATTAAGTTGATTGAAGTTTATTTATGAAAATGTTTTAAAAATGCATGGACGTAAGTCCAAGTTTATTATGAAAGTGGTTCAAGTTTTTAAAAAACACAAGAAGAGTTTTCAAAAGAAGGGAGAAGATTATTGAAATTAAAGAAGATGGGAGGAGATGAAGGTAATATCCTAAAGCATAAGGTAAAAGATAAGGAGAAGAACCATCTAACAAACAAGAAGTCAATACTTGACATTATGAGTCAAGATAAAATTCTCATTCTTTGGATTGAAACCAAAAGCTTGAAATTTGCATGAAATGAGGGCTCCATTTATAGAGTTTAGGATTGGGATTAGTGGTAATTTGGTAATTGATTCTTGGAGCCAAAATTTGTATCAATGATAATTCTTTCAAAAATTATAGCCAAAATTTGAATTAATGAATTTTTTAAAAAATGCAAGATTGGCACCAAAATTTGAATTAAGGATATATCTTTCAAAAAATGAAGAAAAATTGGATACAAAATTTGAAAAGCTTGAAATTGATGATTTTTTCAAATTTTCACTCTATGCAAATCGATTACACTATATTGCAAATCGATTTGCACAGTGAATTTTTTTCAAAAATTGCGCAAAACGCACTATGTGCAATCGATTGCACTCTAAGAGTAATCGATTGCATCAGTGAAAAAAATGTTTTTTTTTTATATTTTTCTTTGAAAATAGAGATTTTAAGGAAATAATACCATAAAACCTTATTTGTCATATGCTTTGACTCGGTACCTACTAAACACAAATATTCAAAGACAAACACAAATATTTTTTGTATTTTAATTCGAAGTTAGTCAACAACACATATACAAAATACACAACCAAGGTGCTTGGAGATTCCTAAAGATAAAACATAAATATAGGAGATAGAAAAAGAGGAAGAACCAACCCTAATGTGATTTTGTTGCATTGAATTGATATGATATGATAGGGGAATCTTAGGGGGGAAAATTGGGCTACAACAGAGAGGCCATACGGAAATTCTCAAAAATTCATTCAAAGTTGAAAATTTGAAACTCTCACCTCCTTCCTCTCTTAAGACAAACAAAGGATCCATTTGTTCCCCTGAGATTCCCAGGAGTAGAATCAGGCCAGTAGTCAAGCTCCTCCACCCCCAGAACTCGCCCATCTAACTCACTGTTTCCTTGGTAAACTTTTGAATTTCAATCTCTTAATCCATACGTTGTTGAATGTTTTGATGTTTTGATTTATGTTCAGGACCTTCATTAGGATAGGATGGATGGCTCACATGAGAGGTTTGGGGCATAGAACGATGGATGCCATTGTTAGGGCATCCATGGCTTTTAAGGCTCAAGCTCTTATTTTAGGGGTTTTGAGGCCAATCTAAGGCCAGATTCGAGACCGGCGCGTGATTTTATGTAGGATATAGCTTTTTGTTTCGTCTTAAATTTCTTGTTTTGCAGGGACGGGTTTTAGATTGATCGTAGATGGTGACCGGAGTTTGACTCCAGCACCGTTGACTATTGAAGGCTCCGGTGACCCAAAGTCTGTTTCATCATTGGTCCATTTAAAATGTTGATGGCGCGCGTTTGACTCCTGGGACTAGTCGTGATTTACCCTTATATTATCATCATTTTGTTATATTAACAATTGATTGATTTGGTCCAGTGGTAAGAACGAGGGGTGTTAAGGCCTTACGAAGGACAAGGGCAGGGGTTCAATCCCTGCCTCTTGCCATATTATTTTTCAAAATTTCATTTGCAGATCTTGTACTCTAAAGCTAAGCGCGCACATCATGCATCGTCACCGTTGGACCTAACGAATTCCAATTTACCCCCCCCCCCCCCCCCCCCTTTACTTTGAACACCAGACCCATCTTTTTTCTATATTTTATTCTTTTAGTTTATTATTTATTTATTTTATATTTACTTATTTTCAAAATCATTTTATTTAATAATAAAATCAGAAAAAACATAAAAACATAGATTTAGGTTTTTATTTATTTATTTAATTTAATTTTAATAAATTAATTTATTTGATTAGTTTGACTTCATTTCATAAATTAAAACCAATTAGAATTAGGTTTAAATTTTAATATTTATTAAACAAAAATGCCAAAAAATATTAGATTTATTTAAATTTTATTTTAATTAATAAATTTCTTTTCCCTTTCTATTTAATTAATTAGATTTAATTTAATTTAATATTTTCCCAATTAAACAAAACAACAAAAGGATTTTCCTCTTCTGCTTAGAATTTTTAGGTTTTTTAGACGTTCCCTTTGATTCGCGCATGTTTAAATACTTTCGCATTATTATTACTCTTTCTTATTATTGTACCTGCTTCCCAGTTTGTAATAGTTAAAAACTAGGACATTTACTGCTTTTATCTCCTCAATTTTGGACTTGTAAATTCCCCCTCCCCGAAGCCACGTAATAGTTAGGTTTTAAATTTCGCACTTTAAATTCCTGTATATATATGAACTATTTAGATATATGGTAATAGGATTGCATGGAAAGAGATTAAAAACAAAATGTTAGCAAACCTAACGCAAAGATAAATAACTGAAGCACAACGCACATGCACATGCACACCTCTAGGGTACCCACACCTCGGTTGCCTTCGGATTAAAACAGTCACAACTCTCAAAACATGAGCAATTTTAGTGGCTATCCTCCAGTTTAAAGATCTAAAAAAGACCCTCTCGATGTTGCCTCAGTATAATCTTAAAACCCCAGGGTGGTTGCTAAAGTATCTTGCCCAGTTGCCTTTGTGACTGTAACGACGACCCTTCGATTGTCCCTCAAACATCCAACGATAGGGTTACCTTCTCACTAATAGTAGGATAGAACTGTCTAAATGAAAAGTGCAAAAGAACAAACCATTTCGAGTAAAGTAGATAGTTCATAGATTCTTGGTCAAAAACAATTTTTTATATACAAAAAACTCTGTCCAAAAACATTTTCAAAACACTTTGTATACATTCTCAACAATACGAGAAACATTACAATGTTCCTCACACTATGGCATCTTTTCAAAATACTTTTTCAAACACATAAAACACAAGGTATTTTCAAATGATCTAGCATCTAAGAGCTCATAGATAACTATGAATGGAAAGGATGTTAACACCTTCCCTTTCCATAATCTACCCCCTTACTCAGAAATAATCTCGAAAGGTATTTTTCTATTCTTTTTACCCTTTCCTTTGTTGGATAAAAGAAAAGTCAGTGGCGACTCTTGCTTACCGCAACATTTGCGAATACAAATGCAAAACCAGTACAACAGTCGGTTCTACCACCATATTACATGCTAGAACCTTTATCTTTTGACAATTATCCTTCCCTGATGGCTTCTTCTAGATGAACACCCATACTTACCATCTCACTGAAATCACTCGGAGCACTTGCAACCATTCTCTCATAGTAAAATGAACCAAGGGTTTTTATGAACACTTTAGTCATTTATTGCTCTTCGAGGGTACCACTTAGGCAACAACCTCGCACCAATGCTGCACATAATATTTAAATGATTCCTTATCTTTCTGAGCATTCGCTCTCAATTGGTCACAGTTAGGGGCCATAAACATGTTATACTTATACTACTTCACGAAAGCTTCACCCAAGTTATTGAATGTATGAATTTTCTACTGTCCAATCCCATATACCATTTCAAGGCATCCCCAATTAAACTATCTTGGATGAAATGAATAAGAAAGCATTGGCATCAATATGAGTGGACATCCTTCTCATATACATCACCAGGTGGTCATGGGGACAAGAGTTTCCCTTGTACTTCTCAAATTCGGGTACTTTAAACTTTGTTAGGACTTTCACATTAGGAACCAAGTTGAGGTCACTGACATTCTGTCTGAATAACTCTTTCCCTCAGATAGCCTTCACTTCTTTCTGCATTTAATTAAATTAATCCTGAAAGTCATCCATTCGATTATGAAAGCCCAAAAATTTACTTGGTGGAGGATGATGATGATAAACCTCATTATTAATAGGGACTAAATTCACCAGACGAGGTGCAGCATGATGAATCTCATTATTAATAACAGGGACAACATGCACCACAAGAGGTGTAGAAACAGCAGCAGTTTGAGCAAATGGAGCAACTTGAGCAGCAAGATTGTAACCTTCTGGCATGAAATTCTTAAGCATTCCTCACGGGTAACCGCGAGGCATACAGTATTAAATAGCAGTAACTGGAGTAATAGAGATGGGAACTAACAGAATCTCTAAAATAACGGTCGTCTGTTATGGTTGAGTAGCATGAGAAGACAGGGAAGGATGACGTGGTGGATGATTCTGAGAATCCACCAACGACTCTACCAAAGCAGTCAGATTATCCATACTAGCTCTCAAAGCAGTCAATTCTTCATGCAACTCGCGACTCTCTTGTTCAAAGTTTTCCTTCTTCTTTCTAAATTATTCCTGAGTATTATAGCTATGAGATAACTTGCTGACTGAACAAAGTAAAGAAACAAGTAAGACACCTGTGAAAGATAGGAATGCAAAAATATGTGCAAAATGATGCATGCATAAGATTTATTGTGTTTATTCAAGGAACTCCACGAATTATAAACAATTGAAAATATTGAGGAACTAGTACATTTGAAAATACTAAAAAATATATCATTTTAATAATAACTTTGGAATGGATTACAAATTTTAGTACAAGTTTCAATAATCCTAAGTACAAGAGAATAATGATATAATTTAAAAATCCTAAGGAGACAAAGTTGACGAAGATCTTTCCATACACTGACTTTTTCCTTTGAGTCTTACAATCTGAGCCTTCAACTGTTTGTTCTCATCTGCATACTTGTCGGTGACTTCTTTCCATCCATCAAAATCGGAAAATTGGTGACTGGGACCTGGCTTAACTCTAGAGGAAAATAAATCCTCCTGCTTCTCCATCATCTCCATAGCATTACTCTCAAGAATCTCAATCAACTCATCCTTCTCTTTCAATTCTGTTGAGTAGGACACCTCCAAGGTCTGGTACTTGTTCTTCCATGCTTCCTTCTTTTGCTGCATCATAACTAAGGCAAGCTAAAGTTCTTCCACATCATCTAAGAGAGGAGGAGTAGTCCTCATAAACATGTCAGTTAAAGGTTCTTCACGAGAATAAGGCATCTTCATCTGAATTGCCTTTTCTTGTACCCAACGGAGATGAGGCTCTAAGGAAACAACTCATCTTGGTCCCAAATATTTTTTATTCTTCCTATGAATATGGCGCCAAGCCTATTCTATTTTTTCCTTAGCTTCCTTATGATGTTCTTCTTTCTTTGAGAAAGAAACCACTCAGGTGATCATTAGATATCCAAATTGGCAGCATGCAATAACAAGGTTGTAGTTAATTCCTCCCTTTGTACCAAGAAGAGACACATTGGGAAAAACACCACAACTATCAATAATCTTCACATTATAATACGCTTGATGATACCATTCAATGTCAGAATGAGTGAGAGCCATAATCATCGATGCCCAACGTGGTCCTTTCTTGATATCCCAAAAAGCAGCAGACCAAGGTAAGGGAGAAATAAACCACTGATATAATAACAGTGTGCAACAGATGATCATCCCTTCCTGATAGAAATTATGAAGATGGATGGAATAATAATTATATCCTAGCAGTTAGGGACAGGGTTCCCAATCAGAAAGATCCTAATGAAATTAACATCCATAAACTTGTTGACGTTAGGAAACAAGAACAATCGATATGCAAGCAAAGCAAAGATAGCCTCAAAAGCAGTTGTACTCTTCATCTTGGCGAAGTAACGAGCTTTCTCTAAGAGAAACTGAGCAGGTAATTCTCATGAGAATTTGGCTCTCCTTCTAAGCCGTTGAACGGAACACAATCAGTAATAGGTAAACCAAGTAAGTAAGAATACTCCTCCAATATGGGCACTAATTGATAATCAAGAAAAGTACAACATTAGTATAATGGATCATAGAGCTAGACCAATGTAGAAAGAATACCCTCCTTCATCTTGAGCTTCATAAGAGGCACAATGGCTCTATATTTCTTCCAATAGGACTCTCAATCTCAAGAATCAAACTCCTCAGTTCCTCTATCTTAGGATACTTGAAACTGTACTTTCGAGTCTTTCTCCTTCCAAAATCCATGGTCAAAAGAGTACCTGAGATATTTATAAAAGTCAACCTTAAGTTCCTTGAAAAATTGTTTAAAGAATGCTCATTGGTGCATAAATCCATGATGATGCAACAATCACACACAAGATCACAAATATGGGGGTTCATAGGTTCGATGTCACGAGCATGAAGTCAAAGGTACTAACCACAAGATAAGGACTAATGGTTTATCACCTCCCTAACAAGGTTCTAAGGAAATCAGAGATTCTACATTCTTCCTTCGGATATTACCAACGTTCCTATTAGCTCAGTAATTAGCAATATTCTCAAGAAAAACTCGTCTGAGTGCAGCATCGCGTGACAACTACTTTTGGATTACTCTGTTATAGTCTCCATACTATACCTAAAAGGTCAAGATGGGTTAAGGGTTCTACGACTTCTGAGCTTTGCGGGATCCCAGATCAAAAGCAGCACGTCTTCTCGATTGCTCGATTAACAAATACTACAGTCAAAGGGGCCTCCACTGAGTGGAGGATCTCATGTCTCCTTTTTAGGAATTACTCCCTCAAAGTTAACATGACTATACCGTCCCTCCTATCTTAAGTTTTCCCAAGTTCGGGTATAGGACTTATAAGAGATCACCAAGCACCCTGAAAACCAGAAAAATCCAGACATACATATATACAACAAATAATATAAAATGAATAATAGCATATACACAGACAAAAAAAGATAGGCTCAAGCCACTTTAGAGATGTTATTCCCCAGTGAAGTCGCCAGTTTTCTATAGCGGTAGAAATGCTGAGACTAAGCCATTGGATTGACTTAACTCGTACAAATCAAATAAAAATTACCACTGTGATTTATTGTTTCCAAAGGAAATGGAAAAAGAGCAAATAAACCCAAAAAGAGGGGAGAATCTAGATACGGGGTTATTTATGCAAAGGGAAGGTATTAGCACCTTAAACATCTATGGTACTCCGCAAGAATCTCTTTAAAAATCTGTGCATTTTGGCTATAAAATGTGTATACAAAATAAGATGGTGGACATGAGAAAACAAGTATTTTTACAATTTTTTTCACCTGTCGCGATCTCGAACCTTTAGTCCCTTTGTACCACCTTTCGTGAAATAGGGGTTCAGGGTACTCGTAGTTCACCTCAAAAGTTTTAAAACACATGTGTGTTGGTCAATTTTAAGAGAAGAGACATCATCGTCATATCCGAGTGGAAAACATACTTGCTACCCATAATTATGAGAATGGAGCATTTGCATTATCTCAAAGTGGAGGATATAACTTGGATATAAAATCCATCACTCAAGACCCAAGTGGAAAATAGCTCTGTTCACTATATATCATTGAAGTATAGTAGCTTGCATCACTACAAGAATCAACAAGAGTCTAATCTTTTGAGAAAAGTTTTAAAGTAAAAATCCAAAGTGGCAAAATGGTTTGAATGAGGTTAATGGCTTTTAATCTTTCAAAAATGGTGTCAAAGTAAGATTAAATTGATCAATGTTTGATTAAGAAAATATTTTTGAAAATTCATGGACCTAAGTCCAAGTTTATTATGAAAGCGGTTCAAGTTATAAAACAAGAAGAGTTTTAAAAAGGATGGAGAAGATTTTTGAAATTATAGAAGATAGGAGGTGATGAAGGGACTATCCTATGTATACAAAGTAAAAGCTAAGGAAAAGAATGATCTAACCAACAAGAAGCAAACACTTTATATAATAGATCAAGGTAGAATTCCCATCCTTTGGATTGAAACCAAGCAAGCAAAAATACTAAACCTCTGAGGAATACCAAGCTTCAGATGAATTAAGAACCAAGAAAAGTCTTCATTGACAAAAATTGGCCAGAGTAACAACTGTATATAGAGGAATTCTCAATCACAGACAAAGCATGAAAATCAGAATAACATGAACACAAAAAAATTCAAACCAATGCCTTGGAGTAAACCCTAAGGATTTCAGAAGATCATCACAAAAATATATCAACCAAATATTACAGAGTTCCAAGGTCTCATGGCTTATAATCCTAAGTCTCAGGAATCCACAACTCCACAGCGTTAGGGATAGTAACCAAGTAGTCCAAATAGAAATAAGTCTTTTAAGGTTCAAGTTTATTATTAAGTGTATTAACAAATAAATAAATAAAGCTCAATTGAGAAAAGATGAAAAGGCAGAAAAATAAATGCTCAAGTGAGCAAAAAGAAAATATCATGAGATGTAAATGCTAAAAAATAAATGGTACATAAAAGTAAAGGCAGAAAATAAAGATATAAAGTAAAGTTAATTGTTAGTGAATTAGAAGTTAGAGGTTAAGTATAACAAAAGGTTAGTTGAATGAATATCTTGAAGCTTGATTTTGAAAACTCATTAGAAGACTGATAAAATCAAAGCCTCTCAACAATAAGTTTCATTTACTTTTTGTCAAGTATATCATTTATTTCAAGTGCTCAAAGCCAACACATATGACCAACGATAATTGAAGATCAAACTTAGGCCAAAGTTGATGAAGGCTTGTTAGATGATTGGTAAGACCAAGCCTCCTAACAAAAATCTTCAAAGGTTTTAAACCAAAATCCAATAATCATAAAGTTTGGGCCACAAATGATCATTTTTTGAATTGGGACAAATTTAGCGCTATGTTAAGCAATCTTAAGTGGACTTATAAAGAAGTCACACCTATTTTAAGACCGGTCAATAGCAATCTATGTACCATACATGTTAGAGAAATAATATGTAGATCATTATCCAAAAACATATAGCACAAGTAAAAATAAGAAAGGAATAAGATGAAGAGGAAGATGAATGATAATGTAACCAATGTATCAGATGGAACCAGGGTTTCAAATATCGTCAACATCATTAATCCATTTTGGTGTATTTGGTTTTTTAATCTATCAACGCCCAAGATCCAATGAGGTCGAGGAACGTGTCCCAAAATAGCACTCAAGTGTCTCCAAATTAGAACCAATCACAAAAATAATAAAATATAATTAATAAAAGGCAATATTTAAATGACTAATAAAAAGGAAGTAATTGGTAAAATATACAAAGTGTATTAAAATACCAATAAAAATCCTTAAAAAATATCAAAGCTCAAACACGAGTTAACAAGTGTTGACAAATTTTTAGAATTTTTAAAAGTCAGGAACTATTTTTTAAAATACAAAACTTAATCAAAATAAACCAAAGATCACAAAAAATAGTAAAATTAGAAATAAAAATTAAACAAGGTCGCCAATATTTGTCAAAATACCATTAGATCCTTCCCTAATATTTTCAGAATTTTAAAAGATCAAAAAGTATTTTTAAATAATTAAACAAATCAAAAGAAAGAGAAAAATCGTAAGAAATGTCAAATCATAAAATAAAATTTTGAAAAAATAAAAATCATAAAGAGAAAAATAAAAAGTAATTTTGATAATTTTTTCATAATTTTAGAAGTTGAAATCATTTTTTAAAGTTGAAAACAATTAAAACAAAAATCAGAAAACTAAAATAAAATACTAAATAATGGAAAGTAATCAGATCCAAGGGCCAACGTGTCAGCAAACGGTGGGGTTTTCTAGATTTAATATATCCAATCAATTATTAAAAGAAAAGAAAATCATAAATAACATAATACATTGGATTTGTTTCATTAGTTGACGTGGCCAATCTAACGATCCGTAGCAAGCACGCACGGTAGGGACGAGTCAAAGCACCACACATAATTCTTTGAAATTCAAACATATCGTGGAAAGGGATGTGTCACGATTCTATTGGTTGATGGAAGACGAAGCATCATCTTCAACCTCCAGATTTTTCCAGAAATCGTGATTTAACAAACTGTAAAATTAGGCTTGTACACCAGTATCATTGCATTCGTCTTTTCAGCACGAATTCAACCGTGTCCTCGCACCAAATTTATATTAACTGTAGCTTAATTGATTTAAGTAAAACGAGAGAAACTTGAAAACCTAAAAAACTTAAAACATATGCATCAAATTGATGAATTGTTTAATATTAAGCTAACAACAAGCATCAGTGAACGACATAGATCACTCCAGTAATTTGAGTTAGAAGATTTGATGCCTTAAACTACCAGAGTGAAGTCTGAGAAATTTTCTCTGAAAAGTGACTTGGTTAGTATGATTTTGAGCACTTCAAGGCTTGGTTCTTGTTCTGTTAGCTTCAATGGAGTTTAAGGATGAATAATCAATCAAGAAATTAGAGTTGGAAGTGAAGAAAATGAGAAATCGAAAACTCAAAAAAGAGAGAGATGGAAGAAGATTGGAAGAGCATTTTTGGCTATCAAACTTGGAAAAATGATGTAAAGTGGGTGTTTATTTATAGGAAAAGTGAATGGTGATGAGGCTTGAGAGAAATGTTGATTGATTCGTGCAAAGCGAGATGGTTGTGATCATGCCAAACATGTGACTTGAAATGCATCAAAACCACCTCACACCAAGTGCAATTCTCATTAAAAATCACTGAACAATTAGTTAAACATGTTTAGTAACTAAACTTTGATTAATTTGACATGTAATCCATGTTTACTCATAGTAAAAATTCTGACTCGAAGCAAAGAAATAGATTCCATGGAGCTAACTTCAACAATGCATATCTCTATACTCAGGGACCTTTATGATGAAATCTTGGATTCTTTAGAAAGCTTAATGATCAAGCTTGACAATGTGCTTTGATAGTTTTCATTTGGATGCTTGAGCAAGTCAACAACTACATGCTTTAAAACGTGAGTAAATGGGTCGACCTGAAATATGGATGTGTCGACACATAAAATAAGAATTTCTTCAATTTCATAAATCGTTTAGTATGTGTCTGCATGTATGATACATGTGTCGACCTGTGACTTAAAGAAGCTCATAGGATTTAAAATGCAGTTACATGTGTCGACTTGAAACTCGGATGTGTCGACACGTGCAAGATAAAAATGTGCAGAAAATGTTTTTCAATGAGCTTGGTCAATTTCAAAGTGCTTTTTGATTATTCCTAAGACCTATGATGCAGAGGAGTGCCACAAGACAAAGATATGAAATTAATTTTACCATCGTGCCATCTTTTCCGATTTTTCCATCATGCAAAGCACTGCATATTGAAGTTATACTCACAAACACCCCCTTTTTGATGATGGCAAAACTTTTGATGATGCATTAAAAATGCCCCCACTATATTTATGCTTCCTATCTTCATCTCGCATATGCTTCTCCACCTTTGACAAGATCAAAAAGAAGATAACAACCAATTAGAAGTACCAAAGTTTCCAAACAATTAGAAAATACCAAACAGAGGCAAATTTTGCATATAAGAGAAACAATTACATATCTCTCTATATATGTAATGATGCAAACTTTTAAATAACGGACATCCACATCATAACAAATGTAATGTAATGAAAATTAATTAAAGTTAATTTGAGCGTCATGATTTTATAACGTTCCATAATGGAACTCCCGATATTGTACACGCATGTGCCAACCATAACAATAATATAATATCACTACTAACACCAAAATGAAAATGTTTTTATTAAACAAAGTAATTATGACAACATGAATATTACATTGCAAAATAATATAAAGGAAATAACCCCAACACTTGCTTGCATATTGATAACAAATCTATACAAATATGAAAGAATTAATACATGAAGTCATTGTAAGCATATAGAACAAGAACACACAATGGTTGTTGAACGAAAAATTTAGGAAATGAACATTCATGGTTTTCATCATTTGAAATTATATGAAGAATTTTTGAAAGAATCCTAGGAATATGCATTAAGCCAAAGCTTACGTTCAAGGAGAAATTAAAACGATATTACCTTATTCTTGAAGGATTAGAAGTTGCACTCACCAAACATAACACACCCAAAAACAAAGTTAGAGTTAATAATTGAAGTGCAATTAATGAGAGAGAACTAGGAAAAATTTGAGATAACAATTATTCCCAACTCTATGCGTATGTTAACAAAAGATTCAGTTGCGAGTGGTTTAGTGAAAATATCAGCAAGTTGATTTTTACTATCAACATGCTCAAACGCAACATCCCCTTTTTCAACATGATCACGAAGAAAGTGGTGACATATCTCAATGTGTTTAGTCCTTGAATGTAGAACCTTATTTTTGGTTAGATTTATTGCACTAGTGTTGTCGCACATGATAGGATAACGTGATAGTTTAATATCAAAGTCCAATAGTTTTTGTTTGAGCCATAATATTTATCCACTAGTACTTTTCCTAAGTAATTTGCAATCGGAAAAATCGAATTGGAGTAACCAACCACATTACAATCGTTTCCCTTGGAATACCAAAGCCTGAATTTTGAGGTACCAATGAGGTATCTAAAGATTCATTTTACAACCTTTAAATGAGATTCCTTGGGAACCGCTTGATATTGTGCACACATACAAAAACTAAACATAATATCAGGACGACATGCTATAAGATAAAGAAGAGAACCAATCATACCTCTATACCTTTTTACCTCAACATCCTTACCTTTCTCATCCTTGTCTAGATTGTCGTTTGTTGCCATGGGAGTTTCAATCTCCTTAGCACCGTTCATTCTGAATCTCTTAAGTAATTCAAGACAGTACTTGGTTTGACATACAAACGTTCCTTCATCGAGTTGATTAATTTGTAGCTCGAGAAAGTAGTTTAACTCCTCCATTAGGATCATTTTAAACTCTCCCTACATAAGCTTAGAGAACTCTTTGACAAGATGCATATTAGTAGATCCAAAAATGATATCATCTACATAAATTTGAACTAATAAAATATGCTTTCCTTGATGTATAATAAAGAGAGTAGTGTCAACTTTCCCTCTAGAGTATCCTTGTTCAAGCGAAAATTTTCTAAGTCTATCTACCATGCCCTAGGGGCTTATTTACGACTGTATAATGTGCGTTTAAGCTTGAAAACATGATTAGGAAACTCATCATTTTCAAAACCTGGAGGTTGAGAAACATACACCTCTTCATTTATGTATCCATTAAGGAATGCACTTTTTACGTCCATTTGAAATAATTTGAAATTCTTAGAGCAAGCATAATCTAATAGAAGGCATATAGCCTCAAGTCGGGCCACCAGAGCATAAGTCTCCTCATAGTAAATTCCTTCCTCTTGGTTATATCCTTGAGCCACAAGACGGGCCTCATTTCTTGTTATCGCACCATGTTTGTCAAGCGTATTCCTAAATACCCATTGAGTGCATATGATTTGATGATTTGTAGGACGAGGGACAAGATCCTAAACGTCATTTCTTTCAAATTGGTTTAACTCTTCTTGCATGGAAATAAGCTAATTCTCATTAAGTAAAGCATCATTAGTCTTTTTAGGTTCAACTTGTGATACATAAGCATGATGGCAATAAATACTACTTATTTTAGAATGAGTTGTTACCCCCTTTTTGATATCACCTATAATGTTGCCAACAGGATGATCGTTGGATGTTCTCCACTCCAAAGGAAGATCATCATTTTATGCATGACCTTTATCATGTTTCTTTTCTTGGGTGTTATCTTCGTCCTCCTCAATCTCCACCACTTTATGTTAATCAACTCCTTCACCGGTGTCTTTGAGTATATCTTCTGTGGATGCACCTACACAATGAAAAGAACTACATTTCGCAACACTATTTGGGGAAGTCTCATCAAAAGTAATATGAACGGACTCTTCAATAATATATAATCTCATGTTATAAACTCTATATGCTTTATTCGGTTGAGAGTATCTGAGAAAAATACCTTCATCGACTTTCGCATCAAATTTTCCAAGATTGTCTTTTCCATTATTTAAAATAAAACATTTACATCCAAAGACATGAAGATGAGATAAATTTGGTTTTCTACATTTCAAAAGTTCATAAGGAGTTTTGTCAAGAATTGGACAGATAATTATCCTATTCAAGACATAACATGCCGTGCTAATTGCATCAGCCCAAAAATATTTTGGTAGACCAGGATCATTGAATGTTGTTCTTGCCAACTCCGCTAAAATGTGATTTTTCCTCTCAACAACACCATTTTGTTGCGGAGTTCTAGGAGCTGAAAAGTTATGTTCAATACCAAATTTATCACAAAATTCTTCAAAGAGATTGTTTTCAAATTCACCTTCATGATCTCTTCGAATAGAAAACTCAAATCAACAATCCAATTATTTATTGTTTGAACACAATCACTTTGCAATTTATTTACAAGGCTAAATAATCAAAGTACTAACTTGATCATTTTATCAAACACTTGTCTTGCAAGTGAATTTTCAGAATTTCTCTTTGAGTGTGTTGATATACAAAACCAGTTATAATCAAAATTGATTATAAGCTATATCCACGCCTATTTCAATAACATATTTTGAGAGAAAAATTCTTACAATTCAATTACTATCACAATGCTAATTGATAAAAAAAATATTGATGAAATTAAAAGCAAGTAAAAGCGGAAAAGTAAAAACACATAAGGAGTTTGTCTACAAAGTTCCCCACTGTCGTCTTTGTGGGGGGTACGTCTGCACCTAATTCCATTGGAACTAGGATAATTCTTATATGCAAAATGTTTAATACAATGAAAGAGTAAGAAACAATAATACAAAATTCTCAAATTTGGTGTTGATGCTCCTTCTTCGAACCATTAATCTTAAGAAATATCAAATCAACCGATAGATGCAACCTATTCGCCGCTTAAGCTACTTCCTTAAAATGATTTCAAACACCCCAAGGTTCCTTGCAAAGATTTCAACCACTCCAAGGGATTTTTCACTCGAGTAAATCAGATTACACACGATCAACACAAGATCACGGATTCTATCATCCAATTCTTGCTACTTCCTTAAAAAGATAACCACTCTAAGGTTCCTTGAAAATATTTCAAACACTCCAAGGTATTTTTCACATAGATAATTCCTTCTCGCACGATCTTGCATAAAAACCCCTAATTCAACAAATGATATTGGAGGACAAACCCGATGGTTTTTTCGGATGAAGACCCCTTCAAGAACTCAACCCAAACCAATTGAAAATCTTCAATTATTCTTCTAGATGGCACCCCGACGGAACATCATCACAATGTAATGTTGGTGTGTATGCATAGATTGGAAGGTTAAAGATGAAGAGAAAAAGTAGGTTGATTTTATGGTATCATCAAGTTAGAAATGATGCATGAATGGGTATTTATAGTTTGGAAAAGTTTAGGGCAAAAAGGACAAATTCAGAATAAATGAAAATGAAAATTTGACCAAAACAAAATTATGTGTCGACCTCAAAGTCATATGTGTCGACACATACTGTATAAAAAAGCTGTATATGTCAACCTGAAGGACTCAATGTATCAACCTAAGCAGGTTAGTAGCTACATGCTTTAAAACATGAGTAAATGTGTTGACCGAAAATATAGATGCGTCGACACATAAAATAAGAATTTCTTCAATTTTAGAAATCTTTCAGTATGTATCGACCTCTATGATGCATGTGTCGACCTGTGACTTACAGAAGCTCATAGGCTTTAAAACGCAGTTACAAGTGTCGACCTGAAACTCAAATATGTCGACACATGCAAGATAATAATATGCAGAAAATGTTTTTCAATGAGCTTGGTCAATTTCAAAGTGTTTTTTGATGATTCCTAAGACCTATGATGCAGTGGAGTGCCACAAGACAAAGAGATGTAATTAATTTTACTGTCATGCCATATTTTCCGGTTTTAACATCATGCAAAACACTGTATATTAAAGTTGTACTCATAGTTTTTTTATTTTGAATTTGAAGTGGATTTTGGTTAAATTTTGCACTGACAAGGAAAACTGAATGGTAACTGTGATTTCACTTTTGGATGTATCAAGTCATGGTTGTGGGTCCAACTTGATTGTTTTCACCTATTTTGGATAGTAAATCATATAATAATAATACTAAAAAATGGAAATTGGTTATTAATCTAATGAATTAATATTAACATGCAAACAAACTAAAAAGGATAAAAAATTGAATTAAAGGATTTAGAAAATATTTTATATTGAGAAAAATTGATTTAATTTTTAATAATAATTCAATCTAAAAATATATTCCAAATTGAATATATATTTAAATCTAAACCAAAAACTAATATTGGAATAAAAAAAGAAATTAAAATCAATATGAAAATGACTATATTTTTTATAGATTTTTTTTAATAAATAAAATCCTAATAAGCATAAAAACCTGAATTTGGACTTCATGAACTTGACATAAGAAGCTTTGAAGCTTGGCATGATGATCTTGAATCATAATGAAAGAAGAAGTTCCCAATGATCAATGATCACAAACATTGCTTCCTCAAACCAAGATTGATGAAGGAATACATCGAATAACCCGTGATTGAATATGGAACCTCAAAGCCCATAAAAACCCTAATTCTAAACCCCACTGCTTGGTGAAGAATCTGAGAAATCATACTTTATTGATATGTAAACCTCAAACCCAAAAGAAAACCATGACTTGCACGATTATTGATCTTTTGAACCTCAGGTGCCTTGTTGAATGAATGAGAGCTATGCAAATTTCTTAATTATATGCAAATGGCATGTTACACATAAGCCATATAAAAGCAAACTCAGGGGGGGAAATGTTGGGGTGCAACAGCTGCCCCTATTTAATTATCTTAAACTTGAAGGTGAGATTGGCGCTAGCTTTCGAACGTTCGAGGCAGAAGAAGATTAAATACCAAAAGAACTATAAAAAATGCACTCTGAAGAGAAAGGTATAATTTTTTCTTTTTGTATGTCTCCACTAACAAGCTTTGTCATGTAATAAATTGATATTCCCGCAAGATCTTCACAAAGGAAAGAGAGTTTGTGTTGCATATCTGTAAAAGGCTAATGAAAGATGGAAAGGATGGTTAACCAATCGCTCTTGTAAAAGGAAAAGTTTAACTCCGATGGGGAATAAGACTTCTCGCGCACATGGCAGAGAATAGACACAGTGGGGATTTATGAATGAAAGACATTAGAAAAGATAACGAGAAGTTAAAAAATGACTGTTGGGGGAGTATATGATTAACATATACAACTGGGGGGTTCTAAGCTCACGACTCGGGAATTGGTAACAACAAAAGGTTGGAAAAGAAACAAACTAACAACTCGGGGATTGGAAACTCGCGACTCAGGGATTGAAGAAGAAACAAACTAATAACTCAAAGGTGGAAACTCACGACTCAAAAATCACAGAAGAAACAAAACTGACAACTAGAGGGTTGGAAACTCGTGACTCATGGATCAGACAAGAAAAAAACTGACAACTTGAGGGTTGGAAGCTCGTGACTCAGGGCTGAAGAAGAAACAAAACTGACAACTCGATGCTTGGAAATTCACGACTCAGGGATCAGAGAAGAAACAAACTGAGAACTCGAGGGTTGGAAACTCGCGACTCAGGGATTATAGAAGAAAAAATCTGACAACTTGAGGTTTGAAATGTCGCGACTGAAGGATCGGCGAAGAAACAAAATGACAACTTGGGTGTTGAAAACTCGTGAATCAGGGAACAGAGAAGAAACAAACTTAAAATCAGGGGTTGAAAACTCGCGACTTAGGAATCAGAGAAGAAACAAATCCCTCATGTGTAAGGTAGTGAGGGGACTTACAAAAGGTAAGCAACATCTAAGATTAGTTATCTGCATAAAACAAAAGAACTACATGATCACTCAGGCCAAAACAAGTTGTAATTCTTCAAGATTGACAATCATCTAAATTACCACACACAAAGTATGGATGTTTATACATTTTATTAGAAAGACAGGTGTTGTACCCCAAAATTTTCCCTCCAATTTTCTTCAAGATATCTCCTCATGCTCCTAGGGTTTTCAATTGCTCAAGGCTACCCAAGGTTGGATCAGACAAACCCTTCTCCTATGAAGTTGACCTACAACAAGGGTTTCACTTTTCTCAAGGAAGATTGAGCTTATAATTCCTCAAGTGGATTCTATAGTTTCTCATATTCTCTAATAATTCTCATGCCAAGTTTCAAGCCTTGCATCACAATTTTGCTCAGTCAATTGCTCAGATGACTGAAAAGTAACTCTATTGGCTAAAAAGTCAACTATGGTCAACATACAGTCAAACTTCAAGATTTTTGGTCAACATAAAGATTTTGAATCCACATTCATCATTTTATCAAGGGTCGATCATGATTCATCAAGGAAAATCTCAATTCATCAAAAGTCAAAAGTTGCTAAATCAGGATTTTCTTAAGGAGAAGTCAACTGAACTTTGACCAAGCATAATATTCACATACTTTATCATATTTATCTAAACCAAAGCTCATTATGAAGGAACTTCAATTCTCTACAACTTTGTATCTCTAAGTCCAAGTCTAAAAAATTCTTCATTTGAGAGATATGGGCCAAAACATTATAGGTCATTTCAAAAGCAACAAAAAGACACTTTTTGTCAAGGAAACTTAAATCAAGATAATGTCTTCAAATGAAAAAATCATCAACATAGAGATCATTGAGCACATCTTGAGCTTTCCAAAAATTCCAAGATCACATTCATATGATGAAAACTGAGAGAGTTATGATTGGTACGAGTTCGGAAATTTTGAGAAAATGCATGAAACTTAAATTGGTCAAACTTGAATTTTTGGGCTAATGGGCTTACGTTTCAAAGTCCAAAAGTGTCTTGTAAGTTACAGTGAACCGCTGAATCACTTCATACACCCCTTTTATTTTTATTCCATTTATCAAAAACTAGGGCAAACTACAAACCCTAGTTGCAGCCTCTCTCCAAGCAAGCCAATCATTCCAAGCGATTCCTGAAGCATTGTAAGGTAAGAATTGATCAATCTTGATGATCTAAAGGGCTTGAAATACATTAATAAGCATCACCGATTGTCATTATTACATGAAATTCACATTTTTGTTTTCTTTGTGCTTTGATCGAAACTAACCTTACTAATATGCTTCGGAGATGTCAATGTGCAGGATAGACCCATCGCATGACCCCCATTAAGCTATAATCATTGGCTTCCATGTTTGCACGGTTTGATAGTGTTTACGTCATATCTATTTGTACAAGGAGAATTAGACAAAACCAATGCCTCCATTGAATTCACAATTCCCAAATTAAGGGGGTAGGATACCTCTGGATCACTGACTTCTCTTATTTTGCAGTAATGAAAATCGAGCTCGCTGGAGAAGACGACTGGAGCTAGGGCTCGGGTGCTTCTCCGACCTAATCCATTAACTTTGTTTTATATTTATTTATTTCCAGTGATATACCAGATAACATAGCCACCCCAGTGGCAAGCACACACATGTTAAGGCATTACTCTCTCAGGGCGTGGGTACGATCCTCGCCTTTTGTGTTTTTTCATGTTTTACTATACTTTGTGCAGCGCGCTTCTTAATAACACCAAAGCAAGGTTGGCGCAGTGGTAAACTATGCAAGGCAGGAGGCAAAGGGTGTGGGTTCAACACCCACCCCTGGCAGTTTTCATCATTTTTTTGGTTTCTAACCCTTTTCCATTGATTTTTCTTCCCCTATGTATTTTTTACTAACATTAATTCTTTTCCCCTAAACCCTATTTTTCACTTAACCATTAAAAACAAAACCCTTTTTTTAAACCCTAATTAATTAGGTTTTAGGTTTTTAATTAACTTTTTTTCAAAATTAACTTCTTATTAATTAAAATTAATTAGATTTTTAGGTTTATTTAATTAATTATCATAAATCATTCTTTTCATAAAAAATCACCAAAAACATTTTCTTTCTTATTTTCATCTTATTTTTTATTTTCCTAGATAAAGTGTATTGGGCGCGTTCAATTATAATATTTTAGCTTTATTTTTTTATGCATTTTATTATTATGTACCTGCTCCTAGTATGTAATAGATGTAGGTTTTATTTTCTGTACCTCTATTATGTAACTTCCCCAAAGCTCTGTAATAGTTTAGGGTTTACATTTCTGCCTTTATCTATTGTTACTATATTTTTTATGCTATTGCTTAGTAACTAGGGTTTGTATGGAAAGATAAAACCAAACGCTAGAAAACTTAACTTCAAAGATAAATAACTGAAATAATACACTTGCACACTTGCACCTCTAGGGTAGCCTCTCTTTGTTGCCTTCAGAATAAACGGTCAATTAAGGTTCTCGAAAGTGGGGATTCTTTAGCAAAGACCCTCGAATAAAAGATCATAGTCCCTCGATGACCCTTCGATGTTGCCTTTCAAAAATTGATCTTGTCACTTACGAAATTTCTAAAGTGTCCTTACTAGTTTCCTTCGATGACCGTATGATGACCCTTCTCCTATCCCTTCACATCCAACGGATAGGGCTTCCTACTAACTAATGGTACATATAACACTTCCTAAAGGAGAAGGAAAAGTATAAGAACGACCTTTAGTGGGTAGAAACTTTTAATCGCTTGCTCACAAATTTTACAAACAAAACATTCTCACACTACACTTTTAATAAATATTTTCAAAATGAATTGTATAAACTCTTGAGGAATTATACAAGAGTTATTACAAAGTTTGCCTTACATTGGCATGTTTTAAAATATTTTAAAAATACACACACAAAGTATTTTTTCAAAGTGAGCTAAGCGTTTAAGAGCCCGTAGATAACTACGGATGAAAAGGGTGCTAACACCTTCCATTTTCATAACCTACCCCTGAACTCAAAATCTATCAAGGTCTTTCCTGTTCTTTTCACCCTTTCCTTGTTAGATAAAACAAAAGTCGGTGGTGATTCTTTCTATCTACAACATTTGCGATAAAATACAAAACAAGTCAGTTCTCCCATCATAATACAGAACTCGCGACTATACTGGGGAGATACTTAAAAAAGAGGGGTTACCTTAGAGTCTTAGATCACTTTACTTGCTTTATTTGTCTGTGTTGTTTTCTTTATCTTTGAGAGTTGGTCGGGTTCATTTTCTTGTGAAGATCCTACACCCGGATCAAGGGATACCTTAGGTAAGTAGCAATATGTTGTATCCCAATTTTTGCCCCTAAGATCCCTCTATCACATCACATCAATTCAATAACAACAAGATATCACTGGGGTTTGGCTCTTCTCCTTATCTTTATGTTTTTCTCATGGGGAATCACCAAGAACCTTGACTTGTATTTTGTGATTATCTATGTTTTGTAATGATTAACTTTTAAGTAACAAATACAAGGAATGCTTGCCCTAATTGATGAAGTTGTAGGTGAAAGCATAATACATCCCATCAAGTTGATCTATAGGTTCATGAGTTCATTTTTGTGCCTTCTTCAAAAAAGCTTTGTTGATGTTCAAGCTTCACTATTGAAGATATTTTGAAATAACATCATGACAAAGTCTATTATGATTCATCATTCCTCAAGTTGTCAAATATAATTCAAAGGTACAAGGGTTGATTGAAGAAGTTTGACATAGTTGTACAAGTCTTTGTTTCCATTGATCACAAGTGCATATCTCCTTAAATTCTTAAGATTTGGAAGTGGTGTTGGTTTCTATGGTTTCTCCTTACCATTATCAACAACTTTTATTTACATGACAAAAGTATTTATGCAAGAAAGTTGATCAAAATTAGAAAGGCTTCCCAAAGCATTTTGTTTCTCTAGGAGCTTTGGTTTTAAATTTCAAAGTGGTATATATTTCTCATCTTTTGGTATTTTTGATTGAGTCAAAAGACATACTTCTCTTTAAAGGGTTATTATCAATTCACTTCAAAAGTTTCAAGAAAATTTTGTGTGGAAGAAACTTAATGATGAAGAAAGATTATAAGTCCTGCAGATGAACCCTCAAATTCCATTAGGTGATTTTAAAAGATCATAACTTGATAAATTGTTATCACCTTGAGCCCATTCATTTTACACATTGATCTTAGAGATTTGAACTTCAACCTTTATTTTAAGTTAAATATGTGAAAATGGATGGAAGATGCCCTAAGGATGCAAAACATTATAGGTCATTTTATGAATTTTTGCCAATTTCAACAAGTCATAACTTCCTCAATTTTTGGAGATTTTGAATAGTTCAAGTCTTAATATTCCATTCAAGATGTCTAATTCATGCCATCTTTTTTGATAAAGAGCAAATTTCAAGTGGAAGGCTATGTTTGGGTGCAAGAGATTATAAGTCATTTTCGAAGAAAAACTTCGAAATTTTCTAAGTATAGAAAGTCAACCTCTTTTTCTCAACTTTGACTCATCACAACTTTCAGCTCAAGTATCCATTTGATCCCATTCTTTTCACATTGTAAAGCGTGTAATATCATCTTTCTAAAGCTTCGAGAATCATGTCCTAAGACCCCTTGAGTTGAGAACGCCATTGATTTGTATTTGGTAACTTGAAATTGAAGTTTCTCCAAAACTCCGAATTTGAAATCCTTGTTTTGGCTTATAAACACAAAATTACTCCGTGTTTTTTCTTCTAATCATGTTTAGTGAACCTCCAGAATTGATTAGCACCTCAAAACGCAAAGAATAGTTGAGTTTTGATGAAAATCAAGTCACACTTCACTAGTGCTCGACCTCCATCCGATTTCCCTCCAAACTTCATTTTTCCCTCCAATTCTCCATCCCATTCAACCCCCTATAGATAGAGGACCTTATTCCATACGTTTACACGAGCTTTGAGAGCAAAACACACCCTGCCAAAACATCATTCAAGCTCCAAATTTTTGAAATCGGTTTCTGAATTTCAAGCTTCCTTCTCTAAATTTCTGTTCACGTTCATCATCCTCCATCATCACACAACCTCTCCAGCACTTGAACCAAGTAAATCAAGCCACATTTCAAGCTACACAAGTTCAATTTCAGAGCTCCATTGTTGAACTTCGTTTAGGTGGAATTCTTAACCATTTGGATCCAAATGAAGCACTAACTTACTCTACTCATCCTTCTGATTGTCTTACTTCTTACAATTTTTAAAATCATTGAGAGTTGAGTGATAAATCTCAACCTAATTATGCTTGCTATTTTCTGTGTTTTTTATCCATAACTCTTTGCACACTTTACATAAATTGCGTGAGGGGGGGGGGGGGGGGGGGGGGGTTAGGATCGTCTTGAAGAGATGAATCCAATGATGTTAGTATGAGTTTCTAACTTTTCAGTTTGAAGAAACTCACAAAATCCCAATTGCAAGGTGTCTAGAGGTTGAAGATGATGACATGTCTCATCTCAACCAATGAGAGAGCATGCTAATTGTTTTATTTTTATTGGTTGGTTTTTTTGATCCAGTGTGGTTTTAATAAGGTCCATATCAAGCACAACACGTCTGGTCCACTTGATCAACTTACTAACACGTTTTGACTCTGATCTGATGGTCCACATCTTTTTGGTTTATTTTTATTTTCTGATTTATATTTTAATTGTTTTAAATTTCAAAAATTATGAAAAAAAAATACAAAAATACCTTAATTTATTTATGAATTTATGAATATTTTTTCATATTTTTATTTTAAAGTCTGATATTTTTCATAATTTTTGCTTTGTTTGCTTTATTTTAATTGTTTAAAAAATACTTTCTGACATTTTTAAATTCTGATTTTTTTTATAAAAATCATTTTCGTTGCTTCCGACCTTTTGAATTTTTTGTGGAATTTTATCTTAATTTTTACTATTTTTGATCTTTTTTTATTTATTTATTTGAGCAATTTAAATTAGCTTAAAAATATTTTCCGACTTTAAAAAATCACCAAAATAATTATATAAATGTTTGAGCTCATTTTATATTTTTCTATGGTCTTATTTATTTTTTCTTGATTATTTTGAATGCAATTTTATTTTTTATATATATTATGGCTGATCTTGGACTATGAAATTTGGATCATAAACTTTATTAACATCATTAGATCCATGGTGTTCAGTCTAACTCGATAAAAATGAATAAATAATTTTATTAATAGTTTGATTAAATTTTTAGTTCAAATGTGGTTTATTCCTCACCCCATCCCTCTTCATCGTATCTCATTCTTATTGCACTAAATGTTATTGGAGCATGATTTCCATATCATGTCTCAAAACTTATGGTACATATATTTCTATTGATCGGCCTCAAAATAGGTGTGACTTCTATATAAGTCCACTTATGATTACTTAACATAACACTAAATTTTGTCCCGATTTGAGAAAATGATCATTCGTTGCCTAAACCTATGTTTACAAGCCCAAGTATGTTAATTTAAACCATTTGATCCAATAACATTGAGATTCATTGTTAGGAGGATTTGGTCCTACCAATCCTCTAATGAATTTTCATCAAATATGGTCAAAGTGGATCACTTAAACATCATTGATCATTTAATGATGCCCTGAGAATTCTTAAATGAATGATATACTTGACAAAAAGCAAATGCAACTTGTTGTTGAGAGGCTTTGGTCCTACCAATACTCTAATGAGTTTCAAATGCAAGATTCAAGATGGTCATTCATCTAACCAGAAATTTCTAACAATTGACTTTATTTCACACTTTTACTTTATGCCTTTACTTTAAGCACATTTATTTTAGCATTTACATTTCATGCTATTTTCATCTTTGCTCACTTGAGCAGTTACTTTTATGTCATTATTATTTTGCTCATTTGAGCTTTTCATTTCTGTTTTGAAGATACTTAATAATCAAACTTGAACCATAAAATCTTTGATGTTACTTGGACTACTTGGTTACTATCCTTTGCATTTTGGAGACATGGACTTCTTGGATTTAAGATTAGAGACCTTGACCTATCTTTGAGACCTGGTGACCTGAATTGTTATTTTTTATGGATTCCTTGGGGTTTACCTCAAGACATTGGGTTGTTTGTTTATTTTGTGTGTATGTTATTGTGATTACATGCTTAGTCTGTGATTTGGAATTCATATGTATACAATTGTTACTCTGCTCAATTTTTGTGAAGACTTAAAACAAATGGAGCTTAGTTTTCTAAGAGGTTTTTTTTGTAATTGTTTGTTTGGATTCAAATCCAAAGGATGAGATTCTACATTTACTCATTGTGTCAAGTGTTGGCTTCTTGTTGGTTATATGGTTCTTTTCCCTAAATTTCACATTATGCTTTAGGATAGTCCCTTCATCTCCTCCCATCTTCTTTAATTTCAAAATCTTATCCCTCTTTTTGAAAATCCTTCTTGTTTTAAAACTTGAACCACTTTCATATTAAACTTGGACTTAGGTCCATGCAATTTCAAAATACTCTCTTAATCAAAATTTAAACAATTTAACAATACTTTGACATTTTTGTGAGAAGACTAAAAGTCAATCAATCCCATTCAAACCATTTTTCCACTTTGACTTTTTACCTTAAAACTTTTCTCAAAAGATGAGACTCTTGCCAATCCTTGTAGTGATGCAAACAACTATACTTCTACAATATGTAGTGAAGTGAGATATTTTCCACTCGGGTGTTAAGCGAGGGTTTATTGATTCTAAAATACAAGCTATATCCTCCACTTTGAGATGACACAAATTCTCCTTTCACATAATTGTGGAGAGTAAGTATGTTTTTCAACTCGGACACTGATAATGACGTCTTATCTCTTAAACTTAATCAACACACTTGTTTTTAAAATTTTTAAAGGTGAACTACGTGTATCCTGATCCCCTATTGCATGAAAGGTGGTACGTAGGCACTAAATATTCACAACCGCGACGGGTGCAAAATCATAAAAAATATACTTCTTTCCTCATCCCCACAATCCATTTTTGTATACAACATTTATAGCCAAAATAAACAAATTTTCAAAGAGGTTCCTATGGAGTACTGTAGATGTTTAGGGTGCTAATATCTTCCCTTTTCATAACCAACCCCCTTACCTAGATTCTCTCTCCCTCTTTTTGGGTTATTATCTCTTTTCTCATTCCTTTGGAAACAATAAAGCGCGGTGTCAATTTTTATTTTGATCTGTGCGAGTTAAGTCAATCCAATGGCTTAGTCTCAACATTTCTACCGATATAGAAAAATGGCGACTTCACTGGGGACAGATTGACCTCTTGTTGGTCCATACCTAAGTGGTTAAGCATATCTTTGTTTATTTGTGTATGTGCTATTATTTGTTTGTATATCATGTGTTGTACATGTTTGTCTGGATTTTCCTGGTTTTTCAGGGTGCTTGGTGATTTCTCATAAGTCCTATACCCGGACTTGGGAAAACTTAAGATAGGACGGGCGGTATTGTCATGTTAACTTCGAGGGAGTAATCCCTAAAAAGGAGACATGAGATCCCCCACTCAGTGGAGGCCCCTTTAACTGTAGTGTTGTTTACCGAGTAATCGGGAAGACGTGCTGCTTTTAACCTGGGAGCCTGCTAAAATTGAGGACCATAGAACCCCTAACCCATCTTGGCCTTTTATGTGTAGTGCAAAAACTATGACGGAGTAATTTGGAAGTAGTTGTCACGTGATACTATGCTTGGACGAGTTTTTCTTGAGAATATTACTAATTACCAAGTTAATCGGGAATTTAGTAATATCCAAAGGAAGGATGTAGACTCTGGGAACCTCTTAGAACCTTGTTCGACAGGTGATAAAATCTTAGATCATGCCTTATGGGTAGTACCTTCGACCCCATGCTCGTGACGTTGAACCTATGAACCCTATGTTTGTGATCTTGTGTGTGATTATTGCATCATGCATTCATGTACCCATGAGCATCTTCTAAAGACATTTTGTTTCAAGGGACTTAAAAGTTGGATCTTTGTGAATATTTCAGGTACTTTTTAACCATAGATTTCGAAAAGTGAAAGAATGGGAAATACAGTTTCAAAGATCCCAAGATAGATGAGTTGATGAGTCTGATTCTCGAGATCGAGAGTTCTATAAATTTTCAGAGGAAGTATGGATCCATCATTTCTCTTATGAAGCTCAGGATGAAGGAGGGCATTCTCTCGACTTTGGTCCAGTTCTATGATCCGATGTATCGATTCTTTAATTTTCTTGATTATTAGTTGATTCCTACATTAGAGGAGTACTCTTATTTGCTAGGTTTACCTATTACCAATCGTGTTCCTTTTACTGGATTGGAGGGGGAGCGAAAATCCCATGAGATTTCTGATTTGATCCATTTGGAAAAGTCTAAGGTTGAAGCCCACATGACTACCAAGGGAGGGATTAGAGGATTACTAACTCAGTTATTATTGGATAAAGCTCGCTACTTTTCTACGATGAAGAGTACAGTTGCTTTTGAGGCCATCTTTGCTCTACTTGCTTATGGGTTGTCCTTATTTCCCAACATAGATAAATTTATGGATATCAGTGCCATCAGAGTCTTTATGATTGGGAACACAGTCTATAGATTATTGGGTGATGCGTATTACTCTATTCATCTTCGAGATTCTTACCATGGAGCGATGATCATCTGTTGCACGCCTTTGTTGTATCAACAGTTTATTTCTCACTTGCCTAAGTCTGGTGCTTTCTGGGATGTTAGGATGGAACCTCGGTGGGCTCCAAAGATTATGGCCCTTACTCATTCAGATATTATTTGGTATCATCATGATTACCATAATATATATATTGTTGACAGTTGTGGTAGTTTCCCAAATGTACCTCTTCTTGGTACAAAGGGAGGAATTAACTACAACTCTGTTCTTGCACAACAACAGCTTGGATATTCGACGAGGGGTAAGCCAAATAATATTCCTTTGAGTGGTTTCTTCCTAAAAGAAGGAGAAGACCATAAGTAAGCTAGAGAGGATATTGTGAAGGCTTGGCGTCATATTCACAAGAAGGGTAGGAAAGACTTGGGACCTAGAGGGGCTGTTTCTTTAGAGCCTTATCTTCAGTGGGTATAAGTAAGAGCCATCTAATTGAAGATACCGTATTCCCATGAAGCACCCATTCCTGATATGTTTGTGAAGAGCACTCCTCCCCTATTGTATGATGTGGAAGAGCTTCAGCTTTCCTTAGTCAGGATGCAGTAGGAAATGGAAGCTTGGAAGAATAAGTGCCAAACTTTAGAGGTATCCTACCGAGTAGACTTGAAGGAGAAAGGCAACTTGATTGAGATTCTTGAGAGCCATGATATAGAGACAATAGAGAGGAAAGAGGATTTATTTTCCTCTATGCCTCAATTAGGCCTTAGTTGCTCACTTTTTGACTCTGATGATTGGAAGGAGGTCACCACCAGATATGCGGAAGAAAAAGCAGAGGTTGAAGGCTCAGATTGTGAGGCTCACAGGGAAGCGTCAGCGTGTAGAGTGATCTCCATCAGCTTTGCATTTATAGGATTTTAGACTTTATTTTCATCTTGTACTTGGGATTATTGAAACTTTTACTAAAAGTTGTAACCCATTTTGAAGTTATAAGATTTTTCAGCATTTTTAATGTGTTAGTACTTTGTTATTTGCAAATTGTCTATAAATCTTTGAGTTCCTAGAAATATTAATAATAAAATAATTCATGTGCATTGCATATCATGCATCATATTATACATACTTCTTGCACTATTTGTACATATACAAGTGTATTACTGAGCTTCTTTACTTCGCTTAGCAAGATGTCTCATCATTATAATACTCGGGCTAATTTCAAAAGGAAGATGGATAATCTAGAACAAGAGAATCACGAGCTGCACGAGGAAGTTTCAGCTCTAAAGGCCAGTATGGCCAATCTCACTGCTCTGATGTGAATGATATATGTTTAGTTCCAAATGTGAAAATACGTGTAAAGTTCAAAGTTCCATAGTTCGAAAAGTATAAGGGAAACACTTCCCCCTGTGCTCACTTAGTGATGTATGTGAGGAGAATGTCTACTCATACAGATGATCAGTGCCTGTTAATTCGTTTCTTTCAAGACAGTTTGATCGGTGCAGCGTTGAAATGGTACATGAGCCTGGACAGTGCCAATATTTATTCTTTCAACGACTTGGGTGAAGCTTTTATTACATATTACAAATACAATATGGACATGGCGCCTGATTGTGATCAAATCAGGGCCGCGGTCCAGAAGGACAAGGTGTCATTTAAAGAATATGCACAGAGATGGCGTGAAGTAGCCGCCCAGATGATTCCTTCAATGGAAGAAAAGAAGATGACAAATTTTTTTCTGAAGACTCTAGGTGCATTCTATTATGAAAGAATGGTGGCGAGTGCATCCAGTGATTTTACTGAAATGGTGGGAATGGGCGTCCATTTGGAAGAAGTCGTAAGAGAGGGTCGTCTAACAAAAGGTGAAAACTCCGGTAGTGTGAAGAAATCATCATATGGATTTGTTAAAAAAATAAGGAGAGATAAATTTTGTTATTCAATAGAGAAGGGTTAATCCTCCTATAAGAAATCACCAGCGCCATCAATAGATTGCCTCGGTAACTCCGGTTGTAAATGCAGCTCCAACTACAGTCGCTTATCAATGATCAGCCCCTCAAGGAAATCAAGGGCAAAATCAAAGGAGAGAGCCTTTTGACTCTATACCCATGAGCTATGTAGAGTTACTCCCAGCATTGATCTAGAAAAAGTTGGTCCAAACGAGGCCACCTCCTGCCATACCATCACCATTGCCTTGGCACTACAAGGCAAATTAGACGTGCGCTTTCCATCAGGGTGCACCAGGGCATAATATGGAAAAAGTTTATCCTCTGAAGTCCTAGATACAGAAGATGGTTAGATCTGTACTTTTGTCCTTCAAGGATATCAGTCCTAAACTAAAAGATAATCCTCTACCAAAGCATGGAGGAACAAATGTTGTTAACATGGTTGTGGTTGTCCAGGGGACTTCTATATTTATGATATTAACTTGCTCAGAGGAGACTTGGTAAAGATGAATGTTGACCTTTGCGAGTTTAGTTACAATACTCATGACCATGCTGGTTGTGGTATTTGTAGCACTGATATATAAGGTTGCGATAAGATAAAGGCTGATTTGCAAGATATGATCGATGAGGGCCTCATCCACATAATCAGGCCTAGGGAAGAATATGAGGAGAAAGTTAACATGGTCTTTGCATGTCCTGGAGAGTTCTGAATCTTTAATGTGGACCGTATGAATGATGATCTCGTGCAATTGCATGCTAGTTTCTGCCACATGGCTGGTCAAGTAGAACACCATTATGGATCTTTCCGAGTTTGCTACAGCGATTCCCGAGGATGTTCCATTGTAAGAAAAGGTATTCAGTTGTTATTAGATAATGGAACTATTAAGGTTTAAAGCCAAAGAGATGATTACCATGAGGTTAATGAAATTGAAGTTTGCTTGGTTGAGGGGGAATAGGACGATGAATATGCCTCTGCGGATGAATTCTTTTCCTCGGATGAGGATATGTTCTCTGACGATGATTATTTGATGTCCTATTTTTTTGAAGAAGGATTGAATGTAATTGTGCCTTGTTTCAATGATTTTGTCCCTGTTGAGATTGAATACTATAGAAAGCCAGTTGTTGCTCCATTGGTGATTTGTGTGTCGGGTCATGTCCCTTAAGAATCAGACAAAGTTGTACCACATAAGTACAATGCTACTATTTTAGAGGATGTTGTGGAAGTTCCCATCCAAACTTTGTCTACTATTGAGAATATTGCTGAGACTATTAGAGTGACCCGCAGTGGTCATGTATTCACACCAATTGTTCGAGGAAATGATAATGCTGGTAAGAAAGTTGTGGAAAGTGTTGAGAATAAGAAAATTGTAGGGGAGTCCAGTGGTGCTACACTGGAGAAAGATGTGGATGATATTTTAAATTTATCAAAATGAGCGACTACAGAATTATAGATCAACTATTGCAGACTCCTTCAAAGATATCTATCCTAACATTGTTGATGAATTATACTGCTCATAGAGAATATTTAATGCGAGTGTTGGACCAAGCCTTCGTGGAATATGATATGATATTAGATCAATTCATTAGTGTGGTAGGTAATATTACATCTTGTAATAACCTAAGCTTTTGCGATGATGAATTTTCGGACGAAGGGATGAATCACAATCTAGCTCTCAACATATCCATGAACTGTAAAAATGATTCATTGTCAAATGTGTTGATTGATAATGGGTATGCCTTAAATGTTATACCAAAGAGCATGCTGATGAAGTTGAAATATCAAGTGGCTCTCATGCGCCCAAGTGGTATAATTGTAAAAGCTTTCGATGGATCAAGGAAGTCTGTTATTGGGGAAGTGGATCTACCTATTCACGTAGGCTCACACTTGTTTCATATTACCTTCCAAGTCATGGATATTGTGCCTGCATACAACTGTCTTCTGAGAAGGCCATGGATACACGAAGCAGGGGCTGTCACTTTAACTCTTCACCAAAATCTGAAGTTTGTGCGTGAAGGCACAATGGTTATTATAAATGCAGAGCAAGCATTGTTGATTTCTCATCTATCATCTTTCAGTGTTGTAGAAGCAGGCGAAAAAGCTGTTGGGGCACAGTTCCAAGCTTTGTCTGTTGATAACGTAAGAGAGAATGAGAATTCTATAACTTCATTCAAAGATGCTCAGCAGGTTATGCGTAATGGTCCAAGTAAAGTATGGAGACAGATTGTTGATCCTCCAGTGAACAAGAATAGGGTTGGTTTGGGATTCTCTGCAAGGAATGGCAAAGTTGAGAGCTTGAAATCAAAGTCTATTGTGAGCAGCTATCAAGATATTTTTCGCAACGGAGGCCACCTTCATTCAAATGTTTATGGAGTTTGCTATTGTGGAGAATGAAGAAGAGGAGAAAATGCCGAATTATGTGATACCTTGAGTTAGAGTCTAGAACTAGGTCAATATTGATGTTCCTACTTGCATCCATATCTCAAAGTAATTAGTTTTTGTTTATCTTTGCAAAAAGTTGTCACTCTGCCCAAGGTGAAAGTTAATATTGTACGGGCTTATCTGTTTGCTTTTCTCATTAAAATCATAAATAAAAGTTGTCTTTGATTCCAAAGTTGTGTCTTTATTTTATGATTTTTCTTGGAAAATGGTAATCAGAAAAAAACCCTTTTTGGAATAAATAATAACTGTAAATAAATCTGCATAATCACTTGATATATGTGTCAGTTTCTAAAAGCAATCATAAATCACATGTGCAAATTAATCAATAAACCTGTTGAATACAATGACCT
The DNA here is from genome assembly GCA_948472305.1 of Vicia faba. Classification (NCBI taxonomy): domain Eukaryota; kingdom Viridiplantae; phylum Streptophyta; class Magnoliopsida; order Fabales; family Fabaceae; genus Vicia; species Vicia faba. The sequence goes on from OX451737.1 coordinate 232,670,413, forward strand.
TGCACCCTCTTCCAACATTGAATATCCTATGTATGAGGTCGAAGAAGAAGAATATAATGAGATTCTAGAAAAGGTTTCACGGTTGCTCGAGCGCGAGGAAAGTGCCATTCAGCCGTATGAAGAGCCATTGGAGACCATCAATTTGGGTTCAGAGGAAGAGCCAAAGGAAGTCAAAATTGGAGCATTGTTGCATCTTGATGTGAAGAACATGTTGACTGAAATATTGAAAGAGTATGTGGACATCTTTGCTTGGTCTCATCAAGATATGTCTGGTTCAGATACTGATATTGTGGAGCATTGTTTGCCTTTGAAGCCAGAGTGTTCACCAGTCAAACAGATATTGCGAAGAACTCACCCTGATATGGAAGTAAAAATTAAAGAAGAAGTATTAAAGCAGATTAATGCCGATTTTGTTGTACATCAGTGTATCCTCAATGGATTGCAAATATTGTCCATGTACCAAAGAAATACGGAAAAGTTCGCACGTGCGTTGATTATAGATATTTAAATAAAGCTAGTCCAAAAGATGATTTTCCATTGCCACATATTGACATGTTGGTTGATAATACAATGAAATTTTAAGTATTCTCGTTCATGGACGGATTTTCTAGATATAATCAAATAATAATGGATTCTGAGGAAATGGAAAAAACAACGTTTATCACACCCTAGGGAACATTCTGCTAAAGAGTGATGCCCTTCGGGTTGAAGAACGTTGGTGCAACGTACTAGAGGGATATGAAAACTCTATTCCATGATCTGATGCATAAGGAAATAGAGTTTTATGTTGATTACATGATTGCCAAGTCACTTACCGAGGAAGAGCATGTGGAAGATCTGTTGAAGTTGTTTCAGTGTTTGAGGAAATATCGTCTCCCCTTGAATCTAAAGAAATTCACCTTCGGTGTCCGATCAGGGAAGTTATTGGGTTTCGTTGTCAGCCAGAAAGGAATTGAAGTTAACCCTGATAAAGTCAAAGAGATTCAAGAAATGCTTGCGCCAAGGACTGAAAAGCAAGTCATAGGTTTCTTTGGGAAGTTGAATTACATTTCCAAATTCATTTCCCACATGACTACAACATGTGAACGGATCTTTAAGTTGCTAAAGAAAGATCAGGGTTGTGTGTGGGCAGATGATTTCCAAAGGGCATTTGAAAGTATCAAAGAATATCTGCTTGAACTTCCTATCTAGCTCCCTCCCGTTGAAGAAAGACCATTGATCATGTATCTGATAGTGTTAGATAATTTTATGGGCTGTATTTTGGGACAACAAGATGAAACAGGAAAGAAGGAATATGCCATCTACTATCTCTATAAGAAATTTACTGATTATGAATCACGGTATTCTATGCTGGAAAAGACGTGTTTTGCTCTGGCATGGGCGACAAAGCGATTGCGACAATATATGTTGAATAATACTACTTGGTTGATTTCAAAAATGGATCCAATTAATTATATTTTTGAAAAGCCTGCTCTTACTTGGAGAATTTCCCGTTGGCAGATGTTATTGTCTGAATATGATATTGAGTACCGCACTCAAAAGGCCATAAAAAGCATCTTTCTGGCAGATTATCTTGCTCACCAACCGGTAGATTATTGTCAATATGTCAAGTTTGATTTCCCTGGTGAGAATGTGATGTTCTTGAAAGCGAAAGATTGGGATGAACCTTTGCATGAGGAAGGTCCGGATCCTGAATCTCATTGGGGCATGGTATTTGATGGAGTTGTGAATGCTTACGAAAAAGGAACTGGTGTTGTGATTATCACTCCTCATGGATCACACATTCCTTTTACCGTAAGGTTGACGTTTGATTGTACTAATAATATTACGGAGTATGAAGCTTCTATCATGGATCTTGAGGAGGCCATTGATCTCAGAATCAAAGTAATAGATGTGTATGGTGATTCAACTTTAGTAGTTAACCAAATAAAAGTAGAATTAGATACTCGTCACCCTAGCTTGATCCCTTACAAAGACTATGCTAGAAGATTATTACCCTTCTTTAACAAAGTTGAATTCCATCATATTCCGAGAGATGAAAATCAGATGGAAGATGCTTTGGCAACTCTGGATATTATGTACCAAGTGAATACTTGGAATGATGTGCCTCGTATCCCAGTATGACGTTTTAATAGACCAGCTCACGTGTTTACAATAGAGGGAGTAGCAGATGAAAAACCTTGGTATTTTGATATCAAGCATTTTCTCCAAACTCAGGAAAACCCAATTGGTGCATCAAATAAAGATAGAAAAACATTGAGAAAGTTGGCAGGCGTCTTTTTCCTCAATGAAGATGTGTTGTATAAAAGAAATTATGACATGGTCCTGCTCAAATGCGGGGATAGACACGAAGCAGACATGTTAATGTAGGAATTCCATGAAGGTTCCTTCGGTACTCATGCCAATGTACATTCGATGGCGAAAAAGATGTGTAAGGCAGGCTATTATTGGCTGACAATGGAATTTGACTGTTACAAATTTGCAAAGAAGTGCCATAAATGCCAGATTTATGCCGAAAAATCCATGTGCCTCCAACGCTTCTCAATGTTATTTCTTCCTCATGGCCTTTCTCTATGTGGGGTATCGACATGATTGGAATGATTGAACCAAAGGCGTCAAATGGATATCATTTCATATTAGTGGCAATTGACTACTTCACCAAATGGGTAGAAGCAGCTTCGTATGCTAATGTCACTAAGCAGGTGGTAGTGTGTTTCATTAAGAACAACCTCATATGCCGGTATGGTGTGCCAAATAGGATTATCACCGACAAAAGCTCAAATCTGAACAATAAAATGATGGCAGAGCTTTATGAAGAATTCAAAATTGTCCATCACAATTCATCTCCCTACAGGCCAAAGATGAATGGGGTTGTTGAAGCTGCTGATAAAACCATCAAGAAGATCATTCAGAAAATGGTGGTCACTTATAAAGATTGGCATGAGATGCTCCCTTTTGCTTTGCATGGATATCTTACATTTGTCTACACCTCAATAGGGGCAACCCTTTTCTCTCTTGTTTATGGCATGAAAGCAATTCTCCCCGTTGAAGTTGAGATTCTTCTTTATGCGTGATAATGGAAACCAAGTTGATAGAGGCTGAATGGATTTAAAACAAGTTTGACTAGTTTAATTTGATTGAAGAGAAAAGAATGACGACTTTGTATGGTCAGTTGTATCAGAAGAGAATGAAGAAAGCTTTTGATAAGAAAGTAAAACCTCGTGAATTCAGATAAGGTGACCTCGTGCTCAGGAAGATCATGTCTTTTAACGCTGATTCTAGGGGCAAGTGGACTCCCAATTTTGAAGGCCCGTATGTTATAAAGAAAGCCTTCTCTGGCAGTGCTCTAATCCTTGAAACAATTGATGGCAAGGAATTCCCACATCCTGTGAATGCCGATGCATTCAAGAAATACTTCGCCTAGAAAAATAAAAGAAAGGCTCGCTAAGACGAAAACCCGAAAGGGTGGCTTAGGCAAAAAAGAGTGTCTTGGTAGGCTGAAAACCCGAAAGAGTGGTCTAGGCAAAAATTAGAGACAGAAACAAAATATTTTTTTCCCGATAGGTTGAAAACCCTCAAGGGTAACCTAGGAAAAAGTTAGGGATTTCTTGGCAAGTAAGTGCATTATGCCAAATTTGATCATTAAAGCAACAATCTTCTTGAATCCTCGCCACTCTTCAGCCGAAGTCTCTGCTCAGGAATTCAAAGTTGCTAGGGAGAATAGTGGTCATTGTATCTCAATGTACATTTTCCAATGTATATTACCATTTCCCAAACTTTGTAATTGTCTATGGAGTCTCTCCATTCGCAGACTACCATCTTATTAATAAAAGTTGAGCTTTTATCTAATTCCTTGCAATTCTTACTTTATTCAGCTTACAAAGACTTTATCTATTATTGATAGTAATGATCAAAGCAAACTGATTAAATACCTAGATTATTTTTTAAAATAGAATTTACAAATTACTTATTGCTTTAGATTTTGTGACTTAAGAAGAACAAAAATAGTTACTCCAGGAATGGACGAACTCGGAAATTTTGGAAGTCTGATTTCCCCGGGAAGTTTCTCCCAAGGAACTTTTGTTGGATTGAGTATATTCTTCATGTGTTTCTCAAATAGTTGAGGATGATACCCATTGATGTATGGTGCAGTGTTGGGTTTGTGATCTCTTCTTCCCCAGTAAGGCAACCAGACAAGGGCAATGTCTTTTATAAGAAATGTTGAAAGGGTTTTCAACTTTTTGGTTTTCTCTCGCCAAGTACTGGGTTTGATTTAAAATCCCCATAAGTTTGATTTCTTGCTGTAATGTTTGACTTCTTAAATCCCTTGAAGGGACTATCCCCGTGGAAGTTTCATAATTCCTCCCTGGAGAAGTCGGTGCAATCCTCGCTGTCAATATTGAAGAATGTATCTTGGTTTCCCCTCGACAATGTGTTGCCCTCCCGTTGAAGCCTGTGTGGTACTCCCTGGTGAATCCCGGATGAGGATGTTATATCACGATATTTGTGTTGATTTGTTGTTTTGATTTTGTTCCTTCCCATTGAAGTTAAGCCGTGAAATAGGAATTTGTTTTGTCAGTTGGTTCTTACTTTATCATGGAATTTTCATCCTGTATGTTATTTAGCCGAGTATTGACTATACCCAATTGGTTTTGTCTGGATATCCCCAGTAATATGTGTCTGTTTTGTCAAAATATACACGATGGATTCATACACTCATACATGTAGGATCAAGCGCTTACCACTGAGCTTAAAGCAATTGCTTGTAGCCAAGGTGCAACTTTATTTCCATATAGTACAAGCATCTTCAGGGGCTGCACCTAGTTTTCTAAGCACCCATGGGTAGGATATTAAGACCTTCGAATCCCTAAGGTTGACGCTAGATATTTTAATCCAACAACCTCCCCCCAGTGTCAGCCGGGGGGATTCAAACCCATAACCAGGCTCTGATACAAATTGAAGAATTGAAAAACACAAGAAGGGGGGTTGAATTGGGATCTTAAAACTTAATGAAATGAACACGTGATTTTTATCCTGGTTCGTTTGAACTAAAACTACTCCAGTCCACCCGCCAAGGTGATTTTGCCTCTCTCCAACGAGGTCTTAATCCACTAATCAATCTTTATTAAAAATTTACTTTGACAACTGCCAAAGTCTTCTTGAGTATAACCACAACCCGGTTTTTCTCAACGAAATTCACTAAGCAATGTATGAATAAAAGTGTACAGTAGCGTTTCTAATTAAACATTATCATAACACATTGATGTTTTACACAATTTGAATATTAAAGATTGAGGATGAGAGATGATAGCAGCGTTGTTATGTTTGTAAAAATCATGAACGATTTATCCTCAAGGCTTGTTTAAATAGGTGAAGCATGGATGAACATTTTGGAAACTTCATCAATGACAATTAAAGCGCTTTCCAAAAATAAAGATCCTTGTTCCCTTCTAGCCGTTACTCTTGAAATGGAAGTATTTGATTTGTAACGCTTCAGAACATTGAAGTATCAGTTGTTGCTTGCTTCAGAACTTTGGAGATCAGAGCCATGAAATCCTGTTTGCAGCGTTAGAACTTCTTTCAAAGGGTTTTTATAATCAGAGTTGAAACATCCTTTTATCGCATCTTCTGATCTTCTATCATCAGAACTTTTTGAGAGATGTTTACAATCACAACAGAAACAACTTTGTAATTTATCTTCTGATCTTCTTCCATCAGAACTTCTCTATAAAACTGAATATAATTTTAGGGAGAAAAAATATTCTTTGCTTTTTTTTATCATCAAACCTCTTACAAGGGTTGTAAAATCAAACTATGTTGTAACAATCTCCCCCTTTTTGATGATGACAAAAGCTAGGATATTTCAATCAAAACAGACAGAACATAAAGTATTTTAAGATCTACCCCTGAGTTGAATACTCAAATAGAGATGAATTACTTCCCTGAAGTTCATTATGATCAGAGCTTTTGATGGAGCTTTTGATGCATTTACTTCTGTCCTTATCTGAGTTTTGTTCCTGTTTTACTTTCAGAGTAAGAAACGAGAAATTATGATATACTAAATGTTTGAGACTATGTCTTGATACTGTTATTAGAAAAACTTACGTTCTCCCCCTTTTTGTCAAGAATCAAAAAGAAATATAAACACTCAAATTCAGAAGCAATAAATGAGATTTGTATTGAAAAGGACTGCAAAAAAAAAGACATTCAGAAGCAAACAACACAAAAAGATTGAATACAATAAAGAAAACAAGTTTAAAAACTAAGATTGTGGTGGAGGAAGTCGTGTGAACAGGGCTTCTAACAAGCTCTTAATATGAGTGTTTGATTCCTCTTGTTTTCCTAGCATTCCTTTGATTTCTTTGCATGTTTCATCTTGCTTGTCTAATCTCTCTTTGATCACTGCATTTTTTTTCTTCAGTTCCTTCAGAGTTTGCATAACCAAAGAAGAATAAGGTATATCCACAGAAGGTATATCCACAGAAGGTACAGCCTTCTCTGAACAAGTTACAATAGATTCTGACTCTGTAGCTTCTCTAGTATCTTTTCCTTTGTCTTGAACAATAACCAGAGGATGATTATCAGAGCATGGTTCATCAACTTCTGAAGGCTGGCGATCTTCCCAGGGGGTATTATCCAGCAAAATAATAAGTTTCTTTTCCCAGTGATGTAGAACTTGATCCTTAAAAACATTCAGTTGATCACAGAAGTTCTGTTAGGCCATTTCATAGCTTAACTCCTTAAGTTTCTGGGATTCAGAGTTGAACCATTTTCTGAACTGGTTCTAGTGAGAATCAAAAGCAGCAGGATTCAGATTTTCTAAGCAGGCTAGCTTCAAAGAGTTAACCCATTCAATTATCTCTGTTTCAAAAATCAGTAAAATTCTACCAACATCTGCCTTGGTGATAGTTGGTTTTGGTTTTGGGATAACAATTTTGTGAGAGCTAGAGGAAAGGTTATCCAGTGCTTCTAAGTCTATTACAGTTCTTAGGTGATCTTCTGGGGGATTGATAGGAGAGGGAGAGGGAGAATCATAAATGATAATGGGTGAGGGAGGTGTGTTTAGTGGAGTGGAATGGTAAGGAGATGGAATTTTTGGAATTTCGTGGATTGAGAGAGGTTGTCAAACCATGAGAGGTTCTGTTATTCTAGGAATTGGTGTAGTGGTATTAGAGTCAATATTAGGATTTTCTGGTTGGGGAGCGTGAACGTTTGGGTTTTCTGAGTTGGGAGCTTGAGAGTTTGGATTTTCTATGTGGGGAGCTTGGAATTCCGGATCAAATGGATCAATATCATAAATAACTTGAGCAAGTTCTAGCTGATTTTTGTCAAGATGTGAGGTAGTAGAATGTGGTCCATTCAGAATGTTTTCTAGTGTGAGTGAAGGGTCAAATTCTATATTAAAATTATAAAAGGTTTATGTGAAGGGTATTTTGTTGGTTTTTGAGAGGAGGGGGTTTCATATGTTGATTACCTTTATTCTTAGAAGCTTTTGGTACCTTCTGAGAAGATCCTTCTCCTGCAGTTTTCCTTTTTCTGGATTTCTTGAGAACAACTTTTGGATCCTGTTGATGCAGATCACAAATGTTTAATTCCGGATTAGTCCCATCCATTTTGCATGCTTCCAAATATCTGACAATGATTTCTGGAGAAGCATCTATTTGAGAGAACATAGGGAAATCCTTTAGAGGAACTCCTCTTGATGTGATGACTTCTTTGGTTGTAATAGTTAGATCCTTCTTAATGCTATCAATGATTTTCATCTTCTTCAGATTCTTTGCATTGAGAGGTTTTCCAGCACATGCTTCCAGAGTGCTGATTTGCTGAGCTTCAGTCAGATATTCTACCAATTTGTTTTCAGTCAGAATATCTAATATCAGTTGTTGTACCCTAAAATTTGCCCTCTCATTTCATCAATATTTTCTCACCACAAGACTCTTGGGGCTCAAGATCAAGTTAGGGTTTGCCCTGCTCAAGACCCCTCCTTGCATTGTTGACCCAAATTAGGGTTTGAGTTTGCACAAAGATTTTTTGACCTAAAATTCCCAAAGTGACTTTCATGCTTCATGTTGGGCTTACAAGTTTATCCATACCAAGTTTCAAGCCTTGATTCCAATCTTTGCCCAGTCAATTGGACAGTTGACCTAAAAATCAGTTGTATTGGGGAAAAAGTCAACTGTGGCCAATTAACAGTCAAACCGCATGATTTTTGACCCACATCAACATTATGAACTCATATGAACCATTTGGTCAAATTTGGATCACAATTTCACAAGAAATTTGATCAGATCACCAAAAGGGCAAAATGGTCATTTTTAGGGTTTTGACTGCACAAAGGAAATTTTTGACTGTTTGACCTAACCAATGGAAAACCAAGCTCACATATGGACTCAAGGACTCAATGGCATTGTCTTGACCCATTCAACAAGTTCAAAAGATCCCAAATGCATAGGATTGACAGATGAATTTTTCAGTCAACTGATCAAAATTTGACTGTATACTGAAAAGTCAAACTTTGACTTTTTGGTCAAAATCAAGTGCCAAGATTCATTTTTCATCAAGACATGTCAAATTATGAAACTTGTTCATCAAGAAATCCAAATTTGCAAATTAGGGTTTAAAATGAGAAAATTTCATAACTTAGAATTTTTCTAAGTTATGAAACTTCCTTATTTTTTCCTAACTTTGTCCCATTTTTTCACCAAGATGCATTTGGATTCAAACAAAACTTGAAACATGAAAGTTGTATTCTATTGAAAAATCTACAACTTTGATTCACAAAGTTTTCTCAAAGGAAGCTTGTAGCTCAAGTTATGATTTTTGGAACAAGGGTGCAAAACATTTTTAACTTAGAGAAATTTTGACCTATTCTAGGCAGGATTTTTGTCCAACTTCATGTCCATTTTTCACATGCTTCCACTTGGAGTTTCAATTTGAATTACAAAGATGGATTGTATTACTCATTCCAAGCTTTCCAAATTGTCCAATAACTTCTTAAACACCCTTGTGGTTAGAGAGAATCGAATTTGCAAAGTTGGGCAAAATTCACTTTTGTTCTTGACCAAAGCATGTTCATAACATTGGCATTTTTCAAATCAGCTTGTACAAAGCTAGCTTGCAGGCCTCAAAACCAGTTTTACACACCTTAATTAAATGCCAAACCATTGTATTATTACATTATTTCATCCATTTGGACATTACATGCTAAACTAATCCTTAATTAGAAAAAGCAAGTTTGCCATTTTGGAAAAGTAATGCTTTATGTCAAATTCTGAATCTTTGAAGTACAAGCCAAATCTTTGAGGCAATGTTGGGTAGAAAAATCTCACTGATCAAGAGCAAAGTAGGCAGCATGCTTGAGAGCTTGGTACAGGCCTATATCACACTTACACTATCCTTGCTTACATGGGAAGAAGGCTTGCAAAAAACTCTCCAACTCTCATTCTTGAAAACACCAGCTAAAGCAAACTTTGCAAACATTTTCATACATCCAAGCAAGCCTAAAGCACGACTGAACCACCCCTCATCCCTCCTCATACAGAAAATCACAGTTTTTCTGCAAAACAGGGCATCTATTGCAGTTTGACTTCCACAACTTATTCCACTCGTGCACTTTGGCTAAAAACCTTTCAAACACATTCCATATCATCCACACAAACTATCCCAAGCATTAAATCCAAGCTGTAACGTCCCTAACATCACTTGCCATTTTCAGTTTTCAGTTTTGCAGGTGGACTTCCATAGCACGATTCAGAGTGATTCAAAGCAAGCTAGGTGTTGGAGAAGCATCCTTGGACTTCAGGCAAGTTGTACTAAAGCTCAAATTCCATTGAAGACACCTACATTGCTCTGTTCAAGTCAAGCTGAAACAGGTAAAACCATGGACTTCTATCTCTCAATCTAGGAAGAGTTAGGCTTAGGTTTGTGAATGAAACATGCTCTACCCATAGCCCTGAAGACATACATATGATTACTTTTCATTTATATTATGCGTGCTGTGAGAATTTTGGTCATGAACATTGAAGAAAAATTAGGTCAGAAATTGGGGATGAAGAAATTCTCCCTCGTTTCTTAGAGTTAGGTCAAGTATTTTATATGTCTGAATTCGTCTCTTGATGCTATACATTATTTGTGTTGTGAGTTTTTGCTAAAAGTCAAGGAATCAAGATTTGTGTTGGACAAGAAGAAGCACGCGTTTTGTTTCAAACAGGTTGCTGGAGGTTGAAGACAAAGTTGACTTGGACTGGGCCTGAGTCAACTTGCTGTTCACACCCCTTTTTTCCATTTACACCCCCCTGGCCCATTGTGTGATATATTCATCATTTTTTATTTTTTCTTTTTGATTCTGATTTATTATTTTTTGCTCAAATATAAAAAATATAAAAAATATTTTTCCATACATTTTTGCATTTATTTGGCATTTATTTGTTTTATTTAGCATATACATGTAAATAAATATATTTTCTTTTTATTCAAAACACTAGAAAATAATACAAAAATATATATTTTTTAGTTATTATTTATTATTTACAATTTGAAAACATTTTCTAAAAATACACATTTTTGTAAATAATTAATATTTTATTCTTGTATATATTTAGTATATTTAATATAGAATATATAAATACTTGCATATTTTATTAGATAATTAGGGCAAAAAATATAAAAATAACACATTTTTATTTTTTATTAATATATGACACTAAAAAAATACTTTTTTTACAATATACTTCCTTTTTTATTTTTGTATAAATTAATATACAAATATTGCATATAATTAATAAATAAATACTATTTATTTTAAAACTAGGGTTTTGTCCTAAACCATAAAAATATTCAAAATTTGACCTTTTTATTTTTGTTTATATTTCACATTGAAAAATACTTTCACATACATAAAAAATCATTTTTGTGCATAATACATTTTGCATATTTATTGTATTTACTTTACATTGTACAATTAAATATTTGTATATTCGATATGGATGTAATAGTTTAGATTTAATTTCTTGTCAAATATCCCCCCATTCAAACATTTGTACCCCCATCCCCATAATCATGTTGTAATAATTTAGGACTTTAAATTTCCGCATTTAAAAGCTTTCAAATCATGCCATGATAAACTTAGGGTTTGTATGCAAATCAAATAACAAATAGCTTGACTAATACAAAGACAAAATGCATGAAAATGGACAACACCATACACACTTGCACCCCTAGGGTTACTCCACTTGTTGCCTTCAAAAATGGGTCATGTTTGCATGTTGAGTCTCTTTGGCAAAACAAAACAAAAACAAATCAAATGATCATAGTCCCTCGATGACGCTTTCTCAAGTTGCCTAAAAAATGATCAAGTCCCTTAAGGAAAAATTTCCAAAGACACTTGGCACTATTGCATTCATGGTCTAAACAATGACCCGCGCCCGTCCCGTTAACATCCTAACACAAGATTGTCCACCAAACACAATGGTGGAACAATACTGTTAAAAGGGTTAAAACATAGGAATGATCTTTGAGAAATTTAGGGTAGATAGCTCTTGGTTACTTGACCAAACTTGCAAAACAATCCTTGCCATTTTTCAAAATCACACCTCACAACACAACTTCAAAACAAACTTTCAAAACATTGAAAACTTTTCAAAAGACAAATACACCTTTGTATACATTCAAACATGGATCATTACAAAGGTTGCCACAACAAATGGCCTCTTTTTAAAACATCTTTCAAAATCACACACAAAGCACCATTTCAAACAATTGAAAGCACCATTTCAAACAATTGAAAAGCAAAGGCAAGTGATCTAAGCAAGTAACTAAGAGCCCATGGATAACCATGGATAGAAAGGGTGCTAATACCTTACCTTTCTATAATATACTCCCCGAACCCATGAAAACATCTCAAAGGTTTTTCCTGTGCTTTTTAACCTTTCCTTAGGATAAAATAAAAAGTCGATGGCGACTCTTTCTAAACCGAAACATTTGCAAAAACAAACACAAAACCTCAAGTCAGTTCTCCCACCATATCACAGAACTGGCGACTCTGCTGGGGATTTCTTTAAAAGTGGAGTAACCTTAGGGCTTAGATCACCCTTTTGCATGACTAATTGTTTGCCTTGATTGCTTTACATTTTGGCTCTCTTGTTTGGGTGTGAAATCCTACACCCGGATTTGGGGAAACATTCATAGATAGCAATACATTGTGGAAACTGTGCGGGGTATACCGACACAGTCGAAGCAATAGCTACATTAGTGCGACATATTTGTGAGTACCGGTAACCCTTAAGTTCAATCAAAGAGAGTACGGGGCCGCTGAGTGATGTCACTAAGCACTAATGACCTAGAACCTTACTTGACCATCTTGGCCTTTTATTAGGGGTAGTGAGATGATCGGCTTTGGTGCAGTCCGAAGTTGGTAGATACTCGATACTACACTCATTGAGGGTTGTTTTCTTGGAATATTTTGGTCGCTAGTTAAGTGGCTAAACCAAAACAATGAACATAGAAAACAATCCAATGATATTGAGCTCCTTAGAACCCGGTTACTATTTATAGGACAGGTTTTTAAGCCAACTACACTCAAGAGGGTACTTACCTATGAAACCCCATGCAAGCCTGAAACTAGGGTTTTGTGTCATTTGCTTGTACATATGGCTGTGCATACATCATGAACATCATAAAGAATCATATGCATCCACTAACCATTTCAAGGGTTTGGATCTTCATCTTTGTTCTTGTTTTGTAGGTCATGGAAATTCTTCGCAGGAAAACTATCCAAGTCAACCTTGTGAGAATCTCTCCTCAACTCAAGGAGCTCACATCCAGAATTCCAGAAAGCTCTCTCTTTAGTGAAAGACATGGTAGACTGCTCAACCTAGTCAACACCAACATTGAAGAAGACATGGTGAAAGTGTTGTTCCAGTTCTTTGACCCCCTTCATCACTGTTTTACATTCCCCGACAACCAGTTGGTGCCCACTTTGGAGGAATTTTCTCAACTCCTGAGAATTCCTATTCTTAATCAACTACCCTACAACGGTACGGAAAAAGAACCAAAGCCTGAATATGTTGCTCAAGCACTACACTTGCAACCATCTGACATCAAGGGGAATTGGGAAACTAGAAGTGGTGTCAAAGGCTTCTTGGCAAAATTCTTGTTTGAGAATGCACAAGAGTGTTAGAATTCATTGGATCTACAAGCCTTTGAAGAAATTGTGGCACTTCTCATTTATGGGTTGGTCTTGTTCCCAAATCCTGACCAACTTATTGATGTCAATGCTGTCAAGATTTTCCTATCCAGGAATCCAATACCAACATTGCTTGGGGACATCCTCCATTCATTTTACACATGAACAATGAGAAAGAGAGGTGTTCTCATGTGTTGTACTCCTCTCCTTGCAAGGTGGTTTATTTCTCACCTTCCACAATCTGTTTTGAAGAATGAGCAAGGCTTAAGGTGGTCACAACGATTGATGACCCTCACGCATTCTGATGTACATTGGTGTTCTCGGTCCAGAGAAAATGTCATCATCATCGATCGTTGTGGTGAGTTCCCTAATGTTCCGTTACTTGGCATTAGGGGAGGCATTACCCACAACCCTTGTCTAGATTTAAGACAATTTGGATATGCACGGAGGGATGGCCCTCATGACATGCTGATTCCTGACCTAGTTTTTGACTTCGACAACGATGCGCAAGGACTTCGCCAAAGATTCATCAGAGCTTGGAGGATGCCTAACAAGGTAGATAGCAAGACACTGGGGCACAAAAACTCCATCCCTCTTGAGCCTTATCTCAAGTGGGTAAGAACCCGAGCCCAGAGTCTTATGATGCCTTACCTTCACATTCTCCCTTTGATTAAAGAGCCTGTTAAGGAAGGAGAGGTTCCCTACACCATCCTACATACTGACATGCCAACATCATGGGAGGGGATGAAGAAGAGTTGGATCCAACTCAAGGAAGAGAGGGATACTTTTGAAGCCATCTTCTACGCTAGTGAGAAGAAGGTTTTTGAGCTTACTCGCCGACTTCATGAGGAGGAGACTCTCAACACTTACATCGCACCAAAGAGGATGCGCAACGTCTTTTTATCTTGAGAAGTTTTTTGTAATATTTGGCCCATGGGGCATTTATGTACTGACAAAATTTCTTCTTAATATGACGTGTGTTCTTTTTGTCTGCAACAATTTTGAATTTCTAAATCCTTGAATGCATTGCATGGATAAACATATCATTCATCATATGCACAAACAGGTCTTCACACCGGGTTTCCTTATCTTTCTGTTGTTTATTTCAGTAAGATGGATATTGAGCAGACGGTCAAAGATCTGCAGTCACAAAACTCGCAGTTTCAACAGCTCCTAATGACCTTAGCAAAGGGTCAGGAGGATCTTAAAGCACTGTTAGGGAACAAAGAGCAAGAAAAAGGAAAAAAGAAGAAGAAAATAGTTGGGGTAGCTACACTGGGAAGAAGATTTGAGAATGAAGCTAGAAGAGTTCTTGAATTCTCCTCCACATCTGATGAGGGGACCGACAAAGGAAAAGGGGTTGCGTTACCTTCTGAGTCTGAGGCTGAAGAGGAAGAGGTTGAGGAAGATGAAGATTATTCAGAGCAGCAATACCCACCAGCGGACGACAAATACAAAAACCTGGAGGATAGACTGGCAGCTATGGAGCTGCCAAGGGTTCCTGGGTTAGATTTTGAAGAATTGGGATTGATTGCTGGGATTGTGATCCCTCCAAAGTTTAAGGTGCCAATTTTTGCAAAATATGACGGGTTGTCTTGCCCGAAGATGCACATGAGGTCATATGTCAGAAAAATTCAACCTCATACATCCGACAGAAATCTTTGGGTACACTTCTTTCAGGACAGCTTATCCGGTACACAGCTAGACTGGTTTTACCAGCTTGAGAGGTCAGAAGTGCATAACTGGGAAGACTTGGCAGCTACCTTTTATCGCCAGTATCAATATAACACCGACTTGGCGCCAACCCGTACTCAACTACAGAGTATGGGAATGGCCTCAAATGAGGGGTTCAAAGAATACGCCTAGAAATGGCGCGACTTGGCCGGTAGGGTGCAACCACTGCTTTCAGATAGGGAGCTAGTTGATATGTTCTTGGGGACCCTATCTGGCCCTTTCTTCAACCATTTGATCGGGAGCTCTTCTGCGGGGTTTACCGAATTGATTCTGACTGGCGAACGGGTGGAAGCTGGTATTAATAGTGGGAAGATTCAAAGGGATGCCTCTGCATCTACAACTGTTAAAAAGCCATTCCTGGCCAAGAAGGAAGCAGTTGTTGTGTACTCTCAGAAAGGATTAGGGAGAACTGAGCGCCGACCGACTGTAGGGGCCATGATGATTCAAAATTTATCAAATGATCAGCCTCGTAACAATCAGTCCAGACCTAAGCAGCAATGGGGAGAACGGCCACAACGGCAGTTCACTCGCATCAATATGATGCCCGCACAAGTTCTTCCCCATTTGTTGAAGATAAATCTCACCAATATCAAAGAAGCGCCGAAAAATGTGAATACAACCTCTCCAGCTTACAATCCGAATGCTAAATGTGCCTATCATTCTGATAGTGTCGGACATGACACCAACAATTGCTGGGCGTTAAAGAATAAAATTCAAGATTTGATAGACGCAAAAGAGGTTGAGTTCGACGCCCCGGAGAAGGCAAATGTAATATCCGCCCCAATGCCAAAGCATGGTCGCAATGTCCATGTTGTTGAAGAAGATCTGTATGTTTCTGCTGTTGATGATCTGGTAACTCCACTATTGACAATCAAGCTGAATTTGTTAAAAGCCAGGATTTTCCTGGGTTGTAAGGAAGATTGTTATCTCTGTTACTCCCTATCGATCGACTGTCCATTGCTGAAGATAGGCATCCAACGCCTAATGGACAACTAACAAATTCTTTTCGAAAAGATTCCTGTCACTCCAACTCTTATCAAAGACGTTTCAATAATCACCATTTCCACCAATCTTTCCAAGGTCCCCAAAAGGCCTGTTAAGATTACATCCGCTACGAAGTTTGTTCCCTTGAAGATAACCATGCCTAGGCCTGTCCCCTACAAATCTGACAAATCAATACCGTGGAATTATGGTGGAGAAATCTACTACCACGGTGTTAAACAAGTTGAGATAACTGAAGAGAGCTCTGACGAAGAAACTGCCGACATTGGAAACATTGCCGGTACGAGCAAGATTACCCGAAGTGGGAGAATTTTCTCTCCAGAGATTGCCCCTCCAAAGGCAATCTTTGGACCCTCAGCTGCTGCCAAAGTTACTCCTGCACCGATAAAGCTTTCTGCAAGAACTCCGTTGATTGAAGAAGTTGTTACTCCTGTGGTTGTCCCTCCTACTTCTGCTGATAAAGGGAAAGGGATCCAAGATGAGCTCGTCAGGACGAGGGCTCAGCCATTGGTCATCCCCGAAACCTCTAAAAAAGAAATGGATGAGATTCTGAAAATAATAAAGAAGAGTGATTATGATGTGGTAGAGCAACTGGGGCAAACCCCCTCGAAGATTTCCATGTTAGCATTGCTGCTTTGTTCGGAGGCTCATGCCAAAGCCTTGATAAGGTTTTTGAAGACAGCCCATGTTCCCCAAGAAACCTCAGCCGATCAATTCCAAGATTGTGTAGCCAGCCTTACCGCCGACAACATCCTGGGTTTCTCTGATGCTGACTTGACTCCGAAAGGAAGAAAGCACAATGACGCATTGCATGTGTAAATTGAATGCCGAGGAACCACTCTCGCCCATGTCTTGGTCGACACTGGTTCTTCTCTGAATGTTCTACCTAAGAAAGCTCTGGACCGATTGGATTGTGAAGGCTTGGAGCTGAAACCAAGTAATATCATTGTAAGGGCCTTTGACGGGTCTAAAAGAATGGTGCATGGGGAGGTCGACATTCCCATTAAGGTAGGCACTGAAGTGTTCCCTTCAACTTTCTATGTGATGGACATCCGCCCATCATACTCTTGCTTGCTAGGAAGGCCATGGATACATAATGCTGGGGCAGTCACTTCCTCTCTGCATTAGATGTTGAAATACCCGGTTAAGGGAAAAATCATAATTGTACACGGTGAGGAGGAGTACATGATCAATCATTTGAATTCTTTTCGGTATGTGGAAGTGGACAGCGAATTCATTGAAACACCCTTTCAGCACTTCGAAGAAGTTTCTCCTGAGATTGTAGTAGCAAAGGCAGTAGCTGAGGTACCCAAGCAAGTGGCCAGGATGGCATCTCTGAAAGACGCAAAGGCTGCAATGAAGGAGGGGAAGAGCTCAACATGGGGTCAGTTGCCTAACTTTCCTCACAAAACAGACAAGTTTGGTTTGGGATTTACCGTTGCGGGGCAAAAGGCTATGCGTCGCTCCAAAATTGAAAAGACACCCATCAAGATTTCTCCTCATGGAATCAATGCTTTAGAAGACGAAGACGAAGAGCGTAACATTGAATATTGGATCTTCCCAACCATTGAAGGGGGACTGCGCAACTGGGAGGCGAAAGACTTCGTCCCCATTACTTTCACTAATCATTAATTTATCTTTCGAACATTTCCTGTTGGTCTGTAATAATTACTTTTAAACAATCTGCACACTACTTTTCACCTCATGCCTTGCCCGGGGCATGTAGGTCCATTTGTAAGAGTTTTGATTCTCTTCATATTCATATGCCATGTTTAATGAATCATTGGACGTTTTTCACTTATAAACTGTTGTGTTCATTTTCTTCCCTTTTGCATTTTTGTTTGTTTAAGGATGGCTATCCCTTACACACACCCACACTCACAAATACAGGTACCCATCCACTCCGAATTCCATGGGTGACTATTCTGTTGTATCCTTCAATAACTCTGAAGATTTGGTCAATCAGGCTGAGTGCGAAGACGACGAAGATTATGAAGTACCGGGAGAGCTAGCTAGAATTCTACAGCAAGAAGAAAGGGCCATCTTGCCTCATGAAGAGTTGTTGGAAACTGTCAACTTAGGAACAGAGGAAGACCGGAAGGAAGTACAAGTGGGTGCCAATCTGGAACCAAATGTCAAGGAGCGCTTGATACAGCTGCTGAATGAATATGTTGAAATCTTCGCCTGGTCTTATGAAGACATGGCGGGTTTAGACATAGACATCGTGGTTCACCGTCTCCCTACAAGAGAAGACTGTCCACCGATCAAGCAAAAAGTCCGCCGAATAAGGCCCGACATGTTTGAGAAGATTAAAGCTGAAGTAATGAAGCAGTTCAACGCTGGCTTTCTGGCTGTTACATCCTATCCGCAATGGGTTGCTAACATTGTGCCATTTCCCAAAAAAGACGGCAAGGTCAGAATGTGTGTAGACTACCGGGATTTGAATAGGGCTAGCCCTAAAGATGATTTTCTGCTACCGCATATCGACATCCTGATTGACAACACGGCTCAGCACAAGGTTTTTTCCTTCATGGATAGATTCTCGGGCTACAACCAGATCAAAATGGCCCCCGAGGACATGGAGAAAACAACCTTTGTTACACAATGGGGTACCTTCTGCTACAAGGTGATGTGGTTCGGACTGAAGAACGCAGGGGCAACTTATCAACGCGCCATGGTAGCTTTGTTTCATGATATGATACATCATGAGATCGAATTTTACGTAGACGACATGATAGCTCGATCACAAACAGAGGAGGAACACCTTGAACATTTGCAGAAGCTGTTTGCCAGGTTGAAGGAGTACAAACTCAGGCTGAATCCAAGTAAGTGCACTTTTGGAGTTAGGTCTGGTAAACTTCTGGGTTTTATTGTCAGCAACAAAGGCATTGAAGTCGATCCAGCAAAAGTGAAAGCTATACAAGAAATGCCTGCCCCCCGTACTGAAAAGGAGGTTAGAGGGTTCTTGGGGCGCTTGAACTATATTGCAAGGTTCATCTCTCATCTGACGTCTACCTGTGAGCCAATTTTCAAACTGTTGAAGAAAGATCAGGTAGTCGAATGGAACGACGATTGCCAAGCTGCTTTTGATAAGATCAAGGAGTATTTGCTAGAACCTCCTATTCTGATGCCACCTGTCGAAGGAAGGCCGCTGATCATGTATCTAACTGTTTTGGACAACTCAATGGGGTGCGTACTGGGCCAACATGACGAGTCTGGTCGAAAAGAGCATGCCATTTATTACCTTAGCAAAAAGTTTACTGACTGTGAGACTCGCTACTCACTGCTCGAGAAAACTTGATGCGCTTTGGTATGGGCTACTCGCCGACTAAGGCAGTATATGTTGACTCATACCACCTTGCTGATTTCCAAAATGGACCCGATCAAGTATATCTTCGAGAAGCCTGCTTTATCTGGAAGAATTGCTAGATGGAAAATGATCCTGACTGAGTATGACATCCAGTATACTACCCAAAAAGCTATAAAAGGGAGTTTACTAGCTGACCATCTAGCTCACCAAGCTATCGAAGATTACCAATCCATGAGATTCGACTTCCCGGACGAGGACATCATGACTTTGGACAACATTGAAGGTAACGGACCGTATGACGGACCTGAAAATGGATCCCGATGGACCCTGTGCTTTGATGGTGCTTCAAATACACTTGGAAACAGTATCAGTGCGGTACTCATTTCCCCGGAAGGTTGTCATACACCTTTCACGGCCCGACTTTGTTTCAGCTGTACCAACAACATGGCCGAATATGAAGCTTGCATCTTTGGTCTCAAGGCTGCTATATACCTGGGGATCAAATCTTTGATCGTATTTGGGGACTCGGCTTTGGTCATCAGTCAAATCAAAGGAGAGTGGGACACCAAACATCCTAATCTTATCCCATACAAAGAACATGTCCTGACATTGTTGCCTCATTTCGAGCAAATCACCTTCGAGCATTTCCCGCGAGAAGAGAATCATCTAGCAGATGCTCTGGCTACAATGTCTTCCATGTTTAAACTCAACTGGGATAACGAGGCTCCCCAAATCACCATCGAGCGAATGGATGAACCTGCGCATTGTCATGAGATTAATACCGAAGAAGTAGTGGAACAACCCTGGTTTTAAGAAATCAAAAGGTATCTCCAGACTAGAGAATATCCTGAAGGAGCTTCCGTAAATGACAGAAAGTTCTTAAGGAGGTTCGCTGCCAAGTTCTTCCTAAGCAATGGAATCCTTTATAAATGCAACCATGATTGTGTTTTACTCCGATGTGTAGACAAAGCTGAAGCAAAGTTGATCATGACTGAGATACACAGCGGCACGTTTGGCACCCATTTGAGTGGACATACGATGGCCAAGAAGATTCTAAGGGCAAGCTATTACTGGTCTACCATGGAAGTTGATTGCCATTAACATTCCCGTACTTGCCACAAATGTCAAGTCTATGCCGACAAGATTCATATTCCTCCTGTTCCTCTCAACGTTCTGACAGCTCCTTGGCCATTCGTAATGTGGGGCATTTACATGATTGGAGAGATCAAGCCCACAGCATCCAATGGACATCGCTTCATCCTGGTCGCCATCGACTATTTCACCAAGTGGGTCAAAGCAGCTTCCTTCGCCTCTGTTACAAAGAATGTGGTTGCCCGCTTCATCAAGCAGAACCTCATATGCCGGTATGGTGTCCCCGACAGGATCATCACAGACAACGGTACTAATCTGAACAATACTATGATCACCGCTCTATGCGAACAGTTCAAGATTTATCATCAAAATTCATCTCCCTATCGGCCGAAGATGAACGGTGTTGTTGAAGCTGCGAACAAAAACATCAAGAAGATCATTCAGAAAATGAGTGTCACCTACAAGGACTGGCATGAGATGTTACTGTTTGCTCTGCATGGATACCGTACCACGACACGTACTTCAACAGGGGCAACCCCATTTTCTTTGGTATATGGCATGGAAGCGGTCCTGCCCATGGAAGTTCAGATTCCTTCTTTAAGGATTATGAAGGACGCTGGTTTGAGTGAAGACGATTGGATTTAGACCCGACTTGATCAACTCAATTTAATCAACGAGAAACGACTCACTGCTGTTTTCCATGGTCAGACGTACCAAAAACGGATGATCAAGGCCTTCAACAAGAAAGTCAGACGTCAAGTATACCAAGTTGGAGATCTCGTAATCAAGCGGATTATCTTACCGCAAAGTGATCCCAGGGGAAAATGGACTCCTAATTACGAAGGACCATTTGTAATCAAGAGCATATTTTTTGGTGGTGCAATGATTCTGACCACCATAGGCGGCGACGATTTGCCACACCCTGCGAACGCAGACATAGTCAAAAGATACTACGCATAAAAAACCCGACAAGTCGAAAACCTGAAAGGGCGACTTGGGCAAAAATGGGCATCCCGGTGAACCGAAAACCCAAAAGGGCGGTTCAGGCAAAAATTAGGGATAAAACAAAAAAAATTGTACACCCGGCAAGTCGAAAACCCGAAAGGGCGGCTTGGGCAAAAAGGGGTTTCCCGGTGGATTAAAAACCCGAAAGGGCGATCCAGGCAAAAGTTAAGGAATTAAAGCGTATGACTATGTCTCGTCGGATCACTTTAAAGAACAATCTCTTCATCAACAAGCTCCGAGCTTCTGATCAATCCAATCATCGGCGGACGAAGCAGTGAATGGACAAGATATTCAGAGTTGTGAAGGCTATAACAGAATGGAATCCCATGAAATTGTTTCACATAGCCATCTTTCTTTTGTATAAATTTTCAATTTTTTACGACAACATCCTCTTACTAGGATGCCTGTCTCATTTGTACAAAGATACTCATAAAAAGTTAATACAAATACTTTTCCCAATACAGAAATTTGCTTTGTCTTTCTTTTCTTTTTACACTTATGTTTTATTTGAGAAATGTCCAATGTTTTGTTAAATAGGCATATGCATTTGAACATAATCATTTTCTTACAAATCAAGAAAGATGACTGCTGATAGGTTGAAAGTACAGATGGATATCTTGACGCCCTTTCAGAAAGAATCCCCAGCGGAGTTAAACCCCAAATTCCTCAACAAGGTTAAAATCCAGAGCTTAATTCCCCGAACAAGAGTTAAACTTCAGGATCCTCAGCAGAACAAAAGCTTTCTCAAAGTTAATCTCCCCAGCCAGAGAGCATTCCAGAACTTAATTCCCCTCAGAGTTAAGTTTCAGTATCCCTGGTGGACCCCTAAAAATCTGAGAATTCTATCCCCAGTTGAAGTCAAAACTGTTAATTCTCAGCGGAGCTAAAACTTCCAACTATCAATCCCCAACGGAACCAGATTAGTAAACATCCTCCCCACAGAGGCACTTCCAATTAAATTGAAGATTCTCAGTCTCATTCCTCCAGCATGAGTCTCCCAGGTTCTGAACTCCCCAGTAGAGATCATCAGAATTCTCATTCCCCACAAGTCACCAAGGATTTTTCAATCCCCAGCAGTGGTCCTAAAATCCCTCAACAATTGAAGATCTTGTTCCCCAAGCAGTCAGCAGTCAACAAGGATGTCTCATCTTCAGCAATCAAAGATTCTTACACTCCCCTACAGCAGCAAGGATTCTCTTTCCCTGACAGCAGTCAAGATTCTACTATCTTCGGCTATCCAGGATTCATCTATCCTCAGCAAGACAGCTCATCAGCTTACATGCGCATTCATTACATTCATATATCATAAACATCGATATAACATATATATTGCATCATACATATCATGCAACATAACTTTTTGTTTCAGCTAACATTTTATCCTTTTCAGGATAAGATTAAAAGGCTCTCATTAACAATCAAGTCAGATATAGTACAGATACACCCCAGACACGGCGGTCATTCTACTATTCATTCAGATTACAACAATCAGATACAGGCTAGATACGCTCCAGACACGGCAGCCATTCTATCTCTCATCCAGGTTCATTTATCAACCTCAAGGTTCAGTGCATTCCAAACACGGATACCATTCTGACCCTTACAACAGCAGTTTGATTCTCCCCAGTGCATTCGCCATGGAAGTCATTCTATCATTTATTCAGATCCCATGTACAGTTTCAGATACACTCCAGACACGGAAGTCATTCTGCTACTCATACGGATCTCAATCCCAGTTATAGTTTCAGATACACTCCAGACACGGAAGTCATTCTGCTACTCATACGGATCTCAATCCCAGTTACAGTTTCAGATACACCCCAGACACGGAGGTCATTATGCTACTCACACAAATCTCAAACTCAGATACAGTCCAGATACGCTCCAAACACGGTTTCCATTATGTCACTCATTCAGAATTTATCCCCAGCACGCAGTTGCTCCATACACAGATATTTTAGTTACCCAGATACAATACAGATACACTCCAGACACGGCAGTTATTCTGATATTCATTCTATATTCAAACACAATTACAGCTCGGATACGCCCCAGACACGGAGGCCATTCTTTGGCTCGTACAAACTCAGTCTCCAGATACAGTTCAAATGCATTCCAGATACGGATACCATTTTGATCCTCATTCTTCTGACCTATCACATTACAGTTCAACAAACATTCCAGATGGCATCTTTAAGCCCATCTCCAGATGGCATCTTTAAGCCCATCTCCAAACGACATCTTTAAGCCCATTCCCTCAACTGTGCTTGGACGAGCGCAAATTTTTTGGGCACTCTAGTGTCCAAATCTCCTTTTACCCTCGAGTCGCGAAAGGAAAACTTGCCAATTTAACTCTTCAGGTTCAAGAAGATTGAACAGGGGCAACTGTTGTACCCCAAAATTTTCCCTCTCATTTCATCAATATCTTCTCACCACAAGACTCTTGGGGCTCAAGATCAAGTTAGGGTTTGCCCTGCTCAAGACCCCTCCTTGCATTGTTGACCCAAATTAGGGTTTGAGTTTGCACAAAGATGTTTTGACCTAAAATGCCCAAAGTGACTTTCATGCTTCATGTTGGACTTACAAGTTTATCCATACCAAGTTTCAAGCCTTGATTCCAATCCTTGCCCAGTCAATTGGACAGTTGACCTAAAAATCAACTGTATTGGGAAAAAAGTCAACTGTGGCCAATTGACAGTCAAACCTCATGATTTTTGACCCACATCAACATTATGAACTCATATGAACCATTTGGTCAAATTTGGATCACAATTTCACAAGAAATTTGATCAGATCACCAAAAGGGCAAAATGGTCATTTTTAGGGTTTTGACTGCACAAAGGAAATTTTTGACTGTTTGACCTAACCAATGGCAAACCAAGCTCACATATGGACTCAAGGACTCAATGGCATTGTCTTGACCCATTCTACAAGTTCAAAAGATCCCAAATGCATAGGATTGACAGATGAATTTTTCAGTCAACTGATGAAAATTTGACTGTATACTGAAAAGTCAAACTTTGACTTTTTGGTCAAAATCAAGTGCCAAGATTCATTTTTAATCAAGACATGTCAAATTATGAAACTTGTTCATCAAGAAATCCAAATTTGCAAATTAGGATTTAAAATGAGAAAATTTCATAACTTAGAATTTTTCTAAGTTATGAAACTTCCTTATTTTTTCCTAACTTTGTCCCATTTTTTCACCAAGATGCATTTGGATTCAAACAAAACTTGAAACATGAAAGTTGTATTCTATTGCAAAATCTACAACTTTTATTCACAAAGTTTTCTCAAAGGAAGCTTATATCTCAAGTTATGAGTTTTGGAACAAGGGTGCAAAACATTTTTAACTTAGAGAAATTTTGACCTATTCTAGGCAGGATTTTTGTCCAACTTCATGGCCATTTTTCACATACTTCCACTTGGAGTTTAAATTTGCATTACAAAGATTGATTGTAGTACTCATTCCAAGCTTTCCAAATTGTCCAAGAACTTCTCAAACACCCTTGTGGTTAGAGAGAATCGAATTTGCAAAGTTGGGCAAAATTCACTTTTGTTCTTGACCAAAGCATGTTCATAACATTGGCATTTTTCAAATCAGCTTGTACAAAGCTAGCTTGCAGGCCTCAAAACCAGTTTTACACACCTTAATTAAATGTCAAACCATTTTATTATTACATTATTTCATCCATTTGGACATTACATGCTAAACTAATCCTTAATTAGAAAAAGCAAGTTTGCCATTTTGGAAAAGTAATGATTTATGTCAAATTCTGAATCTTTGAAGTACAAGCCAAATCTTTGAGGCAATGTTGGGTAGACAAATCCCACTGATCAAGAGAAAAGTGGGCAGCATGCTTGAGAGCTTGGTACAGGCTTATATCACACTTACACTATCCTTGCTTACATGGGAAGAAAGCTTGCAAAAAACTCTCCAACTGTCATTTTTGAAAACACCGGCTAAAGCAAACTTTGCAAACATCTTTCATACATCCAAGCAAGCCTAAAGCACGACTGAACCACCCCTCATCCCTCCTCATACAAAAAATCACAGTTTTTCTCCAAAACAGGGCATCTGTTGCAGTTTGACTTCCACAACTTATTCCACTCGTGCACTTTGGCTAAAAACCTTTCAAACACATTCCATATCATCCACACAAACTATCCCAAGCATTAAATCCAAGGTGTAACGTCCCTAACATCACTTTCCATTTTCAGTTTTCAGTTTTGCAGGTGGACTTCCATAGCACGATTCAGAGTGATTCAAAGCAAGCTAGGTGTTGGAGAAGCATCCTTGGACTTCAGGCAAGCTGCACCAAAGCTCAAATTCCATTGAAGATACCTATATTGCTCTGTTTAAGTCAAACTGAAACAGGTAAAACCATGGACTTCTATCTCTCAATCTAGGAAGAGTTAGGCTTAGGTTTGTGAATGAAACATGCTTTACTCATAGCCCTGAAGCCATACATATGATTACTTTTCATTTATATTACGCGTGCTGTGAGAATTTTGGTCATGAACATTGAAGAAAAATTAGGTCAGAAATTGGGGATGAAGAAATTCTCCCTCATTTCTTAGAGTTAGGTCAAGTATTTTACATTTCTGAATTCGTCTCTTGATGTTATACATTATTTGTGTTGTGAGTTTTTGCTAAAAGTCAAGGAATCAGGATTTGTGTTGGACAAGAAGAAGCGCACGTTTTGTTTCAAACAGGTTGCTGGAGGTTGAAGACAAAGTTGACTTGGGTTGGGCCTGATTCAACTTGCTGTTCACACCCCTTTTTCCATTTACACCCCCTGGCCCATTGTATGATATATTCATCATTTTTGATTTTTTCTTTTTGATTCTGACTTATTATTTTTTTCTCAAATATAAAAAAATATAAAAAATATTTTTCCATACATTTTTGCATTTATTTGGCATTTATTTGTTTTATTTAGCATATACATGTAAATAAATATATTTTCTTTTTATTCAAAACACTAGAAAATAATACAAAAATATATATTTTTTAGTTATTATTTATTATTTACATTTTGAAAACATTTTCTAAAAATACACATTTTTGTAAATAATTAATATTTTATTCTTGTATATATTTAGTATATTTAATATATAATATATAAATACTTGCATATTTTATTAGATAATTAGGGCAAAAAATATAAAAATAACACATTTTTATTTTTTATTAAAATATGACACTAAAAAAATACTTTTTTTTACAATATACTTCCTTTTTATTTTTGTATAAATTAATATACAAATATTGCATATAATTAATAAATAAATACTATTTATTTTAAAACTAGGGTTTTGTCCTAAACCATAAAAATATTCAAAATTTGACCTTTTTATTTTTGTTTATATTTCACGTTTAAAAATACTTTCACATACATAAAAAATCATTTTTGTGCATAATACATTTTGCATATTTATTGTATTTACTTTACATTGTACAATTAAATATTTGTATATTCGATATGGATGTAATAGTTTAGATTTAATTTCTTGTCAAATATCCCCCCATTCAAACATTTGTACCCCCATCCCCATAATCATGTTGTAATAATTTAGGCCTTTAAATTTCCGCATTTAAAAGCTTTCAAATCATGCCATGATAAACTTAGGGTTTGTATGCAAATCAAATAACAAATAGCTTGACTAATACAAAGACAAAATGCATGAAAATGGACAACACCATACACACTTGCACCCCTAGGGTTACTCCACTTGTTGCCTTCAAAAATGGGTCATGTTTGCATGTTGAGTCTCTTTGGCAAAACAAAACAAAAACAAATCAAATGATCATAGTCCCTCGATGATGCTTTCTCAAGTTGCCTAAAAAATGATCAAGTCCCTTAAGAAAAAATTGCCAAAGACACTTGGCACTATTGCATTCATGGTCTAAACAATGACCCACGCCCGTCCCGTTAACATCCTAACACAAGATTTTCCACCAAACACAATGGTGGAACAATACTGTTAAAAGGGTTAAAACATAGGAATGATCTTTGAGAAATTTAGGGTAGATAGCTCTTGGTTACTTGACCAAACTTGCAAAACAATCCTTGCCATTTTTCAAAATCACACCTCACAACACAACTTCAAAACAAACTTTCAAAACATTGAAAACTTTTCAAAAGACAAATACACCTTTGTATACATTCAAACATGGATCATTACAAAGGTTTCCACAACAAATGGACTCTTTTCAAAACATCTTTCAAAATCACACACAAAGCACCATTTCAAACAATTGAAAGCACCATTTCAAACAATTGAAAAGCAAAGGCAAGTGATCTAAGCAAGTAACTAAGAGCCCATGGATAACCATGAATAGAAAGGGTGCTAATACCTTCCCTTTCTATAATCAACTCCCCGAACCCATGAAAACATCTCAAAGGTTTTTCCTGTGCTTTTTAACCTTTCCTTAGGATAAAATAAAAAGTCGGTGGCGACTCTTGCTAAACCGAAACCTTTGCGAAAACAAACGCAAAACCTCAAGTCAGTTCTCCCACCGTATCACATCAGCCTACCCATAGGTACTAGTCCCTCTTAGTCCTTTCTTCTTCTATAGTTTCTTTCACACTTGTCTTCAGATGATTGAATAGCTGATGAGGAAGATTTTTATTTGCCTTTGTTGCAATTAAGTATAACGGAAATTGTTGGTCAATGTTGATATAATCAGGAGAGCTTGTGGGCTTCCTGTGGTTGATGTAGCCTAAAATAATTTTTGCCCAAATTTTGAAGTAGTCCTTCAGATCTTTATTTTTGTTTGATGGAAGCCCAGAAGTAAAAATATCTCTTGAGATTGTTGTTAGGTCAGAAGATTTTTCTTCCATGACACTGCAACGGATGCCTCCGCCATTATGACCAATCAACCTTGCAATAAGATCTTCAGAAATTGCAATCTTCTTCCCCATCACATACAAAGTAACTTTATGGTTTGATGTAGTGGCATGAATCCGAAATTCTTTGACCAATTTTGGGAAAACTGGACCCAGAAGACGATCAAAATATTTGGTCCATCCTTGAAATTCCACATCAGGTGTATGGTCATAGTCGTTTTCCTTCATGCTTTCAAAATCAATAATGAGTTCGTAGAGAACTTCTAGTGAATCAATGGGGGTCAGTATAATTCTTGACGATTATTCATATCTGATGAAAGAAGATCAGAAGATGCGCTAAAAGGATGTTTCAACCCTGATTATAAAACTCTTTGAAAGAAGTTCTAACGCTGCAAACCGGATTTCATGGCTCTGATACCACTTGTAGGATCAAGCGCTTACCACTGAGCTAAAAGAAATTGCTTGTAGCCAAGGTGAAACTTTATTTCCATATAGTACGAGCATTTTCAGGGGTCGAACCTAGTTTACTAAGCGCCCATGGGTGGGATGTTAAGCCCTTCAAATCCCTAAGGTTGACGCTAGATATTTTAATCCAACAATATATACATTAAGCATAGCTGAATTTAGATATTCATTGCTCATTTGCATTTTTATTGTTGGCATATTACCGTGTTTTGCAGATTTGTGTTATCCTCTCTCCAATAGAGTGTAAACCTTAAGCAGAAAATGTATATCCTTTCAATTTTCCCCACTAAGCTATCCCTCGTGGAAGATTTTTTCTTTAGCCTTCCTTTCAGCTCATTGTCTGGACATAATGTGTTTCCCTCTTGAGTTTATTTGTTATGAGGTGTTATTTTGGTTGACTGCTTCATTCTGATTTATTTCTGGTTTGAATTTTGGGGTCCCCAACAGCAATATCATTATTTTTTATTTCTGCATGCTTCAAGCCTGTATTTGAGAATGTGTGTTTATTTCGCACGTGAAGATTTTATCACCTCAGCAGGAACATATTGGCATTTCCCCAGGAAGTCATATCTCTTTCCCCAGGAAGCCATGTTTCTTTCCCTAGGAAATCATTATTGTAATTCTCTCTCATAACAACAAGTGACATGTCTCTTTATTTGAGAAAATTGTACTTCCCCAATAAGTCTGACAGTTCCCCGAGAAGATTTAGATTTGTTACTCCAATGAATGGTAGCCTTGTCTTTATGGAAGGTAGTTCATTGTTGAGATCTTTTTCCAATGAATGAAAGCCTTGTCATTATGGAAGGTAGTTCGTTGCTGAGATTTGTTACTCCAATGAATTGTAGCCTTGTCATTATGGAAGGTAGTTCGTTGTTGAGATTTGTTACTGCAATGAATGGTAGCCTTATCATTATGGAAGGTAGTTTGTTGCTGAGATTTGTTACTCCAATGAATGGTAGCCTTGTCATTATGGAAGGTAGTTTGTTGCTGTGATTTGTTACTCAAATGAAAGGTAGCCTTGTCTTTATGGAAGGTAGTTTATTGTTGGGATCTTTTTCCAATGAATGGTAGCCTTTTCATTATGGAAGGCAGTTCGTTGCTGAGATTTGTTACTCCAATGAATGGTAGCCTTGTCATTATGGAAGGTAGTTTGTTGTTGAGATTTGTTACTCCAATGAATGGTAGCCTTGTCATTATGGAAGGTAGTTCGTTGCTGAGATTAGTTACTCCAATGAATGGTATCCTTGTATTTATGGAAGGTAGTTCATTGTTGAGATCTTTTTCCGATGAATGGTAGCCTTGTCATTATGGAAGGTAGTTCGTCAATGAGATTTTATTGCTCCAAAGAAGTTCATCTGTTTTTAGTCATGAGTACTGACTGCTTACTTTAATATTGAAATTTATTGGTATTATCTTACCACTTATTTCCCCGGTGGGTCGACATTACCCTTTTTATATCTCCTCAATAAGTGGATAGTTCATAGTCATCTGTCAGTCGTTGTTATCCTTCACTTTCTCTCGTCAATTTTTGAGTTGAGGATGCTTTATCTCCTCTTTGGGATTTACCCCAAAAGAGTCTGATCTTTTACTCACCAGTGATTTATTTTCCTGGCTGAGTTTTCCTTTTGAGCCTATTTTTATTTACTTCATCCTAGTTGGGTCTTGCGTCCTTTTTGTATTTTTTCATTCGCATCCATAATCATGGGCATTGCATGGCATCATAAGGCCAAAATTAGGGCTTGTTTTATATTTAAGTATCTTCAATCGCATTGAAACGAAGATTCTTAACCTCCTTATCTCCGGATAGAAGACACTTAAATAAGGGAGGTTTTTGTACCCCAATTTTTGCCCCTAATATCCCTCTATCACATCACATCAATTCAATCATAATAATATCAAACTAGGGTTTGGCTCTTCTCCTTATCTTTAAGTTTTTCTCATTGGGAATCACGAAGCACCTTGACTTGTATTTTTTGATTATCTATATTTTGTAATGATTAAATTTTAACTAACAAATACAAGGAATGTTTTCCCTAATTGATGATGTTCTAGGTGAAAGCACAATACATTCAATCAAGTTGATATATAGGTTCATGATTTCATTTATGTGCCTTCTTCAACACGGCTTCATTGAGGTTCAAGCTTCACTATTGAAGATATTTTGAAATAACATCATGAAAAACTCTATCATGATTCATCATGCCTTAAGTTGTCAAAAATAGTTCAAAGGTACAAGGGTTGATTGAAGAAGTTTGACATAGTTGGACAAGTCTTTGTTTCCATTGATCACAAGTGCATATCTCCTTCAATTATTAAGATTTGGAAGTGGTGTTGGTTCCTATGGTTTCTCCTTATCATTCTCAATAACTTTTATTTACATGAAAAAAGTATTTATGCAAGAAAATTGATCAAAATTGCAAGGGCTTCTCAAAGCATTTTGTTGCTCTAGGAGCTAGGGTTTTGAATTTCAAAGGGGTATATCTAGCTCATCTTTTCGTATTTTTGAGTGATTCTAAAGACATACTTCTCTTTAAAGTGTTATTAACAAATAACTTCAAAATTTTCAAGTAAATTATGTGTGGAAGAAACTTAATGATGAAGAAAGATTACAAGTCCTCTAGATGAACCATCAAATTCCATTAGGTGATTTTAAAATATCATAACTTGATCAATTTTTATCACCTTGAGCCCATTCTTTTTCCACATTAATCTTAGAGATATGAAATTCAACCTTTCTTTTAAGTGCAAAATGTGAAAATGGATGGAAGATTCCCCAAGGATGAAAAATATAATAGGTCATTTTATGAATTTTTGCCAATTTCAACAAGTCATAAGTTCCTCAATTTTTGGATATTTTGAATGGTTCAAGTCTCAAATTTCCATTCAAGAGGCCTATTTCATGCCATCTTTTTTCATAAAGAGAAAATTTCAAGTGGAAGGCCATGTTTGGATGCAAGAGATTATAAGTCATTTTTGAAGGAAAAACATAGAAGTCAACCTCTTTTTCTCAACTTTGACTCATCACAACTTTCAGCTCAAGCATCCATTTGATCCCATTCTTTGCACATTGTAAAGCTTGTAATCTCATTTTTCTAAAGCTTCAAGAATCATGTCCTAATACCCCTTTAGTTGAGAATTCCATTGATTTGAATTTGGTAACTTGAAATTGAAGTTTCTCCACAAGTCAGAATTTGAAATCCTTGTGTTGGCTTATAAACACAAACTTACTGTGTGTTATTGCTTCTAATCATGTTTAGTGAACCTCCAAAATTGAATAGCACCTCAAAATCCAAAGAATAGTTGAGCTTTGATGAAAATCAAGTCACACTTCACTCGTGCTCGACCTCCATCCAATTTCTCTCCAAACTTCATTGTTTCCTCCAATTCTCTATCACGTTCAATCCCCTATAAATAGAGGACCTTATTCCACACTTTTAGACAAGCTTTGAGAGCAAAACACACCCTGCCAAAACTTCATTCGAGCTCCAAATTTTTGAAATCGGTTTCTAAATTTCAAGCTTCCTTCTCTAAATTTTTGTTCACATTTATCATTCTCCGTCATCACACAAGTTCTCCAGCACTTAAACGAAGTAAATCAAGCCACATTTCAAGCTACAGAAGTTCAGTTTTAGAGCGTCATTGTTAAACTTCATTTAGGTAGAATTCTTAACCATTTGGATCCAAATGAAGCACTAACTTACTCTACTCATCTTTCTGATCCTCATACTTCTTACAGTTTTTAAAATCATTGAGAATTGAGTGAGAAATCTCAACCTAATTGTGCTTGCTATTTTCTGTGTTTTTTATCGATAACTCTTTACACACTTTACATAATTTTGGCATGAGGGGGCGGGGGGAAGGGGGGGGGGGGGTAGGATCGTCTAGAAGAGACGAACCCAATGATGCTAGTCTGAGTTTCTAAATATCTTCCAATCATAAATTCATGGATAAAATAATCCCTCCCTTTGGCAAATTTTGGCTAAAACAACCTTAGCATAATAAAACCGAAGAAGAGGAATAAAACCACAAAGAACAAAACACAAGCTACATCAGAACCATTTACACTTTGTACAAACTGCAATAAGAAGAAATCAAAGATAAATGCAGCTACAAAGAGACTCAGCCTCACACACAACTCTTGTTCAAATTCCAAAAGTCTTCAAAGATCAGATGTCAGGACATGTGTTCAGACATTACATCAACACATCCCAAAAACAACTCTAGCACAACAATAAGCTTGACAGACAATCATGCCCCCCCTAAAAATTACATACAAGGAAATCACATCAAAGACTACTCTCTATAAGCAGTAGTACAATCCTATCACAATGTTAATTGACATGTCACGACATTTGAAATGACATCAACATCAGGACAAACAAACTTTCAAAAAACACACACTAACACTTTAATCCCCTTTTTAGCAAAAATCGACAAAAATATAGTGAGTATAACAAAAACTGGCAGCACATAGAAGCAAACAAGCACAACCAACATATGGAGACATAAAAAACAGTTGGAATCAAACACAATAGCAGGTGGAAACACACATAAAAACTCTACAGAGCAAAATAAATTCTCCCAGAGAGTGGCTCACATATACCAACTCAAGGAACACAATCAAACTCACATGTCGAGTGGATCACACATACCAACTCTCCTAGAGAGTGGCTTACAAACTTAGCCCTAATGATTACATCTTTCTAATTCATTGCTGGTACAAATCCTAGGTTAAAATGCTTCTATTTATAACCTCTTTCTCAACTGGATTTGGGCTTCAAATCACAACTCTTTGGCTATTACAAATCTGCAGTAGATTCTTCTATAAAATAGGTCTTTAATCAAATCTTTCCTAAAAAGTATCCTTATTTAGAAAGTCAATATTCTTCAATATTCTTTTTGATTCTTCTAGACATTTAAATCAGAGCCTCATAGGATTGCATGATTTTTACAGAATATTCTACATCTATTAAATCATAACAAAATCCAATTGTTCAGCTCGGCTCAGGCGCGATGTCGTTTGACCCTACATAGAACATCTTTACCGACATGTTGCTCCAGAAGATGAAACACTTCAACTCAACATGTCTCAACATAAAATAGTATTTCTTGCTCAACCTGTTCTTCATAGCAAGTAATCACATCCTATTTAACATATTGCTTCTATATTTGTTTTACAAAAATTAATGTCAATCCTAAAACTAGAGAACTTACAATCTCCCCCTTTGGAAAATTTTGGCTAAAATGAATAAACATATTACAATTCAGATTACAATAATAAACACAAACATCCCCTAATAGTAGTCCTCAAAAAGTACTAAACACAACACCATAGCATCATGGAGTCAGTCTTCACAAGCACAATGATGTTAGGACATCATATTCGACATCTTCTTTTCATCATTTCTCATGAGCTCCATTTCAGCACATTAACTCAACACCAACGAACAACAACCTAAGGATAAAGGAGTAAAAAGTCCTAAAGTCAGTTTGTGTACATGAGGAAGAAGATAGTTGACACTCCCTGTTAAACGAGGAACCATTCTTTGTCATAGAAGACCAATGGTGGCATAAGAGATCTCTTAATCACTTTTTGATTAGCAGCCACTAGTTGACATAGACAAATAAACCACCACTACTGGTAACTCAGAACACAGGTCACAAATATGTTCATAACTCAGATCACAAGTCACAAAACCAACCAAAACACACGCCACAAGATAGAACTTCTTGTTCGAAATTTGTGCAAAACATCTGGAAATGTAGACTCCAGACTGACCATATGAGCAATTTGAGCAAACCCTTTCTCCCCCTTTTTCGCCAAAAATTGACAAAGGAAGTCTTCACAAAACTAGATCCAAGCATAACTCACCCAGACCCGAACATAAACCATAACAATTATGGATACACCAGACACTCCACAGTGAAAGAGAACAGGAGAAACCACTATAAATAACTGAGTAGTTAACTGGGAATTAACGATCTTTGAATGGAACAATGTTTTTGGTCAAAGGAAACATTATTTGAGAATAAAACTACTGCTAAAATTAATGTTCACCGTCCAAAATGGCTTTGAATGTCTTTATTATCTCTGGATTGTTTCTGCTGAAAAGAAATAGTCCCAATACCAGTGCTCTTGAACTAGATACTCTAGCTCCTTCTTCCCTTCATCAAGGACATATCTGATAAATTTTCTCTTGAATCCACACATTATCATGACCTTTAGATTTAGAAAGACGTCATGTATACTTAGTTTGACATCACTCACATGTTAAAACTCATAGTTTCTTTGATTCACATGAAACTAGTTCTTCACAAATTCTCAGTTTGCTAAAAAGCTTTACTGAGATCCAGACTAACTCAAGGACTCTTATGGTTACTTACAGTAGAAGAAAAACACATTTCCACAATCTTCCTGGCCATATTACTTTATCTGATCCTGGTCTTCTACCCTTACTTCCACTAGAAATTGCTGACACTAGTGAAGTCTTCAAAATGATAGTAGTCATGCATTTCCAGAACATACTACTATGGATGGGATCAGAACCTCCAAATTCTGATTCACACAGTCAGAAGCACCTCTTCTGATATAATGCTTGATCATCTATCTCAAAAATATTCCAAAGACAACCCAACATGATGTTACAACATCATTTAGGACATAAGCATCATACTTCAGAACCCAAACACCATGGTTCTTAACACACCATTCAAAAGACTTATTATGGAGAGAAGTCCTTCAAGAAGCCTCAAATAAACACAAGAAGATCCCAAGATATCACACCTTCTGCAACTCATTCAGGTTATTACAAACACCTGAATATCATAGAGAGAAATAAACTCTCAAACAATTACTGAACCAATAGTTCAAAAAGTAGACTTTGCACATACACATCAGATAAGTACCCATCTCCCGATAAGGTCTTTACAATCAGTCACATGCTCATCTTCATCACACTAATGCCCAACTCCCGTCAAGGTATTTGTCATCAGAGGAAATCTTCCTCACACACAAACTGCTGATGATATTTCCCTTCCACTGATGTTAGGGAATTTGGTCTAAAATCCTTCTTCTTCATACTCCTTACACAACATTCTAGACTAGGAAAGTGAATGAACTTCATACTTCATCATTGTCAGACTTCCCGTTTAGGAATCGATTGGTGCTCAACAATTCTCACCCCCATGATCTTCAACACAACTTTCTCCAATGAAGTTGTAAATATCTTTGATGATGTCTCAACATCTTATTCTGACATCACTCTTAGTCATATGGATTTCACCCTTAACTATGGTTCTGGAGACAACACCATAGTAATCCATACATCACTCTAGAAGGAACCACAAGAGAATTAACCATCAGTAGCTGATCATCCTTCCAGACCATATTATAAAACCATGCAGAGCATGCACACCTCAAGAATATTCTTCTCATAAGCACAATATTCAGACTTCATTTCTGATTTTGAGGTGATAGATACCATCCTTCTGCACCTAAAGACGAGACTCCCTCTAACAGGTATCTGGAGAAGACTTCAACAAACATGGCATTAGATGATCATTATACGCTATAAGTAGACTGTTCAGACTAAGTTTTCTTCCCACAAGGATGCCCTTTAATCCTTGCAAAAATAAATGTTCCATCGTGCGAGGATAACACATGACTAAAGTCCAATAACTTCTCCTTGCTCTAGACACGCATTTGAAATTCTCATCCTAGGTGATTTGGGTGATATTTCAAAGTGCAAGCATCTTCAATGCACACAGCCCCTTGACAGACCCTTCTACAACAGCAGAGCAAGAGTTCCATGTTCTCATGGACTTGATAAATGATATTAAGTTTGAGTAAACAACATATATCTTGTTTGTGGGAAACACCAGCCAAACACATTTAGAAAAATAAATTCTCAATACAAGGATGTCAAGACATTATATTTGACATCTCTTCAAGAATCTTTAACTCCAAATTTGAGATTCTTCTTCATCAACTACTAGGACTCTCTTGAGAAACAACCATTCTCCCCCTATAATAGCAGTACAACATATGGTTAGTGCATACCACCATTACCCCCCTCAAACAGAATCTATTCTATGGCCATAAACAAGATTCAATAAATATGGCTCATTTGATCATGGGAATATCCCATATGACAGAGAGAATGTCCTTAACATATGACCTTTATGTACAAGGATACTGACTGAGATGACACAACTCTACTGAACACTAGAGCTCATCCTCTGCACTTCTACTAACTTGGATAAGAAATAAAGTGAACCAATAAGTAACAATTGGTTGATCAACATTCAACCAACCCACTAATCTAAGACATGTTTTTTGGATAAAACATCTTAGATACACAACCCAGATGTCTCCTCTTCAAAATCAAGAGTATGTTCCAAACATATTCCATCATGATATTTCTTTAGCACCTAGAGCATCTGATTTACAACAGGATTATGCACACCTACTAACACGATGTCCCAACATCTGGTAGGACATCATTTCCCTTCTTGTGAAACATAAAACTGAGCTTGGTTCTTAAGCCATTATTGCTACTAAAAATCACAACATCCCTTGATCACCTTCAAGGTCTTCAAAAATAGTCCAGGCTTTAGCTACACCAACAACAACAAGACTCATAGTCACTTTCCTAATTAGGTCAAGACTTAGGAAGACTCTTTTAGAAACCAAAATAAGTGGAGCTATCCTTTCTTCAATAGTCTATCAAATAAATGACATGTTTCTTGAAAAATACATTAACCACACACTAGAGTTCCTTTATGAGTGGACTTGAGAAATAAAACTCAAGTATCGTTGGAAACTTTACAAAGTTGGTTGAAACAGTCTTGCTCTATAATGTCTTTCCAATAAGCAACCAGGGTTACATCAGATACCATGTAGCATAACAAACAACAGACCTCCTCAACATCCTTCAGACACCACATAACAGCCCTTGTAAATAAGCACCATAGACCAGGTGACACCAAAACCCAACACCATTTTAAAAATAAATAAAACCTAACACAGTAGCTCAAACTACAACATCAGACAGGTCCAATCAAATTATAGGGGCCATTCAAAAAACATTATGAGCTTACCCAAGTTCAAATAAATTTTTAGTAACCACCTTCTTCCTTTCCCATGACTAGAAAGTATCATCCCAGGAACTCTCGCAGAAATATAAAAGGATGTATGCTCTGATACCAATTGAAATTCTGGTATATCAGTCTTCATATGTCTTATGACATGTTGAGACATTTAATATGACTTGAACATCATATGTAAGGTATAAACATTCAAAATATTATTGAAAAGCATAAACAACACACCAGAATTGTTAACCTAGTTCGGTGCAACTCTTCTACTCTGAGGGCATACCAAGCAAGGGATAAGTCCACTAAAATAGTATCAATTCATAGACCCTCAGCAAAAATCCAGTTTATGACTTAATCACTTAATCACTACCCTTGCTAGACTTCTATCTAAGGCTCACCTAGATAGGAGGCCCTCCTCAATCCCTCATCAATCACAGACAGGGATTGGACAAAA
This sequence comes from Vicia faba, assembly GCA_948472305.1. Lineage (NCBI taxonomy): Eukaryota > Viridiplantae > Streptophyta > Magnoliopsida > Fabales > Fabaceae > Vicia > Vicia faba. The sequence goes on from OX451737.1 coordinate 232,708,608, forward strand.
AACATAGGAATACACACTTCCATGACCATAACAACCAGAAGACTCACTTCCATGACAATACCTAGCCATGACTCTTGACTAAGAACAAAACTTGGAGTTTCTTACAAGCTTTATCCAAGGACAATACTCAACTCATTACTTATAGGCTTCTGAGTGAGAATAAAGCCTTGCAATTCAAGGAAGACAATCTAACTTACATGTCGAGTGGATCACACATACCAAATCTCCTAGAGAGTGGCTTACAGATTCATCCCTAATGATTACATCTTTCTAATTCATAGCTGGTAAAAATCATAGGTTACAATGCTTCTATTTATAACCTATATCCCACCTGGATTCAGGCTTCAAATCACAGCTCTTTGGCTGTTACAAATCTGTAGAAGATTCTTCTACAAAATAGGTCTTAAATCAAATATTTCCTAACAAGTCTCCTTATTTAGAAATTCAATATTCTTCAATATTCTTCTTGATTCTTTCAGACCTTTAAATCAACTCCTCATAGGATTGCATAATATTCCTAGAATATTCTGCATCTGTTAAATCATAATAAAATCTAACTATTCAGCTTAGCTTATGCGCGACGTCATATGACCCTGCATAGGACATCTTATCCGATATGTTGCTCAAGATGTTGAAAAACTTCAACTCAACATGTCTCAACATAAAATAGGACTTCTTGCTCAACCTGTTCTTCATAAGAAGTAACCACATCCTATTTAACCTATTGCTGTTATATTTGTTTTACAAAAATTAATATCAATCCTAAAACTAGAGAACTTACAAAATCTGTCAAGAATAATAACAACATGTATTAATATTCTGGTACAACATGTCACATCATCTGTCAAAACATATATCTTCAATGTAGACTAACCTACATGTTAGAACATCTCACACAACATCTTGTTGTGAACCATGTTTTAGGAAAGTTGCTGCCAATCCTAAAACTGTGGATCTAACAGTCTCCCCTTTTTGTAAATTTTGGCTAAAACATCATTAGCACAATCAAACTAGAGAGGGGAGTAAAACCACAAACATAAAACACAAGTTTATGAAAACCATGTAATATTTGAACAAAGGGAAGATTACTCACCCTGTCACACATGACCAAGACTCCCCCTCAAGGGAAAATCCTAATCACCATAAATGGAATAAAACTAAACCAACATAAACTATCCGAGTTCACACATCAGAGGAACATTCATTAGAAGAAAAATAAGCCTCACAATAAACAGAGAAACAAAGTAATAGATTACCAAAGAGTAATCAGGGTTCTCCATAAACACATCAGGTAAGATGTCAAACTATGTGGTTTGACATTATTGCACAGAGAAAACTTCCAGCAATAGCACCAATAAGCATGACAGACAACATGCTCCTCATAAATAGTTGCATACATCAAGCAACAACAATAATTATTATTCCCTTAACAGTAATACAATCCTATCAACATGTCAAGACATTTGTCATGACATTAGGACAATCTAAAACACTAACACTTTACTTCTCCTTTTTAGCCAAAAATTAACAAAAAGAGTAAATTCAAAAACAATTATATTGCACACAAGAAATGAACACAAATGGAAACACACACCAGTAATGGAAACAAGTAGATGGAAACAAAAACTAATGGAAGTAAATAGAAACAAAAACTGATGGAAGGAAACCAATGTTAGGAAATTATTACAGATCCAAAGAACAAAAAGAATGTGTCATCTTTAAAATCATTTATTCAATCGAACCACTGAGTCAACATAAGCAACCCAATCTTCATCAACAATATGAGTTAGGGTCATGTAACTAAACATGAATTTTCTTGCAGGACTTCATCTTTGTCACAAACTTTTTCCCTGTTGTAGCGGTAAAAAGTTGAGACTAAGCCATTGATTAACTTAACCCACAAAGTGAAAGTCTCCACTGCACTTTATTGTTCAAAAGAAATGGGAAAAGAGCTAATAAAACCCAAAATAAAATAGAGATAAAGGTAAGGTGGTTGGTTATGCAGAAGGAAGGTGTTAGAACCCTAAACGTCTACGGTTCTCTGTGTGAACCTCTTTGAAAATCTGTGTATTTGGCTAAATGGGTGTATTTACAAAAGATTGTGCAGATGAGAAAAGAAGTTTATTTTAAAAATTTTGATTTGATAAAGCTTCCAATGAACTCTAGGCCTACATACCAATAATGTGCAATGCTGGAATCAAAACCCATAAAGTTCGGGTAAAAAAGACCAAAATTGGTTTGTTGGTTAATTTTAAAGAAAAGGTTTTAAAGATGAAAAAGCCAAAGTGGCAAAAAGGTTTAAAATTATTTTATATTTTTTAAGTATTAAAGAAAGAAGTTGTATCTTGATTAAGATTGATTTATGAATTTATTAAGGAAAGAATTTTGAAAATGCATGGTCCTAAGTCCAAGTTTTTTATGAAAAGCGGTTCTAGTTAGAAAACAAGAATCCTCTGAAAAAGAGGGGGGGATTTTTTGAAATTAAAGAAGATCGGAGGAGATAAAGATACTACCCTAAAGCATAAAGTAAAATCTAAGGTAAAGAAGAGTCTAACCAAACAAGAAGCCAACACTTGACATAATGAAGTCAATGAAGAATTCCCATCCTTTGAATTAAAAGCCACAAGTACCAAATAGACCAAGAGCACACCAATCGTCATGTGAAAATAAATCACAAGTAAGGAAGTATCAAAGAAACCAAAATCAAGGTCTTCATTATTGAGACATGTGCCATATTGATCACTTAAGGTTAACAGAACAAAAGTTTCACACAGAAGATTTCCCAATACACAAGCAGAAAAAAAAAGTAAATAAAGCTCAAAAGTCTCGGGGTCTCCAAGTATCAAGGCTTCTAATCCTAAGTCCAAGAGGTCCACAAATTCAATATGCCAATGATAGTAACCAGTAGTCTATAAATAGCCTTAAGTCTTTTAATATTCTAGTTTATTATTAAGCGTCTTCAAAAGAGAAAAAGAGCTCGAGTAAGCAAAGATAAAGAACACAAAGTAAATAATCAAGTGAGAAAAAGGAAAATAAGATGAGATGTGAATGATAAAGATAAAAGTGCATAAAAGTAAAGAAATAAAATACATGCTAAAGTAAAGGCATAAAGTAAAGTTAATTGTTAATGAGTTATAAGTTAGAAATTGGAAGTTAATTGTTAATAGTTAATAGTCAAATCAAAGGTATGGTCAATGATGATTTAATTATGATCTTGGACCAAAGTTAATAAAAACTCATTAGAGGATTGATAAAATCAAAGTATCCTAACAACAAGTTTCAAAGGTATTGGACCCAAAATAATCAATCAACCATACTTGGACATTCAAACATAAAGTTTGTGCCACACATGATTGTCTCAAGAAAAGAAGAAAAAGGGATGAAGGAGATGGAATCCATAATAAATGATCAATGATGATTGGAGATTAAACCTATCCAATGTTGATGAAGACTTGTTAGAGGATTGATAGAATCAAAGCCTCCTAATAATAAGCTTCTAAGGTTTTGAACCATAGTCCAATAATCAATCATACTTGGACATTCAAACATAAAGTTTGGGCCACTAATGATCAGTTAAAGGAAAGGAGAAGGGGATAAGTTGAAGATGATGAAGAATGTCACAATGGAACCAATGCCTCAAATGAACCAAAAGAAGGGTTTCAACTATCATCAGCATCATTCATCCATTTTAGTAGATTTAGTTTTTCAACCTATCAACACTCAAGATCCAATGAGGTTGAGGATATTGACCCAAAGTATGATGAAGTATCAATAAGTCAGAACCAATCACAAAAAAGAAAACAAAATGTAATTAAAACAAATAAGAAAACCATTTAAGAATGGTTAATTAAATAGAATTAATTAATGAAATACACAAAGTGTATCAAAATCCCAAAAAATAACTCCAAAAAATTACCAGAGGTCAAACACCAGTCAACAAGTGTTCAAATTTTTTTTGGGAATCTTAAATGGTTAGAAAGTAATTTTAAAAATGCAAAAATTAATCAGAATTAATCAACAATCACAAAAAAATAGAAAAGTCAGAAATAAAAATCAAATAAGCTCACCATAAGTTGTCAAACTATCATTGGATCATTCCACAATTTTTTCAGAATTTAAAAAGTATTAAAAGTGTTTTTAAACAACTTAAAATAAAGAAAACAATCCAAAAATTTTAAAAAATAACAAACATAAATATAAAAATATTAAAAAATATTCAGAGATTCAGAAATAATTCAAAGTATTTTTTTTGTAATTTTTCATTATTTTTGGATAAAAATGAAACAGTTATGAATATTTTGAAATTAAAATCAATTTAAAAACAAATTTGTAAAATAAAATAAATGAGAAATAAAATAGAGTGTTAGATCTGGCTTATTAAAACAAGCTGGCACATCTAATGGTTCACGAGTGAGAATGTATACTGATGATGAGTCAAATGTGACGCCTTCATTGGTTGATAATAACACATAGGTCATCTTCAACCTCCAAACGCCTACAAATAGGGAAAAACTCAAATCCTTTAAATGAAAATTTTAGGAGATCATAGTGGTATCATTGGATGCGTCTCATCAAGATGATCTCAACCATATCCTCGCGCCAAATTTATATAAACCATAGCGTAGTCGTTTTGGAAATTACTAGAGATAAAATGTAAAATGATTTTTGAAATTACAAGCTCAAATCAACATGAAAATTCAAACGAGAAGAAGCATAAGCTTCAGAGAAGAAGGGACTACATCGTAACAATTTAATTGAGACGATTTGTTGAGTAATCTACCTGAACGAAGTTCAACTTGTAATCTTTGAAACTGGACATTTGTAGCTTGATTCTTTGCACGAATGGCTTGGATTTTGTTATGAAAATTTTGTATGATGATGAATGAAGAATTAGAAGAGAGTTTTGAGAAAGAAGGCTTGAAACAGTGAAATCGATTTCCAAATTTCAAGCTTCGAGTGTGACTTTGGTAGGGTGATTCTGCCTATCCAAGATTGAAGAAATGGATTAAACACGATTATCTGTTTATAGGGAAATAATTCATGAGCTCATACGTGTGAGATGGTGAGAATTTGAGTGAATTCGTGTGAAGTTGCAAGGCATAAAAAGTGTGATCTCCAATCCATCAAAACTCACTCAAAACTTGTGTTTCAATGCTTAAACATGTCTTAGCAACTTTCTTAAAAACAATTTAAGTGGAAAACATGCATCGATTTGGTCATTAGCAAACACAATAATCAAATTGCAATCTGACTGCAAGTGAAAACTCGTTCAAGGTGCCATCTTTAAATCCATGGAGAAACTTACTCAAGAGGCTTTATGCTCTCATTCTTATCACATTTGAAGTACATAATCACAAGGTTTAAAATGTTCCAAGAAAGTCTCCATTTGTACATTTGAGTTGAAAGTCGTGTCTCTTTGAAATCAGGAAAAACCAACTGTTTTTGACACTTAGAAGAATTTCCAAGTAAGGAGCTTCAAAATGCCTTAAAATGTTCTTCGAAATTACATGACATTCCACTCAAAATTATCTCTTGATTATTGAAGAAGAAATGAATTAGACTCCTAAAATGGAATTATGGAATTGGAATCACTCAAAAATCATAAAAAATGATGGAGTTATAGTTCTTTGAAGCTGATTAAAAATTCTTGAGAAACCCATAAATGAATTATAATGTTTTCAACAATTCCATAACTTTCCAATCATTTTTAGATCTTTCTCTTTAAATCAAAGTTGTAGTATACATCCTCAAATTTGTTGTGAAAAAAGGAATGGGCTCAAAGAGATGAAATATGACCAGGTTATGATCTTTTGAAGTCAAGTCAAAGATTTCAATGGTTTTCTCAAAGAACTTGTAACCTTTTCAAACTTTTGATGATCCTCATTGCATAATTAGACCTTGTCATGTGAAGAGAAGTTATTGAAAATGATGATAAGAAGTGATAGTAAAAAGAACCACTTCCAAATATTGAAAATTGAGAGAGTTATGCACTTGCGACCATAGAATCAAGAACTTGTCCAAATTAGGTCAAACCACTTGGAGCAACTTTGCATATTTTGAACCTTCCTTGCAAGTTAAGACATGATGAATCACATTATACCTTGAAATGATGTTTCCTTTAAGAACACTTGATGAGAAGACTTATTGCTTGATGAAACTTGTTGGAGAAGGAATGGAAATAAACACATGAACCCATGAAGTTTCTTGATGAATCAAACCACTAACTTTGAGACAAACTTGACCAAATGAGGTTGAGAGAGTTATCAAACCATAGCACTTTGATTCCATAAAAATGTCCTTGAAGTTAAAGCTTTTAAAGCTCAGTGAATAGCCAGTTGACTGAAGATCAATCTTTAAAACCCTAGCTTGGGAGGTAAAAGAGATGCACTTGGCTCGATACCTATAATTTACATAGCAAAAAAATAAATACATACATATTTTTGGATTTTAATCAAGGGTTAGTCAACATAAAATACACATACATAACATACATAATACACAATACACAATACACAACTTAAGGTGCTTGGTGATCCCCCAAGGGAAAACTTAAAGATAGGAGAGAGTAGAAGAGGTGACCAACCCAAGTGTGGGATCTTGATGTATTTTGATGTCATCAAATATTTTAGGGGCAAAAATTAGGGTATAACACCTGTCATAGAGATTCCAGTAGATGATCAAACAAATTTTTCCACCTTGGATTCAACCTTCTTTGGAGTAGTACTCTTAGCCTTCTTTCTTGACTTAGCTTCCAGCAAGTGGACCTTTTAGCATCAACATTTTTGGATGATTGACTCATGTTGAAACACAACTTGAGAAGGGGGAGAGGCATTAAGGTTTTGATTTTAACAGAGAAGAAAAACCTTGCTTGTAACGCTTGACCATTCAAGGAGAGAGTGTTTGAAGGAAGATTAATCATCCTTATTAATAGTGTACCACTCACCATAGGAGAGAGACACTATCTTGTTCTTCTTCCTTTCTTCCCAAGCTTTGACTGTTGTGGATTCTCATACCATTAGAACTAGCATTTACTTGGTCAGGGATAACCACGTCCCAACTTGTGAATGCTCTCTTTTATCAGTTGTACAATTCCCAAAAAAAAATCCCTCAAATCTTCAATATGAGTTGTATAAAAAAATATTGCTTGTAGCAAAACCCCTAATAAAGAGATGACCAATATTAATGAGCTTTGTCCTGCTGTCAACACTAAAACAAACTTACCACAATACAATGTCATGATATCATGTTGAAGTATTCTTTTAGCATCCAATTCAATTGAGAGCAACAACTTCCTTCAGAATAATACTTAGCCTTAGAGAAAGACTAGGATACAAAAATTAAGTTAATGTTTATCTAAGAGACAAGACTGTTTCCAAAGAAGAATCATCTTCCAATAACACAAACTCCAACAAAATTGTTCTTGAAAATTCATTTTGTGCCAATAGCTTAACTCCATAAAAAACACCAAAAAATGTCTCCCTCAATTATACAAAATTTGAGATAACACCGGAATTAGATATTACATTTATGAAACTAGTGGTGATCTCTATATGATATTCTATTAGTAGATAAATTAATAAATATCCATTCATCATAATTGGTTCTCATAATTTTTGTATGTTTTCCCCGAAGGAGATGATAAAGGCCTTTGAATGTCCTCACTTATATATGATTTTTCTTTACTATAAATTACCCCGATCATTTTTAAAAAAATCATCAACAATCATTTAGGCAAGCCTTTATCCACCAATAATCTCACTTTTCATTAGCCTCATTAGATCCATAAAAGGAATCAAAAGTCTGATGTTGGAACTTTGGTGTGACATCTTAACTTTATCTTTCTTGGACATTAAGTTTGTGGATGATCCAGTTGTTTCTTGTGGTAACCATAAATAGAAATTGTATTTAGAACTAACTTCCCCATCACAACTTCAATCTTCTCATTAGTGACTAACCATACTCCCTTAGAGATATTTACCTTCATAACTTGATCACATAAGAAACTTATGATTATGATATTAGTTGTCAGACTTATAACAAGGAGAACGTCATCCATCCGGTTCTCCAACACCCTTAATTTCACCTTTTGGAACCATTACCAAAAGTAACAAAAGTGGAAGAATGAGACTTAATGATTCCTAGAAACTTCTTTACTCCAGTCATGTATCTAGAACATACACTCTCAAAATAACAATCTTCTTTTATGAAGTTCTAAGAGAGGAAGTGCAATAAGGCAATTATCACTTTCCTTGAGTTTCCAAACCCTCATAGTTTTGAGCACTACTTAGTCAACCTTAGGTTAAGTTGGACTTTAGGATAGCCATTCAACTTGAAACAGAGAGACTTGATATGAAAAACTTTACAACATAAGTGACAACTTCAGGGAAAGAACTTGCCTTTAGCTTAAGTAATTTTGATGTCTAATATGACATTAAGACATTTTGATTGAAGTCATTAACTCAACCTATCTTTTGAAGGAACCAAGGTTTATCACTAGAGATTTTCCTTGATTGTTAGAGCCTTAATAATAATACCCTATTCTTTATAGGTTTCCAGACATCTTCCAATTTTGAAGAATCTTACCAACACATTGGAATCATTTTTTCAAGTTTAGAGGTTAATAAAGTCACCCCATCCTGCAGGTTAAAGATAGTAGACAAACATTCTTCCTTTTCAGCCTTTCAGTTAAAATAATAACAGGCTTGACAAATTCATCATCAGGAACACCTCCTTTATTAGATCAAGGAAAATAAATCTACTTAAGTTGTTTGTTGAGAAAGATAGGGAATATGTACAAATTCTTAAAATTCACGACACTAAATTCCTTTACTTGTATTGGCCTTTTCACCTGTTTCTGCTTTTCATTGAGCAACATAGTTCTTGCTGATATCAGAACTAATGTTCTTGACATTTGGCCTTGACCTTCGATCCACTTCCCCAGAACCTGGTTGAATTGCCTTCCAAGGAACACAATATCATTGAATAAACATGTTATACTCTAATTTTTAACCCTAAGACACCTCATTATTTTTCATCTTTTGCAATACATCAAGATCACAATATTGGGTTGCCTCTTAATCTTTTCTCTCTTTTCATTCGTTAAGTTTGCATTTGAGAGATCACAAAGAACCCATTTGTGTATCTTGTACATACATGATTTATATTTTACTAACATTTGATTAAAATACAAAAATATATATTTTGTTTCCCTTTGTTTGTTTTGCAAGGACAAGTGTAAATCAAATGGATAAAACAAATGCCCCCAGCTAGGGTTTTTATATGATCGAAGTTAAAATGGGGTCAATATTGATTCTAAAGGACCTTTGAATTATGTATTGGCCTATAATATTAGTTAAGATCATTTTCATGTATCATTCAATCTCAATTGATCAAGATATGACCAAAGGTTGGTTGCTTTTTCCTCAAGATAGGTCAAAGGTTCATGTATTTATTTCCATGCCTTCATCATCAAGTAACCTCAATGTGGCCATTTTTAAGCAAAGATCAATGAGTAATTCATCATTATAAGTTCATATGAGTTTCATCATGCCTTGGATTGTATGAAAATATCAAAAGTATCAAGGTTATGCAAAGTGGTTTGACATAATTTGACAAGTTTCCAAGTCAAAGTTCACAAGACCACAACTCCTTCATTATTCAACATTTTTGGATGGTTATTTTTTTTAATATTACTCTCCTTGACACCCTCTCAAACTTATATTTACAAGTCAAGAGATAATTATGTGAAGTACGTCATCAAAAGTTTGAAGACATTATAGGTCATTTGGGGACTTAGTGAAATTTTTAACTATTTCCAATTGATTTTTTCTCAACTTTCAAGAAACATAACTTACTCAATTTTTATCTTATGTAACTCATTATTTTTTCACAGTACTCTTATTTATGCCCTCTACAAGTTATCTTAAATGATCAAATTCAAATTTTGATTAGAAAGCAATGTGTGATGCGGTGGGAGAACTGACTTGAGGGTTTTGTGTTTGATCGCAAATGTTGCGGTTAGCAAGAGTCGCCACCGACTTTTCTTTTATCCAAAAGGAAATGTGAAAAAGCACAGGAAAGACCTTTGAGATTGTTTCTTGAGTTAGGGGGTAGATTATGAAAATGGAAGGTATTAGCACCCTTTTCATCCATGGTTATCCATGGGCTCTTAGTTACTTGTTAGATCACTTGCTTTTGTTTAAAATTGTTCTTGGTGTGGTTATTTTGAAAGTATTTTGTAAAGAGGCCATTGTTTAGGCAATCTTTGTAATGATTCTTGTTTGTAAGAATGTATACAAAGATGTTTGATGTTTTGAAAATGTTTTCAAGTTTTCAAGATGTTTGAAAGTGTATGTGATTGTTTTGAAAATAGCAAGGATGTTTGTTTTGAAATGGAGCAAGTAATTAGGAGCAATATACCTACTCAAATGTCTTTCTTGTTCATTTTATTTTTCTTTGACATTGTTGTCTTACCATTGATTTGGTAAGCAACCCTATCTTTGGATGTAAACGGGACGGAAGTGGGTCATCGTATAGCCATGATTAGCAATGTTGCAAGGTATCTTAGCATTCTTTTTGAGGGAATAAGATCATTTGTAAGGCAACTTAGATAGCATCATCGAGGGACTATGATCTTGTATTTGCTTGTTTTTGCTAAGATACCTTACATGCGTAATCTGGCCATTTTGTATAAGGAAACCAAGTGGGATAACCCTAGGGGTTCTTGTGTGCAAGTGCATTATTTTCATGCTTGATTTTGTCTTGAATTAGGGTTTTCTATTTGATTGATTTTGTTCTTTCCATACAAACCCTAATTACTAGCATTTGTATATAATACGATAAATTGCGGAATTTAAAGTTACTACGCTATTACAATACTTGTGGGAGGGGGGTATACAATTTGTGAATGGGGATTGCAATAATATAAACCTAATTAATCTATTACAACCAAATTGAATAAATGTACAAGAAAATGAATAAATATAAAGTACAAATGCAAATGGAAAGAAACGATTTTTGTTTGAATTTTTATATGAAAGGGGTTTTAACCTAAACCTAATTAGATAAAAATAATTAATCAAAATTAAATTAACTTAAACTAATTAAGAAAAGAAATTAATTAAGAAAAGATTTTTGAATAAAACCCTAATTCTATTTAGTTGATTAAAAGAAAAGAAGTTTAGAGAAAAAGTATTTTTTGTATTTTGTCTTGTAAATAAATTATAGTATTATAAAATATTTTTGGATTTTTCTTTATTAAAGATAAATATATTTTAATTAGTGTAAAAAGAAAATAAATAATAACCTAGTTTTAAATTAAATTTACCAAAACTAGTTAGTAAAAATAAATAAAGTAAAGTTAAATAAAATATTTTTTGTGAAAAAAATAAAATAAACTAAGTTAAAATAAAATTCTAAGTTTTTTATATTTTTTATGATTTTTTAACATTAGGAAAAATATTTAAGAAAATAAAATAAAATAAAATAAAAATAAAAAACAAAACTGGGCCAGGGGCGTATAAGTGAAATAGGGGGTTAACAAGCAAAAACAAAAAAAAGAGAGCCAGGCCCAAGGGCCCAGCGCCTGCAAACAAAACAAATCAGAAATGTCAAAAAATATGAAAATATGAAAAAGGGTACCACTAGGGCTCGAGCCCAGGTCCCATAGGTTAACAGGCGCGCGCTTTACCACTGGGGTGGCTATACATCTGTTTATATAAACAAAAAAATAAATATGTAAGGCAAATCAAGTCCTGATAACTTCATCTTCAACCTCCAGCCGGTGTACCTGTAACTTCTTCATTTCTCAACAAAAATGGAAGATGACAAAATGAAAGTTGTTGTATTCTTCCTCACGAATCTAACCATGTAAATAACTAAAGCTAAAAGTCAAAGATAAATGAGAATTTCTCTGGCCCTAATTTGAACCCTAAAAATTTCAGAAACATCAACTCTAAAATTCTCTAAGCTCAGGCCATGTAAATGCAAATTATGGATATGTACAGCTTCGTGGCAATGAGGTCTACATTTTATATTCATAAATGCAAGCCTAACAATGCCTAAGTAATGAGATAGAAGTTCAAGAAAAATACCTCAAAACTGGAAATCGTGAAATACAAATGAGCTTGATTCAAAGTTCTGCAAGGATCAGGTTAGCTTCCTTGAGGTCCCAGGAAGCTAATGCAATGATTAGCTTGAGCTGAAAGTGGCTGAGGAGCTCTGGAGAAGTCAAGTTGCAGACCCCTATTTTTAAAAATGGAACTTGATGTTGGAGGTGTTACAGTTGAGCAAATGGACTTTGGATGGTTTGTATTTGATGTTTAGAAGCTTTTGGAAGTGAAAGGCCAAAGAACGCACGAGGGGATTTGGAGTTTGGTATGTAAAGTCAGAACTTGCACAACAATGGTGTTTTGAGACAATTTCTAATTAGAGGGAGTTTTAGTGAGTTCCATGGCTTCAAGCTCGTGTCCTATCTCACAAATAGTACTTCTATTTATAAGCAACAAGTTTGGAGACTTGTTGTTGATCAGAATTTGAGTTTGCATCCTTAAGCTAAACATGTGATTTTTTGACAAAATAAGTTTCAAAGTCTTGTGTACTTGCTAAGATAGAGTGGTTATGCTTTAAAAAAGCTTTCTTTTAACTTTGTGGATGGAGTGTGATCAGAGGGAACAAGTTAGAGGCTCAATGTGAGCTTTATGCAAAAAGCTTGCTTTACAAGAATGGTATTGTTAACTTTCTTCCCAAAATGGCAATGTGAATTGGATAAAGCTTAAACCACTTGGATTATAGCTCAAAAGTTTGTGTAATTCATTAATTATAGAGTGACAAACAAGTTTGAGGCCTGCAAATCAAAGATTATGCAGCCTAACATTGAAATTGCATTTGTATTCATCATGAAAATGACCTATAATTCAAGTGACAAAACACCAACTTCATCTCTTCGATTCTCCCTACTCAAGAATGATCTCAATGAGTTATTGGACATTTTGTAAATATTGCAATGTGATATACAACTCATCTTTGAATTTTTTTTTAAGATTTCCCTTGTAACTATGTGAAAAATTGTCATGAAGATAGGTCAAAAATCTGCCTAACTAGGGCAAAAATTCACTAAGTCTTTTTTAGTTCATGAGCATGTATTCACAAAACTATAACTTGAGATCCAAGCACTTTTAGGAGAATTTGTGTGAAGAAAATATGTATATTTAATGTATATATACAACTTTCATGTTGGAAGTTTCCTTTGTATCACCTTGCATCATAATGAAAAAATTGCTCAAAGTTATGAAAAAATAAGAAATTTTTGACACTTAGAAAAATTTCTAAGTTTAGAAATTTTGACTTTTCAAAATGAAATCTATATTTCTTGATTTCTTGATGAATAATTTTCCTATTTTGACATGTTTTGATGAATTTTGATCTTTGGTTCTTAAATTTGAACAAAAAGTCAAAGTTTGACTTTTCAGTATACAGTTGACTTTTGATCAGTTGACTACAAAATTCATTTGTCAATTCAATGGATTTGCAATGTTTTGAATCATGTCATTAGGTAAAAATGATGAAATTGGACTCTTGAGATCATGCCTCAAACCCATTGACCATTTGCTAGGTCAAAAATCAGAAATTGCCTTTTCCTAGTCAAAACCCTAATTTTGACCATTTTGCCCTTTTGGAGATTTGATCAAATTTCTTGAGGAATTGTGGTCCAAATTTGATAAAATGATACATATGTGTTTAAAATGTTGATGTGGATAAAAAATTATGAAGTTTGACTGTAAATTGGCCATAGTTGACTTTTTCCCCGATACAATTAATTTTTAGGTCAACTACTTAATTGCCTGATCAAAAGTGTGATCCAAGGCTTGAAACTTGGCATGAGTAATATTGGGGGTCCATAATGATACATGAAAGTCATATTGGGCATTGGAAGTTCAAAAATCCTTGTGCACACTCAAACCCTAATTTTGGTCATCAGTGCATAAGGAGGTGTCTTGAGCTGATCAAACCCTAGTGTAGTCTTGAGCCCAAGGAGATTTTGTGAGAAAATTCTTGATAAGTGAGAGGGAAAATTTTGGAGTAAAACACAATAGAATTCATAAAGTTTCCAATTGAATACTTTATTAGTACATTGTAATCTCAAAAACATTCGAGGTATGCTCACCTTCACCATCCGTTTTGAGAATTTTGATTTTGTGACCACTTTGCCTCTCAACCATGGACTTGAATCTTTTAAACACATCAAATACCTTATCATTCCTCTTGATTAGATATGTCCATATATTTCTACTAAAATCATCGATAAATGTGACAAAATACATATTCCCACCATACGAGTCGACTTGCATTGGATCACACACGTCAGAGTACACCATCTCAAGATGATGTTAGGTCCTATGACCTGTATCCTTGCTGAAACTATTCTTGTGTTTCTTACATTGAACACACTCTTCACATATCTCAGCTAGAACATTGATCTTAGGCTGCCTAGTCACCATACCATTCCTTTGTAACACATCTAGGTCTCGGAAATTGAGATGTTCAAGATGGTAATTCCATAATCATTCATCACGACCTACCGCTGTATCAAGACACCTACGTTCCATCAATTTTAAATCTTACTAGAAATTCCAATTGGCAACCATGGGTGCTCTAAGAACTAAAACTCATTTTCGTTCCAAAATGCGCAAAATCTTATTTTCCATGCGAATTATGTAATTCTTCTCAAGCAATTGGCTAATACTCAGGAGATTACATTTAATTTCAGGAATATATAGCACATATTTGATCAAGGAATGACTCCCATCCTTCTTCATGATCAAAACATCGCTGACACCGTCAACACTAAAGTGGTGTCATCCGCGAATTTTCTTTATTCAGTGTGGCTTGATTGATTTTGAAAAACCAATCATTTCTGCCCGTTATATGCGTCGAACAACCAGAATCCAAGTACCACTCATAACTACGTTGCACTCTATCTCGAACATTTAACGTTACATTTTGCTCCGAGCGTGTTTCTACATTATTTTTCGTGCAGTAGACGCTACTGCCCAACAACTGACAGCTGCTACTGCTGTTGTCCAATAACTTTTCCTTGCCATAATTCTCCTTTGTGATCATGACCAGAAGTGTGTTATCATCATCCACCTCTTGTCGAGCAACTTTAGCTTCATCACTTTAATTTTCTCTCGATTTTGCATTACATTCCTTTCTGAATTGAAAAGCTTATGACAATTATAACACTTCACTTCACACCACTCTTGTCAAACTTCTTGGTGTAGTTTTCTTGACTACTACCTTTGGAGCTGCTCTCACCTCTTTTCACCGTCGAAAGCCTTTGAATTTTGTGAATATTTTCCACTAAAATATTGGAAATTTGTCTTCCCTTTTGAAGACCGTTTTCCTTTCGATCTCTTAGTCTTATCATTGATTCGTGCTTGCAACGAAACCTTCGCTTTGGCTTTCACTACGCCAAAAAAGACTTACGAAAGTGCTTTTTTGACCTTTAAAAGCGCTTAAAAGCGCTTTCGTAGGTGGCGCTGCTATAGGTTTTAGCAGCGCTTTTTGTTTAATGAAAAGTGCTTTCGTAGGTCCACCTAAGGCAGCGCTTTTTCTAAAAAGCGCTCTCTTAAGTAGGCTTTTGGCAGCGCTTTTTTATGAAGAAGCGCTTTCATAGGTCTACCTAAGGCAGCGCTTTTTTCTGGAAAAGCGCTCTCATAAGTTTTCTTTTAGCAGCGCTTTTTTCTGGAAAAGCGTTGTCTTAGGTAGGCTTTTAGCAATGCTTTTTTCTGGAATAATCAACAAACACTATTGGGATCTAAAATAAATAGAATCAATATTTTTAACAAATGAATCTCAGAATGTATAGAAAATAAATCAAATCTTACAGAACAAATAAAATAAAATCAATACATTATAGAATCGAATCAATTACAAACGATTTCAACCCCTAATTTTCCTAATCACTCTAAATTTAAGCTCTAATCAAACTTGTAACGAAGTTTTGCAAAATCTGAAACCCTAAGCCCTATAAATAGCTAAAGAAGAATACAGAAAAGGGGGGAAGATCTGAAGACGGAGCAGAAAAGAAGAAAAAACTTAGAGGAATATGGAGCCTTGCTGTTGAAAAGGAGAAAATATGATTTAGGGTTTCAATATCTGAAACCCTAAATCGCACCGTCGTCAACCTCCCTTAAACGCATCTCTGAGTCGCCGTTACATCACCTTCGAAGGCCATCACCTCCCTTGACCTGTAAATCGAAAAGAAAGAAGAAGATAAGAACCAGAAACATAACATATCAGAACAATCGCGATCAGAGGTAAACGAAACATAGCTTTTTGATTTCTGCATTTTGCTGTTATTATTTAGGGATGGTTAAGTTTTGAGGTTATAGTCTGGGGAAGGATCAGGTTTGAGCGCCGCTGCGGGGTTGGTTTTAGGGTTTGATGTTAGATGATAAAGGAAGAAGGTGGAGTATAGAGAGAGAGAGAGAGAGAGAGAGAGAGAGAGAGAGAGAGAACGATAATGGTTAATGAACGAATGAACAAAAATGAAAATATAAAATGTATAAAACAATTTTTCTTTACCGTGTGGCGGGATTTCAATTTTAAAATATATTTTTAAAAACCCTTAGAAAGAAAGTTCGTCTATTAGCCAAAGGGATATATCATCCCTACGATTTCTGTGAGAATAGAAAAGTGATACGAATTGTGTTTTGATATTTATTATCAAACTACCTACGAAAGTGCTTTTAAAAGCGCTTTCTAAAGGTCATCTATAACAGCGCTTTTACATCAAAAAGCGCTTTCGTAGCATATCCTATAGCAGCGCTTTTAAAAGCGCTTTCTAAAGGCCAGCTTTAGCAGCGCTTTGGAAAAGCGCTTTCTAAGGCTGACCTTTAGCAGCACTTTTGAAAGCTAACCTCTTGCCAGCGGCGTTAGTAGGAATTAGTACCTGGGATGCATAGAGCATTTCCTTCTCTTTTGAGATCATCTGAGGAATAAGAACAGATTGACCTTGGTAGGTGCCAACCTTGCTTTCCATTATGGTTCCTGTGTTCTTTCCTTTATTTTTGGAAGCTTTTTTCAGTTGAGATGAAGTTGAAGAAGACATTGTTTGAAGAGTGTTGGAAGTTTTTTAGGGTTTCGGTGAGAAAAGAGGAAGAAAAGATTTAGAATGTGGGAAGAAAAGAAAAAGACTAAGTTGATGGGTTTTTATAGTGTGGAAGTTTAAACATCCACTGAGTAAGATTGTGATACGTGGTAGTCGTGGGTTGGTTTGAGAAGGAGGTGGCGTAAAGTTAATATTGGTAATAGGCGTGATTAAATGATAATCATTGTTTTGTAACTGCACCATGCTGTGAAATGGTTCAAGGCGGTTAAGGAATCTGAAAAGCGTCATGATTGACGTGACTGGAGTCATATGAAATAAATGTTACGATGATTCGAAGGTCGCATCAAAATCTTGTGTATATGTTTAAAATAAGTATTTCTCAAAGGAATCGAAATACATATTTTAAAGGGGCATTTTGTTGGCTGAAGATTTTGATGATATTGTTCGAAGCAAAGCAAGTTGGATGTTTCGATTGGAATAAAGCAAGATGTCATGTTTCGAAATGGTAGAAGCAGTGCTTCGAATGGGCATATCAAAGCTTGGAGCTTCGAGTGACAGTTATGAGGATATCTTCAAAAGAAGTCTTGAAGTGATAACAAGGCTGTGTCCAAGAAATGCGTTCGAAGCGAAGAAGTGCCAAAACATTTGAAATTCAAATGCAATCGGGATGTTTGAAATTTAAAATATATGCGCTGGAGCATTCGAAGACGCGTGGAAGCTAGAGAGAGGCATTGCTTTGCATGTTCTGAACGTGGCAGAATCTTATAGCAAGACCGTTATGGTCGAAGTAGTATAAATAGAAGTCTTAGCATTAGGATTTCGTGTGTCATATCTATTGTACAAAAAACTCAGTAAACATTCAAAATACCACATGGCTAGGGAAACGAATGCACGAGCAATGTACGTATGATAACACCAAGTGTTTATGATTTAATAAAACTCTTTATCATTTCCAGTATTTTCCTCTATCTTCATGTCAATACCATTTAAAAGCCTTTGCATTAAACAACTATTTTCATTCAAAGTCTTTTTACTGATGCCTTACATTTAAATGTTTTCTTCCCATTTCAAATACTTTATATTTCAGAAACTTTTGTATATTTCATGCCTTTATCTTCATGCCTTTATCATTCGAACACCTTTTTTCATTTAAAGTCATTTTACTGTTTCTTGCATTTAAACGCTTTCTTCATATTTCGAATCTTTTACATTCCAGAGAATCTTTTACATTACATGTTTTTATGCTTCGAAGTCATTTACTTGTCTTTTCTGCAGTTTTATACGTCTTTACAATTGAGCTTTATTCATGCAATTTAGTTTCGCGCGCATTTACTTGATCAAGTTATTAGATCTTTAATAGAGTAATCGAAGTAAGTTAAACACCTACACAACATTCTAAATACCAACCATGAATACCAGTTCTATAATGAGAGTTATCCAAATGACCAATACATCCTAGGATCAATCTAGTCGATCCTGTGAGTTACCAGAGAGATTAAATAACAGTCATTAAGATTATTTGATAGTTTGGAGGACTAGCGGTTGTTTACCAGAAATCACTGTAAACAAATTGGCACACCCGGTGGGACGAGTCATTGGCCATTACGAAATTTAGAACAAAATAAAAAATTGTTGAGACATAACCATTGTAAAAATACTCTCTGAGTGATAAGTTTGTTGTTTTATGAACCTTAGAAGTGGTAGAATAACCAATAGCAACCAACCCTTATCCAGAAGAAAACGTTTGAACAAGATGTCTAATTCTGACAATCAACAAGGGGAACAAAATGCCCCACATACAACAGGCACTAATATGTCTGCTTCGATGGGAACATCTAATGCGATCCCTTCGAATGCACAGTCTGTTGCATCCTCTACCAGTAATATAGCCACTAATGGAACAAATGGCATATCAACTAACAGTTCGATCCTAGGAAATGCTGGAACCATTGGTTATCCTGGGGGATTCTTCCCACCATCAGGGACACAAACCCATTTCGCCACCCTACTAACTAGACCACCCGGTTTCGATGGTAATAGAACCAGAAATTCCTCTTATGGAATGCCAACATCTTTTATGGCAGGCTTACACAATTCCACATTGAATTCGTCACCACAATTAGGGTCTGGGTCTGGGGCAAATCAGTTTATGACAAATAACCAAGGGTCAGTGGGTTATAGTTCAATTCCTATCTTAACCACAGAAAACCAGTTGGCTTTTAGGCAATTAATGGATGACAGTAACCATAATATGATAGGAGTGTTAGCACAAACTATGCAGGAGATGTTTGCCCCAATAGTACAAAATGTGACTGTGACAAACAGAGAAAACGCAGATAACATGAGTCGAATAGAAGATTTCTTCGCTCCCCCAGAGAGGCGTAGGCAGAATCAGGCGGGAGTTCGAGCAAACGTACCTATCATAGAACAAGTTGCTAACGACCCACCCTATAGACCAGCCAGAGAGGAGGTTAATTTGGGGGCAAGGGCACAAAGGCTAGAAGCCCCAATGATCCAAGGCCCACAAAGGGAAATTATGGAACCAGGGGCAAGGGTCGAAAGGCTAGAAGTCCCAGAGTTTCGAGAAGAACAACCTAGAGGGGTTGTCATGGTGGGTCGAAATCAAGATGCTGATGCAGTCGTTCATAGAATTCGAAACGATAACATCTTGGCAGAAAATAATTTAACCACCATGATAGAGAGAATCATGGCCCAGAACGGCCTCAACACAGGAATTAGAAGGCCAAATTATGCCTCCCCTATATTAGATTACATAATGCACACTGATCTACCAAGGGGATATAAAGTCCCTAAGTTTACAAAGTTTGCTGGGGATACCAATGAGTCAACAGTCGAACATATAGCCAGGTATCTAACCGAAGCAGGAGATATAGCCAATAATGAAGACCTTAGGATCAAATATTTCCCAAGTTCCCTGACTAAGAACGCTTTCACATGGTTCACCACTTTGCCTCCTGGGTCCATTGATACTTGGGCTCTTTTGGAGAGATTATTCCATGAACAGTTCTACATGGGACAATCAAAAATCAGTCTGAAGGAACTAGCCAGTGTCAAGAGGAAGTTCACTGAACCCATAGATGATTATCTGAATAGATTCAGGCTCTTGAAATCTAGATGTTTTACAGTAGTTCCTGAACATGAGTTAGTCGAAATGGTTGTTGGCGGCCTGGATTACTCTATTCGAAAGAAATTAGACACTCAATACTTGAGGGATATGGCTCAACTAGCCGATAGGGTTCGACAGGTCGAAAGGCTAAAGGCCGAAAAGGCCAGAGTCTTTAAAAATAACAACAAGGAAAGGATCTCCTATGTTGGAACCGAGGAAGCAAAAGATTATCCTGAATTCGAATTCGAAGAGGTCGAAATCGACCTCGCTGAATTAAAACAGGCACCACCTTACTCCTGCAAATTATTAGTTCCCACAAAAGGGAAAGAACTTGTTGAAAATGAGAAAAGTGACAAATTCCCAAAGAAGGTTTATACCTTCGATGTCACTAAGTGTGACGAGATTTTTGATTTACTTGTCAAAGATGGCCAACTCATTGTGCCATCAAATGTCAAAATACCTCCTTTAGATCAAAGAAAGAAAAGAGGATTTTGCAAGTATCATAGTTTCCTAGGCCATAAAACCTCACAGTGTTTTCTTTTCAGGGACCTAATTCAGAATGCAATTAAAGATGGCAGACTGAAGTTTGCTGATAAAGCAAAAATGAAAGTAGACGAAGATCCTTTGGACGTCGCAGACACCAATTACTCCGAGCCTGCATGCATTGGGGAAATTAACATGGTGGAAGCTGACCAAAATGACGCTCCAGTAGGAGAGAAAGGTACTGAAAATGAAAGCTGGGTGATAGTCGAAGTCAATAAGGAGGTCACTGAAGACGTCCACAAGCAGCCAGAGACTTCGATCGAAGCAGTACCTTTAGCTGTTGCAAAAGAAATCCAGGCTACTGAAGGCCAGGAAAACCAAAACCAAGAGTTGACACAGGTTACTGAAGGCCTGAGGCTAGAATTGGAGAAAGTCCAAATCACGAAGCCAACCTCCCCTCAGAAAGAAATATGGGATACTTTAGGGGAACCCAGTGGAAAGTTTGACTACTTGGTCAAATATTCTGCCCCAGAGAGTTCAAAGGTCCATATTGAAGATATAAAACCCACAGGATGGGGAGATGATGACGCTAAGGGGGAGGATGTTGAGGTAAACATGGTGGATATGGAGAGACCTCGCTCTGAGATGGATGAGGTGGAGAGATACTTAGAAAAAGAGAAGTATAAAATGGAGGATAATCATGCTGGAGATGCTAGTCTCAAGGATTACCTCATGATGTGCCACAAAGGAGATACAGGAATGATATTATGCCCTAGGTGCAGCATCCTCTGCAATCAGAGAATCGCTGCAAACTTCGAGAGGGTACAAAGGGCACGAACTGGCAACAACTGGCGCCAGGATAACCAGCTATTCAAGTGTTATCCTAAAGCTGGAGAAAGTTTGCTGGAATTTATGCTTCGCTGCTACAAAGGGGCAACCAAATGCTTGATATGCCCAAGGTGTTCTGCTGTGTATGATCAAAGCATGGCCAGAGCCTTCGAAACAATCCCCTTCGCCCCTTGCTGGAACCACCAAGAGACTGTTCAGATGGGCCCACGTTTTGATAGAAAATACAAACAATGAAGGCCCGATAGTCCTCATCCCAAGGGTGCTCGAAGAGTGACGTTCAAAATTCCTGCTGAAGTGCCAACAGACAAATGGCTGCAAGTCAGAAATGACAAAGGCAAAGACAAATGGAGAAACAATTAACGAAATGCACGCCATGCTATGACATATAGAAGGCAGTTCAACATAGCGAAGAGGGAAGAGGTGAGATTAGAGAACTACAAAGGAAGAAACCCCATGTCAAGATCTCAATGGCGAAGGCAACAGAGGATTCGAAAGGCTGAAAGGGAAGCTGTGGCAAATAAAGGGGCAACTTCAACAAAAAACCAAGGTGAATCTAGCACCAACAAACCCACACCAAAAAATCAAACTGAAGACAAACCCCCAGTTAATAGGAGGCTCTTCTCTGAAGTACAACTAGATGAACCAAAGGAATACACTCCAGGTCCAGAAGAAGACGAAGATATGCTAACGGAAAATTTCGAGTCAGGGGGGAGTCTTCGTTCAATATCAATTGCAACGTGGTATCTGTGCTTCCTTGTGAGTTTGGACAGGAAACTGAAATTGACGAATATGAGGAAGAAGATACCATAGATCTGATGAAGCACAGGCATGTGTGCTACTACGTGATGGATAATGGAGCTGTCGAGGAGCAGAATGCGTTCTTCGAGCGTCCAGAACCAGCTATGAAGAACCATCTTAAGCCATTATTTATTCGGGCAAAGGTTGGTGCCCATGGCGTGAATAAGGTTCTAGTGGATGGGGGCGCTGCAGTCAACTTAATACCCCATTTCATGCTGAAAAGGTTAGAAATACGCGAAGGAGACATCAAACCACACAACATGGTTCTATCCAATTATGAAGGGAAAGTAGGCAAAACACTGGGGGTGGTTCAATTGGACTTGACAATAGGCTCAAGTTGTAGGCCCACCATGTTCATGGTGATCGAAGCCAAGGCCAACTACAACTTGTTGCTGGGAAGGGAGTGGATCCATGGCGTACGGGCAGTTCCTTCGTCAATGCACTAACGATTAGTTTTATGGAGAGAAGATGGGATCGTGGAAAACATTGAAGCGGATCAGAGTTACTTCATGTCAGCAGTCAACTTAGTTGACAAGAGGAATTATGACAAACATCTGGCAAAGATTGCTCCTTATGTCCCAAATGATGAAATCAACGAAACCAGAAACGCCCACTACTATATGACCCTTCGCCATGATGGCATATATTGGGATAGAAGAATAATCAGTGAAGATGAAGGAGTCGAAAGTACTATACAAAGACGGCCAGCAGGCTGGGAATTCGACAACCTTACTCATGACTGAGTCCTCCTTTTTCGAAAGGATTTCGGCCTATATGGCTGAGAACGAATCAAAGGCGGCCTTAGAGGCTGAAATGAATAAACTGGCTGTAAAGATGAACGAAATAAATGGGGATAGCTCGAAAGGCGCACCCTTTAAAGAACTTGAGATAGATCAAAGGCTGGACGCCATCTATGATAAAGAACCCTTAGGCTTCGAGAGGGACCCCATAGACTCAGGTGCCAAAATGTTGGCGCAGGATCCACTCGAAGAAGTGAACTTAGGGGATGAAAACACGAAAAGAATAACCTACATAAGTGCAAAACTTAGCCCAGGCCTCAAGAAGGAAGTGATCGAAGTCCTCAAGAAAAACAAAGATTGCTTCACGTGGGATTATGACGAAATGCCTGGTTTAAAGAGGGAGTTAGTCGAACACAGACTTCCAATCAAAGATGGCAAGAAGCCCATCAAGCAAACTCCTAAAAGATTCGCACCAGCGGTTCTCACAAAGATCAAAGCTGAGATCGAAAGGTTGTTGCATTGCAGATTCATCAGAACCACAAGGTATGTCGAATGGTTAGCAAATATAGTGCCTGTTATTAAGAAAAATGGTTCTTTGAGAATCTGCATAGATTTTAGGGATTTAAACACTGCAACTCCTAAGGATGAGTACTCCATGCCTGTGGCAAAAATGTTAGTAGACTCTTCTGCAGGATTCAAATATTTAAGTATGTTAGATGGATACTCTGGGTATAATCAGATTTTTATTGCTGAAGAAGATGTTGCCAAGACAGCATTTCGTTGCCCAGGAGCCTTAGGCACCTACGAATGGGTGATGATGCCTTTTGGTTTAAAAAACGCTGGGGCAACTTATCAAAGGGCAATGAATTCGATTTTCCATGATTTCATTGAAACATTTATGCAGGTGTATATTGATGATATAGTCATCAAATCTATATCTGCAGAAACCCATTTGCATCATTTGAGCCAATCATTCGAACGAATGAGAAAACATGGCTTAAAGATGAATCCCCTTAAATGTGCATTTTTTGTGCAGGCTGGAGATTTCCTTGGCTTTGTGGTTCACAAGAAAGGAATTAAGATCAACCAAAACAAAACCAAAGCCATAATGGAGACAAAAGCACCTACGTCAAAAAGGGAGCTGCAATCTTTGCTAGGGAAGATTAACTTTCTCAGAAGGTTCATTTCGAATCTGAGTGGAAGAACCCAAGCTTTCTCTCTATTGCTTCGTTTAAAGCAAGGCCAAGCCTTCGAGTGGAACGAAGCCCATCAGGAGGCATTTGACAAGATAAAAAGATATCTCTCTCAGCCTCCCATCTTGTCTCCACCTTCATGGGGAAAGCCCATGAGATTGTACATATCTGCCTCTGAAGTTAGTATAGGTAGTATGTTAGCACAAGAAGATAGCAATGGCATCGAAAGAGCCATATACTATTTAAGTAGAGTATTGAATGATGCAGAGACTAGATATAGCAATTTAGAAAAGCTATATCTCTGTTTGTACTTTTCTTGTATGAAACTCAAGTATTATATAAAGCCTGTTGATGTTTATGTTTCATCTCATTTCGATGTCATTAAACACATGCTTTCAAAACCAATAATGCATAGCAGAGTTGGCAAATGGGCTTTAGCCTTAACAGGATATTCTTTGACTTTCATGCCTTTAAAAGCTGTGAAAGGCCAAGTGATTTCTGATTTCATTGTGGACCATTCATCGGTTGAACAGACTGTCATGAGTTACGTCGAAATGCAACCATGGAAATTATACTTTGATGGTTCGACCCACAGGAATGGAAGTGGTGTTGGAGTCCTTATAATTTCTCCTGAAGGAATTCCAACAAAATTCAAGTATAAATTAGATGGTCCTCGTTGCTCGAACAACGAAGCTGAGTATGAAGCGCTTATTGTTGGACTTGAAGCTTTGTTGGAATTAGGGGCAACTAGAGTCGAAATTAAAGGAGACTCAGAATTAGTAGTCAAGCAAATAACAAAGGAGTATAAATGCATAAAGGAAAACCTGATGATCTACTTCGTCATAGTTAACAAGCTACTTAGAAAATTTGAATACATGGATATTCAACATATACCAAGAATAGAAAACCAAGAAGCAAATGATTTAGCACAGTTGGCTTCAGGTTATAAAGTTTCTGCCAGAAACTTTGAGGATTTAGTTGAATTAAGGGGTAGAGTTATGGCTACTAGATTCACACCATCAGATCTAGAGAGTATGAAATTGGGTTATGCTGAGAAACAGGGATTCGAAATATTAGCCATAAACACTTTATCAGATGCAGATTGGCGAAGTCCACTTGTGAGTTATTTAACAAACCCAACTCTGAATGTTGATAGGAAGATAAAATATAGAGCATTGTTATATGTCCTCATGGGAAACGAATTGTTCAAAAAGACCCAAGAAGGCATATTACTTAAATGCCTAGGAGAAAGTGAGGCATACTTAGCATTGTCAGAAGTCCACAATGGGGCATGTGGGGCACATCAAGCAGGTCATAAAATGAAATGGCTGTTATTTCGATATGGCATGTATTGGCCCAGCATGCTCAAAGATTGTATAGACTTTGCTAAAGGTTGTGAAGAATGTCAGAAACATGCAGGGATTCAACATGCCCCTGCAAGTGAGTTGCATTCAATCATTAAACCATGGCCATTTAGAGGATGGGCATTGGATTTAATAGGAGAAATAAATCCTGCTTCGTCTAAAGGACAGAAATATATCTTGGTAGGAATAGATTATTTTACCAAGTGGATCGAAGCAATACCATTAATAGTTGCTGATCAAGAGGCTATTATTGAGTTCATACAGAAACAAATTATCTATAGGTTCGGATTTCCAGAGAGCATAACCACAGACCAAGGTTCTGTGTTTACTGGTAGAAAGATGCAAGAATTTGCTCAAGAAATGGGGTTTAGATTACTAACATCAACGCCATATTATGCTCAAGAAAATGGTCAGGTCGAAGCAGCTAATACAGTGATAATAGGGTTAATCAAGAAACATATTGGTAAAAAGCCAAGAAACTGGCACAAAACTTTGGACTAAATACTATGGGCCTGTAGAACATCTCCTAAAGAAGCTACTAACACCACACCTTTCCAACTCACATTTGGTCATGATGCAGTTCTGCTAGTAGAAATTCATCTACAATCAGTTCGAATTCAAAGACAAAACGAAATTCCAACTGCATTATATTGGGAAATGATGATGAATGAGTTAGTTGAGTTGGATGAAGTTAGATTGCATGCATTGGAAATCTTGATGAGACAAAAGGAAAGAGTGGCCAGGACATATAACAAAAGGGTGAAAGGAAAAGCATTCACTATTAATGACTTAGTCTGGAAAGTCATATTGCCCATGGACAAGAAAAATAAAACGTTAGGTAAATGGTCACCTCATTCGGAAGGACCTTTTCGAATAATAAAGGTATTTTCAAATAATGCATATGAAATCGAAGAGCTGATGGATGATAAACGTATCCTAAAGGTTAATGGGAAATATTTAAAGAAATATAAGCCACGCCTGCAGGAGATTCGAATAATAACAACGTAACTAAGATATCAAAAATGCCAAAATGGTAATATGGGATTGCCAAAATGGCGTTGTTCAGATGTTACAGACAAAAAACCAAATTTCAAAACTAATCAACACTGAGATTTAAAAATAGACATTATTCTTCAATCTGTTAAAGGTACTTCGAAAAGACTCAAGCCTTTGTCGAGTAAAACGTCTTGCTCCCTCTAAGGTAGCCACTTCTCCCTTGAGTTGTTCTGCGGTTTCCATTTCTGCAAGACCTTTGTTGAGGAGCTCTTCGAATTGGTTGCCAGCAGTATTGGTTTCGTAGGATAATTGTTGTTCTTGAGCCTCCTTAACCTTCTATTGAAGTTCCTGAATTTGCCTTTCCCAGAGAAGGATGGACTCAGCTCGAGCCTCATAATCAGTTTTTGCTTGCTTTAGATGCATGGCTTGATCCTCAGCTTCTTGAGAGAGTTTCGAAGCATGCTCATAAGCAGCATCCATTGCAGTTCGTTTTTCTTGAACCTTTCTGGCAGCAAATTCATCTTGGAGAAGGCACCCAGTCACGTTGTCTAGCAGAGATTGAAGATCGAACAAGATAGTGCTAACTGGCAAGGAGCAGGTAGCAAGGTTGACTTTTGTAAGTAACTCCTTCATAGTGTAGAAAGTTGTGCTATCCTGTTTGAGCACTTCGAACAAATCCACATCAAGAATTGTTCTCCTAATCCTGTTAAGAAGTACAATTCTATCATCTGTGGGCAACGGATGGCTAGTCGAACTTGTGCCAGCCCTAGCAGGTGGAATATCCCTTTGAGCTAGCTTCGCCTTCATGTACCCAATTGGGTCATTTCGTCTTAGGAAAGCAAGCTCCTCTTCAGTCATTCGGGATAGAGACTGTTGAGGGAGTTCCACGTGCAGGGGAGTCACATCCATTTCGACTTCCATGGGTTTATTTGTCGCGTCACCGTCACCTTCATTCATTTCATGCTCATTGTCTTCTTCATTATCATCCAAATCCCCCACTTCGATATCTTCGTTCTCGCTGCTATTTGCATCTGACTCTGTCCCAGCAGTCGAACCATCGTTGGCATCTTCTTCCTCAGACCCTTCCTCTGCAGATTCTTCGTTTCTTTGATCAGAATCAGCTTTCTCTCCTTCAGCGTGAATGTCCTTTGGATCCTCTTGAAGGGTTTCAAGAGGGGACTTTTGAAGAGAAGTTCTTTGTAAAGTCTCTGCAGATTCATGAAGTGTTGCTTCATTTGTTTCTTTTAGAGGAGGAGAAGTACTCTGGTCATCTTTCTGCTCTGAAGCCCCAGCCAGAACCGCCATATTGGAGGACCCTTTGTTCTGCACCAGGTTGCTGGAATCCCCTTGAGGAGAAGAATTGATCGGAGCAGTAGTTTTTGATGGTGAAGTCGAAGTGGTAAGAGCTGGATTCAAAATGTCCTACAGAGGCAAAAGAATATTAAAAGCATGCACCAAGGTAATGAATAATTATTTTGTCAAAGATTTAAAGTTCAATTTACCTGTGGACTCTCAGAAGAGAGGTTGCTAGCTATGCGTTCCAACATTACGTTGGAGGTCGAAGGTGGAATTTTGGATTTAGTTGAGGGAGAAGCATCCCTGGAATCGAGTCCAGAGACACTAGTTGGTACAACACTTTTGGAAATTTCCTTCTTCTGCTTCTTCTTCGAAGCAGCTGGTAAATTCCCTCCAGCATTGGGGTCTTCCCCAGTAGTGTTTGTTTTTCGTTTCTTTGGAGTGGTTGGCGGGAGTTTGTTAGTCTGAAAAGATTTAAACAATAAGTTAGATGCAAATCATGAAACATTAGTGTATTCGAAACATCAAGGCTAAGTGATTACCTGTGGAGTTGGAGCACTGGTTATTACTGGTGTTGTTGTTGTTGTTGTTGCAGCAGTTGTTGTTGGTTTGGATAGAGTCACGATATCAATGGTTTCGACAGAGGCCTGAGAGGCGCTCCCTTCTTTTGACTTTAAAGCAGCAGTCTTTATCCTGATGGCTGAAAATCGAAACAATTAAGGCAAAAGTTAAAAATGTAGAAAATGAGAAACATTTGGGATTTTCCCAAGCATTCACACCTGTGCCTTGATCAGATTTAATCGACATGGCAGAAAGGTCATAGCGAAGATGTCCTGGGAAATCATGGAGCCAATGTCGAGCCCATGTCACAGTCTCAGATGGCTTTGGTTTCTTTTGAAGATATTTGAACATTTCTTTGCAAGTGAACCACCAAGGGTATGGAGGAAACCAAGCCAGAGCCAGTTCTGAGGTAGGTAATCTAGGAAATTTAGGTGGATGCATTTCGAATGCCAACCTATACCTATCCTCAGGTGACAACCCTGAAGGAAGTTTTAACTTAGAAATTTTTTCTTTGAATTTTCCCTTCAAGGTCTCAGCCGCTTGATGCACAGTGGATTCCAAGTGTGTGGGATCATAAGTAGTTTCAAAATAATTTTGAAAATCCTTAATCTCTTTGGCATGAGTGAACATACCTTTCTTGGATTGTACCTGCACATCGAATGCATCAGTTAGTTTCTGCTGAATAGTAAGAGTATCGAACATATAAGTCTGATAGAACTTTGTCCACCATTCCAGAAACCCCTTGGTTGTAAGGTGTGTAGGTTCGAAAGATATTAGTTCAAAGTGGGCGAAGCCTTGGTATTGTTCTTGCTGTAGTTTGGCTTCTCTTGCCTTGAAGGTTCGCCCAGAGGTGATGGCATTTTCTGTTTGGAATAGGGGTTCAGGAATTAGTTAGCACAAGCCAAATTGTCTCGAAACGAAGTTGGGTTGATAAGCAAAAAGGAAGATTTGATTCTTAGCAGGAGTAATTCGTGAGGAGATTAGTCTGGGAAGCAAAAAGGCTTTCCATACATTTTGGATTTCTTTGCTTTTGATTGCTTCTGAGAGAGCCATGGTGAACCATGATGGTCCATGAGTCCTTGAAGCAAAAGGCGCCATGGTCTCTTCGAATTTATGCCTCTTGGAGAAAATCATGATATATTTTGAGAAGAGAACTTTGAAGTCATCCTTATCATCGTTTGGGGTAAGTCTTCGCAGCCTAGTGCCTTCGATGATTCTATCCGCTATTTCTGGATCTTGTTCAGCAATAGTATTGGCAGTTGATAGTGAAGGTTCGAACATGGCATTAAGCCATAACTGGAGTAACCAGAAAGGGCCAGCTAGCAGGATGTTTTTGGAAGTGTGTGATTTCAAACATGATACAGCTGATCTTAGACTTTCGTAAAGATCAACTAGTAGCAGTTCGCTTAAACACACCCTCCGATTCTCATGCAAATCTCTAGATAGAGGAATAAACCTACTGGCTACCTGTAGGGACCTGCTGCAAAAGACATACCTTGATAACCATAAGGTAAGGAAAGCAATGTGTTCTACATCTGACACACTGTCACCTTCAGTGTGAATGTGACTGATGAACTTTGAAAAGCTAGCTAGTTTGACTTCGAAGTCAATAATACTCGAATGCTCTTCATTGTCAGGAATATAGGTTTCTCCTATTGGTGATAACCCAGTAATGGCTGCTATGTCAAAAAAGGTGGGTGTAATCATTCCACCAGGGAGATGGAAAGTATTGTAAGTACTGTCCCAGAAATATAAGGACGCGAATAATAATGGGTGGCTATAGGTAAAGCCTGGTTTCGATAGTTTAATCAAATTGTAAATACCTAATTCTTCCCATTGCTGGGATTTCTTAGCTTCTACTTTAGTAAACCAGTTGTGGTAAGCTGTGTCGGAGGTGGGGCAAGATCGAAATGGTTTGAAGTTACTCTTTACATAATCTAGCACAAAAGGGTCCTTAGGGGGAATGATTGGATTTTCCACGGTGGTCGAATCAGAAGACTCTATTGTCTTAGGGGTATCCATTTTATTAAACAGAGGTTTAAAATTATAACAAACAGGGAAAAATTTTCTGGTGTCTTTTAAGATTTCAAAGACTGTAAGAGGGCCCATTAAAGCTAACCTCTTGTCAGCGGCGTTAGTAGGAATTAGTACTTGGGATGCATAGAGCATTTCCTTCTCTTTTGAGATCATCTGAGGAATAAGAACAAATTGACCTTGGTAGGTGCCAACCTTGCTTTCCATTATGGTTCCTGTGTTCTTTCCTTTCTTTTTGGAAGCTTTTTTCAGTTGAGATGAAGTTGAAGAAGACATTGTTTGAAGAGTGTTGGAAGTTTTTTAGGGTTTCGGTGAGAAAAGAGGAAGAAAAGATTTAGAATGTGGGCAGAAAAGAAAAAGACTAAGTTGATGGGTTTTTATAGTGTGGAAGTTTAAACATCCACTGAGTAAGATTGTGATACGTGGTAGTCGTGGGTTGGTTTGAGAAGGAGGTGGCGTAAAGTTAATATTGGTAATAGGCGTGATTAAATGATAATCATTGTTTTGTAACTGCACCATGCTGTGAAATGGTTCAAGGCGGTTAAGGAATCTGAAAAGCGTCATGATTGACGTGACTGGAGTCATATGCAATAAATGTTACGATGATTCGAAGGTCGCATCAAAATCTTGTGTATATGTTTAAAATAAGTATTTCTCAAAGGAATCGAAATACATATTTTAAAGGGGCATTTTGTTGGCTGAAGATTTTGATGATATTGTTCGAAGCAAAGCAAGTTGGATGTTTCGATTGGAATAAAGCAAGATGTCATGTTTCGAAATGGTAGAAGCAGTGCTTCGAATGGGCATATCAAATCTTGGAGCTTCGAGTGACAGTTATGAGGATATCTTCAAAAGAAGTCTCGAAGTGATAACAAGGTTGTGTCCAAGAAATGCGTTCGAAGCGAAGAAGTGCCAAAACATTTGAAATTCAAATGCAAGCGGGATGTTCGAAATTTAAAATATATGCGCCGGAGCATTCGAAGATGCATGGAAGCTAGAGAGAGGCATTGCTTTGCATGTTCTGAACGTGGCAGAATCTTATAGCAAGACCGTTATGGTCGAAGTAGTATAAATAGAAGTCTTAGCATTAGGATTTCGTGTGTCATATCTATTGTACAAAAAACTCAGTAAACATTCAAAATACCACATGGCTAGGGAAACGAATGCACGAGCAATGTACGTATGATAACACCAAGTGTTTATGATTTAATAAAACTCTTTATCATTTCCAGTATTTTTCTCTATCTTCATGTCAATACCATTTAAAAGCCTTTGCATTAAACAACTATTTTCATTCGAAGTCTTTTTACTGGTGCCTTACATTTAAATGTTTTCTTCCCATTTCAAATACTTTATATTTCAGAAACTTTTGTATATTTCATGCCTTTATCTTCATGCCTTTATCATTCGAACACCTTTTTTCATTTAAAGTCATTTTACTGTTTCTTGCATTTAAACGCTTTCTTCATATTTCGAATCTTTTACATTCCAGAGAATCTTTTACATTACATGTTTTTATGCTTCGAAGTTATTTACTTGTCTTTTCTGCAGTTTTATACGTCTTTACAATTGAACTTTATTCATGCAATTTAGTTTTGCGCGCATTTACTTGATCAAGTTATTAGATCTTTAATAGAGTAATCGAAGTAAGTTAAACACCTACACAACATTCTAAATACCAACCATGAATACCAGTTCTATAATGAGAGTTATCCAAATGACCAATACATCCTAGGATCAATCTAGTCGATCCTGCGAGTTACCAGAGAGATTAAATAACAGTCATTAAGATTATTTGATAGTTTGGAGGACTAGCGGTTGTTTACCAGAAATCACTGTAAACAGATACCCAAACAAAACTTTCATTTGTTTGCACCATTTGTTATAGTTCTTGGAGTCAAGGGTTTGAATATTGGTAGGGATTCGATCATTGGAAATGGTAGACATGTTTGAAGCGGATTAATGGATCAAAACCTAGGGTCTTGATGCTCAATGTTGAAACATGCACAAGAAAAGTTGGTGAATTAATGGTGAAAATTGGTTAATTGGAGAGGATGAAGTTAGAGAATTTTTTTAGAGATTATAAGAGAGAGAGAGAGAGAGAGAGAGAGAGAGAGAGAGAGAGAGAGAGAGAGTAATTGAGGAGAAATATTTTATTTGGCATTAACTATTCTTCAAACATTATATGAGATATTTATAAGCAATACTAAAAACAAACTGGAACTAAAGCAGACCCAAAAAATTAAAAAAAATTCAAAATTGAACTTAAGAAATCGATTTCCATATATGGGAAATCGATTTGCCTTTCGAAATGGGAAATCGATTTGTCTTTCGAAACCTCTAAAAAACAAAAAACAAAAAAGTCTAAAACTATTTGTGAAAATTGACTTCCATATATGAGGAAATCATTTTCCTCTACACAAAAACACTTTTTCGATTTCCAAAACAACTTATTTAATAAATTATTTTCAACAAAACACTTTTTGAAACTTTCACAAAAAATTTGAATTAATTTAAACTTTCAATAATGTTATGATCACAGAACTATCTCTTTAGTTATTTGTATAATCTTTTAAAGTAGTCTATGATTGACAAGATTTAGCTATCACTAATTTTAAGATCCTAAGACTTTGAAATATTAAATGACTAAATTAGTCTTTCTATGCATGGCCAAGAATATTTGGAGCTAATCGTGACTTAGGCTTATGGATTATTACGTGAATGGGCCAGTTTCAAACCTATCTCAGATGGTGTAAGAAAATCACCCGACTAATATAAAAATAAAATGAATCGTTAAGCTTTTTAAAATCAACGTTAAGCTCTTTTAGGTTTAATTTAAATATGTAAACATGCATTTCCACTAATCCAAATATACACTATTACAAATTACAAACTTTTCATGATATCTTGTGGAGTTATTTATTAACTTTAAGTCCAAAGTTCATAAATCTAATACGATAGATGCCACATATAAAGAAATCAAAACTAATGATCTGTGCAACATTTGAAAGTGATTTTTAATCCCAAAATACACACCATTAAATAATTCATAAATATGTTTTCTTAAAACAATATTTAAATTTTGTGTTTTACTCTTTCATATCATGAAAGGTTTGAATTGTTTAGTAAAATTGGTTATTTTTTAACCTAAAATTCTTATTAGATATGCTAGAGGGACAAATACAACAAATTCATCTATTTGAATTTTTTTATAATTATTCTAGTTTTAAGAATGATTTTTAAAAATGTATAAAGGACAATAATATTTTAATTAATGTAAGGACCGTTGGAACTTTAAAATATATAAATTCATAAAACCATTTCTATATTACAAAGAAAGAAATATGGCTAAAATGGTTAAATTTGTTTATATTATAATTATCTTTATTTCTATATTTCTGGTGACACCCAACTATGGAAGTAATACTTTTATTAATATTTACAATTTTTTTATTACTTTGTGCACTTTGTTTATCAATTTTTATTTAACTTTTTAATTCTCAATTTTCCATATAGGAGAAGCTACATGTAGAAATGATCCTGATTGTTCAAATTTTTATGTGTGTATCCCACCAATGAAACCGAAGTGTTACAATAGACGATGCAAATGTACTAAGTGATCTCTCCTATGTATTATGTTCACATATGATTCTAGATTTAATTTGGTATCTAAGAGAGTATACAAATGATCTTCAAGAACATATAATGCTCTTGAAATGATCTTCTAAGCATATAAAAATCTACTACAATAATTGCTTATTTAGCAGCTTTGTCTAGGTTCCTCTAAACCGTGTATAATTTGTGATTAATAAATTTATTATCATTTTAAAATAAAGCCTGCTTAACTAAAGCGAATATTATTATGTAAGATTATAATTTATCATAAGATTTACATGTAATTTAAATTTAATATGATTTAAAACACTCATTTTCTTAATCATTATGTAAGGTTGAAATTTGTCACAAGATTGAAGTGAATATGATTTCAGTGGTATTCTTTAAGAGGGGTCTATAAATATGCTTCATTGTTATTGTTTTTGTTATTATGCAGTCGATTGGCATATTCTTGTTTCGAGTTATCAATGTTCTCCCTGAAGTGCGATAGTTATATGTTTGCTTTCGTTGTTTCCAGCTTCTTTTAAAATATTTGGTTCATATATATTTTA
Organism: Vicia faba; assembly: GCA_948472305.1. NCBI lineage: Eukaryota > Viridiplantae > Streptophyta > Magnoliopsida > Fabales > Fabaceae > Vicia > Vicia faba. Next base: position 232,743,328 of record OX451737.1, read on the forward strand.
ATAAAAAAGATTCTGTTTGAAAATATTTTATTGGATTTTGTTTTTAATTTAAAAAGATGTTATTTGTTAAATATTGGACACGTTTGATTTCCGAATTCTTCAAATAGGATTTTGCCTGGATCATATTTCCTATATAGAAAGAAGGTTCTACAGAGTTAAGGACTTGCGTTTCAAAGGAAGAGTTTTTTTTTCTTCAATAAGCAATGAATTTATTAAATAAAATATAAGGGATACTCCATCTAGAAAACACACCGGAAAACTTCTACATCCTAAAATAAAAGAGAGGTAAGATATTTCAAACATAAAAATTACATGAGTTTACTAGTTTACAATAGGAGCATAACCGCTTCCACGCGTTAAGGACTATCTCTGACATACACTCATCAAAGTTAAACACCTCACCCTTAAAGATGATTGCATCTCGCTTCAACCAAAGGCTCCAAGCCGTTGCTAACCAAATTACCGCAACAATGGTTGTCTTGGTTATACTTCTCACTTTATCACAATAGGAAAAGAATCCTTCAAACTCCACTAAAGTTAGCTCCTCAATAGTTTCAATCCACTCATAATGATGCGGTAATGTTTCCTCCTCCGTCAAGCAAAATACACAATTTAAGTCTCTACTTTCCGTCAAAATTCCCCTCTTAAACAATTGGTCCTTAGTCAGAGTTCTATTTAAGGAATATTATCCATCCGAAAATTTGCAATTTAGTCGGAACTTTTACCTTCTATAGGTGATTAATAGTGACCACCACATCCGCATGAAGAAGAGAACTGGAGAACTTCTCTTTAAACAACTCGAATCAAGATTTTACCGAGAAAAATCCCATCTTTTTCTTTCAGCCACTCAAAGTTATTTGTTGCATTCTCCTGCAGAACCACTACCTGAACAATTTTAGTAAAATCCTGCCAAAGGTTGGGCATAATGATGCTATAGTTTTCTACAAGGTCTATTAGGCTCCATGACCAAACCAACCATGTTCAACTTCCCACGGCTGCAACACAGACCTTATCTTCTACTGCGTGCACGAAAATCTTGGGGTATGCCTCCATCAACATTTGGTTACCAAGACAACAAGAATACTAGAAAGGTGTTCCCAAACTGTTCCCCACATTATAGTTTACCGCACCTGCAAAATATTTTCCTAGCAAGTTGACATAATTATCGGATAACAAAAGATCCATCCACCAAAAAGAATCCCAATTGTTCAACACACTTTTAGAATACTACTACAAACTGCATCCTTCTCCTTCAATATCCTTCATTTGCATTTATTCAATAACGCCATATTCAATATATCCACATTTTTTACTCATAGGCCGCCTTTTTAAAACAGTTTGCAAACAATATCCCAACACACCCAATGAATCGTCCTTTTATTCTCGCAACCACTCCAAAGAAAGTTGCTTTGATACTACGAATCTAACAAAAAAACTTTTGAAGGCGCTTTGTAGAAGGATAAAGAGTAAATCAGAATGGAATTTAACATGGGATTGATTAACAACACATGACCTGCTATATTAAGGTGTTTTCCTTTCCACACGACCAACCTACTCTTCAAATGGTTTATTAAATCCCTCCATATAGATATTTTCCTAGGACTATCTCCCACTTTAACAACAAGAAATTTGAAGGGAAGGTTATCAACTTTGCAAGATAGAAAAGTCGATGTCGTATTTAAAAACCACTCTCCCTCATTAATACCGTAAAGCTTACTTTTATTAAAATTGATCTTCAAGCCCGAAGTCATTTCAAAGCCCCTAATAATAGCTTTCATAATCCAAAGATTTTTACCATCTCCCTCCGCCATAATTATAGTATCGTCCGTAAATTGAAGTATGTTATCTTCCTCCTCTTCATTTATCTTGAAACCACGAAAATCACCTATATCAATAGCCTTCCTCATAAGACTGGTTAAAATCCCAATGACCAACACAAACAATAAAGGTAAAATTGGGTCTCCTTGGCAGAGACCTTTCTCAACCTTAAATTCCTTCGTTGAATTTCCGTTTTTGAAGAAAGAGTTCGTGTGTGCCATTATTGAGTTTGTTCTACTCTTTGTATTATGTTGAATACTCTATTCTAGAGAGCCTTTCATACTTTAGAGAGATGGAGTATTTGGTATATAATTTTGATTTTTGTCACACCAAGTTGTTGTATCCAAATTTTTGTCCCTAAGATCCCTTTATCACATCACATCAATTCAATCATAACAGGATCACACTAGGGTTTGACTCTTCTCCTTATCTTTAAGTTTTGCTCATGGGGAATAACCAAGCACCTTGACTTGTATTTTGTGATCATCGATGTTTTATAGTGGTCAACTTTTAACTAACGAATACAAGGAATGTTTGCCCTAATTGATGATGTTGTAGGTGAAAGCACAATACATTCCATCATGTTGACCTATAGGTTTATGAGTTCATTTCTGTGCCTTACCTAAAAAAGCTTCATTAAGGTTCAAGCTTCACCATTGAAGATATTTTTAAATAACATCTTGACAAAGTCTATTATGATTCATCATGCATCAAATTGTCAAAAATAGTTCAGAGGTACAAGGGTTGATTGAAGAAGTTTGACATAGTTGGACAATTGTTTCCATCGATCACAAGTGCATATCTCCTTCAATTCTCAAGATTTGGAAGTGGATATGGTTTCCATGATTTCTCCTTATCATCCTCAACAACTTCTATTTATATTACAAAAGTATTTATGCAAGGAAGTTGATCAAAATTGCGGGTTTCCCAAAGAATTTTGTTGCTCTAGGAGCTAGGGCTTTGAACTTCAAAGGGGTATATCTTGCTCATCTTTTGGTATTTTTGGGTGATTCTAAAATCATGCTTCTCTTCAAAGTGTTATTAACAAATCACTTCAAAAGCTTCAATGAAAGTTTGTGCGGAAGATACCTAATGATGAAGAAAGATTAAAAGTCCTCTAGATGAACTATCAAATTCCCACATGTGACTTCAAAAGATCATAACTTGATCAATTTTTATCATCTTGAGACCATTATTTTTCCACATTGATCTTAGATATGTGAACTTCAACCTTTCTTTTAAGTGAAAAGTGTGAAAATGGGTGGAAGATTCCCTAAGGATGCAAAAGATTATAGGCAATCTCATGGATTTTCACCACTTTCACAAGGCCATAAATTTTTCAATACTTGGAGTTTTTGAGTGATACAAGTTTCAAAATACTCGTTAAGATGTCTACTTCCTTTTTCTCAAAGGTAAAGTTAAAATTTTGAGTAGAAGACCATTTTTGAATGCAAGACATTATAGGTCACTTTTTGTGAAAAAACTTGAATTTTCTGTAAGTCCACAAAACAATTTGTTTTTCTGGATTTCAAAGTTGAACAATTTCATCTCAAGCATCTAAATGGAACCTTTCTTGGCACATTGTGAATAGTGTTACATGATCTTTCCAAAGCATCAAGAATCATACCATAAAGGTTCCTACATTGTGCACACCATGGATTCAAAGTCAGCTACTTGAAACTGAGTTTTGCTCTCAAGTCAGAAATGAAAATCCATAATTCAGCTTCTAATGACCAAATTAGCGCATGTTTTTTATTTAAACAAGTTTAATAAGTTTCCCAAAGATGATTAGCACTTCAAAACACAAAGAATAGCTGAGTTTTGATGAAAATCAAGTCACACTTCACTCGTGCTCGACCTTCATCCAATTTCCCTCCAAACTTCATTGTTTCCTCAAATTCTCTATCCCATTCAATCCCCTATAAATAGAGGACCTTATTCCACACTTTTAGACAAGCTTTGAGAGCCAAACAGACCCATCCAAAACTTCATTTGAGCTCCACATTAAGAACCATGTTCAAAGTAACTTGGCCAAATTAAGAACCACATATTACAATCATACATTTTAAAGAACATGCACATTTCCTTGCCATTGAAGAAGGACCATATAACAAGCCTTGGTTCTATGAAATCAAAAGGTATCTTGAGAAGCAAGAATTTATAGAAAATGCGTATATGGTTGACAAGCAAACTCTGCGGAAGCTAGCTTCCAAGTTTTTTCTAAATTTTGTTGTGTTGCACAAAAGAAAGTACGCTACGGCATTGCTCAGGTGCGTGGAAAACCTTAAGTGGATACTCTTATGAGATAATTCAATGAAGGCACTTTTGGAACTCATACAAATGGACATGCCATGGCTAGAAAGATCTTGCGAGAAGGTTATTATTTGTTGACGATGGAAGCTTATTGCTACCATTATACAAAGACATGTAACAAATGCCCAATCTATGCCGATAAAATGCATGTGCCACCGACTCCTCTGAATGTCCTAAGTTCTCCTTGGCCATTTTAGATGTAGGGAATTGATATGATAGAAATGATAGAACCTAAAGCCTCTAACGGACATTGATTCATACTAGTTACCATCGATTACTTCACCAAATGGGTGAAAGTTGCATCCTACGCAAGTGTGATAAGAGAAGCGGTTACTCGGTTTATCAAGCAGAGTCTTATATGCAGATACGGGGTTCATAGCTGAATTATTACAAACAATGCGTCCAACTTGAACAAAAAAAGGATGAAGGAGTTATGTGATGACTTCAAGATTGAGAATCATAATTCCTCACCATATCTACCCAAGATAAACGGGCCCATCGAAGCTTCTAATAAGAATATAAAGAAAATAATTCAGAAAATGGTGAAGACATACAAAGATTGGCACGAAATGCTCCCCTTCGCTCTACATGGCTATCATACTTTCATACGTACGTAAACAGGTGCAACTCCTTTCTCTCTGGTATATGGCATGGAGGCAGTACTCCCTATTGAAGTAGAGATTCCATCACTATGAGTTCTAATGGAAACAAAACTTGAAGAAGTAGAGTGGGTTCAAACACGACTTGATCAACTTAACCATATTGAAGAAAAACGCTTGACATCTTTGTGCCACGGTCAATTATACCAAAAGCGGATGAAAAATGCATTTGACAAGAAGGTTCGTCCTCGAGTGTTCAAAGAAGGGGATTTGGTGCTCAAGAAGATTCTACTACCTCTCCTCGATTCACGTGGTAAATTGACACCCAACTACGAAGGTCTGTATATGGTAAAAACAACATTTTTGGGTGATGGTCTTATCCTCACAACAATGGATGGGGAAGAACTGCCACACCCGACAAACTCTGACGCAGTCAAAAAATACTATGTATAAAAAAGCTTGCTAATTTCGAACCCTAAACGGGCGACTTAGGAAAAAGGAGCATCTTGGTGGATTGAAAACCCTAAAGGGAGATCCAGGAAAAAATTAGGGACATTAACAAAAAAATTAACTCGGTGGATTGAAAACCCGAAAGGGCAGTCCAGGAAAAAGTTAGGGATCTTATTTAAAATAAAGAACAAATAGAATGCAATATAAGAACCACGACTACAACCATGAAGGAGAAGTATTAATACAAATAATTTGACTTTGAAGCAAAGGAGATTGGAGCTATCAAAAGGACATTAGAGAAATAGTAGTAGCAATTATCATTTTCATTGCCATTTTCAGTTTTTGTTTTTTGTGATTACCTCTTTCTAGGAATTGAATCTTATACTCTCTCCTATTCAAAGGCATGTTTATCAATAAAACATTTAATTTTTCAACCTTTTCAATTCGTGTTTTTTCTTTTCAGACTTGTTTGCAAAATAATACGATTATTTCTTATGAATACTGTGTAAAAATCATTTTGGGGATTTGACAAACAAAAAGAAGCATCTGATAAAACATCAAAAAGTATTTTGGTTAGAAAACCATCAAAAGAAAATCCACGACTACGTCCACGCCTGTGACTATAGCCACATCCAAGCTTATGTCAGCAACTACACCCACGCCTACGCCTACACATGTGATACAAATATCAAAGTCTTGCTGACACTTATTCATCTAGTTCAAAACAGCATCCAACGGAAGACCATTGATAAAATTCCAAACAACAATGCTACTACCTGCACTCAGCCACGACCAGTGTTGCACCAAGATACGATCTAAAGCTCAAAGAAACAGACCTGAAAAGCACAAAGCAGGATAAATAACCACCCACCAAATCTAGACACCAACTTGCAAATTCCCATAAAAATAAGAATTTTACTCCTCCTGACTCTACTCCTCAAATACTCAACAACAACACACCTATGCAAATAGAAAACTCCGACATACTTGCCCCTTGAACGCAACCCAAGCTCCAGATCGGGTCGCTGAGAAAACACCAGGCTGAGATGCACCCGAAAGAGGCAGCAACATAAGAGAGAAGTCCAAGATGTTTATTTGACATATTCAAAACATGTTACTAGAGACGATAACCATTGAGCAATAGAATAAAGGAAACCTCTTTATTTAGCTCTCAGCCAGTTCCAAGACAGCAACTTAGTTTCCTCCATAATTGACGTACACGATATTGATTTGTTTTGAAATGATTTAGCATTTGAAACCTCCAGATACTCCAAATACCATCTGACCAGACAATGTTCAAATATATCTCATGGCTTTTCTTACCCTACAAAAGTCCTGAAAAAACAATATAATTGACAGTAATATTATTATGTGCTACAATGGTCACCCCTATCCATTTTCCAATTTACGACCAAACATTGATTGCTATTTGGAATTCCACAAACAAGTGAGATATAGATTCCACCGAATTGCAGCCTCCCTTGCAAAAAGTGGCATTGATGCTTAAAATGTCTCTCTTTCCTAAATTATCCTTAGTTGCAATTCTGTTATGAATAGTTTTCGAAACAAATACGGTCACTTAAGAGGAACAAATTTACTCCACTCCTTATCATACATAGCCTTATTTTTTGGATGGATCATCCAGCCACACGATGCAATCACTTATGTCGGCTCTAACGACAACCGACTTGATTTCCCATATCAGGAAATGGAGCATATCCTTCTCCCAAGAGAATAGTTATCTTCTACACCTGAACACACAGTCCCCATCAGTCTCACTCTTCATGTCAGAAACAATGCCATTTTTGTCAAGAGTTAGCAAGAATAAACGTCTGAACCTCTTTTTTAAAGGCTCCCCAATCCAACAATCACTCCAGAAAAGAGTATCCTCGCCCCCCTCCCAAAATTCTAGAGATGTTTAACTCAAACCAATTAAGATTATTTCCCCTTCTCCCTTGCTCCACTTTCATAATATCCTTATTCTAAATGGAAGCGACTATGCCTCCGACTATTTTTTCGTCCTCCTCCCCGTATTTATACTTAAGAATTTTATACCAGAGACTATTTAATTTATTATATAAAGTCAATTATATATAGTGGGTGGAGTGAAAGTTTCAAAGGTATAAAATTATCAATTTGTTAATGGTTAGGAGAAAATTAAGTTAGTTATTCATAGCACAACAATTAATATAAATAGTTGCTACATTGTAATTTTTTAATCATCTCATAATCATTCAAGAGTTTAATAGACAATTGCTTCTCCTTAGTTCTATACTTTTATCTCTTATTTTAGTTGTTGATAAGTGTAAATTGTAACTATTTTTGTATATACTTTTTGTTGCACTTATCGACTTTTTACTTGTTAATATCGATGAATAAACCTGACTTTTGTGTAAATACGGTTAGTTTGTGTATAATTTATTCTCTTGTATAAAGTGTATCGTTTGATAGTTTTGTATTTATTTTGTAGGTATTTGAGTATTGTTGGAGCAATGAGGAATAAAGCTCCAACATGCATTTTTGGATCAAATAGGAATAAAGCCAAGATTGGAGGCCATTTGAAGTTGCAGAGAAAGCAACATAAGTTGCCTTCCTGTCATGGATCGTCGGGCGAAGGGAATGGTCGCCGGGTGAAATTCTAAAGACCAATGTTGATGAAAGCTCTGCCTTGCTTCGTTGCTGCATCGCTGGGCGAGGAGAATATGCATCACCGGGCGACGTGAGTCTATTCCCGGGAGAAAGAGGATATTTTTTTCAGTTGAGGATGTGGCTTTTCTGGGCCTTGTATATAAGTGTTGTCGCCGAGCGATGGTTGCGGATCAGATTTTTTTTTTATATCTTTCATTTTGTTTCATTTGTTTGGTGTTGGTTTTGGGAGAGATTTTTGTTCTCAACTCCATCCACCTCATTTTTGTAGTGAATTAGCTTAGATAACAACACTAAGGCTTTGCTTATGGATGATTGGAGGTGGATTTCTAATTGACCGGTGCTGACAAACCGGAAGATTTGTGGTTTATCTCTTCTCCTCTCTATGTATTTCTCTTTTGTTGGGTTTTGTACATGTATTTTACTCTCAACTTATGTATATTTGTCGCCCATGGCGTTATATTAAACTTGTTTACAAATCTTTGTGGATTGTTGTCTTAGATTTTTGCTCTGTGCTAGGGATTTGAGTTATTATAGACATATACTGCTTAACTCTAGAGATAGATTTAGAGCTGACATCTACTTGGGTATCAGAGCTTAATGCCTCTGTGTGATTGTGTTGTGCTGAGAGATCGTGAGTGTGATTACATAGTTGTCTTTTGGGTTGTTGAGGAGGTAGAGAGATCATTTCCTTGGTGATACAGTCAGTCTCTCGATTTGGGTTAGAAATTACTTAGATTGTGAGTGATACGTAGTGACATTGATGAGTATTGTTAGGTTGAATGTAACTGGTCGATAGATTTAAGTATGTGATGAGTAGATTATATGCAGGCTTGATAAGTTCTTCCTTAGTTTTTATCTTTTGTTTACATTTATTTTCTGTTGATAACATTTTCTTTACGAACCCATTTATACCCAAACTCATTAACGAGAGAATTGTCGAACGACAATTAAATAATCAATCTCTGTGGAGACGATAAATTCCCGGATAAATATTTCCAAAACATTTGTTGCTTGTTGCTACACCGTTCCAACAAAATGACGTCGTTGTCGGGGATTGGTTCTATTGTCTTCGCATTGCGATGATTCTTTTGTTTTTGAGTTTTGTAATAAATGTATATGTTGTATAGAAATTGTACATTAACTTGTATATGATATTTTTGCATATATGTGTTTTCACGTATTGTTGTGAATTGTCTCGTTTTCGTAACGTTTGTTGTGTGATTGTTAGGACACTTTCTTTAGGTTTGCACGGTGTGACAATACCATGGCATGATGAGAGGAGGTTACTAGCTCGCAGAATAAAGGCGTCGAGCTTACGACATAAAACAAGCATGTTTGTTTGTATTTGTTTATGTGTGTGGTGATTTGTGCTTTAACAAGTTGAAACAAGGAAATGTTCTGAATTTCAAATCTTCACTTTTCAACTTGTTAATTCATTTTCACCCGATTTTCATATCGTTATTTGTATTTGTTTTGTTATGTCAAATTGTGTTTTCCGAAAGTTTGTCGTGTTTAGCTTGAGGAGTTTCGTTCGTTGTATATATTATAAATTTTGTACATTGAAATTTTGTAGGAGTATTATTTTTCTAATTCTTTTGTTATTGTTTGGACTTAACTTTTGGTCCAGTAACTTGTAGAATATTGAGGTGATTTGTCAAGTTTGATTGTTTCGACTTGCGAATGCGTGGTAATAATTTTGTTAAAGTTTTGTACACGTTCGAGATATGTGTTTGTCACTTTCTATACTTTAGGATACTCATGATACTTAGACTTTTTTACAATTTTTATGTCATTCATTCTTTTGTATACCTGTTCGCTTATGAATCACTTTAGTTCTCACCCTTTTTGTGAGGTATGTAATGCCCCGTTTTATTTAATATTATATTATATTAATATTTTCGAGTTATCGTTTGACGTTTATTTTTGCGACGAAAATATTTAAATTAACAGGTATATCTGTTAATATATTCGGCGATGTTTTATTCGGTCCGGTATTTATTTTGAGGGACCGGTAATTATTTTATTCGGTCCGGTATTTATTTTGAGGGACCGGTAATTATTTTATTCGGTCCGGTATTTGTTTTGAGGGACAGGTAATTATTTTATTCGGTCCGGTATTTGTTTTGAGGGACCGGTAATTATTTTATTCGGTCCGGTTTTTATTCCGTTCGGTTCGGTAAAATATTATTCGGACCGATATTTAATTATTTGGAGTTATTTTAATTGCTTGGATTAATAATATTATTTAGTATTATTTGGTGTTATGAGGTAGTATTTTACAAGAAGGGCTTTTTGGGTATTTTGCTAGCTTATGTCTTGCATCAAAACAAACCAAACACACTTTGATTTGTCTTTGTATCATACAAAACACACTTTGTGAGAGTTAGAGAGAACAAGAAGGTCTTGGAGAGAAGAGCAAGAAGAACACCATAGCTTGGGTTTTGGGTTGGTTGAAATCATCAAGAATCATTTTAAGTATCTAAGGTAAGGGGCTTGATTTTCCAATGCTTATAGTTAGAGTTTGATTGAGTATATTTTGATTTGGGATAAAATTGATGTTAGGGTTCTTGAGATTTGTTGAGATAAATTAAGAGAGTTAATTTAGGTGTTAGTGTTGTAGGATTATTGTTATGTTAATAGAAATTAAATTAGAAAAACTAATTTATATTAATTAAATTAAGTTTATAGAAAATAAAACAAGCAGTATGCATAGAAGTTATATAGTTGTATGCATAGAAGTTATATACCAGTATATTACCTTTCCTAAAAGAACTAGCAGCATGGTGTTGGCTGAAGATTTTGATAATGTTATTAGAAGCCAAATGAATTAAGCGTTTTGATCGAAATAAGGTAAAGCATCATGTTTCGAAGTAGCAGAAGAAGTGTTTCGAATAAAGTGTGTCAAAGCTTGGAGCTTCGAGTGGCAATTATGGGAACATATCTAAAGAAGTCTCGAAATAACAACAAGGCTGTATCTGGGAAGAGCGTTCGAAACGGAGAAGCACCAAAGCATTTGAAATTCAAATGGAAGCGGGACTTTCGAAGTTTGAAAATTATGTGTTGGAGCATTTGGGGACACGTGGAAAGATGAAAGAAGCATTGTCCTGCATGTTCGAAACGTGGCATAATCCTATGGCAAGACCGTTATGGTCGAATTAGTATAAATAGAAGTCTTAGTATTAGGATTTCGTGTGTCATATCTATTATACAAAATACTCAGTAACATTCAAACTACCACATGGCAAGGGAAACGAATGCAAGAGAAATGTATGTATGATAGCACCATGTATTTATGATTTAATGAAAACCTTTCACCATTTCCAGTACTTTCCTTTATTCCTTTTTGTCAAATAACCTTTACAAGTTTTCTTATTTACAGTCTTTTCACTTCGAAATCTTTTCTTCAAAGTTTTACATTTTAATGTTTTTCTTCATATTTCAAGCACTTTATATTTCAGAAAACTGTCATATTTTCCATACCTTTACCTTCAAGTCTTATCCTTCGAACGCATATGTTTACTTAAAATCATTTACAGATTTCTTGCATTAAACGCTTTCTTCACATTTCAAACTTTTACGCTCCAGAAATCCTTTATATTAACTGTTTTGTAAGTCGAAACCATTTACTTCATTTTTATGCAGTTTTATATGTCTTTACAATTAAGCATTACAATTAGCATTTATTCGTGTAACTTAGTTTTCACACACATTTTGATTACATCTTTAGACTCTTAGAGCGAGAGAAATCGAAACAAGCCAAACACCTATACAACATCAACCATGAATATCTGTTCGATTGTGAGAGTAACCTTAATATCCAAGGAGTCCTAGGATCAATCTAGTCGATCATGTGAGTTACCAGAGGAATTGAATAACAGTCAGAAAGATTATTCGATAGTTTGGAAGACTAGCGGTTGTTTACCAGAAATCACTGGAAACAAATTGGCACACCCGGTGGGACCAATAATTGGATATCAGAATTAAGGATTGTTGAGACATAACCATTACAAAAAACGTTGGAACCTAAGAAGTTTGCTGTTTTATGAACCTGAGAAGTGGTAAGATAACCAACAACAACCAACCTTTATCCAGAAGAAAACGTTTGGACAAAATGTCTAATTCAGACATTCAACAAGGGGACCAAAATGGCCCACATGCAACAGGCACTAACGCGTCCACTTAGATCGGAACATCTAATGTAATCCCTTCGAATGCACAGTCTGTTGCATCTTCGACCAGTAACATAGCCACCAATGGAGTAAGTGGCATATCAACTAATAGTTCGATCTTAGGAAATACTGGAACTATTGGCTACCCTGGGGGATTCGTTCCACCATCAGGGACACATTCCCATTTCGCCACTCCATTAACTAGACCACCCGGTTTCGATGGGAATAGAACCAGAAATTCCTCTTATGGAATGCCAACATCTTTTATGGAAGGTTTACACAATTCCACATCGAATTCATCTCCACAACTAGGGTCTGGGTCTGGGGCGAATCAGTTTATGACAAATAACCAAGGGTCGGTGGGTTATAGCACAATGCCTATCCTAACCACAGACAACCAGTTGGCTTTTAGGAAATTGATGGATGACAGTAACCATAATATGATAGGGGTGTTAGCACAAACCATGCAGGAGATATTTGCCCCAATAGTGCAAAATGTGACTGTGACAAACAGGGAAAACGCTGACAATATGAGTCGAATAGCAGATTTCTTCGCTCCCCCAGAAAGGCATAGGCAGAATCAGGCGGGATTTCGAACAAACACGCCTGTTATAGAACAAATTGCTAACGACCCAATTTATAGACCACCCAGAGAAGAAGTCAACTTAGGGGCCAGGGCACCAAGGTTAGAAGCCCCAATAATCCCGGGCCCACAAAGGGAAATTATGGAACCAGGGGCAAGGGTCGAAAGGCTAGAAGCCCCAGAGTTTCGAGAAGAACAACCTAGGGGAGTTGTTTTGGTTGGTCGAAATCAAGATGCCGATGCCGTCGTTCATAGAATTCGAAACGATAACATCTTGGCAGAAAACAACCTAACCACCATGATAGAGAGGGTCATGGCCCAGAATGGCCTCAACACAGGAATGAGGAGGCCAAATTACGCTTCTCCTATATTGGATTGCATAATGCATACTGATTTACCAAGGGGATATAAAGTCCCTAAATTTACAAAGTTCGCTGGGGATACCAATGAGTCAACAGTCGAACACATAGCGAGATATCTAACCGAAGCGGGAGATATAGCCAATAATGAAGATCTCAGGATCAAATACTCCCAAGTTCCTTGACAAAAAACGCCTTCACATGGTTTACCACTTTGCCTCCTGGGTCTATTGACACTTGGGCTCTCTTAGAGAGATTATTCCATGAACAATTCTACATGGGACAGTCGAAAATAAGTTTGAAGGAACTGGCCAGTGTTAAGAGAAAGTTCACCGAACCCATAGATGATTATTTGAATAGATTTAGGCTTTTGAAATCCAGATGTTACACAGTAGTGCCTGAACATGAGTTAGTCGAAATGGCCGCTGGTGGCTTGGATTATTCTATTCGAAAGAAACTAGACACTCAGTATTTGAGGGACATGGCTCAGTTAGCCGATAGGGTTCTACAGGTCGAAAGACTAAAGGCCGAAAAAGCCAGAGTCTTTAAGAATAGCAAGAAAGAAAGGATTTCCTATGTTGGGACTGAGGAAGCAGAAGAATACCCTGAATTCGAATTCGAAGAGGTCGAAATTGACCTCGCTGAATTAAAACAGGCCCCGCCTTATTCCTGCAAAATGTTAGTTCCCACAAAAGGGAAAGATATTGTTGAAAATGAAAAAAGTGACAAATTTCCAAAGAAGGTTTATACCTTCGACGTCACTAAATGTGACGAGATTTTTGACTTACTTGTCAAAGATGGCCAACTAATTGTGCCATCAAATGTCAAAACACCTCCTTTGGATCAGAGAAAGAAGAGGGGATTTTGCAAATATCATAGTTTCCTAGGCCACAAGACCTCACAATGTTTTCTTTTCAGGGACCTGATTCAAAACGCGATCAAAGATGGCAGACTAAAATTTGCTGATAAGGTGAAGATGAAAGTGGACGAAGATCCCTTGGACGTCGCAGACACCAACTACTCTGAGCCTGCATGCATTGGAGAGGTCAACATGGTGGAAACTGATCAAAGCGACGCCCTAACAGGAGAGAAGGGTACTGGAGTTGAAAACTGGGTGATGGTCGAAGTCAGCGAGGAGGTCACTGAAGACATCCAGAATACGCCAGAGACTTCGATTGCTGCACCTGTAGCTGTTGCAAGAGAAACCCAGGCTACTGAAGGCCAGGGAAATCAAAACCAAGGATTAACACAATTCACTAAAGGCTTGAGGCTGGAATTGGAGAAAGTCCAAATCACGCAGCCAATTTCCCCTCAGAAGGAAATATGGGACACTCTAGGGGAACCCAGTGGAAAATTTGACTATTTGGTCAAATATTCTGCCCCAGAGAGTTCGAAGGTTCAGATTGAGGATATAAAGCCCACATGATGGGGTGATGATGAAGCTAAAGAGGGGGATGTGGAAATAAATATGGTGGATATGGAAAGGCCTCGCTCTGAGATGGAGGAAGTGGAAAAATACTTAGAAAAAGAAAAGTATAGAATGGGGGATAATCACACTAGAGATGCTAGTCTCAAAGATTATCTCATGACATGCCACAAAGGAGATTCAGGCATGATATTGTTCCCTAGGTGCAGCATCCTCTGCAATCAAAGAATTGCTGCGAATTTTGAAAGGGTACAGAGGGCTCGAACTGGCAACAATTGGCGCCAGGATAACCAGCTTTTTAGGTGTTATCCCAAGGCTGGAGAAAGTTTGCTGGAGTTTGTGTTTCGCTGCTACAAAGGGGCAACCAAGTGCTTGATTTGCCCAAGGTGTTCTGCTGTGTATGACCAAAGCATGGCCAGGGCCTTCGAAACGATTCCCTTCGCCCCTTGCTGGAACCATCAAGAAACTGCCCAGATGGGCCCACGTTTCGACAGCAGACACAAACAGCGAAGGCCTGATAGCCCTCACCCCAAGGCTGCTCGAAGAGTGACTTTCAAACTCCCTGCTGAAGTGCCAACCGATAGATGGTTACAAGTCAGAAATGACAAAGGCAAAGATAGATGGAGAAACGCTAAACGAAATGCACGCCATGCTGTGACATACAGGAGGCAATTTAACACAGCAAAAAGGGAGGAAGTGAGATTAGAGAATTACAAAGGAAGGAACCCCATGTCAAGATCCCAGTGGCGCAGACAGCAAAGGATTCGAAAGGCTGAGAGAGAAGCTGTGGCAAACAAAGGGGATACTTCAACGAAAAACCAAGGTGAATCTAGCACCAACAAACCAAAAAAATCAAACTGAAGATAAACCTCCAGTCAATAGGAGGCTCTTCTCTGAAGAACAACGTGATGAACCAAAGGAATACACTCCAGGCCCGGAAGAGGACGAAGATATGATAACAGATAACTTCGAGTCGGAGGGGGAGTCTTCATTTAACTTGAACTGTAACGTGGTGTCTGTGCTTCCCTGCGAATTTGGGCAGGAAACCGAAATCAACGAATATGAGGAGGAAGACACCACGGATTTGTTGAAACATAGGCCCGTGTGCTACTATGTGATGGACAATGGGGCTGTTGAGGAACAAAATGCGTTCTTCGAACGTCCAGAACCTGCAATGAAGAACCATCTCAAGCCACTTTTCATTCGGGCGAAAGTTGGTGTCCATGGTGTGAACAAAGTTCTAGTGGATGGGGGTGCTGCAGTCAATTTGATACCCCATTTCATGCTAAAAAGATTAGAGATCCGCGAAGGAGATATCAAGCCCCATAATATGGTTCTGTCCAATTATGAAGGAAAAGTGGGCAAAACACTGGGGGTGGTCCAGTTGGAATTGACAATAGGCTCAAGCTGTAGGCCCACCATGTTTATGGTGATCGAAGCCAAAGCCAACTATAACCTACTGCTGGGAAGAGAGTGGATCCATGGCGTGGGGGCAGTTCCTTCGTCAATGCATCAGCGACTAGTTCTGTGGAGAGATGATGGAATCGTGGAAAACATCGAAGCAGACCAGAGTTACTTTATGTCAACTGTCAATTTAGTTGACAAAAGGGATTATGATAAAAATCTGGCAAAGATTGCTCCATGTGTTCCAAATGATGAGATTAATGAAACTAGAAACGCCCACTACTACATGACCCTTCGTCATGATGGCCTTTACTGGGACAGAACAATAATCAGTGAAGAAGAGGAAGTCGAAAGCACTATACAAAAACGGCCAGCAGGCTGGGACTTCGACAACCTTAGCCATGACTGAGTCTACCTTTTTCGAAAGGATTTCGGCCTATATGGCTGAGAACGAATCAAAAGCGGCCTTAGAGGCTGAAATAAATAAATCAACTATAAAGACGAACGAAGTCAGTGGGGAGGGTTCGAAATGCTCTCCCTTCAAAGAGTTTGAGATGGATCAAAGGTTGGATGCCATCTATGATAAAGAACCCTTAGGCTTCGAAAGGGACCCCATAAACTCAGGTGCCAAAATGTTGGCACAGGATCCACTCGAAGAAGTCAACTTAGGGGATGAAAAAACGAAAAGAGTAACCTACATAAGTGCTAAACTTAGCCCAGGCCTCAAGAAGGAAGTGATCGAAGTCCTTAAGGAAAACAAAGACTGCTTCGCGTGGGATTATGACGAGATGCCTGGTTTAAAGAGGGAGTTGGTCGAACACAGACTGCCAATCAAAGATGGCAAGAGGCCCATCAAACAAACTCCCAGAAGATTCACACCAGCGGTTCTCACAAAAATTAAAGCTGAGATCGAAAGGTTGCTGCGCTGCAAATTCATCAGAACAACAAGGTACGTCGAATGGTTAGCAAACATAGTACCCGTTATTAAGAAAAATGGTTCTGTAAGAATTTGCATAGATTTTAGGGATTTAAACACTGCAACCCCTAAAGATGAATATTCCATGCCTGTGGAAGAAATGCTAGTAGATTCTGCTGCAGGGTTCGAATACTTGAGTATGTTAGATGGATACTCTGGGTATAACCAGATTTTCATTGCTGAAGAAGATGTTGCAAAGACAGCATTTCGTTGCCCAGGAGCCTTAGGCACCTACGAATGGGTGGTGATGCCTTTTGGTTTAAAGAATGCTGGGGCAACTTATCAAAGGGCAATGAATTCAATTTTTCATGATTTCATTGAAACCTTCATGCAGGTGTATATTGACGATATAGTCATCAAATCTATATCTGCAGAAACACATTTGCATCATTTAAGCCAATCATTCGAGCGAATGAGAAAACATGGCTTAAAGATGAATCCCCTTAAATGCAGATTTTTTTTGCAGGCTGGAGATTTTCTTGGTTTTGTGGTTCACAAGAAAGGAATCGAAATCAACCAGAACAAAACCAAAGCCATAATGGAGACGAAAGCACCTGCATCAAAAAGGGAGTTGCAATCTCTGCTAGGGAAAATTAACTTCCTCAGAAGATTCATCTCGAACCTAAGTGGAAGAACCCAAGCTTTCTCTCCGTTACTTCGTCTAAAGCAAGGTCAAGCCTTCGAATGGAACGAAGCTCATCAGGAGGCGTTTGACAGAATAAAAGAATACCTTTCTCAGCCTCCTATTTTGTCTCCACCCTCATGGGGGAAGCCCATGAGATTGTACATATCTGCCTCTGAAGTTAGTATAGGTAGCATGCTAGCACAAGAGGATAGCAATGGCGTCGAAAGAGCCATATACTATTTAAGTAGAGTGCTAAATGATGCAGAGACCGGATATAGCAATTTAGAAAAGCTATGTCTCTGTTTGTATTTCTCTTGTATGAAACTCAAGTATTATATAAAACCTGTTGATGTTTATGTTTCATCCCATTTCGATGTCATTAAACATATGCTTTCAAAACCAATAATGCATAGCAGAGTTGGCAAATGGGCTTTAGCCTTAACAGAATATTCGTTGACTTTCATGCCTTTAAAAGCTATGAAAGGTCAAGTGATTTCTGAATTCATTGTGGACCATTCGTTGGTTGAGCAGACGGTCATGAGTTACGTCGAAATGCAACCATGGAAATTGTATTTTGATGGTTCAACCCACAGGAATGGAAGTGGTGATGGAGTCCTTCTAATTTCTCCTGAAGGAATTCCAACAAAATTCAAGTATAAATTAGATGGTCCTCGTTGTTCGAACAACGAAGCTGAGTATGAAGAGCTCATTGTTGGACTTGAAGCTTTGTTGGAATTGGGGGCAACCAGAGTCGAAATTAAAGGAGACTCTGAATTAGTGGTCAAACAAATCACAAAGGAATACAAATGCATAAAGGAAAATTTTATGGTATACTTCGTCATAGTCAATAGGCTATTAAGGAAATTTGAATACATGGATATTCAACACATACCAAGAATAGAAAACCAAGAAGCAAATGACTTAGCGCAGTTGGCTTCAGGTTATAAAGTGTCTACCAAGAACCTTAAGGATTTGGTCGAATTAAGGGGAAGAGTTATGGCTACTAGATTCACACCATCGGATCTGGAAAGTATGAGATTGGGATATGCTGAGAAACAGGGATTCGAAATATTAGCCATAAATACTTTGTCAGATGCAGATTGGCGAAGCCCATTGAAGAGTTATTTAGCAGACCCAACTCTAAAGGTAGATAGAAAAACTAAATATAGAGCATTGTCATATCTCCTCATGGGGAACGAATTGTTTAAAAAGATCCAAGAGGGTGTTTTATTGAAATGCCTAGGAGAAAGTGAGGCATACTTAGAATTGTCTGAAGTCCACAATGGGGCATGTGGGGCACATCAAGCAGGCCATAAGATGAAATGGTTGTTGTTTAGATACGGCTTGTATTGGCCTAGCATGCTCAAAGATTACATAGACTTTGCTAAAGGATGTGAAGAATGTCAGAAACATGCAGGAATTCAACATGCCCCTGCAAGTGAGTTGCATTCGATCATCAAACCATGGCCATTTAGAGGATGGGCATTGGATTTGATAGGAGAAATAAATCCTGCTTCGTCCAAAGGACAGAAATATATCTTGGTGGGAATAGAGTATTTTACCAAATGGATCGAAGCTATACCACTGGTAGTTGCTGATCAAGAGGCAATTATTGAATTTATACAAAAGCACATTATCTATAGGTTCGGATTGCCAGAGAGCATAACTACAGACCAAGGCTCTGTATTTACTGGTAGAAAGATGCAAGGATTTGCCCAAGAAATGGGGTTTAGATTGCTAACATCAACACCATATTATGCTCAAGCAAACGGACAAGTCGAAGCAGCAAATAAAGTAATAATAGGATTAATCAAGAAGCATATTGGCAAGAAGCCAAGAAACTGGCACAAAACTCTGGACCAAATATTATGGGCTTGTAGAACATCTCCTAAGGAAGCTACTAACACTACGCCTTTCCAACTCACATTTGGTCATGATGCAGTGTTGCCAGTAGAAATTCATCTGCAATCAGTTCGAATTCAGAGACAAAACGAAATCCCAACTACATTATATTGGGAAATGATGATGAATGAATTAGTTGAGTTGGACGAAATTAGATTACATGCGTTGGAAATTTTGATGAGGCAAAAAGAAAGAGTGGCCAGAACATACAATAAAAGGGTGAAGAAAAAAGTATTCATTATTAATGACTTGGTTTGGAGAGTCATATTGCCTATGGACAAGAAGAATAAAGCGTTAGGTAAATGGTCACCTCATTGGGAAGGACCTTTTCGAGTATTAAAAGTGTTCTCAAACAATGCATACGAAATCGAAGAACTCTTGGATGATAAACGTGTCCTAAAGGTTAATGGGAAATATTTAAAGAAATATAAGCCAAGCCTGCGGGAGATTCGAATAGTAACAACATAAACAAAATATTATAAAAAGCCAAGATGGCAAGATAGAATGCCAAAATGGCGTTGTTCGAATATTACATGTAAGAAACCGAAATTATAGTCAAATAAACATCAAAATCTAGAAATAAGAATTATTTTTCAATCGATTAAAAGTGCTTCAAAATGATTCAAGTTTCTGCTGAGAGAACCGCCTGGCTCCTTCCAAGGTTGCCACTTCTCCTTTAAGTTGTTCTGCAGTCTCCATTTCCGCAAGCCCCTGGTTGAGAAGCTCTTCGAATTGGTTACCAGCAGGATTGGTTTCGAAGGCTAGTTGTTGTTCTTTAGCCTCCTTAACTTTCTGTTGAAGTTCCAGAATCTGCCTTTCCCAAAGAAGGATGGACTCAGCTCGAGCCTCATAATCAGTTTTCGCCTGCTTCAGATGCATAGCTTGATCCTCAGCTTCTTGAGAGAGTTTCGAAGCTTGCTCATAAGCGGCATCCATGGCAATGCGTTTCTCTTGAACCTTCTTGGCAGCAGATTCGTCTTGGAGAAGGTAACCAGTTACGTTGTCCAGCAAATTCTGAAGATCAAACAAGAGAGTACTAACTGGCAAGGAGCAGGTGGAAAGATTGACCTTTGTGAGCAGCTCCTTCATAGTATAGCAAGCAGTACTATCTTGCTTAAGCACTTCGAACTTGTGCCAGCCCTAGCGAGTGGGACGTCCCTCTGAGCCAACTTTGCCTTCATGTACCCAATAGGGTCATTTCGTCTCAGAAGTGCCAGTTCCTCATCAGTCATTCGAGACAGAGAGGATTGAGGGAGTTCCACGCGTAGGGGAACCACGTTTGTTTCAAACTCTAGGGGTTCGTTGGTTGCATTACCATCCCCTTCATTCGTTTCGTGCTCTTGGTCTTCTTCATCCTCGTCCAAGTCTACCACTTCGATACCATCCCTTTCACTGCTATTTGCATTGGACTCCGTCCCAGCAGTCGAACCGTCATTGGCATTTTCCTCCTCAGATTCCTCGTCTGCAGATTCTTCGGCTCTTTGCCCAGAATCAACTTTCTCTTCTTCAGTTTGAGTGTCCTTTGGGTCTTCTTGAAGAGTTTCAAGAGGGGACTTTTGAAGAGAAGCCCTTTGCAAATCCTCTGCAGACGTTTGAAGTATTGTCTCGTTTACCTCTTTCAGAGGAATGGAGGTACCTTGATCATCCTGTTGTTCAGAAGTTCCAGCCAGAACCGCCATATTGGAGGAACCTTTATTTTGGACCAAGTTGCTGGAATCTCCTTGAGGAGAGGAGTTGAGCGGAGCAGCAGCTCTGGATGGTGAGTTCGAAATAGTGGAAGCTGGATTCAAGATGTTCTGCAAGGAACAGCAGAATGTTAAAGAAAAACATTCACCAAGGTAATAAGAAGTTAGTATTATAAACAATTTTTAAAAGGTTCAATTTACCTGTGGACCCTCAGAAGAGAGGTTACTAGCTATACGTTCCAACGTTGGGTTGGAAGTCGAAGGTGGATTTTTGGATTTGGGTGAGGGAGCAGCATCCCTGGAATCGAGTCCAGAGACACTAGTCGGAACAGTGCTTTTAGAAGTATCTTTCTTTGGTTTCTTCTTCGAAGCAGTATTTAAGTTTCCTCCAGCCTTGGGATCTTCCCCAGTGGTACTTGATTTCCGCTTCTTGGGAGTAGGAGGAGGAAGCTTATCGGTCTGAAAAGATTTTAAACGAAGAGTTAGATGTAAACCATAAAGCATGAGTGAATTCGAAACATAAAGGCTAAGTGATTACCGTTGGAATTGGAACACTGGTTGTTGTTGGTATTATTGTTGGTGTTGTGGTTGCAGCAGTAGTAGTTGTTTCGGGAGGAGTCACTTTGTCAGTAGTTTCGATGGAGGCTTGAGAGGCACTCCCTTCCTTCGACTTAGAGGCACTCCCTTCCTTCGACTTCGAGGCAGCTGTCTTTATCCTGATAGCTGAAAATCGAAACAATTAAAGCAAAGGTTAAAGATATTGGAAAATAAAAGACATTTGGGATTTTCCCAAGCATTCGCACCTGTGCCTTGATCAGATTTAATTGACATGGCAGAAAGGTCGTATCGAAGGTGTCCTGGGAAATCATGAAGCCAGTATCGAGCCCATGTCACAGTCTCAGATGGCTTTGGTTTCCTTTGAAGATATTTGAACATCTCTTTGCAAGTAAACCACCATGGATATGGGGGAAACCAAGCCAGAGCCAATTCTGAGGTAGGTAATCTGGGAAATTTAGGTGGATGCATTTCGAATGCCAACCTATACCTATCCTCAGGTGACAGCCCTGAAGGAAGTTTTAACTTAGAAACTTTTTGTTTAAATTTTTCCTTCAAGGTCTCAGCTTCTTGATGCACAGTGGATTCCAAGCGCGTGGGGTCGTAAGTAGTTTCAAAATAATTTTGGAAAGCTTTAATCTCTTTGGCATGAGTAAACATACCTTTCTTTGCTGGTACCTGCACATCGAAGGCATCAATTAGTTTCTGTCGAATTGTAAGTGTATCGAACATATAAGTTTGATAAAACTTGATCCACCACTCCAGAAATCCTTTAGCCGCGAGATGGGTAGGTTCGAAGGTTATCAGCTCAAATTGGGCAAAGCCTTGATATTGTTCTTGCTGTATTTTGGCTTCCCGTGCCTTGAAAGTTCGTCCAGAAGTGATGGCGCTCTCAGTTTGGAACAAAGGTTCAGGAATCAGTTGGCATAAGCCAAACTGCCTCGAAACGAAGTTTGGTTGGTAGGCAAAGAGAAAAATTTGGTTCTTGGCTGGGGTTATCCTTGAAGAAATGAGTCTAGGCAACAAGAAAGCTCTCCATACATCCTGAATCTCCTTGCTCTTGATGGCTTCTGAGAGAGCCATGGTGAACCAAGAAGGTCCATGAGCCCTCGAAGCAAAAGGCGCCATGCTCTCTTCGAACTTGTGCCTTTTGGAGAATATCATGATGTACTTCGAGAATTGAACTTTGAAGTCATCTTTGTCATCATTAGGAGTTAATCTTCGAAGCCTAGTGCCTTCGACTATCCTATCACTTATCTCAGAATCTTGCTCATCAATGGTGTTGGCGGTTGATAAAGAGGGTTCGAACATGGCATTTAGCCATAGTTGGAGTAACCAAAATGGGCCAGCCAATAGAATATTTTTGGAGGTGTGGGATTTGAGGCTCGAAACAGCTGACCTCAGGCTTTCATAGAGGTCAACTAAGAGTAGTTCACTTAGGCACACTTTTCGATTTTCATGCAAATCCCTAGCTAGAGGAATGAACCTACTAGCTACCTGTAGGGATCTACTGCAGAAAACGTATCTTGACAGCCACAGGGTTAAGAAAGCAATGTGCTCTACGTCAGACACATTGTCCCCCTCAGCATGGTAATGACTGATAAATTTGGAAAAACTGGCTAGCTTGACTTCGAAGTCAATTATGCTTGAGTGCTCTTCGTTGTCGGGTATATAAGTTTCTCCCACTGGCGACAGCCCAGTAATGGCCGCTATGTCGAAGAAGGTTGGGGTGATCATTCCACCTAGGAGATGGAAAGTATTGTAGGTACTGTCCCAGAAATAAAGGGACGCGAATAGTAGAGGGTGGCTGTAGGTGAAACCAGGTTTCGATAACTTAATCAGGTTATAGATGCCTAATTCTTCCCATTGCTGGGATTTCTTAGCCTCTACTTTCGTGAACCAATGTTGATAAGCAATGTCAGAAGTAGGGCAAGATCGAAATGGCTTAAAATTGCTTTTTACATAATCCAAAACAAAGGGGTTCTTGGGAGGAATAGTTGGAGTTTCTATGGTATTTGAACTAGGAGATTCTACTACCTTAGGGGCGTCTATTTTGTTAAATAAGGGTTTGAAGCTATAACAAACTGGGAAAATCGTCCTGGTGTCCTTTAATATTTCAAAAACCGTAAGAGGGCCATTTAAAGCTAACCTCTTACCAGCAATGTGGGTAGGAATGAGTACCTGTGACGCATACAACATTTCTTTTTCTTTGGAAATCATCTGAGGGGCAAGAGAAGATTGGCCTTGGATGGTGATGATTTTACTTTCCATGGTAGCTCCTGTAGTTTTTCCTTTCTTCTTGGAGACTTTCTTGAGTTGGGATGAAGTAGAAGAAGACATTTTGAAAGATGTTGAAAGCTTAGATTGTTTTATGAGAGAAGGAGGGTAAAAGATTTAGAGTGTGAAAAGAAAAGAATAAGATTAAGTTAATGTTTTATAATGGGGAAGTTTAAGCATCCACCGAATAAAAGTTTGATACGTGGAGATCATGGGTTGGTGTGATGAATAGGTGGCGTAAAAGTTAACATGGGTAATAGGCGTGATTTAGAGATAATCATTATTTATAACTGCACCATGCTGTGAAGTGGCTCCGGGCGGTTAAGGAATCCAAAAGGTGCTATGATTGATGTGACTGGAGTCAAATGCATTAAATGTTACGATGATTCGAAAGTCCTATCAAAATCTTGTGTAGGTGTTTAAAATAGGTATTTCTCAGAGGAATCGAAATACATATTTTAAAGGGGCAATTTGTTGGTTGAAGATTTTGATAATGTTATTAGAAGCCAAATGAATTAAGCGTTTTGATCGAAATAAGGTAAAGCATCATGTTTCGAAGTAGCAGAAGAAGTGTTTCGAATAAAGTGTGTCAAAGCTTGGAGCTTCGAGTGGCAATTATGGGAACATATCTAAAAAAGTCTCGAAATAACAATAAGGATGTATCTGGGAAGTGCGTTCGAAACGGAGAAGCACCAAAGCATTTGAAATTCAAATGGAAGCGGGACTTTCGAAGTTTGAAAATTATGTGTTGGAGCATTTGGGGACACGTGGAAAGATGAAAGAAGCATTGTCCTGCATGTTCGAAACGTGGCATAATCCTATGGCAAGACCGTTATGGTCGAATTAGTATAAATAGAAGTCTTAGTATTAGGATTTCGTGTGTCATATCTATTATACAAAATACTCAGTAATATTCAAACTACCACATGACAAGGGAAACGAATGCAAGAGAAATGTATGTATGATAGCACCATGTATTTATGATTTAATGAAAACCTTTCACCATTTCCAGTACTTTCCTTTATTCCTTTTTGTCAAATAACCTTTACAAGTTTTCGTATTTACAGTCTTTTCACTTCGAAATCTTTTCTTCAAAGTTTTACATTTTAATGTTTTTCTTCATATTTCAAGCACTTTATATTTCAGAAAACTGTCATATTTTCCATACCTTTACCTTCAAGTCTTATCCTTCGAACGCATATGTTTACTTAAAATCATTTACAGATTTCTTGCATTAAACGCTTTCTTCACATTTCAAACTTTTACGCTCCAGAAATCCTTTATATTAACTGTTTTGTAAGTCGAAACCATTTACTTCATTTTTATGCAGTTTTATATGTCTTTACAATTAAGCATTACAATTAGCATTTATTCGTGTAACTTAGTTTTCACACACATTTTGATTACATCTTTAGACTCTTAGAGAGAGAGAAATCGAAACAAGCCAAACACCTATACAACATCAACCATGAATATCTGTTCGATTGTGAGAGTAACCTTAATATCCAAGGAGTCCTAGGATCAATCTAGTCGATCCTGTGAGTTACCAGAGGAATTGAATAACAGTCAGAAAGATTATTCGATAGTTTGGAAGACTAGCGGTTGTTTACCAGAAATCACTGGAAACACATGGTCATTTAAATTAAGCTTATAACTAAGCTAGCAAAAGAATGAAGTTTAGAAAAACCAAACGTAATAGCAGTATAAAGTAATTGAAATGAAGTTTTAGAAACCAAACGTAATAGCAGTATAAAGTAATTGAAATTAAGTTTAGAAAATTAATTAATTTATGTTTTGTTTTTCTTTTCTTAATTTAATATATCAAATATTTATATTAATTAAATACAAATATGACATAAGTTAGCCGATTTAATTTGGAACCCGATTATGTCCGATTTCCCGATTTCGGCAATTTCGGTGATGGAGCTAGTTGCTCCGAATTGAACAAAAATTGACGTGCTAACTAATTTCAACGTGTAGAACGTCGTGGTGAGGTTAGTTTTTCGAGATTTCTAGTTTTTATGAAGTGACTCGAAATAGGCCAATTTACGGTTAATTTGAAATGGGTTGCGTTTTAGTTGGTTTAAGTCGCGTATGGACAATCCGATTACGACGTTAATGATTATGATTGATGCCGATTATTATGAATGACTTTCGCGACAATTATTGATGTTTGACTATTTTTCCGTGTTTCAAATTTAGTGAATTATTTGATAATGATGTGGTGTGATTAAATATGATGTTTGTGATGGTTTATTTATAATGAATACTTGATGATATGCGATGTGATGATATGTTTATCTTGACATGGATGAATATGGCGACGTGGGTTTTATACCAATTTTGATGTGCGATGATGATGTTTTGTTGTGTCGTGTTTGTGATGTCGTGTTGTCGAGTCACATACATTGCATTAGCGACGAGGGCTTTTATGCCAAAGTGACGATGGGCTTTTATTCCGAATGTCCCTAATTATGGACAAAGCGACGGGTACCACATGAATAACATAGTCGTGTCTCATGGAGTCGGTTATGTTTATTTTTGAGTCTTTTGGCGTTGAGTTTTATTTCATGGTTTATGATGAATTGCGATGATATATGATACTTTGTTTTGTGATGATTTTTGTGTTGAACATAAAGTGAATATGATGCAATAATTTCATGATGAGTAAGCGATGAATTTAACATGACGGTAAAGCGACAATATGAGTTTATGGCGATGACGTTTATGTCTTGTTTTGGTATGATTATGATGATTACGTGACGAAATTAAAATGTTGATTTTATACACTAAATGGTGATTTAAAGTGTGTGAGATTTGGATATGTGCTGACATACTCTTATTAATCCTATATCATTTATGATTCCAAAACTATTTATATATTTTATCATGCCTTTAATTATATGTTTGAGAGTATCTCACCCTTTACTTGTTTCGCTGCTGCCTTTATATTGGTAACGTGCAGGTGATCCGCGAGAATGATGAGGATTAGCTCGAGTCTTTTTATTTTAAATCGCTCTGCTCTGATAGTAGTAACACTCAGGATTTGAGCGACATTATTATTTTGATAGGATAGTTTATGTATACTATCTTATGACCTTATGTATTGATGATAACATGATGATACATACATTTTGTGAACACATCCGATATGTTGTGATTAGTCATATGTTTATATGATGATTTATGTTATGAATCGGTATATCCGACTTTTGATTTTGTGATGTGCATTATAATGAAAAGTGATGAAAAACACGAATATGTGATACCTCAATTTATGTTTGGATGAAATTTTGAAACTATGATTTTATTATTAATTACGAGGGGTAGAATTGGGGTATTACATTAGTGGAATCAGAGCAGGTCGGTCTGTCCGGCCAAGTTGTTGAGTTTGTTGTCGTCTATCAATCAAGTATTGTTATTTGTTGATTCTAATCCTTGTTTTGTTTTGAGAAGAAGTTGTTATGGCTGGAAGGAACACTGGTAGGAATGATGAGGCTCTTGCTGCTGCCATGCAGGCAATGGCTCAGGCTTTCCAAAACCCGCCGAATACTGACGAGAACGATGGGTCTCGTATTTTGACAACCTTCCAAAGAGAGAATCCTCCTAATTTCCAAGGAAAGTATGATCCCGAAGGTGCTTTGGCGTGACAGAAGGAGATTGAAAGAATCTTATGTGTGATAGATTGCACTCATGTGCAAGGGATCCGTTATGGTACTCATAAACTAAGTGCTGAAGCGGATGACTGGTGGGTTGAAACCCATTAGAGGCTTGAGGTTGCTGGTGAGGAAGTGACATGGGAAGTTTTCTGAAGGGAATTCATGAGGAAGTATTACCCGGAAGATGTTCAGGGAAAGAAGGAGATATAGTTCCTTGAATTAAAGCAAGGAAGCATGTCTATCACTGATTATGCTACAAGGTTCACTATGTTGGCCAAGTTCTATCCGTATTATGATGGGCCAAATAACGAGTTCTCTAAATGCATCAAGTTTGAAAATGGTTTGCGTCCTGAGATTAAGAAAGCTGTTGGTTATTAGAAAATCCGTGTCTTTTCGGATTTGATTGATAGTTGTAGGATCTTTGAGGAGGATAGTAATGCTCATTATAAGATTATGTCTAATAAGAGAAACAAAGTTCAGTAAAGCCGGGGAAAACCGTATGATGCTCCAGCTAGTAAAGGGAAACAGAAAGCGTTTCAAGGGCGAAGAACTAGTGGGGGAGATGCTCCTGGTAGTATTGTTTGTTACAAGTGTGGGAAACCTGGCCACAAAAGTAATGTTTGTCGAAGCGATGTTAGAGCTAAGGAGAATGAGGTGAGATGTTTCTGATGTGGAGAAGTGGGCCATATGACTCGCGATTGTAGATATAAGGACGTGGTCTGTTTTAATTATGGCGAGGGAGGTCACATTAGTGCTCAATATAAGAAGCCTAAGAGGACTCAAGGAGAAGGAAAGGTGTTTGCCTTGTCGAGTGCTCCGACGGCAAACGAGGATGGTCTTGTTCGAGGTAATAGTTTCATTAATAGCTTTCCTCTTATTACCATTATTGATACTGGTGCTACTCACTGTTTTATTGTTGTTGATTGTGTACCGAGATTGGGTCTCACTTTGTCGTCTTTGGATAGAGATATGGTGGTAGAAGATCCGGCTAAGGGAACGGTTACTACATCTTTTGTGTGTGCAAGTTGCCCTTTATCAATCTTTGATAGAGACTTTGTGGTGGATCTTGTTTTTTTACCGCTTGTCGGGTTGGACATGGTTTTAGGTATGGACTGGTTGAAAGCTAATTATGTCCATATCAATTTCTATGACAACACTGTGAGGTTTTCTTCCTTAGTAGAAGAAGAACAATCTATGTTGGTGTCGACGAAGCAGTTGAATGAGTTCATGAAAGATGAGGCGTTGGTTTTCTTGTTAATGGCGACTCTTTCTGTGGAGAGTCAAGCTGTGATAGCAAACTTTCCGGTGGTGTGAGATTTTCCCAAAGTATTCCCTGATGAGATTCCTAGTGCACCTCCAGAAAGAGAAGTTGAATTTTCTGTGGATCTTGTCCCTGGTACCAGACCTATCTCTATGGCACCATACAGGATGTCCGCATCTGAGTTAGCAGAATTGAAGAGCCAATTAGAAGATTTTCTCGAGAAGAAGTTTGTTAGGCCTAGTGTGTCACTGTGGGGAGCTCCTGTGTTGTTGGTGAAGAAGAAAGACAGTAGCATGAGACTTTTTATTGATTATCGTCAGTTGAATAAAGTGACTATCAAGAATAGGTATCCACTTCCTAGAATTGATGATTTGATGGAACGATTGGTTGGCGCTCGCATGTTTAGTAAGATTGATTTGAGATCGGGTTACCATCAAATAAGGGTGAAAGAAGAAGATGTTCATAAAACTGCTTTCAAGATGAGGTATGGACATTACGAATATTCGGTGATGCCTTTCGGTGTCACTAGTGCACTGGGAGTATTCATGGAGTACATGAATCGTATTTTCCATCCTTACTTGGATCGTTTCGTGGTTGTTTTCATTGATGATATTCTGGTTTATTCTAAATCGGAAGAAGACCACACAGAACATTTGCGCATCATGTTGGAAGTTCTAAAAGAGAAGAAGTTTTATACTAAGTTGTCAAAGTGCGAGTTCTGGTTAAATGAAGTGAGATTTTTGGGGCATGTCATTTCTGGTGATGGCATTGCAATTGATCCTTCTAAAGTTGATGCTGTGTTGAGATGGGAAACTCCTAAGTCTGTTACTGAGATTAGAAGTTTCTTAGGATTGGCTGGTTACTATAGAAGGTTCATTGAAGGTTTTTCTAAGTTGGTGCTCCCTTTGACAAAGTTGACTTGTAAAGGAGCTGCATTTGTGTGGGATGTCAAGTGTGAAGAAAGTTTTGTTGAATTGAAGAAAAGGTTGACAACGACTCCGATCTTGATTCTACCTAATACTGAAGAACCGTTTGTTGTTTATTGTGATGCTTCTAAGATGGGTTTAGGTGGCGTACTTATGCAAAATGGAAAAGTGGTTGCTTATGCTTCTAGACAATTGAAGATTCATGAGAAGAATTATCCTACGCACGATTTGGAGCTTGCAGCAGTTGTTTTTGTGCTTAAGATTTGGAGGCATTATCTTTATGGTTCTAGATTTGAAGTATTTAGTGACCATAAAAGTTTGAAGTGCTTGTTCGATCAGAAAGAGCTTAATATGAGACAAAGACGGTGGCTTGAATTGTTGAAAGATTATGATTTTGGATTGAATTACCATTCTGGTAAAGCTAATGTGGTGGCTGATGCTTTAAGTCGAAATACTTTGCATATGTCACTTTTGATGGTGAAAGAGTTAGAAATGATTGAGCAATTTAGAGATATGAGTCTTGTGATAGAAGTGACGCCGAAGAGTGTTATCTTGGGAATGTTAAAAATCAATAATGATTTCCTTGATAGTGTTAGAGAAGATCAGAAGCTTGATGTGAAACTTGTTGATTTGTTGGTTGGTATTGGACAAACTGAAAATGAAGATTTTAAGTTGGATGCTCAGGGTGTATTGAGGTTCCGAGATAGGATTTGTATTCCTGACGATATGGATTTGAAGAGAATGATCTTAGAAGAAAGTCATAGAAGCAATTTGAGTATTCATCCCGGAGCGACCAAAATGTATCAAGATTTAAAGAAACTATTTTGGTGGTAGGGCATGAAGAGAGGGGTGGCTCAGTTTGTTTATGCTTGTTTGACTTGTCAGAATTCTAAAGTTGAGCATCAGAAACCTGCAGGGTTGATGCAACCGTTAGAGATTCCAGAATGTAAATGGGATAGCATTTCTATGGATTTCGTAACGGGGTTACCGAATACACCAAGAGGACACGATGCGATTTGGGTGATTGTTGATAGGCTTACGAAGTCGACTCACTTTATTCCTATTAACATCACTTATCCCGTATCGAAGTTGGCGGAAATTTATACGCATGTGATTGTGAGATTACATGGTATTCCTTTGTGTATTGTTTCAGATAGAGATCTGAGGTTTACTTCTGAATTTTGGAAGAGCTTGCAAGAGGCTTTGGTTCAAAGTTGAGGTTGAGTTCGGCTTATCATCCTCAAACTGATGGTCAGACGGAAAGGATGATTCAATCGTTGGAAGACTTGTTATGTGCTTGTATTCTTGAACATGGTGGTTCATGGGATACATATCTTCCTTTGATTGAGTTTACTTATAACAATAGTTTTCATGCTAGTATTGGAATGGCACCGTTCGAGGCTTTGTATGGTCGGAGGTGTAGAACTCCTTTGTGTTGGCATGAGTCGGGTGAAAGTGTGGTGCTTGGACCAGAATTGGTTAGAGAGACTACTGAGACGGTGAAGATGATTAGAGAAAAGATGAGAATTTCTCAAAGTCGACAAAAGAGTTATCATGATAAAAGGAGAAAAGACTTGGAATTTCAAGATGGTGATCATGTATTTTTGCGAGTTACTCCTACAACCGGCGTTGGGCGAGCATTGAAGTCGAAGAAGCTAACTCCTCGCTTTATTGGTCCTTACCAAATTACTAGTAAAGTGGGAAAAGTGGCTTATAGTGTGGCGTTACCGCCAAATCTTTCGAACTTGCATGATGTGTTCCATGTGTCGCAACTTCAGAAGTATTTCCCGGATCCTTCACATGTGATTGAGATGGATGATATTCAAGTGCGAGACAATCTTACGGTGGAGACGATGCCATTAAGGATCGAAGATCGCGAGATGAAGTCTTTTCGTGGCAAAGAGATCTCCTTGGTTAAAGTTGTTTGGATAGGAGCAGCTGGTGAAAGTGTGACGTGGGAGTTAGAAAGCAAGATGCAGGATTCCTATCCCGAGCTTTTCGAGTCAGGTAATTTTGAGGAAGAAACTTTTATAAGTGGAGGAGAGTTGTAACACCCCGTTTTATTTAATATTATATTATATTAATCTTTTCGATTTACCGTTTGATGTTTATTTTTGCGACGAGAATATTTAAATTAACCGGTATATCTGTTAATATATTCGGCAACATTTTATTCGGTCTGGTATTTATTTTGAGGGACCGGTAATTATTTTATTCGGTCCGGTTTTCATTTTGAGGGACCGGTAATTATTTTATTCGGTCCGGTATTTGTTTTGAGGGACCTGTAATTATTTTATTCGGTCTGGTATTTATTTTGAGGGACCGGTAATTATTTTGTTCGGTCCGGTTTTTATTCCGTTCGGTTTGGTAAAATATTATTCGGACCGATATTTAATTATTTGGAGTTATTTTAATTATTTGGGTTAATAATATTATTTAGTATTATTTGGTGTTATGAGGTAGTATTTTACAAGAAGAGCTTTTTGGGTATTTTGCTAGCTTATGTCTTGCATCAAAACAAATCAAACACACTTTGCCTTGTCTTTGTATCATACAAAACACACTTTGTGAGAGTTAGAGAGAACAAGAAGGTCTTGGAGAGAAGAGCAAGAAGAACACCATAGCTTGGGTTTTGGGTTGGTTGAAATCATCAAGAATCATTTCAAGTATCTAAGGTAAGGGGTTTGATTTTCCAATGCTTATAGTTAGGGTAAGATTGGGTATATTTTGATTTGGGATAAATGTTAGGATTCTTGAGATTTGTTGAGATAAATTAGGAGAGTTAATTTAGGTATTAGTATTGTAGGATTATTGTCATGTTAATAGAAATTAAATTAGAAAAACTAATTTATATTAATTAAATTAAGTTTATAGAAAACAAAACAAGCAGTATGCATAGAAGTTGTATACCAGTATATTACCTTTCCTAAAAGAACTAGCAGCATGTTCCTTTAAATTAAGCTTATAACTAAGCTAGCAGTAGAATGAAGTTTAGAAAAACCAAATGTAATAACAGTATAAAGTAATTGAAATGAAGTTTTAGAAACCAAACGTAATAGCAGTATAAAGTAATTGAAATTAAGTTTAGAAAATTAATTAATTTATGTTTTGTTTTTCTTTTCTTAATTTAATATATTAAATATTTATATTAATTAAATACAAATATGACATAAGTTAGCCGATTTAATTTGGAACTCGATTATGTCCGATTTCAGAAATTTCGGTGATGGAGCTAGTTGCTCTGAAGTGAACGAAAATTGACGTGCTAGCTAATTTCGACGTGTAGAACGTCGTGGTGAGGTTAGTTTTTCAAGATTTCGAGTTTTTCTGAAGTGACCCAAAATAGGCCAATTTACGGTTAATTTGAAATGAGTTGCATTTTAGTCGGTTTAAGTCGCGTATGGACAATCCGATTGCGACGTTAATAATTATGATTGATGCCGATTATTATGAATGACTTTCGTGACGATTATTGATGTTTGACTATTTTTCCGTGTTTGAAATTTAGTGAATTATTTGATAATGATATGGTGTGATTAAATATGATGTTTGCGACGATATATTTATAATAAATACTTGATGATATGCGATGTGATGATATGTTTATCTTGATATGGATGAATATGGCGACGTGGGTTTTATACCAATTTTGATGTGCGATGATGATGTTTTGTTGTGTCGTGTTTGTGATGTCGTGTTGTCGAGTCACATACATTGCATTGGCGACGGGGGCTTTTATGCCCAGTGACGAGGGCTTTTATGCCAAAGCGACGATGGGCTTTTATGCCGAATGTCCCTAATTATGGACAAAGTGACGGGTACCACATGCATAACATAGTCGTGTCTCATGGAGTCGGTTATGTTTATTTTTGAGTCTTTTGGCATTGAGTTTTATTTCATGGCTTAAGATGAATTGCGATGATATATGATACGTTGTTTTGTGATGATTTTTGTGTTGAACATAAAGTGAATATGATGTGATAATTTCATGATGAGTAAGCGATGAATATAACATGACGATAAAGCGACGATATGAGTTTATGGCGATGAAGTTTATGTCTTGTTTTGGTATGATTATGATGATTACGTGACGAAATTAAAATGTTGATTTTATACACTAAATGATGATTTAAAGTGTGTGAGATTTGGATATGTGCTGACATACTCTTATTAATCCTATATCATTTATGATTCCAAAACTATTTATATATTTTATCATGCCTTTAATTATATGTTTTGGAGTATCTCACATTTTACTTGTTTCGCCGTTGCCTTTATATTGGTAACGTGCAGGTGATCCGCGAGGATGATGAGGATTAGCTCGAGTCTCTTTATTTTGAATCGTTCTGCTCTGATAGTAGTAACATTCGGGATTTAGGCGACGTTATTATTTTGATAGGATAGTTTATGTATACTATCTTATGACCTTATGTATTGATGATAACATGATGATACGTATATTTTGTGAACACATCCGCTGTGCTGTGATTAGTCATATGTTTATATGATGATTTATGTTATGAACCGGTATATCCGACTTTTGATTTTGTGATGTGCATTATAATGCAAAGTGATGAAAAACACGAATATGTGATACCTCAATTTATGTTTGGATGAAATTTTGAAACTGATTTTATTATTAATTACGAGGGGTAGAATTGGGGTGTTACAAGGTAGCTTTCCATTGTTCAAATATGCTGGAGGCAACAATTCTTGTTTTAACTGGAATTTATTATGCTTAATCTTTTGTTTTGTGTTGATTGTATGAATGAAAAAAGTGATCAAGGCATTTTTTGTTCCATTTTGAGCACAACTACCTATCCAAATAGTCAATTCACCTTGTGGGTGTGTGATCATTAGTAACCCCTTTGAGTTTTTTGTCGATATCCATGTTGTATTTGCTAAATGCATGTCTATGAGTGTTTAGTTTCCATTTTTGTATGGATATTGATTCCTTGTTTTCTTGAACCCGTAACTATGATTTATAGTTGAATTTTTACCTTGCTTTAGAAATTACGGAGTGTTCACATTATGATGATGGTTGAATTCAAGTATGGGAGAGGAATGCTTATGTGCTTATGTTGTGATTTCTATGAGGTTGAAAAAGAAAAGAAAAAGAAAATAAAAAAATTGAAATAGAAAAGATAGAAAAAGAAAGAGAAAAATTGAAAAAGTATTGAAAAAAGAAAAAAAGAAAGAGTATGGAATAATGTTGTGTTAATAAGTAATGTGTGTTGGTGTAAAACTTGTGATAAAGATGAATTTTGATTGAAATTCTATTGTTTGAATCTTTATGGAAGTAATTACTCCCTTAGGTTTAGGCAAGTATTTGTTTCGATTAGCTTTAGGACTTATCACTTGTTTGTTAACCAAGCCACATTACAACCTTGAAAAGCCCTTGAGATTCTTGCTTTTATATTTTCAATGTAAATTTTTGGATGAATGCATAATTTAGTCTATTGTTTGCAAGATTGTTGGATGAGTGAAAATACCCCATTTTTGTGCGTTTTTCATCTATCGATGATTATGCTTTCTAGGTGCGATTCATTTGTGAACTAGTATTGTTTTAGAGTGTTTGGCATATTCTTTGTATTTAGCATTTGTTTCATGTTTATGTTATCGTCGTAGTTTAGTGGTAAGTATGTTTCTTCGTGTGTACCTTTTTCATTTGAACCATTGCATTTGTTTTCCGTTTTTAAAACTTGTTGATTCGTGATTATTTGATTTATCATTCATTGTTATTTATGTTATTTGACTTTGTTTAAGGATAAACAATAGTTCAAGTTGGGGAGAGTTTGATAATTTCAAATAGTAGATACTTTTGTATATACTTTTTGTTGCACTTATCGACTTTTTATTTGTTAATATCGTTGAATAAACCCGACTTTTGTGTAAATACGTTTAGTTTGTGTGTAATGTGTTTTCTTGTATAAAGTGTATTGTTTGATAGTTTTGTATTTATTTTGTAGGTATTTGAGCATTGTTGAAGCAATGAGGAATAAATCTCCAAGATGCATTTTTGGATCTGTGATACAGTGGGAGAACTGACTTGAGGATTTGCGTTTGTATTCACAAATGTTTCGGTTGAGCAAGAGTCGCCACCGACTTTTTGTTTTATCCTAAGGAAAGGTTAAAAAAAGCACAGCAAAAACCTTTGAGATGTTTTCATGGGTTCGGGGAGTAGATTATAGAAAGGGAAGGTATTAGCACCCTTTCTATCCATGGTTATCCATGGGCTCTTAGTTACTTGCTTAGATCACTTGCTTTGCATTTTCAATTGTTTGAAATAGTGCTTTGTGTGTGGTTTTGAAAGATGTTTTGAAAAGAGGCCATCGTTGTGGCAACCTTTGTAATGATCCATGTTTGGATGTATACAAAGGTGTATTTGTCTTTTGAAAAGTTTTCAATGTTTTTGAAAGTTGTTTTGAAAGTGTGTTTTGAAAAGGTAGGCAAGTGTGTTTTGCAAGTTTGATCAAGTAACTAAGAGTTGTCTACCCTATTTTACTCAAAGATTTTTCTTATGTTTTTAACCCTTTTAACAGTGTTGTTTCACCATTGTATTTGGTGAACAACCTTGTGTTAGGATGTAAGCGGGACGGGCGCGGGTCATCATATAGACCATGATAGCAATGTTGCAAAGTATCTTAGTATTTCTTTTGAGGGACTAAGATCATTTTTGTAAGGCAACTTTCGAAAGCGTCATCGAGGGACTATGATCTTTTGATTTTGTTTGTTTTACCAAGATACTTCGCATGCGTAACATGGCCCATTTTTAAAGGCAACGAGTGGGATTACCCTAGGGGTGTTAGTGTGCAAGTGTATTTTATTGCATACAAGAGTTTATCTTTGAATTATGATTTTTTATTTCATTGATTTTATCTTGCCATACACACCCTAATTACTAGCAATAAAAGGCAGAAACGTAAAATCCTACGCTATTACAACAATTAAGGGGTGGGGATACACATTTGTACATGGGGTGGTTCAACGAGAAAAGAAGACAAGAAAAGAAAATAACAAAAACAAGATAGAGAGAAAGAGAGAGGGAGCCAGCGCGCTGCTGAGAGGTCATCAGAAGTTCTGACTCAGGCCTGCTGCCAGATGATCAACCTTTTGGTTAAACTGTATGAGTCAGAACTTCTGACTCTGGCACCTGCAAAATAGAAACCTGTTAGTGGGAAGATCAGAAGTTCTGACCCCCCTGCGCTGCAAGACAAAAGTTTGTTAGTGGGGAAATCAGAAGTTCTGATCCTGCTGGAAATACAATAATTCTCAGAAGTTCTGATATTATTGATAGCAAAACAGGCTTCAGATGTGCTAACGTCAAAGTCAGCACTTGGCTTCTCCCTGTGTTAATCAGAACATCTGCAATTTTGTTATTTTTCCACATAACGGAAAACATGTTTGGAACAACTCCAGCAAATGTCAAAGTATTTCAGAGGACAGAACCAACAAGGTCACAGGCAGGTTCTAGGCTGACTCAAAATGTTCTGAGGTATGAAAACCCTCAGAACACAAACAACAACAACATGATATTTACATTATGTTTATTTGAGCATGCAAAGCTGATGATGCTTAGCAGCGTGATGAAGGTCAGCAAGTGCTTACCTGACTGTTGGAAAAGTTTGTGGATGAGAGCTAGCTTTTGGCTCTGATGGTGTTCTGGACAGGTTCTTTTTGAAAAGGGTAGATGAAGGTGTATGCGTATATATGGTCAGAAGTTGAAAGGGTGTTCTTTAGTCACAAAGAAAACTGGGTATTTGATGAAGTTTGAAGGTAAGAAATTCAAAGTTATGAAACACTGGAGATTTTGGAAGAGTTTCACAGCACTTTCTTGCTAAAGGTTTTTGTTTCTCTTCTAGCAATTTTTTTGTTTTTTGGACGCCATTTTTCAGTGGACAATGGTTCTCTATTTATAGGCAAAGCTCTTGTGGATTTCTTGAACATTAAAGGCACCAACAGAGGTTGAATTGTTCTTTGAAAGAAATTCCTGGGAAGTTGTGATAACAAATAGCCTTTCAGCCTAGGCTGGAACAGCAGGCGTGGATTGGGGAGAAGTGACCTCTTAGGTGGAAGGTGGCGCGTAGACCCATGCCTGAACCTGCATAAAGGCATTTACCAAGCCACACGTGAAGGGACTACTTGGATGAATATTCAGGAGTGGTTGGGAGCATTAATGAGCATTAAATGGTGATGAGACTCATCAACACCAATATTCTGGTAATAGGAAACTTGAACCAGCAGTTATGCTTTACCAAAAACAACGTAAACCATGCTCTGGTCTTGGTCTCTTGTTGTTTTAGCAAATTCTGGGGATTCTCCTGACTTTCTGACACATTCCTTGGATTTGCTTCTGGAAATCCTGGGCTTAGAGATTCTGCATCAGTGTTAACACCCACTCTTCTGACCTTTTCATCTTCTAATTTTTTCATCTTCTGATTTCAGCATGTTCTGAAGGAGCCTTCAGACTTCCTTGTTTCCTTTGCAATCCTTTAGCAAATTCTGGCTGAACTTGCGTAACTGCTGAAAGAGTCATGTTCTGTTTGAGGCTTACGTGTTGAACCACGTTTGTAACTTCTGAGTGAGTTGATGTAGCTGCTGAAGAGCCAGCTTCTGACTGCGTTGAGCCAAGCTTGCAACTTCTGACCGTTTCTATCTGGAGTTTGGTCCAGAAGTTCTGAAGCGCTATTTTCTTCTTAAACACCCATTTTTAGAGAAAAATTCCAAATGTTTAGAATTTAATTTTTCTCAAGATAAAAGCGTTGCCTTTAGAGCTTGTGTGATCATTTTGCTCTTGTCAATGGTTTGCTTGGGCCAAAATGACAATTCAGGACTTGGATTTGTTTTAGAGGGACTCTGAGAGTCCAAGATGATTTCCTGAAGAAAGAGAGGGCAAATTTTGGGGTACAACAATTGCCCCTGTTCAATCTTCTTGCACCTGAAGAGTTAGATTGGCAGGCTTGCCTTTCGCGTCTCGAAGGTAAAAGGAGATTGGACACTAGAGTGCCCTCTAAATTTGCACTCGTCAAAACAATGGATGCGGGAATGGGCTTAGAGATGCCATTTGGAGATGGGCTTAAAGATGCCATCTAGAGGGGTGACAGAATCTTGTCGGGGATGGGCTTAAAGATGCCATCTGGAATGTTTGTTGAACTGCAATGTGACTGGTCAGAAGAAGGAGGATCAAAATGGTATCCGTGTCTGGAATGCATTTGAACTGTATCTGGAGACTGAGTTTGTATGAGCAAAAGAATGGCCTCCGTGTCCGAGGCATATCTGAGCTGTAACTGTGCTTGAAGGTAGAATGAATATCAAAATGACTGCCGTGTCTGGAGTGTATCTGTATTGCATCTGGGTAACCGAGAAATATCTGTATGGAGCAACTGTGTTCTGGGGACAAATTCTGAATGAGTGACAGAATGGCAACCGTGTCTGAAGCGTATCTGGACTGTATCTGAAGTTGAGATTTTGTATGAGTTAGCAGAATGACTTCTGTGTCTGGAGTGTATCTGAAACTGTAACTTGGAGTTGAGATCTGTATGAGTTAGCAGAATGACTTTCGTGTCTGGAGTGTATCTGAAACCGTAACTTGGATCTGAATGAATGACAGAATGACCTCCGTGGCGAACGCACTGGGGAGAATCAAGCTGTTGTGGTAAGGGCCAGAATGGTATCCATGCTTGGAACGCATTGAACCTTGAGGTGGATAAGTGAATCTGAATGAGAGATAGAATGGCTGCCGTGTCTGGAGCGTATCTAGTCTGTATCTGATTGCTGTAGTCTGAATGAGTAGTAGAATGACCACCGTGGCTGGGGTGTATCTGTACTGTATCTGACTTGAAATTCTAAATGAGTAATAGAATGACCGCCGTGTCTGGGGTGTATCCATACTGTATCTGATTTGAAATTCTGAATGAGTAATAGAATGACCGCCGTGTCTGGGGTGTATCCATACCGTGTCTGAATAATTGTTAATGATAGCCTTTTAATCTTATCCTGAAAAGGATGAAATGTTAGCTATAACACAAAGTTATGTTGCATGATATGTCTGATGCAATATATGTTATATCAATGTTTATGATATGAATGTAAATGAATGCGCATGTAGACTAAAGAGTTGTCTTGCTGAGGATAGATGAATCCTGGATGGATGGAGATAAAAGAATCTTGACTGCTGCCAGGGAAAGTGAATCCTTGACTGCTGCAGGGGATTGCAAGAATTTTGATCGCTGAGGATGAGACATCCTTGTTGACTATTGCTGGAGAATCAGGAGCTTGGGTGGTATACCAATCTGCTGGGGATTCCTGTCTTGAGGAGATCAATACTGGGGAACATCTGAATATCCTGTGAGGAACTGAGAATGAGAGTCTTCACTCTGCTTAGGGAATGCAAGATCTTCAATTGTTGAGGGATCTTAGGACTACTGCGGGGAATTGGAATTCCTTGGTGACTTGTGGGGAATGAGAATTTCTGATGATCTCTACTGGGGAGTTCAGAACCTGATAGACTTATGCTGGAGAGGCATGACTGAGAATCTTCAGTCGGGTGGGAAGTATCTCTGTGGGGAGAAGGTTCACTAGTTTAGTTCCGCTGGGGATTGATAGTTGGAATGTTTAGCTCCACTGGGGATTGGATTTTCAGATTTTTGAGACTCCACTGGGGATACTGAAATTCTGAGGGGAATTGAGTTCTGGAAGGCCCTCTGGCTGGGGAGATCAGTTTTGAGAAAGCTCCTGTTCTGCTGAGGATCCTAAATTTTAACTCTGTTTGGGGAATTGGAGGGCTCTCCGACTGGGGAATTTGGAGTTTAACTCTGCTGAGGATTCCTTCTGAAAGGGCATCAAGATATCTATTTGTACCTTCAACCTATTAGTAATCATATTTCTTGATTTGTAAGGAAAATGATTATGTTCAAATGCATATGCCTATTTAACAAAACAATGGACGTTTCTCAAAATAAAACATAAGTGCAATAAGAAAAGGAAGACAAAGCAAATTTCTGTATTTGGAAAAGTATTTGTATTAACTTTCTATGAGTATATTTGTACAAAGGAGACAGTCATCCTAGTAAGAGGATGTCGTCGTAAAACTTGAAAGATTTATACAAAAGAAAGATGGCTATGTGAAACGATTCCATGGGATCCCCAGTCTACTATAGCCTTCACAACTCTGAATATTTGTTCATTCAATGCTTCGTCTGTCGGTGACTGGATTGATCAGAATCTTGGAACTGGTTGATGAAGAGATTATCCTTAAAGTGATCCGACGAGACATAATCATACGCTTTAATTCCCTAACTTTTGCCTGGATCGCCCTTTCGGGTTTTCGATCCACCGGGAAACCCCTTTTTGCCCAGGCCGCCCTTTCGGGTTTTCGACTTGCCGGGTGTACAAATTTTTTGTTTTATCCCTAATTTTTGCCTGAACCTCCCTTTTGGGTTTTCGATTCACCGGGATGCCCATTTTTGCCCAAGCCGCCCTTTCGGGTTTTCGACTTGTCGGGTTATTTTATGCGTAGTATCTTTTGACTATGTCTGCGTTCGCAGGGTGTGGCAAATCGTCGCCGTCCATGGTGGTCAGAATCATTGCACCACCAGCAAATATTCTCTTGATCACAAATGGTCCTTCGTAAGTAGGAGTTCACTTGCCCCTGGGATCACTTTGCAGTAATATAATCCGCTTGATTACGAGATCTCCGACTTGATATGCTTGACGTCTGACTTTCTTGTTGAAAGCCTTGATCATCCATTTTTGATACGTCTGACCATGGCAAACATCAGCGAGTCGCTTCTCGTTGATCAAATTGAGTTGATCAAGTCGGGTCTGAATCCAATCGTCTTCATTAAACCCGCGTCCTTCATAATCCTTAAGGAAGGGATCTGAACTTCCATGGGTAGGACAGCTTCCATGCCATATACCAAAGAAAATGGGGTTGCCCCGGTTGAAGTATGTGCCGTGGTACGGTATTCGTGCAGAGAAAACGGTAACATCTCATGCCAGTCCTTGTAGGGGACTGTCATTTTCTGAATGATCTTCTTAATGTTTTTGTTCACAGCTTCAACAACACCGTTCATCTTCGGTCGATAGGGAGATGAATTGTGATGATAAATCTTGAACTGTTTGCATAGAGCGGTGATCATAGTATTGTTCAGATTTGTACCGTTGTCTGTGATGATCCTGCCGGGAACACCATACCGGCATATGAGGTTCTGCTTGATGAAGCGGGCAACCACATTTTTAGTAACAGAGGTGAAGGAAGCTGCTTCGACCCATTTGGTGAAATAGTCAATGGCAACCAGGATGAAGCAATGTCCGTTGGATGCCGTGGGCTTGATCTCTCCAATCATGTCAATGCCCCACATTGCAAATGGCCAAGGAGCTGTTAGAACGTTGAGAGGAACAGGAGGAATGTGCACCTTATCGGCGTAGATTTGGCATTTATGGCAAGTACGGGAATGTTGATGGCAGTCAACTTCCATGGTAGACCAGTAATAGCCTGCCCTTAGGATCTTCTTAGCCATCGTATGCCCGCTCAAGTGGGTGCCAAATGTACTGCTGTATATCTCAGTCATGATTAACTCTGCTTCAGCTTTATCCACACATCGGAGTAAAACACAATCATGGCTGTGTTTATAGAGGATGTCGTTGCTCAGGAAGAACTTGGCAGCAAATTTCCTTAGGAACTTTTTGTTATTTACGGAAACTCCTTCGGGGTATTCTCTAGTCTGGAGATACCTTTTGATTTCGTGAAACCAGGGCTGTTCCACGGCTTCTTCGGTATTAATCTCATGACAATGCGCAGGTTCATCCATTCGCTCGATGGTGATTTGGGGAGCCTCGTTATCCCAGTTGAGTTTAAACATGGAAGACATCGTGGCCAGAGCATCTGCTAGCTGATTCTCTTCTCGCGGAAAATGCTCG
Organism: Vicia faba; assembly: GCA_948472305.1. Lineage (NCBI taxonomy): Eukaryota > Viridiplantae > Streptophyta > Magnoliopsida > Fabales > Fabaceae > Vicia > Vicia faba. Next base: position 232,785,885 of record OX451737.1, read on the forward strand.
AAGGTGATTTGCTCGAAATGAGGCAACAATGTTAGGACATGTTCTTTGTATGGGATAAGATTAGGATGCTTAGTATCCCACTCTCCTTTGATTTGACTGATAACCAAAGCCGAGTCCCCAAATATAATCAAAGATTTGATCCCCAGGTCTATAGCAGCCTTGAGACCAAAGATGCAAGCTTCATATTCAGCCATGTTGTTGGTACAGCTGAAGCAAAGTCGGGCCGTGAAAGGCGTGTGACAACCTTCCGGGGAAATGAGTACCGCACCGATACCGTTTCTAAATGCATTTGAAGCACCATCAAAGTACAGGGTCCATCGGGATCCTTTTTCAGGTCCGTCATACGGTCCGTTACCGTCAATGTTGTCCAAATTCATGATGTCCTCGTCTGGGAAGTCGAATCTCATGGATTGATAATCTTCGATAGCTTGATGAGCTAGATGATCAACTAGTACACTCCCTTTTATAGCTTTTTGGATGGTGTACTGGATGTCATACTCGGTCAGGATCATTTGCCATCTAGCGATTCTTCCAGATAAAGCAGGCTTCTCGAAGATATACTTGATAGGATCCATTTTGGAAATCAGCAAGGTGGTATGAGTCAGCATATACTGCCTTAGTCGGCGATCAGCCCATACCAAAGCGCAGCAAGTTTTCTCGAGCAGTGAGTAGCGAGTCTCACAGTCGGTAAACTTTTTGCTAAGGTAATAAATGGCATGCTCTTTTCGACCAGACTCATCATGCTGGCCCAAAACACACCCCATTGAGTTGTCCAAGACGGTCAGATACATGATCAACGGTCTTCCCTCGACGGGTGGCATCAGAATAGGAGGTTCTAGAAAATACTCCTTAATCTTATCAAAAGCAGCTTGGCAATCATCGTTCCATTCGACTACCTGATCTTTCTTTAATAGTTTGAAGATTGGCTCACAGGTAGAAGTCAGATGAGAGATGAATCTGGCAATATAGTTCAAGCGCCCCAAGAACCCTATAACCTCCTTTTCAGTACGGGGAGCAGGCATTTCTTGTATAGCTTTTACTTTTGCTGGATCGACCTCAATGCCTTTGTTGCTGACAATAAATCCTAGAAGTTTACCAGACCTAACTCCAAAAGTACACTTACTCGGATTCAGCCCGAGTTTATATTCTTTCAACCTGACAAACAGCTTCTGCAAATGCTCAAGGTGTTCCTCCTCTGTTTGTGATCGAGCTATCATGTCGTCTACGTAAACTTCGATCTCATGATGTATCATATCATGAAATAAAGCTACCATGGCGCGCTGATAAGTTGCCCCTGCATTCTTCAGTCCGAACGACATCACCTTGTAGCAGAAGGTACCTCATTGTGTAACAAAGGTTGTTTTCTCCATGTCCTCGGGGGCCATTTTGATCTGATTGTAACATGAGAATCCATCCATGAAGGAAAACACCTTGTGCTGAGCTGTGTTGTCGATCAAAACATCGATATGCGGTAGCGGAAAATCATCTTTAGGGATGGCCCTATTCAAATCCCGGTAGTCCACACACATTCTGACCTTGCCATCTTTTTTAGGTACTGGCACAATGTTAGCAACCCATTGTGGATAGGATGTAACAGCCAGAAAGCCAGCGTCGAATTGCTTCATTACTTCTGCTTTAATCTTCTCAGACATGTCGGGCCTCATTCGGCGGACTTTTTGCTTGATCGGTGGATAATCCTCTCTTGTAGGGAGACGGTGAACCACGATATTTGTGTCTAAACCCGGCATGTCTTCATAAGACCAGGCGAAGATTTCGATGTATTCATTTAATAGCTTTATCAAGCGCTCCTTGACACTTGGTTCCAGATTGGCACCCACTTGTATTTCCTTCCGGTCTTCCTCTGTTCCTAAGTTGACAGTTTCCAACAACTCTTCGTGAGGCAAGATGGTCCTTTCTTCTTGTTGTAGAAGTCTGGCTAGTTCCCCTGGTACTTCACAATCTTCGTCATCTTCATACTTAGCCTGATTGACCAGATCTTTAGAGTTATTGAAGGACATAGCAGAATAGTCACCCATAGAATCCGGAGTGGATGGGTACCTGCATTTGTGAGTGTGGGTGTGTGTAAGAGATAGCCATCCTTAAACAAACAAAAATGCAAAAGGAAAGAAAAATGAACATAGCAGTTTATCAATGAAAAACGTCCAATGAATCATTAAACATGGCATATGAATATGAAGATAATCAAAACCCTTACAAATGGACTACATGCCTTGGGCAAGGCATGAGGTGAAAAAGTAGCGTGCAGATTGTTCAAAAGTAATTATTACAGACCACAGGAAATGTTTGACAGATGATTACTGATTAATAAAAGTAATGGGGACAACGTTTTTTGCCTCCCAGTTGCGTAGTCCTCCTCTGATGGTTGGGAAGATCCAGTCTTCAATGTTGGCCTCTTCGTCTTCAGCTTTCAAAGCATTGATTCCAAAATGAGAAATCTTGATGGGCGTTCTTCCAACTTTTGAGTGGCGCATAGCCTTCTGCCCTGCGGCAGTGAATCCTAAACCAAACTTGTCTGTTTTGTGAGGAAAATCAGGCAACTGCCCCCATGTTGAGTTCTTCCCTTCCTTCATCGCAGCCTTCGCGTCTTTTAGAGATGCCATCTTGGCCACCTGCTTGGGCTCCTTAGCTACTTCCTTTGCTACTGCAACTTCGGGAGCAATTTCCTCGAAGTGCTGGAATGGTGTTTTAATGAATTCGCCCTCCACCTCTACATACCGAAAGGAGTTCAGGTGGCTGATCATATATTCTTCTTCACCGTGCGCGGTTATGATTTTTCCTTTGACAGGGTACTTCAGCATTTGATGTAAGGAGGAAGTGACCGCGCCAACATTATGTATCCATGGCCTCCCTAGCAAGCATGAGTATGACTGACGGATGTCCATCACATAGAAAGTTGAGGGGAACACCTCCGTGCCTACCTTAATGGGAATGTCAACCTCCTCATGTACCATTCTATTTGACCCGTCAAACGCCCTTACAATGATATTACTTGGTTTTAGCTCCAAGCCTTCACAGTCCAATCGATCGAGAGCCTTCTTAGGCAGCACGTTCAGAGAAGAACCCGTGTCGACCAAAACATGGGCCAGAGTAGTTCCTTGGCATTCTACTGACACATGTAAAGCGTCATTGTGCTTTCTTCCTTTTGGGGTCAGGTCAGCATCCAAGAAACCTAGGCCGTTGTCTGCAGTAAGACTGGCTACACAATCTTGAAATTGATCGGCCGAGGTTTCCTGGGGCACATGGGCTGTCTTCAGAAATTTTATCAATGCTTTGGCGTGCGCCTCTGAACAAAGTAGTAATGCTAACATGGAGATCTTCGAGGGGGTTTGCCCCAGTTGCTCTCCCACGTCATAATCACTCTTCTTAATTATCTTCAGAATCTCCTCCATCTCTTTCTTAGAGGTTTCGGGGATGACCAAAGGTTGAGCCCTCGTCCTGACGAGCTCATCTTGGATCCCTTTCCCCTTATCAGCAGAAGTAGGAGGGACAACAACAGGAATAACAGCTTCTTTAATCAACGGAGTTCTTGGGGAAAGTTTTATCGGTGCAGGAGTAACTTTGTCAGCAGCTGAGGGTCCAAAGATTGCCTTTGGAGGGGAAATCTCTGGAGAAAATATTCTCCCACTTCAGGTGATCTTGCTTGTACCGGCAATGTTTCCAATACCGGTATCTTCTTTATCAGAGCTTTCCTCGGTTATCTCAACTTGTTTAACACCGTGGTAGTAGATTTCTCCACCGTAATTCCATGGTATTGACTTGTCAGAAATGTAGGGGACAGGCCCAGGCATAGTTATTTTCAAGGGAACAATCTTTGTAGAGGATGTAATCTTAACAGGCTTTTTGACGGCCTTGGAAAGATTGGTGGAAACGGTGATTATTGAAACAGCTTCAGTAGGGGTTGGAATAGCAGGAATCTTTTCAAACAGAATTTGGTGACTGTCCATCAGGCCTTGGATGCCTTTCTTCAGCAATGGACAGTTGATTGGTAGAGAGCAACAACAGTGGCAATCTTCTTTGCATCCTGGGAAAATCCCAACTTTCAGCAGATTTAACCTGATTGTTAACAGCGGAGTCATCAGGTCATCAACACCAGAAACATACAGATCTTTTTCAATAGCATGGACATTTCGACCATGCTTCGGCATCGGAGCGGATATTACGTTTGGTTTCTCTGGAGCATCGAATTCAACCTCTTTTGCATCTATCAAGTCTTGAATTTTATTCTTTAGCGCCCAACAATTGTTGGTGTCGTGTCCGGCGCTGTCAGAATGGTAGGCACATTTGGCATTGGCATGATAGTTTGGAGATGCGGTGTTAGGGTTTTTCGGTGCCTCCTTTAAACCAGTCAGATTCAACTTTAACAAATGTGGAAGAACTTGCGCATGTGTCATATTGATGCGGGTGAACTGCCGTTGTGGTCGTTCTACCCGTTGCTGATTTGGTCTGGACTGATTGCCATGAGGCTGATCATTTGATGAATTTTGGATCATCACGGCCCCCACAGTCGGCCGGCGCTCAGTTCTTCCCACTCCTCTCTGAGAATACACAACAGCCGTTTCCTTCTTCGCCGGAAATGATTTCTTAACAGTTGTAGATGCAGAGGCATCCTTTTGAATCTTCCCATTCTTGATACCGGCTTCCACCCGTTCGCCAGTCAGAATTAATTCAGTAAACCCTGCGGAAGAGCTCCTGATTAAGTGTTTGAAGAACGAGCCAGATAGTGTCCCCAGGAACATATCAACCAGTTCCCTATCAGAAAGAGGTGGCTGCACTCTTCCGGCCAGATCGCGCCATTTCTGGGCATATTCCTTGAATCCCTCACCTGAGGCCATCCCCATACTCTGTAGCTGAGTACGATTCGGCGCCAAGTCATAGTTATATTGATATTGGCGATAAAAGGCAGCTGCCAAGTCTTCCCAACTATGTATCTCCGACCTCTCGAGCTTGTAAAACCAGTCTAGCTGTGTACCAGACAGGCTATCTTGAAAGAAGTGTACCCAAAGATTTCTATCGGATGTGTGAGGTTAAATTCTTCGGACGTACGATCTTAAGTGCATCTTCGGGCAAGACAGCCCGTCATACCTTACAAAAATTGGCACCTTAAACTTTGGAGGGATCACAATTCCAGCAACTAATCCCAAATCTTCGAAATCCAACCCGGGAACCCTTTGCAGCTCCATAGCTGCCAGCCTATCCTCTAGGTTTTTGAACTTGTCATCAGCGGGCGGGTATTGTTGCTCAGATTAGTCTTCATCTTCTTCAGCCTCTTCCTCTTCAGCTTCGGATTCAGAAGGTACCGCATCCCCTTTTCCTTTATTGGTTTCCTCTTCAGACGCGGAGGGAAATTCAAGAACTCTTCTGGCTTCACCCTCAAACCTTCTTCCCAGGGTAGCTACCCCCACTCTTTTCTTCTTCTTTTTCACTTTCTCTTGCTCTTTGTTCCCAAGCAGTGCTTTTAGATCCTCCTGACCCTTTGCCAAGGTCATTAGGAGATGTTAAAACTGTGAGTTTTGAGCCTGTAGATCTTTGACCGTTTGTTCGAGATCCATCTTACTGAAATAAACAGCAGAAAGATAAGGAAACCTGGTGTGGAGACCTGCTTATGCACATGATGAATGATATGTTCATTTATGCAATGCATTCAAGGATTTAGAAATTCAAAATTGTTGCAAACAAAAAGAACACACGTCATATTAATAAGAAGAAATTTTGTCAGTACATAAATGCCCCATGGGCCAAATATTACAAAAAACTTCTCAAGGTAAAAAGACGTTGCGCGTCCTCTTTGGCGCGATGTAGGTGTTGAGGGTCTCTTCCTCATGGAGTCGGCGGGTGAGCTCCAAAACCTTCTTCTCGCTGGTGTAGAAGCTGGCTTCAAAAGTATTCTGCTCTTCCTTGAGTTGGATCCAACTCTTCTGCATCTCCTCCCATGATGTTGGCATGTCAGGATATAGGATGGTGTAGGGAACCTCTCCTTCCTTAACAGGCTCTTTAATCAAAGGGAGAATATGAGGGTAAGGCATCATTAGACTCTGGGCTCGGGTTCGTACCCATTTGAGATAAGGATCAAGAGGGATGGAGTTCTTGTGCCCCAGTGTCTTGCTATCTACCTTGTTAGGCATCCTCCAAGCTCTGATGAATCTTTGGCGAAGTCCTTGCGCATCGTTGTTGAAGTCAAAAACTAGGTCAGGAATCAGCATGTCGTGAGGACCATCCCTCTGTGCATATCCAAATTGTCTCAAAGCTAGACAAGGGTTGTAGGTAATGCCCCCTATAATGCCAAGTAATGGAACATTAGGGAACTCTCCACAACGATCAATGATGATGACATTTTCTCTGGACCGAGAACACCAATGCACATCAGAGTGTGTGAGGGTCATCAATCGTTGTGACCACCTTAAGCCTTGGTCATTCTTCAAAACAGATTGTGGTAGGTGCGAACTAAACCACCTTGCAAGGAGAGGAGTACAGCACACGAGGACACCCCTCTTTCTCATTGTTCGTGTGTAAAATGAGTGGAGGATGTCCCCAAGCAATGTTGGTATGGGATTCTTGGATAAGAAGATCTTGACGGCGTTGACATCTATAAGCTGGTCAGGATTTGGGAACAAGACCAACCCATAAATGAGGAGTGCCACAATTTCTTCAAAGGCTTGTAGATTCAATGAATTCCAACACTCTTGTGCCTTCTCAAACAAGAATTTTGCCAAGAAGCCTTTGACACCACTTCTAGTTTCCCAATTCCCCTTGATGTCAGATGGTTGCAAGTGTAGTGCTCGAGCAACATCTTCAGGCTTTGGTTCTTTTTCCGTACTGTTGTAGGGTAGTTGATTAAGAATAGGAATTCTCAGGAGTTGAGAAAATTCCTCCAAAGTAGGCACCAATTGATAGTCGAGGAATGTGAAACAGTGGTGAAGGGGGTCAAAGAACTGGAACAACACTTTCACCATGTCCTCTTCAATGTTGGTGTTGACTAGGCTGAGCAGTCTACCATGTCTTTCACTAAAGGGAGAGCTTTCCGGAATCCGGGATGTAAGCTCCTTGAGTTGAGGAGGGATTCTCACAAGGTTGACTTGGATAGTTTTCCTGCGAAGAATTTCCATGACCTACAAAACAAGAACAAAGATGAAGATCTAAACCCTTGAAATGGTTAGTGAATGCATATGATGCTTTATGATGTTCATGATGTATGCACAAACATATGTACAAGCAATTCACACAAAACCCTAGTTTCAGGCTTGCGTGGGGTTTCATTGGTAAGTACCCTCTTGAGTGTAGTTGGCTTAAAAACCTGTCCTATTAATAGTAACCGGGTTCTAAGGAGCTCAATATCATTGGATTGTTTTCCATGTTCATTGTTTTGGTTTAGCCACTTAACTAGCGACCAAAATATTCCAAGAAAACAAACCTCAATGAGTGTAGTATCGAGTATCTACCAACTTCAGACTGCACCAAAGCCGGTCATCTCACTACCCCTAATAAAAGGCCAAGATGGTCAAGTAAGGTTCTAGGTCATTAGTGCTTAGTGACATCACTCAGCGGCCCCGTGCTCTCCTTGATTGAACTCAAGGGTTACCGGTACTCACAAATTTGTCGCACTAATATAGCTATTGCTTCAACCGTGTCGGTATATCCCGCACAGTTTTCACAACGTATTGCTATCTATGAATGTTTCCCAAATCCGGGTGTATGATTTCAAGCCCAAACAAGAGAACCAAAATATAAAGCAATCAAAGCAAACAATTAGTCATGCAAAAGGGTGACCTAAGCCCTAAGGTTACTCCACTTTTAAAATTGTCCCCAGCAGAGTCGCCAGTTCTGTGATACGGTGGGAGAACTGACTTAAGGATTTGCGTTTGTATTCGCAAATGTTTCGGTTGAGCAAGAGTCGCCACCGACTTTTTATTTTATCCTAAGGAAAGGTTTAAAAAGCACAGCAAAAACCTTTGAGATGTTTTCATGGGTTCGGGGAGTAGATTATAGAAAGGGAAGGTATTAGCACCCTTTCTATCCATGGTTATCCATGGGCTCTTAGTTACTTGCTTAGATCACTTGCTTTGCATTTTCAATTGTTTGAAATGGTGCTTTGTGTGATCATTTTGCTCTTGTCAATGGTTTGCTTGGGCAAAAATGACAATTCAGGACTTGGATTTGTTTCAGAGGGACTCTGAGAGTCCAAGATGATTTCCTGAAGAAAGAGAGGGCAAATTTTGGGGTACAACAGGTTCAAATAGGAATAAGGCCAAGATTGAAGGCCATTTGAAGTTGTAGAGAAAGCAACAGAAGTTGGCGTCCTGTCATGGATCGCCGGGCGAAGGGAATAGTCGCAGGGAGAAATTTAGAAGACCAATGTTGATGAAAGCTCTTCCTTGCTTCGCTGCTGCATCACTGGGCGAGGAGAAGATGCATTGCCGAGCGACGTGAGTCTGTCGCCGGGCGAAAGAGAATATTTGTTTCAGTTGAGGACGTGGCTTTTCCTAGACCTTGTATATAAGAGCTGTCGCTGGGTGATGCTTTTATGTCGCTGGGTGATGCTTTTATATCGTCGGGCGATGGTTGCGAATCATTTTTTTTATATCTTTCATTTTGTTTTTATTTGTTTGGTGTTGGTTTTGGGAGAGATTTTTGTTCTCTCAACTCCATCCACCTCATTTTTGTAGTGGATTATCTTAGATAACAATATTAGGGCTTTGCTTATGGATGAGTGGAGGTAGATTTCTCATTGACCGGCGATGACAAATCGGAATATCTGTGGTTTATCTCTTCTCCTCTCTATGTATTTATCTTTTGTTGGGTTTTGTACATATATTTTACTCTGAACTTATGTATATTTGTCGCCCATGGTGTTATATTAAACTTGCTTTACAAATCTTTATGGATTGTTGTCTTAGATTTTTGCTCTGTGCTAGGGATTTGAATTTTTATAGACATATACTGCTAAGATTCTTATCTAAGATGATTATCTGTTAGTTTCTGAACTCTAGAGATATATTTAGAGTTGTCATCTACTTGGGTATCAGAGCTTAATGCCTCTGTGTGGTTGTGTTGTGTGAGAGATCGTCAGTGCGATTACATAGTTGTATCCTGTGTTGTTGAGGAGGTAGAGAGATCATTTCCTTGGTGTTACAGTGGGTCTCTCGATTTTGGTTAGAAATGACTTAGATTTTGAGTGATACATAGTGACATTGATGAGTATTGTTAGGTTGAATATAACTGGTCGATAGATTTAAGTCTGTGATGAGTAGATTATATGCAGGCTTGATAAGTTCTTCCTTATTTTTTTATCTTTTCTTTACATTTTTTTTCTGTTGATAACATTTTCTTTACAAACCCATTTATACCCAAACTCATTAACGAGAGAATTGTCGAACGACAATTCAATAACCAATCTCTGTGGACATGATAAATTTCTAAAACTTTTGTTGCTTGCCGCTACACCGCTCCAACGGTTGTATTAATATTATTTTATTACTTTGATACCCAACAGTGGTATCAGAGCTATTGGTGTAGGTTCGTATTCCACTGCAGTTCACGATTATTATTCACACGTGTGATTGTATACTTTTACAATGATTATTAATGTATACCATATTCGTTCCAGTGTGTAGTAAAAATATACAATATTGTTCACGTATACTTTGCTATTCACGGTGTAGTTGTGTTAGCCGGTTCAGTTGCTAATTTTTGGTGTAAAACAATGACAATAAAATTTAAGATTGAGAAGTTCAATGAGAGTAATTTCTCCCTACAGAAACTGAAGATAAAAGCAATCCCGAGGAAGGATAATTGTTTAGTAGCAATTGAAGATAGAGCTGAGGGAATATCTGACAAAAAGTGGAATGAGATAGATAGTAACGTTGTTTCCAATTTTCACTTAACATTGGTGGATTCAATTTTGTCTAGCGTTTCCAAAAATAAAACTGCAAAGGAGATATGGAATGTCCTCAGCAAATTGTATGAGGTCAAGTCACTACACAACTGAATTTTCTTAAAGAGAAGACTATACACTCTTCGAATGAGTGAATCCACAAGTGTGACAAATCACACAACACTCTAAATACAATGTTTGATCAACTTACATCGGCAAATTTTAGCATAGTAGAAAATGAACGTGCAAAACTTCTACTTTAGAGCTTACCATATTCATATGATCCACTCGTCATTAACTTAACAAATAATAATGTTATAAACCGTCTATACTTTAATGATATTATCAGAGCTATTCTTGAGGAAGAGTCCAGACATATAAATAAGGAAGACTGTCGAGAAAACTCAAAACAAATATAAACTTTGACAATGACGAGAGGCATATCAGTGGAATATGGCCCCAATGGGAGCCAAAATCTTGGACGGTCAAAATCTCAAAGTAAGATGAACGTGAGATGCTACAATTTTGGCAAGAAAGGGCACTTGAAAAGAGATTTTTGGTTTAAGAAGAATGGTGAGAAGTCTTCTGAGGCAAGTTCATCTTAGGGATGTATTTCCAATACCTCCGATGATGGAGAGATTCTATATAGTGGAGCAACAACTGGTTCCAAGGGTAGTTAAAAGCTCATTGACGTTTGGATAACTGATTCAGGAGCAACATGGCACATGACGCCTCGCCGAGATTGGTTTTACACTAATCAACCTATCTCAGAAGGATTAGTTTTCATCGGAAATGATCACGCCTTAGAAATTGTTGGTGTCGGTACTGTCAAAATAAAAATGTATGATGGCACAGTTCGCATAATTCAAGAGGTAAGACATGTGAAAAGGTTGAAGAAGAATTTATTGTCTATTGGATAATTAGATGACCTCAGGTGCAAGAACCATATTGAAGGTGGGATCTTGAAGGTAGTTGTTGTACCCCAAAATTTGCCCTCCCATATTCTCCAAGATTTAACAAGAATCATATTCAAATGGCTCAAGATTTTTCAAGGGGTTGCACAGTCAAACCATCTTCTAAACCAGTCAAAATTAGGGTTTTGGTTCCTGCAAAGAATTTGAGGTTTTCAATGGTCCAATCAAGTCCCATATGCCTATATATATTGTCAAGCATCTACATGTCAAGTCTCAAGACTCACAATGCCAGTTTGCACAGTCAAAAGCCCTATTTGATTCACAATCAACTGCAGGGGCAAAATGGTCATTTGGCAGTCAAAAGTCAAAAAAATTTATCAACATCTTATTTTGAGCACGCAATCATCATTTGATCAAGTCTTGATCATGATTCCACAAGCATGGCTCAAAAATCATCAAGATGCAAAAGTTGCTATTTTTGGACAGCTGAAAAGTCAACTGTAACTTGACAAAGGCATAACTTTTTCATGGTTCATCAGAAAAATCTCATCCAATGCTCATTTTTAAGGGGATGACATTTCCTACAACTCATCTTCACATTCCAAGTCCAAGAAATGCTCCCACAGAAAGTTATCAATTTCTACATTATAGGTCAATTTCAAAAGTCAACAAAAAGGCATTTTAAGTCAAAGACCATAACTTGAGATTGGTAAATCCAAATAACATGGGACCAAAGGTATTGGTTAGAGGACTTCAAGACCTTTCCAAAATGTCCAAGAACATGTTCATATGATCAAAATTGAGCAAGATATGCATTGGAGAAGTTGGGATTTTTCATGAATTTGCAAAAGTCAACTATCCTTAAAACTTCAATTTTTGACAAAAGGGCCCACTTTCTTCCACTTGATTCAGCCTTGTAATGCCACACACGTGTCCCATGATTAATTTCAAGATCAAACATTTATTTTTCCATTTTTATTTAATTTTTATTGATTTAATTCATTTTAAATCCATAATAATTCAAATAAAATCTAAAAAATTAATGGAATAGCATCTTTGTGATTTGAATAGCTTTTATATGTCATATGCCAGCTAACAAATTCGTGCTAGGGTTTTTTGTGCATAAAATCTTGGATTTGCTTCAAATTTGGAAAGTTCTTCAATGGTGGTCAACCAAATCTCCAAACTTCAATACACCAAGATTAAGGCCCAGCTTTTGACCTAATTTTGTTCTCATATACATAAGCAAGCAGTACCAATAGGATTCACGACCTAGACATTGCTAAAACGGCCAGAGCAAAAGTGGAAAATTGTTGGAAAAGTGGGAGATCAAGAACAAGGGTGGAGGCGTTTTCAGACAAAACTAAGAACGTGGTTCCCTTCCTTGCCGTTCACTGAAGCTAACGTGACCATTACCACGCCCTGAGACCACCTATACAACATTGTAAGTCATCACAAAGTCACCTCTGAACACGAAACTTAAGCTCTCTATTTTTTCACTTTCTCTCAAAAGCATTGGCATATTTGTGTTCCTTATTTGATTTCTAACATAACTGTAATATCCAATTGCGTTTTTAGGCCCTGAATCGTGATGCCCGATTCTAGGGTTCATCTTTTTGCGTTTTAGGTATTTTGGTTCCAGGTGAAATTAGGACAAAGCATGAGTATAAATGTAATCAGGGGACAAAAACGAACATGCCCATGGTTTCAAGTGGCGTTTTCATGGCCTAGGGACAATTTTTGAAGCGATCTACAAAACCTCCTGCGGATAAAAATCCGCAGGTAAAAAACCAGGGATGAACAAAGAAGACGCTGACGCGTCTCCCTCTCATTCGTTTATTTAAAAATCGCGCGTTTTATATTTTTTTTTCCAGGCATATGCTGTTGTTTACCAATATAATAATTGCATTTTGTCTTAATAATAATTGAAACGTGCAGCTCAGTTGGCCAAATCATTGGTGTGTGAACATTGGGACCTGGGTTCGATTCCCAGGTCCCCCAAATTCCTTGTTTCTATTTTTTTCAATGAGTTCACATGCAGGCTTCATGAAAGGCTCCACCATATACCTCTAGCGCTCCACATGCCAAGTGGCTACAGGCATGCATCCAAAGGCCAAGAGATGATAACCACCATGATCCCCAGTCAACGCTTGCACACCTGATCCAGAAAGTCCAACGTGGCTGAAAGCTTAGTGGGCCTGAAGTTGTTGTCTAACATCCCAAATCTGGCCCAAACCCCCCATGAGTTTGCCTCTTTATTTTTTCTTTTATATTTTTTATTTTACTCATTTAAATTTAATTCTTAATTAATTATTAACTAGATAATTATTTTTCATAATAAATTCAGAAAACCAAAAAAATATTTTTTTTAATTTCAATTACTTTTTGTAAATAAATGTAAATTAATTAATTTAGTCTTTTTGAATTAGGTTAACTTTAATTATTTTCATAATAAATAAAATAAATTAGACTTAGGGTTTTTTCTTTTAATAATTTTAATTTCCTTTTTTTTATTATTTTCATTAAAAGCATAAAAACATAAAAAATACTTTTTTTTCTTAATTATTTAATTAATTAGTTTTAGGTTAAATATTTAATTAAATGCAAAAAAGGACCAATTCCATTCTTTTCTCGAAAAGGGTCAAAACCCTAAGACGTCCCGATTCAATCTTTCACGCGCATGTTTATTTTAATTCATTATATTTATGTATCTGCTCCGGAAATGTAATAGTTAATTAGGCTTTTATCGCTTTATTTACTTTTCTCGCATTTATTTTCCAAACGGGTTATGTTTTTGGCGATGTATATACCCGCGCCTTGTAATAGCGTAGATTCATTTTCCGCACTTTATTCCCCGCACAAATATTAACTGTTAATTATGCCTGCAAGACTTGTATGACAAATAAAATCAATCCGTAGCTCATAATTATGCATGCTCAAAGATAAACATAAACTGAAATTGGACACACGTGCACATGCCACTCTTAGGATACGCCTCACTTGGTTGCCTCGAGGTGGTCATCAAGTATAGAGTGTCTTAGAGGTCGCCCTCTTGTCTATAGATCCAGTCGCCTCGAAACGGTTGCCTCGGATACAAAGGATCTAGGACATTAGGGTTACCGCTAAGGCGTCCTACTATTGCTTTGGTGACCACATTGTCCCTAATAATCGAATTGACCCGAATAACTCCAACGACGGTGCTACCTACTTCTCAATAGTGGGATAGTACTGTCCAAAAGACTCTTACACAGCCTAATTCCTTAGAGTAGGTAGATTTCTCCCGGGTACTTGCTCTTTCAAAAAAACAAAAACATCTTTTCGCACTCACACTTTCAAAAAGTTTTCAAACAAATACTTCATACACTCTTGAGGACTGATACAAGAGTTACCTAGAAGTTTTTTTTCAAACTAAACTTTTTCAAAACCCACGAACACTTGAAAAGCAAACAAATTTTTGAAAACATAGTGAGCAAGTACCTAAGAGCCCGTGGATAACCACAGATAGAAAGGGTGCTAACACCTTCCCTTTCTATAATCTACCTCCCGAACCGAGAAACATCTCCAAAAGGAATTTTTCTGTGCTTTTGTCCTTTCCATGTTGGAGAACATAAAAGACGGTGGCGACTCTTGCTTACCACGACATTTTGCGAACCAGCTTAAAACACAGTCAGTTATATTTCCACCGATCACCAGAACTGGCGACTCTGCTGGGGATACTTATAAGTGAGGTGTACCTTAGGATCAGACCACTCTTATGTTTTCAATTGCTTGCTTTGTTTGCTTTAATTTTGTGGGCCTGTCTTGGAGTTTCATAGATCCTAACCCGGATCTGGGGGATACCTTTTAGAAGTAGCAACAAACTGTGGGGGAACTGTGCGGGGTATACCGACACGGTTGAAGCAGTTGCTACGTTGATGTGGCACTTTGGTGAGTACCGGTAACCCTTGAGTCAAGTCAAGGAGAGTACGGGGCTGCCGCGTGGTGTCGTGAAGCATCAAATGACCTTAGGAACCTTACTTGACCATCCTGGCCTCTTTAGGGGTAGTGAGATGACCGACTTTGGTGCAGTCCGAAGTTGGTAGATACTCGATACTACACTCATTGAGGGTTGTTTTCTTGGAATATTTTGATCGCCAGTTCAGTGGCTAAATCAAAACAATGAACACAGAAAACAACCCAATGATATTGAGATCCTTAGAACCCGGTTACTTTTGATAGGACAGGTTTTGAGCCCACCAACTTCAAGAGGGTAGTACCTAAACTTCATGCTGGCCTAAACTCTAAGGGCTCTTATGTGTGACTTGTGTGCCTTCAAACTTGAATTACTTGCGCATACTTGTTATCTAACAACATGAGTTTCTTACAGGTTTTGTTTACAGTCCTTAATCTGGGCTCATAACAGGGTTTACTTACATCACTCCATGCATAACATAACATCATACCATCATACCATTGCATACATCTTGTATAAGGATTAACCCATTTCAAGGATCTCAAGGGTTTGTGATGCAGGTCATGATGAATCCAATGTCTAGCAAGGGGCAAAAGGGATTTATTTTCCTCTAGCCAAGGCTGTGTGGAGATCAAACATGATAGCTCGAGTCAGGGGCGATGACCCACTCGATATGGTGAGCTTTGACTCTTGAAGAAGGACTCTCAACAACATGAAGTTCCTTCAATCAAGCTACCCGATTCTAACAGTTTTCTTGTTTACCCCGCGAGATCCTTGAAAACATTGCATGCATACATACACATCATTGCATAACAGGTACCCTTGTTACAGGTCACTTACCTTCTCCGCTGTTTATTTCAGCAATGGCTTCCCAACAAGACAACCAGGATCTTCAGGCTCAAGAGACTCGGTTCAGGGAAATCCTCCTAAACCTATCCAAGGGGCAGGAAGAGTTGAGAACACTCCTCATGGGGACTTTGGTCAGGAACAGTTCTGAGGACGATAAGGACGAACGGCTGAAATGTCTGCAAGCTGAAGTGGATGCTATGAGAACCCAGATGCTGGGGCAGACGGCCCTTATCCAAGGCTTAGCTCGGGAGCAAGAAGAGTTGAAAGCCATGATCAACCAGCTTCGGCAAGACATTATGAAGCAAGTAGTCAGGGCTGGGGACCAAGCCGGTAATCAGCCTCTAAGAAGTCAAAGGTTTGGTTCAACGAATAGACCTCTCCAAGCTGCTACTACCTCACAGGTCCAACGACGACCTCGCCAAGAACAACGGGTTGATCAGAGCAAGCCAGACAAGCCCAGGAGGCAATTCACCCAGCTCAACATGTCGCTGTCCCAAGCTTTGCAACACCTATTGAAGTTGAATCTGGTGACGTTGATAGGGCCTTACCCTAATCCTAAGACTTCTTCACCCAACTATAATCCTGGGGCCAGGTGCGCATACCATTCTAATAGCCCGGGGCATGATACTGACGACTGTTGGAAGTTGAGGTACAAAATCCAAAACCTGATTGATGAAGGAGCAGTGGAATTCACCCAAGATGGTCAGGTCGAGTTCTTCTACTATCCCTAGATGAGAAGACCTTTTGTTCATTCGAATGTTCAATTTGTATTTTTCTTTGATTGTTCAAACAATCATCACGTCAAACGTTGTTATTTCATTAATGCATCGCATATGTCTGTTTTGAATCAATATATTTGCATTCGCTATATTCAAACTGCTTTCATTTTTTGTGATGTTCAATTCTCAATTACAAATTCTAAGCCTTTTGAGGGAGGATGACAAAAACGATACTACAATCTACAGTATGCTTTTGAACAGACCCTGCTGATGAGGTACATGCATTGTTTCAATTCCTAAACACTGGAGTTATAAGGAAGATAATCCCTCGTCAACCTCTCTGAGCCAAAGAAGTAGGAGTTTTTCTTTTCAAAAATTAAAACCCTTAATCATAACCTGGGGCAGGGTAGTTCTCTCAGTTGATCCAAGTGCACAACGAATGGCATCAAAGGAGTCCTTCCAAAACAAAGATGGTGATGGTTCCACATAATCGTAAGGACAGGCAGTCATTATCTCTCAGAAATAAAAGCCCAATAAGTCAAAACCTATGAAGGAGACTTACAAAAACTGGGGCATCCCGCTGACTGTAATCACAAAAGAAACAGTTCAGGCAAAAAGCAGGGATAATGAAATCAAAAAGAAAGAGGTCCTACAAACCCTCAACAAAAAAAGAAATGACTGCCTGTTCAAAATAAACTGTCAGTATCCAAACCATCACCAGAATATCAGAGCAAGGATTCAAACAAGATCTAATGCATGATTAGCTGAGTTTAGAATCGAAGAAAATCACGAAGAACGGGTGGGTACAAATAAAATTTGAGCCTTTATCCTTTGTTTCTAAAACCGTGAACCAGGCCACGTTACAACCCTTAAAAGTCCTAGCTGAAGCATGGGTTAGTTCGAAAGCATACTGTTACCAAAGGTATCCTGACTCCTTAAGGCTTATTGTAAAGTACTGGGTTGACATCACATTTTTATAAAAAAATTGCTTGTTTTACTGAGAACTGCATTTTCAAAAACTTCAATACAGACATAAGCTTTGAATTTTTAATATAACATTGCTTGCATATGACTATTTGTTTGAACATCATAGAAATTCGCACGACGAACATCTAGTGAACAAAAATCTTCTCAACAAAAGAGTCACCTCCAGTGGAAGAAACACTTCCAACCAAGGGGCACGGCATGGTCATTGTCCATCATCTGGGGCAGTTAGGTCAAGATTCAGAGAATCTCTCAAAAGGCCAAATAGCCAGGGGCAGATCTCCATCTGAATCAACTGGGGCATTGGGCCTGAACTCCAGGGACAAATCTGGTACGATCAAACATCTTCTGGTCACATGGCAAACACAACAACGGGGGCACCTCCCTACATCCTGAGAGCGTGGACATAGTCGAAAAAAAATACTACGCATAATCAAAGACCCGCTAGGTCGACTGGCCTAGGAAAAAATAAGGGCTTCCCGGCGAACCAAAAGGGTTCGGGCAAAAATAAGGGATAAAAAATGACAAATCTGTACACCCGGCAAGTCGAAAACCTGAAAAGGCGGCTTAGGCAAAAATGGGTATCCCGATGGACTGAAAACCCGAAAGGGAGGTCCAGGCAAAAGTTAGGGATCAAAGCGTACGACTATGTCCTGGCATCTCGTCACTTGCCTACCAGAAGAAGATTTGTCAAATAGGCAGTCATCAAGCACCTCCACAGGTACCTTCCCCCACAGAAACTGGGGCAATAAGAGTTTTCCAAACTGTACAAGTTACTCTATCCTCCAAGTACCAAGGTAGGTTCGGCTGAAGAACGTAACCAAGATACCTCCACTCCCCGCAGAGTAAGACAAGAATCAGCCATACTCTCCCCAAGCAGAGTTGGTCTCCCGTCAGCCCTGAAAAAGCACAATATCCCTAGCAGGTCAGCAACACTCTACCCAAGCAGAGTTAGTCTACTGTCAGCCTTAAGGAAGTTGGGTATCCCCAGAAGATCTCAACATTCCCCAGCGGAGTATAGATATTCCTCAGCAAGCATCCCCGGCAGTCTTAGTATAAGATTGTTCCCCGACGGAATACCAGACACCCCAGCAGAGCCACTTCCCCGGTACGGTTCAAAAGTTTCCCCAGGAGAGTTGAATCAATATCCCCAGTAGATTCTGGAAGCTTGTCCCCTACAGAGTACATACGTCTCTCCCCAGTCATATTCAGAAGGTTATTCCCCACCAGAGTTTATAACTGGGTTATCCTCAGCTAATTACAATGGAAAGATCGTCCTCGGCAAAGTTCTTCCTATCCCCCAGTGGAGTTCATCATAATTCCTCAACAAAACATATCAACGGTATCCCCAGCGGAGTTATCATCAAATCTCAGCGAAGTATCTCTTCCCATAGAGTAATTCCCTGCAGAGTAATCTCTCCAACAAGTTTATTCTCCAACGGAGTCATCTTCTCCTACCAGTTTATTCTTGCAACCATCATCCCCAGCGGGAACGAAGAACTCCACTCTTCAACATCAGCCCCAGATTCAACGAGCTCCCGACATTCGTCAAGGATTTATTTTCCTAGACGAAAATACATTCATAGACATTTCACATTTCATACATCCTGCTTACATACATGATAAAGTGCATACGACACGATCTCATTTATTTTTGAGAACATCATGACATCATGCATTTCATACATCATGACATTGCATACAACTAATGTTTTGCCTTTTCAGGAAAAAGGTCAATCCAAAGATGATTACTATCAACTGTCGCAATTCCAGATTCGATACCTGTATCTAGCCAGGGCATATCTGTGAGCGATTGATTGTGGATTCGATACCTGTATCTAGCCAGGGCATATCTGCATGAAGAGTTTGAAGTTCCAGATTCGATACCTGTATCTAGCCAGGGAATATCTGTGAGCAATTGATTGTGGATTCGACACCTGTATCTAGCCAGGGAATATCTGCATGAAGAGTTTAGAGATTCGATACCTGTATCCAGCCAGGGCATATCTGTAGACGACTAATTCCAGATTCGATACATGTATCTAGCCAGGGCATATCTGTGAGCAATTGATTATGGATTCGACACCTGTATCTAGCCAGGGCATATCTGCATGAAGAGTTTAGAGATTCGATACCTGTATCCAGCCAGGGTATATCTGTAGATGACTAATTCCAGATTCGATACCTGTATCTAGCCAGGGCATATCTGTGAGTGATTGATTGTAGATTCGATACCTGTATCCAGCCAGGGCATGTCTGCATGAAGAGTTTAGAGATTCGATACCTGTATCCAGCCAGGGCATATCTGTAGACGACTAATTCCAGATTCGATACCTGTATCTAGCCATGGCATATCTGTGAGTGATTGATTGTAGATTCGATACCTGTATCCAGTCAGGGCATGTCTGCATGAAGAGTTTAGAGATTTGATACCTGTATCCAGCCAGGGCATATCTGTAGATGACTAATTCCAGATTCGATACCTGTATCTAGCCAGGGCATATCTGTGAGCGATTGATTGTGGATTCGATACCTGTATCTAGCCAGGGCATATCTGCATAAAGAGTTTGAAGTTCCAGATTCGATACATGTATCTAGCCAGGGCATATCTGTGAGCAATTGATTGTAGATTCGATACATGTATCTAGCCAGGGCATATCTGCATGAGGAATTTGAAGATCAACCCCTATAACAGGCCAGGAAATTATCTTTCTTTCTCAGGTACGCAAGTTCTCGCTAAGGAATCTCTTACGCGATCGACACTTTCGGATGGCATCTTTAAGCCCATCTCCACAACTATCCATTACACTTCCAAATGGCATCTATAAGCCCATTCCCGACAAGGTCCTATCACATCCAGATGGCATCTATAAGCCCATCCTCCTATCCACCATCTCCAAATGGCATCTGTAAGCCCATTCCCGACATCACATTGCTGATACTCCACTATGTGAGTGCAAATTTCTGGGCACTCTAGTGTTCAATCATCTTCCACCTTTGGATCACGAAAGGTACGCAAGCCAATCTACATCCTCAGGTTTAAGAAGATTGAACAGGGGCAACTGTTGTACCCCAAAATTTGCCCTCCCATATTCTCCAAGATTTAACAAGAATCATATTCAAATGGCTCAAGATTTCTCAAGGGGTTGCACAGTCAAACCATCTTCTAAACCAGTCAAAATTAGGGTTTTGGTTCCTGCAAAGAATTTGAGGTTTTCAATGGTCTAATAAAGTCCCATATGCCTATATATATTGTCAAGCATCTACATGTCAAGTCTCAAGACTCACAATGCCAGTTTGCACAGTCAAAAGCCCTATTTGATTCACAATCAACTGCAGGGGCAAAATGGTCATTTGGCATTCAAAAGTCAAAATTTTTGGTCAACATATTATTTTGAGCACACAATCATCATTTTATCAAGTCTTGATCATGATTCCACAAGCATGGCTCAAAAATCATCAAGATGCAAAAGTTGCTATTTTTGAACAGCTGAAAAGTCAACTGTAACTTGACCAAGACATACCTTTTTCATGGTTCATCAGAAAAATCCCATCCAATGCTCATTTTGAAGGAGATGACATTTCCTACAACTCATCTTCACATTCCAAGTCCAAGAAATGCTCCCACAAAAAGTTATCAATTTCTACATTATAGGTCAATTTCAAAAGTCAACAAAAAGGCATTTTAAGTCAAAGACCATAACTTGAGTTTGGTAAATCCAAATTACATGGGACCAAAGGCATTGGTTAGAGGACTTCAATACCTTTCCAAAATGTCCAAGAACATGTTCATATGATCAAAATTGAGCAAGATATGCATTGGAGAAGTTGGGAAATTTTCATGAATTTGCAAAAGTCAACTATCCTTAAAACTTCAATTTTTGACAAAAAGGCCCACTTTCTTCCACTTGATTCAGCCTTGTAATGCCTCACACGTGTCCCATGATTAATTTCAAGATCAAACATTTATTTTTCCATTTTTATTTAATTTTTATTGATTTAATTCATTTTAAATCCATAATAATTCAAATAAAATCTAAAAAATTAATGGAATAGCATCTTTGTGATTTGAATAGCTTTTATATGTCATATGCCAGCTAACAAATTCGTGCTAGGGTTTTTTGTGCATAAAATCTTGGATTTGCTTCAAATTTGGAAAGTTCTTCAATGGTGGTCAACCAAATCTCCAAACTTCAATACACCAAGATTAAGGCCCAGCTTTTGACCTAATTTTGTTCTCATATACATAAGCAAGCAGTACCAACAGGATTCACGACCTAGACATTGCTAAAACGGCCAGAGCAAAAGTGGAAAATTGTTGGAAAAGTGGGAGATCAAGAACAAGGGTGGAGGCGTTTTCAGACAAAACTAAGAACGTGGTTCCCTTCCTTGCCGTTCACTGAAGCTAACGTGACCATTACCACGCCCTGAGACCACCTATACAGCACTGTAAGTCATCACAAAGTCACCTCTGAATACGCAACTTAAGCTCTCTATTTTTGCACTTTCTCTCAAAAGCATTGGCATATTTGTGTTCCTTATTTGATTTCTAACATAACTGTAATATCCAATTGCGTTTTTAGGCCCTGAATCGTGATGCCCGATTCTAGGGTTCATCTTTTTGTGTTTTAGGTATTTTGGTTCCAGGTGAAATTAGGACAAAGCATGAGTATAAATGTAATCAGGGGACAAAAACGAACATGCCCATGGTCTCAAGTGGCGTTTTCATGGCCTAGGGATAATTTTTGAAGCGATCTACGAAACCTCATGCGGATAAAAATCCGCAGGTTAAAAACCAGGGATGAACGAAGAAGACGCTGACGCGTCTCCCTCTCATTCGTTTATTTAAAAATCACGCGTTTTATATTTTTTTCCAGGCATATGTTGTTGTTTACCAATATAATAATTGTGTTTTGTCTTAATAATAATTAAAACATGCAGCTCAGTTGGCCAAAGCATTGGTGTGTGAACATTGGGACCTGGGTTCGATTCCCAGGTCCCCCAAATTCCTTGTTTCTATTTTTTTCAATGAGTTCACATGCAGGCTTCATGAAAGGCTCCACCATATACCTCTAGCGCTCCACATGCCAAGTGGCTACAGGCATGCATCCAAAGGCCAAGAGATGATAACCACCATGATCCCTAGTCAACGCTTGCACACCTGATCCAGAAAGTCCAACTTGGCTAAAAGCTTAGTGGGCCTGAAGTTGCTGTCTAACATCCCAAATCTGGCCCAAACCCCCCATGAGTTTGCCTCTTTATTTTTTCTTTTATATTTTTTATTTTACTCATTTAAATTTAATTCTTAATTAATTATTAACTAGATAATTATTTTTCATAATAAATTCAGAAAACCAAAAAAATATATTTTTTTTTAATTTCAATTACTTTTTGTAAATAAATGTAACTTAATTAATTTAGTCTTTTTGAATTAGGTTAACTTTAATTATTTTCATAATAAATAAAATAAATTAGACTTAGGGTTTTTTCTTTTAATAATTTTAATTTCCCTTTTTTTTATTATTTTCATTAAAAGCATAAAAACATAAAAAATACTTTTTTTCTTTCTTAATTATTTAATTAATTAGTTTTAGGTTAAATATTTAATTAAATGCAAAAAAGGACCAATTCCATTCTTTTCTCGAAAAGGGTCAAAACCCTAAGACGTCCCGATTCAATCTTTCGCGCGCATGTTTATTTTAATTCATTATATTTATGTATCTGCTCCGGAAATGTAATAGTTAATTAGGCTTTTATCGCTTTATTTACTTTTCTCGCATTTATTTTCCAAATGGGTTATGTTTTTGGCGATGTATATACCCGCGCCTTGTAATAGCGTAGATTCATTTTCCTCACTTTATTCCCTGCACAAATATTAACTGTTAATTATGCCTGCAAGACTTGTATGACAAATAAAATCAATCCGTAGCTCACAATTATGCATGCTCAAAGATAAACATAAACTGAAATTGGACACACGTGCACATGCCACTCTTAGGGTACGCCTCACTTGGTTGCCTCGAGGTGGTCATCAAGTATATGGTGTCTTAGAGGTCTCCCTCCTGTCTAAAGATCCAGTCGCCTCGAAACGGTTGCCTCGGATACAAAGGATCTAGGACATTAGGGTTACCACTAAGGCGTCCTACTATTGCTTTGGTGACCACATTGTCCCTAATAATCGAATTGACCCGAATAACTCCAACGACGGTTCTACCTACTTCTCAATAGTGGGATAGTACTGTCCAAAGGACTCTTACACAACCTAATTCCTTAGAGTAGGTAGATTTCTCCCAGGTACTTGCTCTTTCAAAAAAACAAAAACATCTTTTCGCACTCACACTTTCAAAAAGTTTTCAAACAAATACTTCATACACTCTTGAGGACTGATACAAGAGTTACCTAGAAGTTTTTTTTCAAACTAAACTTTTTCAAAACCCACGAACACTTGAAAAGCAAACAAATTTTTGAAAACATAGTGAGCAAGTACCTAAGAGCCCGTGGATAACCACAGATAGAAAGGGTGCTAACACCTTCCCTTTCTATAATCTACCTCCCGAACCGAGAAACATCTCGAAAAGGAATTTTGCTGTGCTTTTGTCCTTTCCATGTTGGAGAACATAAAAGACGGTGGCGACTCTTGCTTACCGCGACATTTCGCGAACCAGCTTAAAAAACAGTCAGTTCTATTTCCACCGATCACAGTAGTGATAGGTGCTCTAGTAGTGATGAAGGAGGAAAAGCTATCTGCAAATATATATATTCTTATTGGAGAGACGTTGCTAGAGGGTAATGTTTCAGTTGCATCAACTAGTCAAGTAAACTCAACGACAATGTGGCATCGCAGACTAGGCCATATGTCAGAACGAGACTTGAAAGTTCTTGCAGAGTGTAATCTCATACATGAGCTAAAAACGGTAAATTTACCTTTCTGTGAGCACTGTGTGATGAGCAAGCAACATATATTAAAATTTGTTAAGTCAAATTCTAGAAGCAAACACTCATTGGACTTGATTCATTCTGATGTGTGGGAGTCACCGGAAATATCCACAGGAGGAGAATAATATTTTGTATCATTCATTGATGACTACTCCAGGCGATTGTGGATGTACCTGATCAAAAAGAAGTCAGATGTGTATCCAGTATTCAAGGAGTTCAAAGCACTAGTGGAGCTTGAAACTGATAAAAAGATAAAATAATTGAGGACAGGCAATGAAGGAGAATATATAGATGGTGATTTTTTGGAATTTTGCAAACAAGGTGGTATTAGGAGACAATTTACTGTTACTCATACACCTCAGCAGAATGGAGTAGAAGAACGGATGAGTAGAACTCTCCTAGAGATGACTAGAGCTATGTTGCGAACTGCAAGACAAGCCAAGTCCTTTTGGGCTGAAGTAGTGAAAACGGACTATTACGTGATAAACCGATCACCATCAACTGCGATTGGTTTAAAGACACCAATGGAAATGTGGAATAAAAAGCCAAGGAATTATTCTTCTCTACATGTGTTTAGTTGTCCCGTGTACGTGATGTACAACTCCCAAGAAAGAACCAAGTTGGATCCTAAATCCAAAAAATGTATATTCTTGGGCTATGCTGACGGTGTTAAGGAGTATCGTTTGTGGAATCCCACTGCTCACAAGATTATTGTCAGCATGGATGTAATATTTGCAAAAAATGAACTGCAAAGTGAGTAGGAAAATGACGGCACGCCTAAAGATGTTGCTACTATTCATATAGATGGAAAGTCTGGAGAAGAAGATTTTTTTGAAGCAGAACTGGATCCAGATCACGAGGTACAAGAACCAGAAGACGCCAATGATGTTCAACATATACGAACATCACGTCAGATAAGAAAACCATCATGGAAATCAGCGTATGTGATGGCTAGTCATGATGAATATTGTCTTTTATTAGAAGATGGAGAACCATCAACCTTTCATGAGGGGCTAAATAGTTCAGATACTTCTCTATGGATGACAACAATGTAGGAGGAGATTGAAGCCTTACATAGGAACAACACTTGGGAACTTTTTGAACTTCCCAAAGGTCGGAAATCCATTGGAAACAAATGGGTGTTTAAACGAGATGGCAACAATCAAGTGGAACGATATCGTGCAAGAGTGGTTGTCAAAGGATATGCTCAGAAAAAAAAGCATTGATTTAAATGAGATATCCTCTCCAGTGGTAAGACTTACTACTATTAGAGTAGTTCTTGCAATGTGTGCCGCATTTGATTTACATCTTGAGCAATTATATGTGAAGACTATATTTCTTCATGGAGAACTTGAAGAGGAAATATATATGCTCCAACCAGAAGGGTTTAAAGAAAAAGAAAAAGAAAACTTGGTTTGCAGGTTGACCAAATCTCTGTACGGTTTAAAGCAGGCGCTAAGGTGTTGGTACAAGAGATTTGATTCCTTCATCATGAGCCTTGGATACAACCGAATGAGTTCAGATCATTGTATGTATTACAAAAGGTTAGATAATGATGATTTCATTATTCTGTTGTTATATGTGGATGACATGTTGGTGGTAGGCCCCAATAAAGATCGAATCCAAGAATTGAAGGCACATTTGGCTAGGGAGTCTGATATGAAGGATTTGGGACCCAAAAATAAGATTTTAGGGATGTAAATTAACCGAGACAGAAAAGATAGGAAGATTTGGCTCTCTCAGAAGAATTATCTTCGGAAAGTCTTTAGGCGCTTCAACATGCAAGACTGTAAGCCAATCTCTATCCCACTTCTTATCAATTGCCAGTTATCCTCAAGTATGTGTCCTAGCAGTGAAGAGGATAGGAAAGAGATGTCTCGAGTATCGTATGCATCAGTAGTGGGAAATCTTATGTATGCTATGATTTGTACTAGACCAGACATTGCTCAAGCAGTTGGGACGATCAGTCGGTTCATGGCAGATCCAGATAGAGAGCATATTCTGAAGAGGACCCTGAGATATGTTAAAGGGACCTCAGATGTTGCATTATGTTTTGGAGGATCAGAGTTTGTTGTCAAAGGATACGTTGATCCAGACTATGCAGGTGTTCTTGACAAAAGAAAATCTACTACCGACTATGTGTTTACACTAGCAAGAGGAGCGGTAAGTTTGTTATCTAAGCTACAAAGTGTCATAACTTTATCTACCACGAAAGCAGAATATATGGTAGCTACCCAAGCATGCAAGGAAGCTATCTGGATTTAAAGGTTAATGGAAGAACTCGGGAACAAGCAGCAGAAGATTATTGTGTATTGTGACTGTCAGAGTGCCTTGCATATTGCAAGAAATCCAGACTTTCATTCCAGGACTAAACACATAGGAGTACAGTATCATTTTGTTCGAGAAAAAGTAGAGGAAGGTAGCGTGGATATGCAGAAGATTCACACTAAAGATAACTTAGCAGATGTTATTACAAAATCGATCAACACTGACAAGTTTATTTTGTGCAGAAACACTTATGGTCAATCACAAACGTAGCAACATTGAAATTGACATAGTTGAGAAATTTTCAAAGCAAATAAATAAGGTCTTACGTGGGAGATTGTCAAGAAGTAAAGTCATATTTATTTTATTATGTAAAGTCAATTATATGTAGTGGAGAGAAAGTTTTAAAGGTATAGAAATCATCAATTTATTGATGGTTAGGAGAAAATTAAGTTAGCTATTCATAGCAGAACAATTAATATAAATAGTTGCTACATTGTAATTTTTTATTCATCTCATAATTATGCAAGAGTTTAATAGAAAATTGTTTCGCCTTAGTTTTATACTTTTATTTCTTATTTTAATTATCTTAATATTATTGTTATTTTGATACTCAACAGTTGTTACTGTAATTTATTTTTATAAATACTCAATTTTATCAAAATTATATTTAATAAAAGTGCAGACGTGAATAAGCACAAGGCCACGTTTTGATTTGTATTGTTCAATTATATTTGGTAATCAATGAATATTTCATTTCTGTATGCACACATGGAAATCATATCATTACGTTACATCACCTACATTTATGTCATTAACACAACTAGAGCAAATGGATGCTGGTAGCCCATTCATATCAGCATAGTGGTGCATTCTCTTCAATATCTTATTACGTTTTCATTTTTTATTACATTGATTTACCTCTCTTTAACAAATAATTATGAGTGTCATTTATAAGAGAATATTTAATGTTGCATGAATATACATATACTTAGTTGAGATATTAAGAGGGATGAAAAGTCATTAAAAAGGAAGAATGAACATATTAGAAAAACATTAAAAAACAATATTTTTAAATATAAAACATTAAAAGTACCTAAAAATATATGTGGAAACAAATACAATAAAAATATAAGTCAATTATTGAAATTAATACAATTAAAAATATGTCATAATTATTGAAATTTATGAAATTAACAAATAGTTAAATAAATTTGTCTTATTGGTGTAATTACTGAAAAAATATATTATAGATCCAAATACAACTAAAATATATACTAATTATTGTAATTTTTGTATACAAATAAAATAATAATTGATTTCTCAAAGATGTAAATAAAAAAATATTACTGATCCACCTACCTTAATATTTTTTTTAAATGAGAACAACTTTTTTATTGTCCCAATTAATTTTTAAATAATAAGCTAAATAATATTTACATACATGAAAATATAAGATTGATCCAAATATTTTTTATATATCAATCAATTATTTTTATTATTCAAATATAAAAAAAAATTCTCCTTTTAAAAATAATAAATTCTTTTGATTTAGCAATTTTGTATTTCTTTCTTTCTATTTTAATTACATTTTGAAAATATATACGCGTAATACATCAGCATTCGTGCTAACGCACAGGTATCCACGAATATAAATGACAATATCATACTAATACTCATACGTAGCCACGAATTTAAGGAAATTATATAAACGAAAAAAATATTTGTAATAATCAACATTTTGAATAAAAGAAATTTATTAATTCGATATATACGTATAACAATATATTGTTGATCTAAATATTTTTAAACGGTCTTATTTTAATAAATAAGAATAATTAAAATTAAAATAATATCAAAACAAAATTAATACTGAAATACAAAAATAAGTAAAATATATTAATTTTTTAAAATTAATTTAAAATACTTTTAAAAACGAGTAAATCTTAATTTATTTTAATAAATGAAAACAAGTGTTATTTTACTCTTTCGTATCATGAAACACATCGATATATTGGAGGTTTTTTTAATATTATTCAATTATTGAGAACAAGTTTTTACAATTATATAAGGGACACTAGTATGTAATTGATGCAAGGAGAATTCAAACTTTTAAAAGAAATAAATTGATAATACCATTTCTTAAATATAACGGAAGAAATATGATTGGAATTGTCAAGTTTGTTTATATGATGATTATCTTTATATCTGTATTTCTGATGCCATCTTACCATGGAAGTAATACATTTTTTATATTTACAAATTTTCTTTCTTATTTTGTACACAATGTTTTAGCAAACATTATCTAAATGTTTTTCTCATTTTTAATACAGGAGTTGCTACATGTAAAAGAGATGAGGATTGTCCATCATATGGGTGCTTCCCACCAAAGATAACCAAGTGCGATAATAAACGATGTAGATGTACTTTCGTTATCTTCTCCCTTTAATTATATTCTTATATGATTTCCACCAAAGATAAGAGTATTCAACGGCTCTCTAAAGAATATTTTACAAATTGCAATATAATTATTATTGTTGTGGTGCGTTTGTTTCTTGGATTATAAATTTATTTCACAGAATATAAGTTGAAATATTTTTTATTTTAATATTTATTTTAAGTTTTAGAAAAATATATCTTGGAATTTTTTAATCCTAAAAAGTTATTTTATATATGATTTTGTCACTTTCTATTTCTATATTATAAGATGAGAATTCTTTTTTCATGAAAATAATAACTAATCACCTATAACTTTCCACTTTTAAATATTTTAATTTATTTATTATTTATTTGAAGATTTAAATTAAATATATCCAAACATATAGACTGAAATAAAATTCTCAAAAAATAATATTTTCAAGATTATAATTTTAATCTTTAAAACAAACACACCCATAATCTTTTTCTTCCGGCCTTAGTTAAGTGTTTATAGAAAATTTCAGTAATTTATTTTTAGAGCACCAGTTAAGTTACTGAGATTCTTAAGAAACATGATAATAATATGATAATCTAATCCTACGAAGGCGGACTTATCATTGTTGAATTTTTTTTTACAATAATTAAGTATTAAAATAATATTTCATAGATAACCGCGTTTTGGAAAAAATTACGCAAATAACCATGTTTCAGATGACTCCCCAAAAGAGGAGCCATCTCAATTGGCGCATCCTCCCCCACTTTTGCCCTAGGCGCCATCTCACTTGGCGCCTCCCTTCATTTTTAGCCAAGTGAGATGGCGCATGCTCCTTAAAAGTGAGAGGAGGCGCCATCTCACTTGACTCCTAGGGCAAAACTAGGGCAAAATGCTGTTTTATAAATAATTCGTCCGTTTCTCCGAAATTTCGCACACTTTCTCGCACTGTATTTTTATTTTTTACTCTGTTATTTGCGTCATGACGTCGCCCATGATTTTTAGCAGAGATGGTTACGTTATCTTCTCCGCTACGAAACCTGCGATAAAAATGAAATTCTGGCACATTCACTCCATGGAGCGTCTGAAGCGGGAGTTGATGCGATGGCTAGATGGAGACATTGCGGAGGGGGAAAAATTCGAAGGATCCAGCGAAAACGAACAACAACCTCACATGCGACAGGAAGACCTAATGTATGGTTGGAGGAAGTCAAAACAGACAGCGATGTAATGTTGATGATGCATGGGTCAGATGAAATTGTGTTAACAGTTGTAATTTCGTAGACGGAATATCGTTAATTTTTCTTGTACGCGCAATATTTATTGTAGAAAAATATGTTAACGGAAAACCCTAATGTTTACAACATAATTAAGGAAAGATTTTATGTATTACAATTTTTATGTGGTCGAGGCAGACGCCCGATTCGGACAATTTTTGTGATTGTGTCCGACCTGACGGCATAAACCACACTTTCTTTCCAACTTGTCAAGATCGTCTATTTCTGTTGTGATGCGCTTACTTTTGGGACGACCCTTCTTGTTCCTCCGCATTTGGTCATTGTGCCACACTATTTCGCCGTCGTATGCAGGCCAATAATCTGGTTTTGCTACCAAAGGAAAGTTGTTGTTGTAAACGTTGAGCAATGTTTCAGATTTGTAAATGTTTGACAGAAGTTGCAGCGCGTCTTGATGGGTATGAGCACAAGCGACAATGACATGAGAGCAAGGCATACGTAATGCTTGAAACCTGCCACAATCGCACCAACAAGAAGGTAGCATGGCCCTATATTCTTGTCTTGGCAGGCCTTCGTTGTAGTCGATTGTCTCTTTCACAATGAAGTTGTGGCTGTGTCGGTCAAACCGTATAACCATATGAGTGTTGGCTTTGGCACTTTCTGCCTTAATGTATTTTATGCAGCTTTCACTCCATAGTTATCCAGATTGCAACACCGCATTCCACATTTCACCTCTTTTGGCAAATAACGCAGCCATCCTAAAATACGTAGATTTTACCAAAGCAGTGATCGGGAGGTTTCGTATGCCTTTGAATACCCCATTCATTGATTCAATAAGATTCGTTGTCATGTGCCCCCATATTTGGCCATTGTCGTATGACCTAGTCCATTTTTCCACCGGAATATTATTGATCCACCTACCGGCTTCCGGATTTGACAAACGGATCTCGTTGCGGTGATATTTGAATGTGGGTTGTGTCAATGCATATCCCGCATTCATAACCGCTTTCCTTAAAGTTTTATCCTTGATCTCCCTCGTGAAATTCTGGGCGATATGCCTAACGCAATAGACATGCGTAGAAGGAGGGTCATGCCAACCGTTTGCAGGATTATTGTAGGCACTTTCAATGGAGGCATGTCTGTCAGAGATCAAACAGAGATCTGGTTGAGGAGCCACGTGTGTCCGCAGATTTTTCAGAAAAAAGCTCCAAGCACCACCGTTCTCCCCCTCGACAAGGGCAAAGGCAATGGGGAAAATGTTGTTGTTGCCATCTTGTGCAACTGCCATCAGTAGCGTGCCTTTGTACTTCCCATACAACCAAGTCCTATCAATTTGTATAATTGGTTTGCATAGGTGAATGTACCATCACGCTAGAGGATGTGTACATGCTACTAGGTCTCCCTGTCGACGGTAAGGCCGTGAACGGGTCGGTTCAACAACCCAACTCTCAGTGTGAAGAACTGTTGGGCAGGGATATGGTTGAAGGTGGTGGTGAGATAGGTCAGGGAATACTACTCACTGAGCTTAAAAGTCATTATGCAAGTTTGGAATTAAACGAAAATTCCTCCGAGCAAGACAGGGTAGTGAAATCCAGAACTTATCTTATGATACTATTTGATACCTTTTTATTTCCCGAAAGTACGGGAAATAGTGTAAATTTTATGTATTTACATTTACTAAGAAATTTTGAAAAAACAAGAAAATATAGTTGGGGTTCTGCAGTTTTAGCTCACCTATACAGTTCCTTGTGCAAAAATGCAGTCAAGGAAAAATGTACATTTTATGGGTGCGCTTTTTTACTACAAGCCTGGGGTTGGTGGAGGATGGAGTCCTTAAACTCCGTCAACAACAACACTTTCGTTTTCCCGTACGCAACAAAGTAAGTCATCAAGTTATATCATTTATTACTATTCATCTCTTCACCAAATATATGCTAAGAATAAAATGTTTTTCATTTCCTTTAGATATTGCGTGAGGGGTATGGATTACGGCAAGAATCCAAGATTCAATGTCGCACTATACCGCAATCTGTTGGATCACTTAGGTCCGGATGATGTACGTCGCAGCTTTAAACTTTTCTTCATTTAAATTATTTATACATTACGTTTTCGTTAACCTGATTTAAATTTTATCGCAGTTCGTCTGGAGACTATATTTGGGTTTGGGCCATGATCCAAACCCGGAGGATGCAGTAATTTGGATCGCGAAGACTGCAATCATTCGGTTCAACATTGTGGAGATGCACCACAGCGACCGTGTGAAGATGCGGTTCGGAATGCATCAAGAGATACCAAGTGATCCAACTTGTTTGTCCCCATGGCATCTTAAAAGGGTCGACGCCCAGTGGGGTCTTACCAACTGGAAAGACTTCGCTCCGGAATGGTGTAAGATGTGGCAGAGGCGTCACCGCTATGTCTTGCAATTTTCGATTTTCCTTAATCATGGTAATATGCGACACACGGATCAATATTTATCTTGGTACAAGTCGGTTAGTAACCCTGAAATGCACGTGTCTCATCCAAGGTACTTGGTTGACCCACGCACACAATGGGCACAACCATCGTTTCCCCAACAACAAACCCAAAACCCATCAACCTCCCACCAACCCCCAAGAAGAAACAGAACCACAAACACCCAACCACAGTCCCCATCACAACACAATTACACTCAAATGCCACACAACCAACCACAATCACCACCTCACTACCAATACCCCGATATGTCTCACACCCAACCACAATACCAATCACAATACCAACATACCCGCATACCCCACACACAATTTCAGTCTTTCGTATATCCCATTATGGGCCCCTCAACATCCAGCCTTAGCCCTGATATGGGAATGTCGGAAGATTACGAACAAACCGACCCAGCCTACCATCAACCACAATATCACCAAACCACCCAACATCCTCAATACCAAACACCCCAAGATCCATTTCCTTTCTACCCACCGTACTCAGACGATAAATGCTACAGACCCACCATGGAACCCCACCCACTGCCAACACGACCAAACTTTGAGGGTATGGGTAACCGACTGTACCAAAGCGGATCTTCTAAATATGGAGACCTGACTGATTTTATGGATCCGGACCGCATTGACTTCGTTAGACCATCGACCCTGCCGCAACAGGAAATGCGACGACACCCAGCACGGGAAAGGCGAGGACGGGGATGCGGAATCGGGGGTCATTACCGGGTTCCGGGGGATCACTGATTTATCTGTTTTTTTTCTGTTTTTTTTATCTGTTTTTTTAATCTGTTTTTTTATCTGTTTTTTTAATGTAATACAATTGGATGTAATTATTTTTTTATAATAAAAAGTCTATTTTGTTGATCCTGTATCCAATATGCAACGCACTGGACAAAAAAAAATTCAATTTTTGCCCTAAAAATACACCTAGGCGCCATCTCACTTGGCTTAGGGCATGCCCTAAGCACATAGACGCCAAGTGAGATGGCGCCTCCCCTTAAAAAATGGGAGGATGCGCTAAGTGAGATGGCTCCTCCTTTGGGGAGTCATCTGAAACATGGTTATTTGCGTAATTTTTTCCAAAACACGGTTATTTGCGAATTTTTTATTTTAATATTTAGTTATTCAAAAAAAAATTCTATCATTGTTACTGCATTCTACTTATTTTTTTATTTTAAAATTATCTTTAAGGTGGTTTTACTGATTAAATTTTAGAGGACCATCTATAATTATTGTAATTATTAATATTATATAATAATCTTTAGATGCTTATTATATGATGTTTTATTGTTGATGGTCATTGGTTAATCTTGGTTCCTAGTAATTTCTTTCGGATTCTATTGGAGCTTTTCTTTTTGTTAAATTTTGTGTTTGTGCTCTTATTTTTTAGTCGTTATGTTGTGTTTTCCTTCAACTTAATTTATTTTATTTTTTCATGTTGTTGTGGTTTTGCTATCTTTAGCAATTGGTGTTTGTATCTCTTATATCTTTCACTTGTTTGTATTTTTTCTTCAAATTTGATTATCATTTATATAATATTATTTTTCCTTAAAAAATTAAAAAAAAAAAGGAAGTTTCAAAAAGGAAGTTTATCCTTTTTTTTCTTTCAACTCTTCAATTTAATTTATATTCTTATAATTAATCCAACAGTCTTGTTAATTTCTAAAACATGTTTCATAATAAAAATGAATCATAAATTATTCTTGTGACACGATTAAATTTATATAAATAAAATGAAACATATGTCTTATTTAATTACTTATTTTGGTTATGGCATATGTTTTTTGAACTTATTATATTTTATTCAATTATTCATCTTGGATATGGTTAAAGTTTATGCTTGTCCAACAATCAATTTTAGAATATGTAATCAAAATATTTTGTTTGTTAGTTTCCTAAAAAAATTTGAAACTAGAAAGGTATATGATAAATACACACACCTTGCATTGTTGTTTCATTAGGGCAATGGTTCTTTATCATGACCCATATTTCAAAAGTAGAAGTTCCAGCAAGTTA
Organism: Vicia faba; assembly: GCA_948472305.1. Lineage (NCBI taxonomy): Eukaryota > Viridiplantae > Streptophyta > Magnoliopsida > Fabales > Fabaceae > Vicia > Vicia faba. The sequence goes on from OX451737.1 coordinate 232,820,534, forward strand.
AAACTTTCAACTACAACTCATTGAAATAACTACAACTCATTGGAATACTTTATAATTAAATATTATTTAACTATTATATTTCAATAATTAACTGTGAGCACATATATTTTAATTATATTAGTTATTTATCAAATTAAAATTCCTAATGGATTAAGTAGTCAGATAGATAAAGTTAAAAAAACTAATTAAATTTATATTTAGTAATTAATTAATAAATTAGATATGAGTTTAAATATGAGTAGATGTCATAATAATCTATTTTAGAATAATAGAAATTCTAATTGGCCATTACTCTATATAGGATATAGTCTGCAATATACTGCACTAAAAACATATATTTGTTTCTACACTTTTGTGTTTTAGGATTCATTATCACTACATATAAAGCTTTTTCCTTAAGATTTGTCCAAATAATTCTATAATCCTTAATAATATCTCATAGACTAACATGTCGTAGATCATAAGATTGTGTACATACATGTTTGTAGATTTGTTTCACTTCGGCCTTAAACTATGATTATAGTTTTTTAATTTTTTTATTGATCATGTGTTGTATAGATTAATTATTAAGTTAATTCTAGCAGTTGATACCAGAGTAGATCTTCATGTTTAGTTTATTAAAACATTAAATATGTCCTTTTGTTTAAAACATGAAACCTAATTTTTAAGTAAAGGTGTGTGTGAGAGAGTGTGTGCCTGTGCGTGTGTGTCTCCATGCGTGCATATGTGCATGTATTTGTTTGTGTGTGTGGATCAACTTACTCAAGAGTAAGTGCTTTTAACTTACTTCATGAAGCAATCGACGGAAATGTCATCGAGAGAAAATCAATGAAATCTTCATCGAATGTTTTTTATCCAACGAGAAGGGAAAGGTAAACATCGAGTAAACATGAGACGGAAGAAATCACGATCATACGACCGAGAGATACGAGTTAGGGATTCGATTATACAAGGGGAAGGTATTAGCACCCCTCACGTTTGTGGTACTCCACGGGATCCACTCTTGTTGTTCTAATTAAATGGTGTGTTCTATCTAAACGTTTATCAAGCTAAAGGAAAAGGCATGTATGCAAAGTGTATATACAAAGAAAAAGGTTTTATTAAGCGCGCCTGCCTCGGTTATGAACCTTCACGCCTACGTACCATTGTCCGTGCAATAGGGATCAAGGAACTTCGTAGTTAACCTCAAAAGTTTTGGTGAGTTGTATGTTTTTTATGAATAATATTAATTCCGCTTCCTACTGCAGCTCGAACTTTGGAGACTCACGTGCTTGCATTGGAATGAATTAACATGTTCTTACCTAAAAAGGTATTTTTCAAAAGAAAAATGTCTGAAGGCGGATAATACTACATTCATGCTCTAGCAAGTAAACACGGTGCTACCCGATCCTTGGGGATTTACGCGTCGTATTGTGCAGAGTAGAATTAACACATCCTTTTGAGAGTTTCGAATAAAGACCCGAAGGCGGAAAAAGTTTGAATTGATTGATGTTTTTTACCTTGAAAAATGATTTGAGATGTTTGAGTGTTTTATGCATTTGCCCAAGAAAAAGGTTTTAATCTTAACAGGAAAAAATAAAAGAAAACATCTAAGGGAGACTATCTACCTTTATCCCTAATGTTATCATACAATGATGGTCCTAAGGGTTGGGTAACAAATGGAAATCTCGACCTATGTTAGCATGCATGGATTACGATCCTAATGTCTAACTTGCATCGGAAACGGAACAAGCGTATCCTAAGGGATTATGCAAAGGTGTAAAGAAAAGCATAAGCACAAGTGCAATCAAACAAAGTAGAGTCGAAGCCAAAGCAAAATCGAGTGTGAGCTAAACAACAAAAAAAGTGCCCAATGGATCTCAAAGTGAGAATCAAAATCAAACGCGTCGGAAGTAGATCCACAAAGAAATGGAATAACATTATTTTTAATCAAATAATCAAAGCATCAATTAAATGATTGAAAGCACTCTTGAAATCCCTTGCACAAGTCAACAAACATGTTAGAAATAACAAGGAAATAAAATCGGAGTTATGCATTCTCATCAAAATTCCATTTGGGATTAAATCATGAAGAAATAGAATTTAAATGTGCATTGGAACCACAAATGTAAACTCCGGGCAGAATTGTCATCAACACATGAAGCGTACAAAATGTCGATCCGGATTCTTCACAACTCAATAAAAATGCTAAAGGGATACAAAGGTAAGCATAATTATGCACCAAACAACAATTAAAACACATGTTCACGCCAACTTACCAAACCGGGCAACATTGCCATTAATACATGAACCACACGAAATATTGATCCGAAATCGTCACAAATCAACATAAATGATAAACGGTTACCAAGGTAAGCATAATCATGCACCAAACAACAATTAAAACACATGTTCACACCAACTTAACGAACCGGGAAGTATTGCGTCGTATCACAAAATCATCCAAAAAATTGTGTCGGAAATGATATAACTTGATATAGACGGTCCATAAACGCATATACATGCATGAATAAGAATCAAACAACTTTTGAAAAGCCATTTGTAACACATTTGTATTTTTCGGGCAGCAATACGTGCATTAATCGGTATTGATAAAAATTGGATTTTGAAAATCACAAACGGAGGCACAAAAGCTTTTATCGATTCAAGTTATGTCGCTTGGAAATTTTAAATGCTGGCAAGTAATTAAATCCATATTCAAGTAATGATTATTAGCCACAAACAACATAATTCAAGTGTTAATGCAATTTGTCGGATTTGAGGTAATTGTATATTGAATTCAGTAACAAATTGATTTGAAAATTGCATTAACTCATGAAAACACAATTTAATTCTCATCAAAACACAATAATCAACCGTTTTAGATCCGAAATTCGGTATTCAAAATCAACATTAATTTTATCGATAAAATTCAAGATCTAAACCGATTAATTCATCAATCAACCAATTCCACATGATTCAAACATTATCAATGTCAATTAACAATTAATTTAAGGATTCAATTAATATCAACTCAAGAATTCAATTAAGCACTTATTATAAAAAATCAATTAACCAAAGCACCTAAATCAAGTAGAGTTATGAGGAATTTATTTACCGAAATCGAAGAGGAGATCGGAGATGTCAAAGCCGGCCAGAAAATCGCGTGAAGAGAGAGGGAGAGTTGCTGGAACAGTAGCATGATAAAGAAGAGGCAAAAGCTCACACAGAATCGCACGGAGAAGATGGAGGGAACGCTGAAATCTGCACGACGTCGAGAGGGAATGAGAGTCGAAATTCGCGGTGAAGCTTTGAGGAGAGAGATGAAGTTTTTGATTTTTGGTCTTGAGTGTTCTTGAGGAAATTGAGAGAAAATGTATTTTTATTTGAGAGAGAATAGAGAATGTTTGGTGAGTGGTTTGAAATAATGAGTGTCATTGTGTTTGAAATTTGAATTTCAAATGTTTATAGTATTGGCTCCAAACTTGAATTTTTGCTTATTTCGTGCACAATGCAAGATCAAATCCCAAGCTCATGACATTCGATGTGAAATCCTGACGCGCGACTTGAAGCAAAGATGTTGATGAAGAAGTTTATGACGCGGCGCCGAAAGAATCATTCTGTTATGATAAAAATTGAGCAAGTTATGATGCTATGAACGGCAAGAACTCAGTGTAAAAATTCACAATGCATATTTTTTTAGCTTATTTTTTTTACGGTGCGTGAACAAACTACAAGCTCATGTCTTTTGGTCAGAATCATGATGCACAACTTGAAACAAAATTGTCGGCGACAAATTTTTTGACGTCGTACCGAAAGAATCACCCTGATACGATAAATATCGAGCTAGCTATGATTTTTCAAATAGAGAGAAATAGTAGACTTATTTTGCTGCATTGAAAATTTTAGCTTATTTTCATGCGCACTCGAGGAAGCAAGCCATAATCCAAAGCTTTCGAAGCGTAATCCGAACTCGGGACCTGGAGAAAAGTTGCAGCTCATAAAATTTATGATCTCACACTTCAAGAATCATCATAAACCGGTAAGAATTGAGAAATTTACAGATTTTCAATATCAAGAAACGGTCCGGTAGAAAACCATTTCAGAGTGCACTTTTCTCTGGTAATTCACACTTCCAGGTATCTTCTGCAATGAATTGGCTTCCGACCTGAACATACAAATCGAAGATAAAATCAAGACGGAGTTTTTCCCAATGAACCATAAAAAACATTAAACCGGGCAAAATTTATGAATTTTTGAATATCTAAAAGACAACGCTTCAACACACCATTTCAAGGTATATTCATTGTATATCTTCAAAGTATTCGCACATTCGAGAATCTTCCTCAATGAATTGGCTTCTGAGTCGAACTCGGAAATTGAAGGAAATAATAAGACGGTTAAAATACTCTGAGAACCAATTAAAGATGATCTTTCTGTCAAAAGTTATGAATTTTTAAGAATCCTAAAACCAGTGAAGTAGCAAATCCACTAAATAACACATTTAAGGTATTTTGCGCTTTTGAAAAATTTCCTCACAAATTTAGCTTTTGATCTGAACATCTGAATTGGAGAAGATCTCGAGATGGTTCTAAAAACTAAAGAATCATCCCCAAACCATTTTCCAATCTCAAGTTATAAATTTATGAGCTTGAAACACACAATACTGAATTTCTGTCTGCACTATCTTAAGTTGATTGAAACGCTTGATTCTCTGTGCAATTCAACGCATGCCAAGACACGCAAGAGCTTGATATGATGATGACTTGATTAAATATTGATTGGATAGCTTGGAACATATTTTGCATGCATTAGAACTCTGAAAACCTCTAGTTCTGCTTCATAGTGCTGCTTAACATAATAGTCACCTTTCACAATTCTTTTCACAAGGAAAACCCTTGATTCCATGAGTATAAACCTAATGACATGTATGTATGCATATGATGATAAAATATAAGACAATTAGGGTTAAAATTAAGAGGTCGAATTTTGGGGTGCAACAAGTACCCCTATTCAATCTTCTTTAAACTAAGGGTGAGATTAGAGGTAGCCTTTCGAACAATCAAGGTGAAAGAGGATTGAATACTTAATAGAACCATAAAATTTGCACTCTGAAGACAGTCGGGAATTATTATATTTTTTAGTTCTCTGTATTGATGAAAAGTGGTTGTCTGGAATAGAATTCTCTTATAGGTGCACGTTAGGTCAAAGTTAGACACAACATAAGATACGAGATTAGACGTATACGACTGGTAAAGATTGGTCACATACAACAAGAGACCTAGTTAAGAGAACAAAACACATTGGACTTTAAGAGGACTTACAAGTGCGCAAGAACTACAGTATCTCTCCGAGGGAAGGCGAGGTGTAATTCTTCACAAGTAGCAATTATATGGATTACCACACACCACAAATGGATACTCAGATACTTGAGAAACAAGAAAGGTTATATACCAAGAACTTGCATGGGCAAGAGAAATTCACAATTCATTGGGGAAAAAGGAAATACCAAACACCTGACGGGTGATAAGTTAAAATAGACTTCTCTAGGGAAATTGGCAAGGCTTGGTGAATATCTGGAAACATGTCAGTTGGAGAAAAATCTCAGGGGATAAAACTGTGAGTATTATTAAACATCAGGTACATAGATTATGGTTATGTCAGGCGAATAGCATAATCGAATTATACTTCAATGCATGTTTAAAAGTTTACAGCGTAATGCTCCATACAATGGAAATGCTACGCGTTTTGATAGATGCAATGTAATGATGCATGTTCAGTGTTTCACTGGGAAAACATAGAAATAATCAACTACTGGGAAAACAAGGAAATTTAGAACAATTATCCTTGCATGTCTGATCTTTTGTAGAGAATAATCAATATGAACTTCATCGGGATATTGTGAATTTGAAACGTCAACTTCCAAAGATTGATATCACTGGGGAAGTAAACTCTTGGGAGGAATACTGCAAAGATATATTGCAGTCTAGAGATAGTCTTATACTCTGATCAAATACTTAATTCCTTGGGGAACAGATCCCTTGTCTCCTGTTAGGATGAAGAGAACTTCGCTGGAAATGGAAACTTTCTCTCATTGAGTTTCTTGATGAAGATAACTTCTGTTGGGGATAATGAGAATTCTTGAATCAAAAGAAAAACCAATATCAAACCACATTAGGGACTTTACCGCTGGGGGTAAACATCTTCACTTGGGGGAAGAGGAAAGAATCTTTGAGCCGGAAAGTAGAGGTTCCAAAACTACGCTAGGGAATATCTTAACAATATTCTATATTGGGGATAAAAAGAGTTCTAACCAGCCCTCCTATGTACGCACCACACTGGGGAACATGATTTTGTAGAATTTTCATCACAAACCAGGCTTTACTGGGGAAAAGAAAACTTACTCTGTTAGGGATAAGAGGAAAGTTGATCAAGAAAATCTTCGAAACCCGGCTTCATGGGAAAGACGAATGCCAACCTCATTGGGAAAGTATATGTCAAATTCACAGGGATATATCCATAATCTTCGGTCGATAAATAAAATTTTTTTTTCAAGAAGCTTCGAAAGGCATAAACTGTACTTGGGATTAGGATTTTACATAATCCTGTGCGGACTACTATTCTGTTCAAGCAGGGGTGCATATTCACTAGGGATACAGGATTCTGTCTGTAGAAATCCTCAACCTTTAATACCCTCGAGTTAATAACAAACCCAATTGGCCTTATTCACATGTCATAAAAAGACACAAGTACTTGCAACAACAATAAACACAACAACATGTTCCAAGTATGGAATGGCGACCTTAGTCGTCATCCTAGACACCCAAAACTTCAAGTTTATTCAGTTATTTATATCATATTTTGTAAAACTTCAATGTTCTTAAATGCAAATTTTATAAAAATGCTAGACATCTTTTGCAAACAAAACAACAATAAAAACCAAGAGGCACAATTTGGATAAAAAGGATTTTATTTATTGATTGGCCTGTAAATAGGCATTTACATAAAGAAGAAATTCCTAAAAAGAGGTAATTGCATACAAAGCATACATAAGGAGATACATAAATGGGAATGTGAGTGCAGAATTATCGGGTAGCAACTCTGCTATGACTCTTATAACCTCGAAGCTCCTTAGTATCTAGCTTTCTGATCATGTTGATTGGATTGATTCCTTATCCTTCCAAGCTAACCAACAACAATATGTAATGATAACATAGATGCAACACAGACTGTAGTCATTCGCTTTAAATCCATAACTTTTTCTTGGATTACCCTTTCGGGTTTTCAATCCACCGGGATACCCATTTTTTCCTAAGTCCCCTTTTTCAGGTTTTTGACTTAGCGGGCGTACTCAATTTATTTTTCATTCTTTTATAAATTTATCCCTAATTTTTTCCCGGACCTTTTATTCATTTTTTGTGGTTCACCGAGATGCCCTTTTTTGCTTGAGTCGTCGACTCAATGGGTCTTTTCATGCGAAGTAATTCTTAACTACGTATGTGTTGATGGGGTGAGGGAAATCCTATCCATCCATAGTTGCGAGAATCATGGCTCCTCCTGAGAAGACTTTATTCACAATATATGGTCCTTCATAATTAGGAGCCCATTTTAGCCCTAGCATTTGTATTGTTGGGAGACAAGATCCTCTTCAGCACGAGGTCACCAGCTTGGAAATTCCGAGGACGCACCTTCTTGTTGAAAGCTTTCTTCATCCTCTTCTGGTACAACTGCCCATGACAAATAGCTGTCAATCTCTTCTCATCAATGAGATTCAATTGATCAAGTTTATTCTGAATCCACTCGGCTTCATCGAGCTTCACATTTGTCATAATCCTTAAAAAAGGAATCTGTACTTCTACAGTCAAGAGTTCTTCCATGTCGTATACCATAGAAAATGGGGTTGCCCCAGTCGAAGTACGCACCAAAGTCTGATAACCATGCAAAGCAAATGGCCACATCTCATTCCAATATTTATAGGTGACAACCATCTTATGCACAATCTTCTTACTATTCTTATTTGTTTCCTTAACAACACCATTCATCTTTGGACGACATGGATAAGAATTGTGATGCTTTATTTTGAAGATTTCACACAACTCTTTCATCATCTTACTATTGAGATTAAATTCGTTGTCAGTAATGATCTTTTAGGGAATACCATAACGAAAAATGATATTTTGCTTGATGAAACGAGCAACCACTTGCTTGGTGACATTGGCGTAAGATGCTTCTTCAAGCCACTTGGTGAAGTAATAAATAGCCACCAGAATAAAAAGATGTACAATGGAAGCATTCAATTCAATCCGTCTAATCATATCAGTTCCCCACATTTAGAAGGGCCAAGAAGAAGTAAAAAATTTCAGCGGATTGGGCGACACATGCATTTTATCGGCATAAATCTGACATTTGTAACAGATTCTAGAGTGATTGTAACAATCATTTTCCATTATAGACCAATAATAACCTGCTCTAAAGATTTTCTTGGACACGGTTTGCCCTCTGGAATGCATCCCAAAGGAACCTTCATGGATATCCTCTATGATCTTGTTTGTTCGTGTCTATCCACACATCTGAGCAAAATAGAGTCATAGTTTCTCTTGTACAGAACACCTCAATTGAGGAAAAATTTGGTTGCATACTTCGGCAAAGTCTTCTTATCAATGACAAAAGCATCCTTTGGATATTATTTCATTTTAAGATGCCTTTTGATATCATAAAACCACGGTTTCTCATCAGTCTCTTCTTCTATTTTGTAACAGAATGTTGGCTCATCTAACCTTAAATTAGTCATAGAGGGGGCTTCATTTGCCCATCTGACTTCAAACATGGATGACAGAGTAGCCAAGGCGTCTTCCAAATTATTCTCTTCTCTTGTGATATGATTGAAAGTAATCTGGTCAAAATACAAGATCAACTTCATAACATGTTCACGATACGAAATCAAATTTGAGTGATAAGTCTCCCAATCTCTGTTGATTTAACTGGTTACCAAAGCAGAATCCTCATACACTTCCAATATCTTGATTCGCAAATTCCTAAGGTTCCTTAAATCGTGCAGACCATGAGTTCAAAGTCAGCTACTCGAAGTTGATTTTTTTCTTCCAATTCAAAATTGAAATCCATAATCCAGCTTCTAAACACCAAATTAGCATTCGTTTTTGATTTAAACATGTTTAACCAAGTTCCTAAAGTTTAATTAAGGATCAAAATGCAAGAGTTAGCTGAGTTTTGAGCGAATTCAAGTCACATTTTTCTCACTTTCAGGCTTCCCTCATTTTCCATCCAAACCTCACTATTGCTTCCAATTCTTTTCACCATTCACTCTTCTATAAATAAAGGGACATATTTCATTCATTTCCTCAACCTTGGACAACCAAAATCACCCTGCCAAACTCTCTACGTAACCCATTTTTCTATGTTTTCAAATTTATCTTTTCTCCACTTTTCAATCCAATTTATTTATTGATTCTTTATCCTTGAACTTCACTGAAGCTAACAGAAGAAGAACCAAGCCTTGAAGTGTCCTAAATCGTGCTAACCAAGTCCAGTTTCAGAGCAATTTTCTGCTAATTCGTTCAGGTATAATTCTCAACATAATTGAACCAAATAAATCACTATTCTACTCTACTCATTCATCGAATTCTCACACTTCTAACGGTTTTCATTTTCATTCAGAATTGAGAAAGATACTTAAAATTTTCATGTTTGCTAATTTTTCTGATTTTCTCCAAATCCAGCCTTGCTCAGCTTATATAAATTTGGCGCTATGGTACCATTAGAATCGTCTTGAAGAGATGAATCTATAGGTACCTGTCTGGTTCTCTAATTTTACAGTTTGTGAAACTCCAATTTAGGATGTTTGGAGGTTGAATACGACCTGTGTGTCGTGTTTCAGCCAATGATAACGTGATATGTGATTTTTTGAATCTTATCCAACGTACCTGTTTTACCATGCGCGCGTTATAGGAACCCTTGGATCTGATTACTTACATTAGTCAGACTTCATCCAACGCGCCAGATTTTAAGTCACTTTTAATTATTAAAAAATGATTTGGTGTGATTTCCATAAAAGACCATGATATGCACAACACGCTAGATCCATTAGATCTGTTTACTAATATGTTTTGACTCTCATCCAACGGTCCATACTTTTCTGACTTTATTTTATGCTTTTACTTTATGTATTTACTTTAAGCACCATTTATTTTAGCATTTACATTTCATGCTATTTTAATCTTTGCTCACTTGAGCATTTATCTTTATGTCATTTTTATTTTGCTCACTTGAGATTTTCATTTTCTTTTTGAAGATACTAATAACCAACTTGGACAATAAAAACTTTAAGGTTACTTGGACTATTTGGTTACTATCATTGGCATGATGGAGTTATGGACCTCTTGGACTTAGGATTAGAAATCTTGACTACTCTTGAGACTTGGTGACTTCTGTTGTTATTCTGTCTCGAGTTCTTGGGGTTTACCCAGAGACATTGGGTTGGTTTTTCTTTGCGTGCAGGTTATTCTGATTATGAGCTTTGTTTTTGATTGGGAATTACTCTGTATACAACCGTTACTCTACCCAATTTTTGTAAATACTTAATGCATTTGAAGTTTGGTATTCTTAAGAGGTTTATTATCTTTTCTTGTTTGATTTCAATCCAAAGGATGGGAATTCTACATTGACTCATTATGTCAAGTGTTGGCTGCTTATTGGTTAGACGGTTCTTTACCCTAGCTTTTACCTTATACCTTAGGATAGTCCCTTCATCTCCTCCCATCTTCTCTAATTTCAAAAATATTCTCATTCCTCTTTAAAACTATTCTTGTTTTCTAAACTTGAACCACTTTCATAATAAACTTGGACTTAGGTCCATGTTTTTTCAAAACATTTTCTTAATCAAACATTAACCACCTTAATAATACTTTGATATTTTTGTGAGAAGACTAAAAGTCAATCAATCTCATTCAAACCATTTTTCCATTTTGTATTTTTACTTAAAACTTTCTTAAAAGATTAGACTCTTTTCAATCTTTGTAGTAATGTGAACTACTATACTTCTACGATATGTAGTGAAGTGAGATATTTTCCACTTGTATGTTGAGTGAGGCTTTATTGATTTTAAAATCTAAGCTATATCCTCCACTTTGAGATGATACAAATTCTCCTTTCTCATAATCGTAGGTAGTAAGTATGGTTTCCACTCGGATACGACAATGATGTCCCGTCTCTTAAAATTAACCAACACACTTGTGTTTTTTTAAAATTTTTAAAGGTGAACTACTAGTACCTTGATCCCTTATTGCATGAAAAGTGGTACGTAGGCACTAAAGATTTGCAACGGAGGCGAGTGCAAAAATTGTAAAAAAAAAACTTCTTTTCCCATCTCCACCGTATATTTTTATACAACACTTATAGCTAAAATACACTAATTTTCAAAGAAGTTCCTGCGAAGTATCATAGATGTTTAGGGTTCCAATACCTTCCCTTTGCATAACCAACCCCCGTACCTAGATTTTCTCCCCCTCTTTTTTGGGTTATTCGCTCTTTTCCCATTCCTCTAGAAACAATAAAGTGCAGTGGAGATTTTTATTTGATCTATGCGAGTCAAGTCAATCCAATGGATTAGTCTCAACATTTCTACCGCTACATAAAAATGGCGACTTCACTGGGGACAAATTGACCAAATGTTGGTCCATCTCTAAGTAGGTTGAGCCTATCTCTGTTTATTTGTGTATGTGTTATTATTTGTTGTATATTATGTGTTGTATGTGTTTGTCTGGATTTTCCTGGTTTTCAGGGTGCTTGGAGATTTCTCATAAGTCCTCTACCCGGACTTGGGAAAACTTAAGTTATGACTGGTGGTATAGTCATGTTAACTTTGAGGGAGTAATCCCAGAAAAGAATACATGAGATCCCCCACTCAGTGGATGACCCTTTGATTATAGTGTCATTTACCGAGTAATCGAGAAGACGTGCTGCTTTCGACTTGGGAGCCTGCTGAAACTGAGGACTGTAGAACCCTTAACTAATCTTGGCCTTTTAGGCGTAGTGCAGAAACTATGATAGAGTAATCCGGAAGTGGTTGTCACACGATACTACACTCAGACATGTTTTTCCCGAGAATATTACTGATTACCGAGTTAATCGAGACGTTGGTAATATATGAAGGAAGGATGTAGACTCTAGGAACCTTTTAGAACCTTGTTCGGCAGGTGATAAACTATTAGTGCATACCTTGTGGGTAGTACCTTTGACCTCATGCTCGTGACGTCGAACCTATGAACTCCCATGTCTATGATCTTGTGTATGATTGTTGCATCATGCATTCATGCACCCACGAGCATCCTTTAAAAAAATTGTTTCAAGGAACTTAACGTTGACTTTTTGCGAATATCTCAGGTACCATTTAGCCATGGATTCTGGAAAAAGAAAAACTCGGAATTACAGTTTCAAGGATCCTAAGATAGATGAATTGATGAGTTTTATTGCCAAGATCGAGAGTTCTATAGATTTTCAGAGGAAGTATGGATTCATCGTGTCTCTACGAAGCTCAGGATGAAGGAGGGTATTCTTTCTACTTTGGTTCAGTTCTATGATCCGTTGGATCGGTGTTTTACTTTCCCTGATTATCAGCTGATGTCTACATTGGAGGAGTATTCTTACCTACTGGGTTTACCTGTTAATGACCGTGTTCCTTTCACCAGTTTAAAGGGAGAGCCCAAGTCTCATGAGATTGCTGCCATGATTCATTTGGGAAAGTCAGATTGAGGCTAACATGACTTTCAAAGGAGGAATCAGAGGATTACCCGCTCAATTTTTATTAGAGAAAGCTCGATACTTTGCTAAGATAAAGAGTATAGTTGCTTTTGAGGCCATATTTGCTTTTCTTGCCTATGGGTTATTCTTATTTCCTAACGTCGACAAATTTGTGGATGTCAACGCCATCAGGATATTTTTGATTGGGAATCCGGTTCCTATGTTATTAGGAGATGCTTATTATTCCATTCATATTTGGGATTTTTATCATGGAGGGATGATCATTTGTTGCACGCCTTTGTTATATCAGTTGTTTATTTCTCACTTACCTCGGTCTGATGCTTTCTGGGATATCAAGAAAGAACCTCATTGGGCTCCGGAGATTATGGCTCTCACTCATTCAGACATTGTTTGGTATCATCAGGCTTATTATGATGTGGAGATTTTCAATAGTTGTGGTAGTTTCCCTAATGTACCTCTTCTTGGTATAGAGGGAGGAATTAACTACAATCCCGTTCTTGCACGACGCCAACTCGGATATTTGATGAGAGACAAGCCAAATAGTATTCATCTGAGTGGTTTCTTTCTCAAAGAGGGAGAGGATCATAAGGAAGATAAGGAGGAAATTGCAAAGGCTTGGTTCCATATTCACAGGAAGAGTAGAAAAGACATGGGACCAAGAGGAGCTGTTTCTTTGGAGCCTCATCTCTGGTGGGTACAAGCAAGGGAAATTTAGTTGAACATGCCATATTTCCGTGAAAAACCTATACTTGATATGTTTGTGAAGACCACTCATTCCCTTTTAGATGATGTGGAAGAACTTTAGCTTTCCCTATTTAGGATGCAACAAGAGAAGGAAGCATGGAAGAACAAGTGTCATACTTTAGAGATGTCCTACCAAACATAATTAAAAGAGAAGGATGACTTGATCGAGATTCTTAAGAGTCATGTTGTGGAGATGATGGAGAGGAAATAGAACTTAATTTCCTCTAGAGCTCAATCAAGACTTAGTTTCTCACTTCCTGACATTGGTGATTGGAAAGAAATCGCTAACAGGTATGCAAAAGAGAACAAGTAGTTGAAGACTCAAATTGCAAGACTCACGGGAAAGCGTCAGTGTGTGGAGAGATCTTCATCAGCTTTTGCTCCTTAGGATTTTAGATTCTATGTTCTCTTTTACTTAGGATTGTTGAAAATTGTACTAAAAGTTATAATCCACTATGAGGTTATTATAATGAAATTTGTAGTATTTTAAAATGTGTTAGTACTTTAGTATTTGAAAATCATCTATAAACCTTTGAGTTCCTTGAAATATTAATCATAAAAAAATCATATGCATTTCATATCATGCATCATCTTGCATATATTCCTTTCATTTGTGTTCATACCCAGGTGTCTTACTGTGTTTCTCTACTTCGTTCAGAAATAAGTTGTCTCACCAGTATAATACTCGGGCTAATTCTAGGAAGAAACTAGAGAATATTGAATAAGAGAATCGTGAGCTGTTTGAAGAAGTTACTGCTTTGAAGGCCGGTATGGTTAACATGAATGCTTTGATGGAATCATTGGTTGCTGCTCAGAATCACCCACCACTTGTTCCTTCGTCTTCTTTCTACAACAAACAGTGATTGCTTCCGAAGTTCCGTTAGTTCCCGTTTCTTCTACTCCAGTTACTGCTGCTCAGAACCATATGCCTCATACTAGAAAGTTAAAATCTTGATGCTCAATTTCCTCAAGCTGCTGCTATTCCTCCACCTCTTGGGGTGCATGCTACTCCTGCTGCTAAATAAGACATCCATTATATTGCACTTCCTACGGTGAATGCTATGTCGTTTGTTAATGATGAAGTTTATCGTCCCGTTCCTCCACCAAGTGAAAGTGTGGGTTTCTATGACCGATTGGAAGACTTTCAGGACCAATTCAATGAGATGTAGAAGGAAATAAACTCTGCTTAGTTCCTAATGTAAAAGTTCCAACGATGTTTAAAGTGTCAAAATTTGAGAGGTACAAGGGAAACTCTTGTCCTCGTGAACACCTAGTGATGTGTATCAGAAAAATGGTCACCAATACAGATGATTAATGCTTTCTTATTCATTTCTTCTGGGATAGTTTAACCGTTACAACTTTGAAGTGGTATATGAGTTTGGACAGTAGCAATATCCGCACCTTCAATGATCTAGGTGAAGCCTTCATCAAACAATATAAGTACAATATGTTCATGGCGCCTAACCATGACCAATTTAGGGCGATGGCTCAGAGAGACAAGGAGTCATTCAAATAATATGCACAGTGTTGGCTCGAGAAGGCTTCTCAGGTGGTACCCCCGATGGGAGAACAAGAAATGACCAAGGTCTTCCTGAAAACCCTTGGATCATTTTATTATGAAAGGATAATCTCTAGTGTGCCGAGCGATTTCACTGAGATGGTGAGCATGAGTGTTCTTTTAGAAGAAGCTGTCAGGGAAGGACGCTTGACGAGAGATGAAGGAACAAAGAATTCACTATACGGGTTTTCTCGAAAGAAAGAAAGTGAAAAAAATATTGTCATTGAGGAACGAAATATTAGATCACCTAGAAGACATCATCGATACCAACAACAGGTTGCTTCTGTAACTCCAGTTGTCATCATAGCTCCAACTATTGTTGCCTATCAGAGACCACCTCCTTAGAGAAATCAAGGGCAAAGTCAGAAGAGAGAAGCTTTTGACTTTATTCCAATGAGTTATACAGAGTTATTCCCGACTTTGATTCAGAAGAATTTAGTCCAAACCAGGTCTCCCCTACTATTAATAAAGTTTGAGCTTTTATCCAATTCTTTGTAACTCTTATTTTATTTTGTTTGCAAATATTCCATTTATTATTGATAGTAATTTTTAAACAAAGAGATTTAACAATAAAAATGTTTTATAAAATAATTTACAAATTACTTTTTACTTTAGATTTTGTGATTCAAGTAAAAAAAAATTGATTCCGAAGATGGACGAACTCTAAAATTTTGGAAATATATATTCCTAAGGAAAGTTCTCCCAGGTTACTCTTACTGATATATGCATGATCTCTTTGTGTTTCTCTAATAGTTGGAGTTTGTAACAATTGATGTATGTTGTGCAGTTGGGTTTGTAATCCCATTTTCCCCAGTCAAATCTTAGGTCAGATTTTTTCTCCAGGTCGATTAGTTTGGTTTCGGGTATGCACGGTCTGAAACCTCTATCGCAGATTTCCAGTGAGGTCTTCGCTCATATGAGGGAAGTTACTTCTCCCTACGTGTGTTGAGGTAGAATCATTTGCAAAGCATCATTATTTACAGTAATGGCATTATTGTTGTTGTTTGTTTCCCAGGAAACTAGACAAGGGCAATATCGTTTCTAAGAAGTGGTGGAACAACTGTCAACTTGTTGGGTTTTCTCTCGCCAAGTTTTGGGTTTGATTTAAAATCCCCATAATTTTGATTTCATGTTGTATTGTTTGATTTCCTAGATCCCCAAGTAGAGTCGAGATAATGCTTCTCTCTGAAAGTCGTTATTCCCATATGGTTTCATAATCTCTCCCAAGAGAAGTTTCTATAATCATCGCTCTTGACATTGAAGAATGTATTTTGGGATCCACTAGATAATGTGGTGTTGAACTACCTGATGAAGTCAACACAAGATCCCCAGTTGATGTCTCGACGATGTGGTTTTCATCTTCCCTAGTGAAGTCAGTATTATAATCTCCAGTCGAAGTCTAGACGATGAGACATTTGTTAGAACACAGTTTGATTCTACAACCCCTGTAAGAGTTTTGATGATAACAAACACTCAAAGAACAATTATGCTCCCTAAATTTGTATTTTGTTTTGCAGAGAAGTTCTGATAGAAGATGCAGAGAAGATGAGTTAAATAATTGTTTTAACTCTGATTCTATACAATTCTCAAAGAAGTTCTAATGCTTCCAACAGGACTCCGTGTTTCTGATCCATAAAGTTCTGAAAAGAAGCAATGGTAACTTTCATCTTCTGAAGCAAGCATGTTCTGAAGCGTTACAACTCAATTATTGCCATTTCAAAAGTAACGACTGAAAGGGAACAATGATCTTTATTTTTGGAAAGCTCTTTAGTTATCATTGATCAATATTCCAAAGTCTCCTACATGCATTGCCTATTTAAACAAAGTTTGAAGGAGAAATCGTTTAAGATTTTTACGCACAACAAAGAAGTTATCTTCATCATCTTCAAACGTCCTAAATCTAAATTGTGTAAAACATCACTTGTGATACTGTTTTATTAGAAAACATTTGTGTACACTCTCTTAAATATTGTTTAGTGTATTTCATTGAGAAAACCAGATTGTGGTTTAAACTCAAGAAGACTTTGACAGTTATCATAGTAGCCGTATAATCAAGTTTGATTAGTGGATTAAAACCTTGTTGAGAGAGGAGAAATCACCTTGGCGGGTTAACTGGAGTAGTTTGAGTTCAAACGGACCAGGATAACCAACATGTTATTTTATTTAAGTTTTAAAAACCCCAATTCAAACCCCCTTCTTGTGTTTTTCCATTCTTCAATTGGTATCAGAGCCAAACGTTGGATTTTCTGAGAGGGGAGCTTGAAAGTTTGGATTTTTTGAGTGGGAAGATTGAAACAACGGATCAATTGTATCAATATCAGAAAGAACTTGAGAAAGTTCAAGCTGATTTTGGTCAAGATGGGTAGAAGGTGGGCCGCTCAAAATGTTATCTAGAGTAAGTGAGGGGTTAAATTCAATGTCAAATTTATCAAAGGTTTGTGGTTATGGATCTTCTGTGGGTATTGGAGAGGAAGGGTTTTCAAATATTGATAACATAACTGATTCAATAACAGAAATAAAAGATGAATTACCTTTCTTCTTAGCAGCCCTGGGAATCTTTTAAGAAGATCCTTCTCCAGTAGCTTTTCCTTTATTTTTTGGGGGAAATCTCCAGAGGCTGTTGTCTCTGGTCACGAGTGTTCACTTTTGGATTTGTCTCGTCCATTTTGCAAGCTTCCAGATATTTGACAATAATTTCTAGAGAAGCATATGTTTGAGAGAAGAGAGGAAAATCCTTTAGAGGTACTCTTCTAGTTGTGATGACTTCCTTGGTTATTATTGTTAGATCCTTCTTGATGGTTTCAATGATCTTCATCTTCTTCAGGTTCTTAGCGTTCAGAGGTTTACCAGCACATGCTTCTAGAGTTCTGAACTGTTGAGCCTTAGTCGGATGTTCTACCAGTTTGTTTTCTGTCAGAATATCTGATATGAGCCTTCCCAGAGGTATCCAGTCTCTTTTTGTTCTTTCTTCTTCTCTTGTATCTTTGACGCTGGTCTTCATATGATTAAACACAAGATTAGGAAGATTGACCTTTTCCTTGGTTACTATAAAATACAGAAGATATTGCTGATCAATGTTGATATAGTTTGGAGAACTTGTGGGTTTTCTGTTGTTGATGCATCCCAAAATAATTTTTGACCAAATTCTGAGGTAGTCTTTCAGATCTTTGATTTTGTTTAAAGGTTGGCGAGAAGTAAAAATATCTTTTGAAACCTTTGTTAGGTCAGAGCTTTTGTCTGCCATTTCACTACAAAGAATACCTCCTCCGTCATGACCTATCAATCACCCGATGAGATCTTCAGAGATTTCTATTTTCATTCCCATCACAAAAGAAGTGACTTGATGATTTGAGGAAGTAGCATGAATCCAAAATTCTTTAACCAGTCTTGGAAAAACTGGACCCAGTAGACGATCAAAATAATTTATCCATCCTTGAAATTCAACGTCAAGTGTTAAATCATAACCGTTTTCCTTCATACTGATGAAGTCCATAATGAGGTCACACAGAACTTTCAGCGAGTAAATGAGAGTCATGAGTGTTCTTGAGGGTTCTTCATACCTTTCTGTTGTTGAAGAGGAAGATCCAGGAAAATTTTGAGAGCTTTGAGCAGTTTGGGAAGAAGCCATTGTTCACACATACTTTTGAGGGTTTTTGAGAAAAATAGACCACAAGTGATAAAGAGAAGAAGTGAGAGTGAAAAAGTGAAAGTGGAAGTGAGCAACAAATTTATAGAAGAATATGAAACTTAATTAACAAGAAAAAGGGTTAAAAGAAATGATTACAAAGTATTAGTGATTCCTTAAAATATGGGGGTGGTGTAGAGATATGAAATAGTTATCGATACGACACGAGTCTCAATGCATCCAATTAACGTTGATGTTATGAACTTGCACGCTTCTATCCTTGAAATGATCCGTTTGGAAACTTGGTCAAATCTTCTTAGATAGATCCTGATACAACTTTCCTTATAATTTTTGAAGAATTATTGATCATATGTTCACAAGAGAAAAGACAAGGTTCTGTGGATCAACATACATAAATAAAACTATCATTCTGGACATAATTTCATGCTGAGATGTTTAAGAATGAAGTTAAACCTATCTTCAGAAAGGGGTTTAGTGAAAACATCATCCCATTGATGGGCTGTGTCAATAAGTTTTAATGAAAGAATTCCTTTCTGAATATAGTCCCTAATGAAATGATGTTTTATTTCTATATGCTTAGCTCTAGAATGTAAAATAGTATTTTTTGATAAAGAAATAACAGAAGTGTTGTCATAGAGTATAAGAATGTTACTCTCAAATATGTTGAAGTCTTCAAGTTGACTTTTCATCTAGAGCATCTGTGTGCTGCATCTAGCTGCTGCTATATATCCAACTTAAGCAGTTGATAATGCAAGTATGGATTGCCTCTTGCTGGACCACGAGATAAGATTTTCTCCCAGAAATTGGAAGCTTCTAGAAGTACTTTTTGTTTCTATTCTGTCTCCAAAGAAGTCAGCATTACAGTACCGTACTAATTTGTATTCTTTGGTTTTTCTATAACAAAGACCAATATTAGTAGTACCTTTCAAATACTTGAAAATCTGCTTAAGAGCTGTTAAGTGAGATTCTCTAGGATCTAGTTGGAATCTAGCATACATACACACACTATACAGAATATTAAGTCTTGAAGCTGTTAGAAGTCTGAGAAAACCAATCATACCTCTGTAGATCTTCTGTTCTACTTTCTTACTTACCTCTTCCTTTTCCAGAATGCATGTGGGATGCATGGGAGTTTTGGATGGCTTACATTCTGATAGGTCAAATTTCTTCAGAAGTTCTTTAACATACTTTCTTTGATGTATGTATGTTCCTTCTGGAGTTTGATTGATCTGTATGCCCAGAAAGAACTTGAGTTCTCCCATCAAGCTCATTTCAAAATCTTCCTGTATAGACTTAGCAAATTCTCTTCCCAGAGAGGATTTAGTGGATCCAAAAATAATATCATCTACGTAAATATGACAAACTAGAATGTCATTTTTAAATAGTTTACAGAATAAAGTACTGTCCACCTTCCCTCTGGTAAAGTCATTTTCTAAGAGAAAACTACTTAGTCTTTCATACCAAGATTTGGGAGCTTGTTTCAGACCATATAGTAATTTATTTAGTTTATAGACATATTCTGGATGTTTTGAATTATCAAAAACAGAGGGTTGATGCACATAAACTTCTTCATTAATGTAACCATTTAAAAATGCACTTTTAACATCCATATGATAAAGAGTGATGCCATTATTTACAACAAAAGAAATTAAGAGTCTGATAGATTCTAGCCTGGCGACTGGAGCAAAGATTTCTGTGTAGTCTATCCCCTCTTCTCTTGTTCATTCAGTTTGTTTCTGAATACCCATTTGGTTCAAATGATGTTAAACCCTTTTGGTTTGTGAACCAGATCCCACACATTGTTTCTGGTGAATTGGTTTAATTCTTCCTGCATTGCAAGTATTCAATCATTGTCCAGAAGGGCTTCATCAATGGAAGTTGGCTCAATCAGAGACACCAATCCCATGAGAGATTCTTCAGAGTTTGTGAATGTAGATCTTGTTTTGATTGGGTCTTATTTCTTTCCCAGAATTTTGTTTTCCAGATGAGTTAAGCTGCTTATGGATTGTCTTTTCTAGAGAGGCTCTTCAGACGTTATTGTAATGTCTGTGACTTCTTCTTCTGGATATGACTATGTTCTTTGTGAGTAACTTCTGATGCAATGTCTTCAGTACCTGTAAATTGGACTTCTATATCTGCAAAAGATTTATCTTGCTTTGACTTTTGAGAGCCAAGCTTATCATCAAATCTGACACTGATGAACTCTTCTACAATTCGTGTTTCTGTGTTATATACTCTATAGCCTCTCGAGCATTCCGAGTATCCTAACATGAGACATTTTTGTGCTTTAGAGTCAAACTTGTTCAAATGTTCTTTAGTGTTTAGAATAAAACAAGTACATCCTAATGGATGGAAATAAGAGATGTTGGGATTTCCGTTCTTCCACAGTTCGTATGGAGTTTTATCTAGAATAGGTCTTATGGAGATTCTATTTTGAATGTAAAACGCTGTGTTAATTTCTTCTGCCCATAAGTTCTTAACAATGTTAGTCTCGTTGATCACGGTTCTGGCTATTTCTTGTAAAGTTTTGTTCTTTCGTTCTACAACTCCGTTTTGTTGAGGAGTTCTAGGACAAGATAAATCATGAGAGATTCCATTCTCATTAAAAAATAGTTCAAATATATTGGTTTCAAATTCTCCACCATGATTACTTCTGACTTTAAAAACTCTAAGATCTTTTTCGTTTTGGACTTGGTTATAGAAGGAAAAGAACACAAAATGTGACTCGTCCTTGTGTCTTAAGAACTTTACCCATGTCCATATGCTATAGTCATCTACGATCACTAATACATACTTCATTCCACTAATGGATGCAATTTTTGTTGGTCCAAATAGGTATATATGCAGAAGTTCTCATGGTCTAGAGGTAGAAACAACATGCTTGGTTTTGAAAGAAGGTTTTGCAAACTTTCCTTTTTGACATGCTTCACACAAAGATTCTGACCTGAACTTCAGGTTAGGAAGTCCACTGACCAGATTGAGTTTGTTAATCTGGGATATTGTTCTCATACTAACATGCCCCAATCTTCTGTGCCAGACAAATTGCTGATCGTTAACAGACAATATGCATTTTACATTATGACTTTTTATTTCAAAAAGTTTTATTTTGTAAATTTTATTCTTTCTCTTTCCATTAAAGAGGACAAATCCATCTTTCTAACCAACTATTTTGCAGGACTTTTGATTGAAGATCATATCATAACCGTTATCACTTAATTGACTTATGGATAACAAGTTATGCATTAATCCATCAACTAACAGAACATTAGTTATATAGGGAAGCATACCATTATCAATAGTTCCAGAGCCAATAATATTCCATTTCTGATTGCCTCTGAAACCTACGGAGCCTCCAGATTTAAGCTTCAGGTTTGGAACATATGCTTTCTTCCCGTCATGAGTTGAGAGAATCTAGAGTCCAGGTACCAAGATTGGTGTTTCAGTCTTGCTGTTAAAGATATTTGCAAAATAGACAATTTTATCCTTTGGTACCCACATCTTTTTGGGTCCTTGTTTGTTAGAGTTACCAAAATTATGTTTGAATTTTGGTTTAGCAGAAAAACCATTACTAGTATATTTTATGTCATGTGTGTGCCCATAGGTGAAGTGAGAATACAAAGGTGTGTGTTTAATGACCATATCCTTAACTTTATTCGGTTGAGATACTTTTCCCTTGTATCCTATTCCTTTTCTGCCATTTTTGCTAACTCCATAGATCATTGAAGCCATCTTGCTTCTATCTATGTTTTTAGCAAGAAATTTTTGAAAGCTATGATCATATTCCTTTATAAACTTATCAGAGTTACTAGGAACTTCTGAGATAGTTTCCTTCTAAGTATTTTGTAATTTATTTTTTAGTTTATAAATTGTTTCTTTCAGCTCAGAGTTTTCTGATCTCAGTTTCTTAGTTTCTTCAGAGTCAGAAACTAGATCCTTTTTTAGGTTCCTGTTTATGACTCAAAGTTTCTGATATCTTTAAAGAATTTATGACATATTATCTTATAATTTAGATCTAGAGAAGTTATATAATACATCTTCTACCTCTGAGTATGATTCTGATCTGGATGATCCAGTGTCTTCTGATATGTTGGCCATTAGGGCTATGTTGACTTATTCATCTTCTGATTTTGTTTCAGCTTTAGAAGAGCCTGAGTCGTCCCATGTTTCCATGAGGCTTTTCTTGTTTTCCTTAAAGAACTTCTCTTTAGGTTTCTCTTTTTGAAGATTTGGACATTAGCTTTAGTAATTCCCTTGTTCATTGAATTCATCACAAATAATGTCTTTGTTGCTTGACTTTCTTTATCCAGAAGATGATTCAAAATGATTTCCTATTCTTCTGGAATTTTTGAACTTACTTTGCCCGTGATTCCACAACTGATTGAGTCTTCTGGAGAGAAGATACAGTTCGTCTTCTTCTGATGAGGATCCACCATAGTTTTCTTCTTTTGCCTGTAAAACTTTCGATTCATATTTTTTGTTAGATTTAAGAGCTAAAGACTTGCCTTGCTTCTGGGGCTCATCTTCTTCTAACTATATCTCATGACTTCTCAGGGAGATGACAAGTTGTTCGAGAGATATTTTGTTTAGATCTTTGGCCAGTTTAAGAGTTGTGACCATAGGTCTCCATTTCTTGGGTAAACTTCTGATGATCTTCTTTACATGGTCAGCAGTTGAGTACCCTTTATCCAGAACTTTTAACCAAGCCACCAAAATTTGAAACCTTGAGAACATTGTTTCAATGGTTTCATCTTATTCCATTTTGAAGGCTTCATACTTTAGAATGAGCGTAAGAGCTTTGGTTTCTTTGACGTGCGTGTTGCCTTCATGCGTCATTCTCAAGTAGTCAAACACGTGTTTTGCTGATTCTCTGTTTGTGATCTTCTCATATTCTGCTGTAGACTTATATGCTTTGGACAATCTTTTCTAATGCTCTCAATTTTTTTTTATCTATTTCTCATTGGAACCAGTTCAAAAAATGGTTCAATTCTGAGTCCCAGAAACTTAAGGAGTTGATTCATGAAATTTCTCAATAGAACTTCTGTGATCATCCTAATGTCTTCAAGGATCAAGTTCTGTGTCACTGGGAAAACAAACCTCTTCTTCTTCTGGACAATGTCCCTTGGGAAGATCACCAACCTTCAGAATATGATGAACCATCCCCTGATCCTCTGCCTCTGGTCAGGTTTCTAGAAAAAGGTAAGGAAGTTGAGGAAGCTACTGAGTCAGATTCAACAACAACTTGCTCTGAAAAGGTGGTACCTTCTGTTGATATACCCTCTTCATCTCTAGTTCTACAAACTCTGGAGGAGTTGAAGAAAGAGAATGCAGTGTTCAAAGAAAGACAATACAAGCAGGATGACACATGCAAGAAAATTAATGGGATGTTGGGAAACAAGAAGAGTCAAACAATCAGATTAAGAATTTGTTGGAAGCCCTGTTCACACGACTTCCTCTACCTCAGTCTTAGTTTGTAAATTTGTTTTCTGTACTGTGTTCATTTTATTTGTTTCCTTCTGAATGTGTTTCTTTCAACCTTTTGAATACGAATCTTCTTTTATTGCTTATAGTGTTTTATTGCTTTTTGATTCTTGACAAAAAGGGGAGAACGTAAGATATTTCTAATATAACAATATCAAGACGCAGTCTCAAAATTTTTGAATATCATAACTTCTTCTGTTTTTTTCTGAAATAAAAACGAGAACAAACTCTATTGAGGATAGAAGTGGATGCATCAAATACTCTGATCAGAATAAACTTCAGAGAAGTATTTCTTCTCTATCTGAGTATTCAACTCAGGGGGAGACCTTAAATGCTTTATGTTCTTTATGTGTCTATTGAAATATCCAAGTTTTTGTCATCATCAAAAAGGGGGATATTGTTAGAACATATTTTGATTCTACAACGCCTGTAAGAGTTTTGATGATAACAAACACTCAAAGAATAATTATTCTTCCTAAATTTGTATTTTGTTTTGCAGAGAAGTTTTGATAGAAGAAGCAAAAAAGATGAGTTAAATAGTTGTTTCAACTTTGATTCTATACATCTCTCAAAGAAGTTCTAATGCTTCAAACATGACTCTGTGTTTATGATCCATAAAGTTATGGAACGAAGCAACGGTAAGTTTCATCTTCTGAAGCAAGTATGTTCTGAAGCGTTTCAATTCAATTATTACCATTTCAAAAGTAACGGCTGTAAGGGAACAAGGATCTTTATTTTTGGAAAGCTCTTTAATTATAATTTATCAACATTCAAAATCTCCTACATGCACCTCTTATTTAAACAAAGTTTGAAGGAGAAATTGTTTACAATTTTCACGCATAGCAAATAAGTTATCTTCATCGTCTTCAAACGTCCTAAATCTAAATTGTGTAAAACATCACTTGTGATACTGTTTTATTAGAAAACATTTTTGTACACTCTCTTAAATATTGTTTAGTGTATTTCCTTGAAAAAACCAGATTGTGGTTTAAACTCAAGAAGACTTTGACGGTTGCCATAGTAGTTGTGTAATCAAGTTTGATTAGTGGATTAAGACCTCATTGAGAGACGCGAAATCACCTTGGTGGGTGGACTGGAGTAGTTTGAGTTCAAAAGAACCAAGATAACAAACATGTTATTTTATTTAAGTTTTAAAACCCCCAATTTAAACCACTCTTCTTGTGATTTTCCATTCTTCAACATTATATTCCTTATTGAAGTCTGTGTGATATTTCCCAGTGAAGCCTGGAGGAGGATGTTATATCCCTGTATTTGTACTGAGTTATTGTTTTGATTTGATTATTTTCAGATTATGTTTCTTCCCAGTGTAGTTAAGCCATGAAATAGGAATTTTTTTCCTCAGTTGGTGCTTACTTTCTTATGAAATTTTCATCCTAGAGGTGATTTAACCGAGTGTTGACTTTACCCAAGCTGGTTTTGTCTAGTTATTCCCAGTGTTGTATGTCTGTCTTGTCAGCATATACATGATAACATCCATACATTTATACATACATCACGCATACCTGAATTATAGTACATTTCTCATTTGCATTCATTGATGTTTTGTTAGCATTATTCCCTATTTTACAGAATTATGTTACCCTCTCTCCAATAAAGTGTCAACCTTAAGAAGAAAGTGTATATCCTTTCGTTTCCCCACTGAGTTATCCCTCGTGGAATATTTTTGCTTTAGCTTTCCTTCAGCTCATTATCTGGATGGAACATAGTCTCTTTTTGAGGTAATTTCTCATCAGGTGCTATCTTGACTGACTGTTTTACTCCGGTTAATTTCTGGTCTGGA
Organism: Vicia faba; assembly: GCA_948472305.1. Taxonomy (NCBI): domain Eukaryota; kingdom Viridiplantae; phylum Streptophyta; class Magnoliopsida; order Fabales; family Fabaceae; genus Vicia; species Vicia faba. Next base: position 232,846,517 of record OX451737.1, read on the forward strand.
TCTATAGTCCTTAGCAATGTTATTATTATGATTGTTGTAGGCTTTAAGCCCGAGTTTGAAAATGTGTATTTATTTTGCACAAGAAGACTTTACCTCCTAAGCGTGACTGTATTGGCACTTCCCCAGAGAAGTCATGTTTCTTTCCCCAACATACTTCTTATAAAATCAAGTGATAGGTATCTTTATTTGAGAAACTTGTACTTTACCAGTAAGTTTGTTAACTCCCATAGAAGATTCATTTGTTACTCCTATGAATGGTAGTTTCGTCATTATGGGAGATAGTCCATTGTTGAGATTTATTACTCCGATGAATGGTAGTCTCATCATTATGAGAGATATTTCATTGTTGATATTTGGTACTCCGATGAATGGTAATCTCGTCATTATGGGAGATAGTTCGTTGTTGCGATTTGGTACATCGATGAATGGTAGTCTCGTCATTATGGGAGATAGTTCGTTGTTGAGATTTGTTACTCCGATGAATGGTAGTCTCGTCATTATGAGAGACAGTTCGTTGTTGAGATTTGTTACTCTGATGAATGGTAGTCTCGTCATTATGGGAGATAGTTCGTTGTTGAGATTTTTTACTCTTATGAATGGTAGTCTTGTCATTATGGGAGATAGTTCGTTGTTGATATTTGTTACTCTGATGAATGATAGTCTCGTCATTATGGGAGATAGTTTGTTGTTAAGATTTGTTACTCCAATGAATGATAGTCTTGTCATTATGGGAGATAGTTCGTCGTTGAGATTCACTTTGCTCTAAAGAAGTTCATATATTTCTAGTCATAAGTACTGATGCTAATCATTTGTTACCTACCGTAATATTGGTTTTCAACTGTAGTATCTTACCATTTCTTACTTGTTTTGCTATCTTCTCTGTGAGTGGGTAGTTCGCAGTTATCTGTCGTTCGTTATCATCCTTTACTTTTCTCCTCAATATTTGAGTTGATGATGATTTATCTTCTCCTTGGTCTTTACCCAAATAAAGTCGACTCTTTTGTTCACCAGTGATTTATTTTCCTTGTCGGATTTTCTTTCAATCCTTTATTTTATTTTCTACTTCCCCAGTAGTGTCCTGTGTCACCTTTGGATTTGTTTGTTTGCATGCCAAATCATATGCATTGCATGATATCTTAGGGCCAAAAATAGGGCTTGTTTTATATTTAAGTATCTTCAATTGCGTCGACACAAAGATTTTAACCTTCGTATCTCCGGATAGAAGACACTTAAATAAGGGCAGCTGTTATACCCAAATTTTCCCCCGTAAGATTCCTCTATCATCTCATATCATCTCAATCATATCAAGATTACACTTAGGTTTGGTTCTTCTCCCTATCTCTAGGTTTGCTCATAAGGGATCACCAAGCATTTATATTTTTATATTGTGATCATATATGTCTTGTGTTGATTAACTTTTAACTAACAAATACAATGAATGTTTACTCTAAATGATGATTTTATAGGTGAGGGCACAACACATTGCATCAGGTTGATTCATATGTTCATGAGTTTATTTCCATGCCTTCTTCAACAAAGCTTCATTGAGATTCAGGCTTCATAATTTAGAGTTCTTTAAAGTAATATCATGACAAGGCCTACTATGATTCATCATGCCTCAATTTGCTAGAGGAAGTCAAAAGATGCAAGAATTGATTGAAAAAGTTTGACCTAATTGGACAAGTTCTTCATTCCTTGATCACAAGTGCATAACCCTCTCAATTATTAATATTTGGAAGTGGTTATTATTACTATAGGTTCTCATTATCATCCACAATAACATCTATTCACATAGAAAAGTATTTGTACAAGAAAGATTGTCAAAATTGAAAGGGCCCCCCAAGCCATTTTGATGCTCTAGGAGTTGGGGTTTTGAACTTCTAAGGGCTATATCTTGTCCATCTTTTGAGATTTTTGAGTGACTCCTAAGACACGCTTCTCCTTAAAGGGTTATTAACAAATCACTTCAAAAGTTTCAAGAAACTTTTGTGTGAAAGATCACTAATGATTGAGAAAGATTACAAGTCCTCTAGATAGGCCATAAAATTCCCTTATGTGACTTCAAAAAGCCATAACTTGATCAATTTTATCTCCTTGAGCACATTATTTTTCCATAATGATCTTAAGAGTGTGAACTTCAACTCTTCTATCATGTGCAAAACTTGAAAATGGTTAGAAGATGCCTTAAAAGCTCAAAAGATTATAGGTCACTTCATGGATTTTCATCAAATTCAAAGGATCATAACTTTTCAAATATTTGGAATTTTAGAGTGATATAAGTTTCACAATACTCTTTAAGGAGTCTACCTCAAGCTAGAATCAATGATAAAAGCAAATTTTTTGAAGAAGACCTTGTTTGGAGTCAAAACATTATAGGTCATGTTTGAAGAAAAACAGAATTTTTTCTACGTATAAAAGTCAGCATATTTTTTCCTGATTTTGACTAAGCACAACTTCTAACTCAAGCAACTAATTATCTCTTTATTGGAAAATTATGAATAATGTTACCTTATCTTTACAATGCATCAAGAGTCAAGTCCTAAGGTTCCTTAAATCGTGCACACCACGAGTTCAAAGTCAACTACTTGGAATTGATTTTTTTCTTCCAAGTCAGAATATGAAATCCATAACCCAGCTTCTAAACACCAAATTAGTACGCATTTTTGATTTAAACATGTTTAACCAAGTTCCCAAAGTTGAATTAAGGATTAAAATGCAAGAGTTAGCTGAGTTTTGAGCAAATTCAAGTCACATTTTTCTCACTTTCGGGCTTCCCTTGTTTTCACTCCAAACCCCATTATTGCTTCCAATTCTTTTCCTATTCACTCTTCTATAAATAGAGGGACATATTGCATTCATTTCCTCAATCTTGGACAGCCAAAATCACTCTGCCAAACTCTCTGCATAATCCACTTTTTTGAGTTTTCGAATTCATCTTTTCTCCATATTTTAATCCAATTTCTTTGTTGATTCTTTATCCTTGAACTTCACTGAAGCTAACAAAAGAAGAACCAATCTTTGAAGTGTCATAAATCTTGATAACCATGTTCAGTTTCAAAGAAATTTTCTGCTACTTCATTTGGGGTAGAATTCTCAACCAAATTGAACCAAATAAATCCATATTCTACTCTACTCATTCATCTGATTCTCACACTTCTAAAGGTTTTCATTTTCATTGAGAATTGAGAGAGATACTTGAAATTTTCGTGCTCGCTATTTTTCTAGTTTTCTCCAAATACAACCTTGCACAATTTATATAAATTTGGCGCCAGGATACCCTTAAAATCGTCTTAAAGAGACGAATCTAATGGTGCCGATCCGGTCCTCTAATTTTACAGTTTGTGAAACCTTAATTTAGGGCGTCTGGAGGTTGAAGACGACCTACGTGTTGTGCTTCAGCCAATGATAACGTGACATGTGATTTTTTGAATCCTATCCATTGCATCTGTCTTACTATCCGCGCATCACAGGAACCATTGGATCTGATTACTTTCGTTAGTCAGACTCTATCAAACGCGTCCGATTTTTTGTTGTTTTTAATTATTAAAAAATGATTTGGTGTGATTTCAAAAAAAAGACCATGATATACACAACACGCCAGATCCATTGGATCTCTTTACTAACACGTTTTGACTTTCATCCACTGGTCCATACTTTTCTGACTTTATTTTTATTTCTGATTTTTTATATTTAATTGTTTTAAACTTCAAAAAATCACAGAAAATTCATTTCTGACCCAAAAATTATGAAACAATTCACAAAAATATTTTTAAATATTCTCTTTTTGATTTTTAATTTTTCATGATTTTTTTTAAGATTTGATATTTTTTTAATGATTTTTTGCTTTGTTTTAACTTGTTTTTAATTGTTTAAAAATACTAGGTATTTTTAAATTCTACAAATATCCATCAAGATCATTTTCTTTACTTTTGACTTTCTGAAATTTTTTCTAGAATTTTATTTTGATTTTTACTATTTTTGATCTTTTTTCACTTACTCGAATGATTTTAAATAATTTAAAAATACTTTTTTGTTAAAAGAAATTGTTAAAAAATTGTACAAAATACTTTAGATCATCTCTGACTTTTCTATGTTTTCTTTAAAATTTTATTTGATAGTTTGAACATAGTTTATTATTTTTCCTTTTATTTTCACTTAAAAACTATTTAAAAATCATTTTATTTTTTTATGTTGTTTATTATGCAATTTTATTTTTGAATATATTCTGGTTGAGCTTGAGCTATGTGATTTTTAATCATGTGATTCATTAAGATCATTGGATCTTGGGTGTTGAGTTTAACTCCACCAAAGTGGATGAATGATTTTAATGATGGTTTTGATTAAATTCTTTGGTTTGAATACTTCCCCTCAATCTCCATCTTATCCCTTTCTCACTTGTGCTACATGTTGTTAGAGGATGATTTATATATCATTTCTCCAAACATATGATACATAGATTACTATTGACCGACCTCAAAATAGGTGTGAATTTTATACAATTCCACTTACGATTTCTTAACATAGTGCTAAATATTGTCCCGATTCGGGAAATGATCATTCGTGGCCCAAACTTGTGTTTTCAAGCCCAAGTATGCTTAATTTGAAACCTTTGATCCAATAACCTTGAGGTTCATTGCTAGGAGGTTTTGGTCTTATCAATCCTCTAATGAACTTTCATAAAATTTGGGCTAAGTGAATCATTTAAATATCGTTGATCATTTGTTGTTGCCTCAAGAATTTGAAATAAATGATATACTTGACAAAAAGCAAATGAAACTTGTTGTTGAGACACTTTGATTTTATCAATCTTCTAATGAGTTTTCAAATGCAAGTTTCAAGATGGTCATTCAACTAAACTCTAATTTCTAATTCATTAACAATTGGCTTTATTTTATGCTTTTACTTTATGTATTTACTCTAAGCACCATTTATTTTATCATTTACATTTCATGTTATTTTCATCTTTGCTCACTTGAGCCTTTATCTTTCATTTTTTTTCTTTCTCACTTGAGCTTTTCATTTTCTTTTTGAAGATACTTAATAACCAACTTGGACAATAAAAAACTTTAAGGTTACTTGTACTATCTGGTTACTATCCTTGGCATGATGGAGTTATGGACGTGTTGTAGTTAGGATTAGAAACCTTTACTACCCTTGAGACTTGGTGACTTCTGTTGTTATTTTGTCTGGAGTTCTTGGGTTTTACCCCGAGACATTGGATTGTTTTTTCTTTGCATGCAGGCTATTCTTATTATGAGTTTTGTCTGTCATTAGAAATTCCTCTGTATATAGCCGTTACTATGCCCAATTTTTGTGAAGACTTAATACTTTTGAAGTTTGGTATTCTTAAGAGGTTTATTATCTTTGCTTGTTTGGTTTCAACCCAAAGGATGAGAATTCTACATTGACTCATTGTGTCAAGTGTTGGCTTATTTTTGGTTAGAAAGTTATTTTCCCTAGCTTTTACCTTATGTCTTAAGGTAAACCCTTCATCTCCTCCCATCTTCTTTAATTTCAAAAATATTCTCCCTCCTTTTCAAAACTATTCTTGTTTTTTAAACTTGAACCGCTTTCATAATAAACTTGGAATTAGGACCATGCATTTTCAAAACATTTTCTTAATCAAACTTTAATCAACTTAATAATACTTTCACATTTTTAATCAACTACATATCATAGAAGTATAATAGCTCGCATCATTACAAGGATTGACAAGAGTATAGTATTTTGAGCAAATTTAAAAGTAAAAAGCCAAAATGACAAAAATGGTTTGAATGAGATTCATTGACACGAACAATATCAAAGTATGATTAAGTTGGTTAAAGTTTCATTAAGAAAATATTTTTGAAAATTCATGGATCTAAGTACAAGTTTATTATGAATGTCGTTCAATTTAGAAAAAAAGAAGAGTTTTGAAAAGGAGGGAGAAGATTTTTGAAATTAAATAAGATGGGAGGAGATTAAGGGACTATCCTAAAGCATAAGGTAAAAGCTAAGGAAAAAAAACGTCTAACCAACAAGAAGCCAACACTTGACACAAAGAGTCAATGTAGAGTTCCCATCCTTTGGATTGAAACCAAGCAAGCAAATATACTAAATCTCTTAGGAATGCCAAGGTTTAGATATATTAAGTCTTCACAAAAAATTAGGTAGAGTAACAACTGTATACAAAGTAATTCCCAATCACAGATAAATCATATAATCAGAATAACCTGCTGTAATACGATGGAAGAACTGCCTTGTTTAGCATTTTATCGTAAATGTTGCGCATATCAAGAGTCACCACCGAATTTTCTTTTATCTAATAAAGAAAGGGTGAAAAGAATAGGAAATCCCTTGGTAGATTTTGAGTTCGGGGGGTAAGTTATGAAAAGGAAAGGTGTTAGCACCATTTTCATCTGTAGTCATCTACAAGCTCTTAATCATTTAGCTCACTTTTGGAAACTTGCTTTGTGTGTGATTTGTTAGAAAATATTTTGGAAATCGCCAATGTAAGGATAACTTTGTAATAATTCTTGTTCGGTCCTCAAGAATGTATATAAAGTGTTTTGAAAATATTTTTTGGTTTTTGAAAGTGTGACGTGAGAAATGTTTCTTTTAGAAAGGTACGTGAGCATGCGATTGAAAGAATCCTACCCACTCAAGGTCGTTCTTATTCTTTTCCTTATCCTTTAGAGATAATGTTATCCATACCATTAGTTAGTAGGTAGCCCTATCCGTTGGATGTTATGGGAAAAGTGAAGGTTCATCGTACGGTCATCGAAGGCAACTAGTTAGGATGATTTAGAAATTTCGTAAGGGACTAGATCATTTTTCAAAAGGAAACGTCGAAGGGTTATCGAGGGACTAAGATCTTTATTATCAATGGTGTTTTTCTAACGCATCCCTATTTTCAAGGGACATGACCATTGTTTCGAAAGGCAATGAAGAGAAGTTACCCTAGAGGTGTAAGTGTGAAAGTGTGTTTATTTCAGTTATTTATGTTGATATTAGGGTTTTGCTATCGGTTGGTTTTAATCTTGCCATACAAACCCTAATTACTAGCAATTTCATAAAAAATATAATATCAGGATGTAAAGGAAGAATGTAAACCTAAGACTATTACAAGGCTTTGGGGAAGTTACATAAGGATAGATACAGGAAAATAAACCCTAAGGTATTACATACTTGAAGCAATTACATAATAATGAAAAAGAAAGCAGGAAATAAAGATCTAAGCTATTACATAGGAAACACATGACCTATACAATTGATCTATGTAAATTAAATGAAAATAAAGAACAAGAATAGGAAAAGGGAGAAGATAATGTTTGTTAGTTTTTTTTTTTGATGAAAATGATTTATGATGATAATTAATTAAATAAAAGAAATCTAAACCTATTTATTTTTAAGGTTAAAGAAAAAGGTTTTGTTAATGGCTAATTAAAAATAAGGTTAGGAAAAAGATAAGATTAGGGGAAGAAAAATCAATAAAATCAAAGGTTAGGAACCAATAATAAGAAAAATTCCAAGGGTGGGTGTTGAACCCACGCCCTTTGCCTTCTGCCTTGCACCGTTATCCACTAAGCCATGCATTGGTTGTTGTTATGAGAATAAGCGCTGCATATAATATATGAAACTTTAAAAACATTGGAAAATATAAAAAACACATCAAAAGGAAGGGATCGAACCCACAACCTCATGTATCAATGCCTTAACGCACGCGCTCTTGCCACTGGGGTGGCGGTTTCATCCAGTATTGGAATGGAATCAAATGAATATAATATAAAAATCAATTATGGACCAGAGAGGTACCAGAGCCCTAGCTCCGGTCGTCTTCTCCGACGATCTTGTTTTTTGTACCCGTAGAATAAAGCATGTTAACGATCCAAAGAGACCCTACCCCCTACTTTGACCCTTGCGAGTTCAATGGTGGCATTGGTTTTTGCTAATTTTCCCTGTATGATGAGATACAAACAAGATAACATAAAACCATTCAAGCATAGCAATCCCTCATCTGGGCATTATGGGACTCATGCAATGGTTCTATCCTGCATAGTTTCACCTCAGAAGTGCATTAGTATTGTTAGTATGCATCAAAGCAACATAGAAATCAAAATATGAATTTTCAAAAAATAGGGAAATCGGAGATGTATGGGATGCTTGTTTCATGCACTTTGGATCGTCATGATCGATCCATACTTACTCTATGAGATATTTGGAATTGATTGCGACGACTAGCTTTCTTTGAGGAAGGCTGAAAATAGGGTTTGAAGTTTGCCCTAGTTTAGATAACTTTAGAGATTTGGAAGATAATTTCTTGCAAGGTTTTTTCGTGATCTTTTTGTTGTCTTAATGTGAGGAATATATAGGAGAAAATTAGGTCAACACCAATGGGCTTGGACCTTATATGAACGCCTTTAATTTTATTTAATTTAATTTTGATTTTAAATAAATAAAATCAAAATAAAAAGGTATAAAAATAAAAGCGGTGTATGGATAGATTTGGAGGTTCACTATAAAGTCTAAAACAGGTTTGGACCTTGAAAGATAAGCCCATTAGCCCAAAATTTCAAGTTTGATCAATTTGGGTTTCATGCATTTTATCAAAATTTCCCAAATTGCACTAATCATAACTCTCTCAATTTTATCATATGAAGGTGATCCAGGACTTTTTGGAAAGCTCAAGATGTCCCCTATAATCTCTATGTTGATTATTTTTTCATTTGAAGAATTTAACTTGATGTAAATTGCTTTGATAAAAAGTGTCTTTTTGTTGACTTTTGAAATGACCTATAATGTTTTGGCCCATATCTCTCAAATAAATCATTTTTTTGGACTTGAGCTTAGAGTGAAAAAGTTGTAGATAATTGGATTATAATTAAAATGAGTTTGTTTAAGAAAAATATAATGAAGCATGTGAAATTTATGCTTGGTCAAAGTTCAGTTGACTTCTCCTTAAGAAAACCCTAATTTAGCAATTTTTAACTTTTGATGAATCTTGAGTTTTCTTTATGAATCATGATCAACCCTTGATCTATTGATGAATATGAATTCAAAATCTCGATATTGACCAAAAATATTGGAGTTGACTTTATGTTGACCATATTTGAATTTTTATCCAATATAGTTGATTTTTAATCCTCTGAGCAATTGACTTAGCAAACTTGTGATGCAAGGCTTGAAATTTGACGTGAGGGTACTTTGAGACATATGAGGAACCATGAAATCTACTCGAGGCATTATAAGTCCAATTTTCTTTGAGAGAAGCAAAACCCTTATTGTAGGTGTTGTACCCCAAAATTTGCCCTCCCATATTCCTCAAGATTTGTCAGGAATGATCTTCAAATTGCTCAAAATAGCTCAAGGGTTGTACAGTCAAATCACCTCCTAAGGCAGTCAATTCAAAAATTAGGGTTTTTGTAGGAAAAGTCAACTCAACTTTGACCAAGCACAACTTTCTCATACTTTGTGAGAAATGACCCATCTAAATCTCATTTTGAAGAGGATGCAATTTCCTACAATGCATCTTCACACCCCAAGATCAAGAAATGATCTCACAAAAAGTTACAAATTTTTACATTATAGGTCAATTTCAAAAGTCAACAAAAGTACACTTTGAGTCAAAGGCCATAACTTGAGATTGGTAAATCCAAATGACATGGGACCAAAAGCATTGGTTAAAGGACTTCAAGGGCTTTCCAAAATGTCCAAGAACATGGTAATATGATTAAAATTGAGCAAGTTATGCATTGGAGAAGTTGGGAAATTGTCATGAATTTGCAAAAGTCAACTTTGCTCAAAACACCTTCTTTTTTGCTAATGGGCCTCAAATCTCTTTTTAACTTGACCCATGACCTATGCACGACCCACCAAGTTAAATTGGATTCATTTTCTTAAATTTATTGATTAAATGGATTTTTAATACATATTAATTCATTTAATTAATTTAAAATTATAAGAAAATAAAAGATTTGATTCTTAAATCTATTTGTGAACCAAATGTGATCCAAATATGCTGACCAAGCAATGCCAATTCGTGCACAAGCTAAAAGATACAAAAATATCCAATTTTGGCAACTTGTTCAATCATGAAAAATCAAGAATATTTGATTTGTCAATCAAATATTCAATCTTCAATGCACATGGATATGGGTCCAAATTTTGACCTAAACTGATTCCCTTATATGCAAGCAAGCCAAGCATAACCTAATTCACGACCGAAGGACTGCAGAAACGGCCATACCAATTTCAAGAAACTTCAAGAAAAATAAAAACTTGTTCTTGCAATCTAGGCCAATTCAAGGTGCCTTGTCCATCCAAACACATTGCAGGAGGTACCAGGAGTGATTTGCAATCAAATTCAAGCACCAAATCTCAAGGAATCACGAAATACCATCTCACGGTTTGCACTTCTAATTCAAAATCGTATCTCTTAATTCATATGCATTTGGCATGTTTTTGTGATTGATTTGCGTTGCTAGAGATTACACAAAGCTAATGGAATGACTTAATTGAACCATAGTTCCCTAAACCGAGAGATGCCATGATTGAGTTTCTAGGGTTTTCAAGCTTTCAAATAGGGCTTTCCAAACCATGAAAAATTGGAACCAATGGGATACATGGTTGAATTCGTGAGACCAAGACGATTCCAACACATACCTCGCGAAATATTTCTTTTTGCTCTGTGTCTATTCGCTATTTTTCGTGCAAGAGATAGTGGAGGTTAAAACCCCCGCTATATGATTCCATTTATGCAGGACCAAGGTTGAAGATGATGACGTGTTGTCATCTGGTGTTCCCATGCAATGCCCAGAAGGTGGTCTACCGTGTGCATCCAATTTCCAAGCGCCAGATGGCCAGCAAATCAAATCCAATGGCCAAAGTTGAGTATCCACCATACTCTACAGTCAACGCACACACATGGAAGTGGAGAAGTCAACAAGGCTTCCTACGTTTGGGCCTGGAATTCTGATGAATTAACCCCTTTCTAGGCCCAGACCCCTTTTTTGGTTTTTTTTTTCTTTTCTATATTTCTTCTACTTAATTTATTTTATCATTTAATTAACCACTAACTAAAATAATTAATATTTTCCAAATAAAAATCAGAAAACCTAAGAAATAATATTTTTATTAATTTCATTATTTTTGTAAATAAACAACTTAATTGACTTAGTTTTTTTAATTAGACATAACTTTAACATTTTTGCAATAAATTAAAAGTAAATTAGAATATTAGGTTTTAGCAATTTTAACCATTATATTTTTATTTCCTTAAATATTCCAAAAAAATTCCAAAAAATATATTTTTTTATTTAATTAATTAATTAACTTAGGTTTAATTTCATTTAGTTCAAAATAACAAAAATCTCATTCTTTCATAAAAAGGGTCAAAACCCTAAAACTCTTCGATTCAATTTTCTCGCGCGTATTATTTTTTGATTCATATTTCAATATTGTATCTGCTTCAAGGATGTAATAGTTTTGGAATTAGGACTTTTATTTACCGCTTTTATTTACTTTTCCGCATTTACTTTTTCAAGGGTTTGTTTTTGGCGATGTAAATACCCGACGCCTTGTAATAGCTTAGTTTTATTTTCCGCAACCATTAACTGCTAGATGTATGAATAATAGGCTATGCATGACAAGATCTATCTTAACTTAAAATCAACCGTAGCTCACCATAACATGTACAAAGATAATATAACTGAAAATTGACACAACAACATCTATTCACATAGAAAAGTATTTGTACAAGAAAGATTGTCAAAATTGAAAGGGCCCCCAAGCCATTTTGATGCTCTAGGAGTTAGGGTTTTGAACTTCTAAGGGCTATATCTTGTCCATCTTTTGAGATTTTTGAGTGACTCCTAAGACACGCTTCTCCTTAAAGGGTTATTACCAAATCACTTCAAAAGTTTCAAGAAAATTTTGTGTGAAAGATCACTAATGATTGAGAAAGATTACAAGTCCTCTAGATAGGCCATAAAATTCCCTTATGTGACTTCAAAAAGCCATAACTTGATCAATTTTTATCTCCTTGAGCACATTCTTTTTCCATAATGATCTTAAGAGTGTGAACTTCAACTCTTCTATCATGTGCAAAACTTGAAAATGGTTAGAAGATGCCTTAAAAGCTCAAAAGATTATAGGTCACTTCATGGATTTTCATCAAATTCAAAGGATCATAACTTTTCAAATATTTGGAATTTTAGAGTGATATAAGTTTCACAATACTCTTTAAGGAGTCTACCTCAAGCTAGAATCAATGATAAAAGCAAAATTTTTGAAGAAGACCTTGTTTGGAGTCAAAACATTATAGGTCATGTTTGAAGAAAAACATAGAATTTTTTCTACGTATAATAGTCAGCATATTTTTTCTTGATTTTGACTAAGCACAACTTCTAACTCAAGCAACTAAATTATCTCTTTATTGGCAAATTATGAATAATGTTACCTCATCTTTCCAATGCATCAAGAGTCAAGTCCTAAGGTTCCTTAAATCGTGCACACCACGAGTTCAAAGTCAACTACTTGGAATTGATTTTTTTCTTCCAAGTCAGAATATGAAATCCATAACCCAGCTTCTAAACACCAAATTAGCACACATTTTTGATTTAAACATGTTTAACCAAGTTCCCAAAGTTGAATTAAGGATCAAAATGCAAGAGTTAGCTGAGTTTTAAGCAAATTCAAGTCACATTTTTCTCACTTTCGGGCTTCCCTTGTTTTCACTCCAAACCCCATTATTGCTTCCAATTCTTTTCCCATTCGCTCTTCTATAAATAGAGGGACACATTGCATTCATTTCCTCAATCTTAGAAAACCAAAATCACTCTGCCAAACTCTCTGCATAATCCACTTTTTTGAGTTTTCGAATTCATCTTTTCTCCATATTTTAATCCAATTTATTTGTTGATTCTTTATCCTTGAACTTCACTGAAGCTAACAAAAGAAGAACCAAGCTTTGAAGTGTCCTAAGTCTTGATAACCATGTCCAGTTTCAAAGAAATTTTCTGCTACTTCATTTGGGGTAGAATTCTCAACCAAATTGAACCAAATAAATCCATATTCTACTCTACTCATTCATCTGATTCTCACACTTCTAAAGGTTTTCATTTTCATTGAGAATTGAGAGAGATACTTGAAATTTTCGTGCTCGCTATTTTTCTAGTTTTCTCCAAATACAACCTTGCACAATTTATATAAATTTGGCGCCAGGGTACCCTTAAAAATCGTCTTAAAGAGACGAATCGAATGTTGCCGATCCGGTCTTCTAATTTTACAGTTTGTGAAACCTCAATTTAGGGCGTCTGGAGGTTGAAGACGACCTACGTGTTGTGCTTCAGCCAATGATAACGTGACATGTGATTTTTTGAATCCTATCCATTGCATCTGTCTTACTATACGCGCATCATAGGAACCATTGGATCTGATTACTTTCGTTAGTCAGACTCTATCAAACGCGTCCGATTTTTTGTTGTTTTTAATTATTAAAAAATGATTTGGTGTGATTTCAAAAAAAAGAGCATGATATGCACAGCACGCCAGATCCATTGTATCTCTTTACTAACACGTTTTGACTTTCATCCACTGGTCCATACTTTTCTGACTTTATTTTTATTTCTGATTTTTTATATTTAATTGATTTAAACTTCAAAAAATCACAGAAAATTCATTTCTGACCCAAAAATTATTAAACAATTCACAAAAATATTTTTAAATATTCTCTTTTTGATTTTTAATTTTTCATGATTTTTTTTAAGATTTGATATTTTTTTAATGATTTTTTGCTTTGTTTTAACTTGTTTTTAATTGTTTAAAAATACTAGGTATTTTTAAATTCTAAAAAAATCCATCAAGATCATTTTCTTTACTTTTGACTTTCTGAAATTTTTTCTAGAATTTTTTTTTCGATTTTTACTATTTTTGATCTATTTTCACTTACTCGAATGATTTTAAATAATTTAAAAATACTTTTTTGTTAAAAGAAATTGTTAAAAAATTGTAAAAAATACTTTAGATCATCTCTGACTTTTCTATGTTTTCTTTAAAATTTTATTTGATAGTTTGAACATAGTTTATTATTTTGCCTTTTATTTTCACTTAAAAAAAATTTAAAAATCATTTTCTTTTTTTATGTTGTTTATTATGCAATTTTATTTTTGAATATATTCTGGTTGAGCTTGAGCTATGTGATTTTTAATCATGTGATTCATTAAGATCATTGGATCTTGGGTGTTGAGTTTAACTCCACCAAAGTGGATGAATGATTTTAATGATAGTTTTGATTAAATTCTTTGGTTTGAATACTTCCCCTCAATCTCCATCTTACCCCTTTCTCACTTGTGCTACATGTTGTTAAAGGATGATTTATATATCATTTCTCCAAACATATGATACATAGATTACTATTGACTGACCTCAAAATAGGTGTGAATTTTATACAATTCCACTTACGATTTCTTAACATAGCGCTAAATATTGTCCCGATTCGGGAAATGATCATTCGTGGCCCAAACTTGTGTTTGCAAGCCCAAGTATGCTTAATTTGAAACCTTTAATCCCATAACCTTGAGGTTCATTGCTAGGAGGTTTTGGTCTTATCAATCCTCTAATGAACTTTCATAAAATTTGGGCTAAGTGAATCATTTAAATATCGTTGATCATTTGTTGTTGCCTCAAGAATTTGAAATAAATGATATACTTGACAAAAAGCAAATGAAACTTGTTGTTGAAACACTTTGATTTTATCAATCTTCTAATGAGTTTTCAAATGCAAGTTTCAAGATGGTCATTCAACTAAACTCTAATTTCTAATTCATTAACAATTGGCTTTATTTTATGCTTTTACTTTATGTATTTACTCTAAGCACCATTTATTTTATCATTTACATTTCATGCTATTTTCATCTTTGCTCACTTGAGCCTTTATCTTTCATTTTTTTTCTTTCTCACTTGAGCTTTTCATTTTCTTTTTGAAGATACTTAATAACCAACTTGGACAATAAAAAACTTTAAGGTTACTTGTACTATCTGGTTACTATCCTTGGCATGATGGAGTTATGGACGTGTTGGAGTTAGGATTAGAAACCTTTACTACCCTTGAGACTTGGTGACTTCTGTTGTTATTTTGTCTGGAGTTCTTGGGTTTTACCCCGAGACATTGGATTGTTTTTTCTTTGCATGCAGGCTATTCTTATTATGAGTTTTGTCTGTCATTAGCAATTCCTCTGTATATAGCCGTTACTATGCCCAATTTTTGTGAAGACTTAATGCTTTTGAAGTTTGGTATTCTTAAGAGGTTTATTATCTTTGCTTGTTTGGTTTCAACCCAAAGGATGGGAATTCTACATTGACTCATTGTGTCAAGTGTTGGCTTATTTTTGCTTAGAAGGTTATTTTCCCTAGCTTTTACCTTATGCCTTAAGGTAAACCCTTCATCTCCTCCCATCTTCTTTAATTTCAAAAATCTTCTCCCTCCTTTTCAAAACTATTCTTGTTTTCTAAACTTGAACCGCTTTCATAATAAACTTGGAATTAGGACCATGCATTTTCAAAACATTTTCTTAATCAAACTTTAATCAACTTAATAATACTTTGACATTTTTAATCAACTACATATCGTAGAAGTATAATAGCTCGCATCATTACAAGGATTGACAAGAGTCTAGTATTTTGAGCAAATTTAAAAGTAAAAAGCCAAAATGACAAAAATGGTTTGAATGAGATTCATTGACACGAACAATATCAAAGTATGATTAAGTTGGTTAAAGTTTCATTAAGAAAATATTTTTGAAAATTCATGGATCTAAGTACAAGTTTATTATGAATGTCGTTCAAGTTAGAAAAAAAGAAGAGTTTTGAAAAGGAGGGAGAATATTTTTGAAATTAAATAAGATGGGAGGAGATGAAGGGACTATCCTAAAACATAAGGTAAAAGCTAAGGAAAAAAAACGTCTAACCAATAAGAAGCCAACACTTGACACAAAGAGTCAATGTAGAGTTCCCATCCTTTGGATTGAAACCAAGAAAGCAAATATACTAAATCTCTTAGGAATGCCAAGCTTTAGATGTATTAAGTCTTCACAAAAAATTAGGTAGAGTAACAACTGTATACAAAGTAATTCCCAATCACAGACAAAGCATATAATCAGAATAACCTGCTGTAATACGATGGAAGAACTGCCTTGTTTAGCGTTTTATCGCAAATGTTGTGCATATCAAGAGTTGCCACCGAATTTTCTTTTATCTAATAAAGAAAGGGTGAAAAGAATAGGAAATACCTTGGTAGATTTTGAGTTCGGGGGGTAAGTTATGAAAAGGAAAGGTGTTAGCACCATTTTCATCCGTAGTCATCTACAAGCTCTTAATCATTTAGCTCACTTTTGGAAACTTGCTTTGTGTGTGATTTGTTAGAAAATATTTTGGAAATCACCAATGTAAGGCTAACTTTGTAATAATTCTTGTTCGGTTCTCAAGAATGTATATAAAGTGTTTTGAAAATATTTGTTGGTTTTTGAAAGTGTGACGTGAGAAATGTTTCTTTTAGAAAGGTACGTGAGCATACGATTGAAAGAATCCTACCCACTCAAGGTCGTTCTTATTCTTTTCCTTATCCTTTAGAGATAATGTTATCCATACCATTAGTTAGTAGGTAGCCCTATCCGTTGGATGTTATGGGAAAAGTGAAGGTTCATCGTACGGTCATCGAAGGCAACTAGTTAGGATGCTTTAGAAATTTCATAAGGGACTAGATCATTTTTCAAAAGGAAACTTCGAAGGGTTATCGAGGGACTAAGATCTTTATTATCAATGGTCTTTTGCTAACACATCCCTATTTTCAAGGGACATGACCATTGTTTCGAAAGGCAATGAAGAGAAGTTACCCTAGAGGTGTAAGTGTGAAAGTGTGTTTATTTCAGTTATTTATGTTGATATTAGGGTTTTGCTATCGGTTGGTTTTAATCTTGCCATACAAACCCTAATTACTAGCAATTGCATAAAAAATATAATATCAGGATGTAAAGGAAGAATGTAAACCTAAGACTATTACAAGGCTTTGGGGAAGTTACATAAGGATAGATACAGGAAAATAAACCCTAAGGTATTACATACTTGAAGCAATTACATAATAATGAAAAAGAAAGCAGGAAATAAAGATCTAAGCTATTACATAGGAAACACATGACCTATACAATTGATCTATGTAAATTAAATGAAAATAAAGAACAAGAATAGGAAAAGGGAGAAGATAATGTTTGTTAGTTTTTTTTTTTGATGAAAATGATATATGATGATAATTAATTAAATAAAAGAAATTTAAACCTATTTATTTTTAAGGTTAAAGAAAAAGGTTTTGTTAATGGCTAATTAAAAATAAGGTTAGGAAAAAGATAAGATTAGGGGAAGAAAATCAATAAAATAAAGGTTAGGAACCAATAATAAGAAAAATTCCAAGGGTGGGTGTTGAATCCACGCCCTTTGCCTTCTGCCTTGCACCGTTATCCACTAAGCCATGCATTGGTTGTTGTTATGAGAATAAGCGCTGCATATAATATATGAAACTTTAAAAACATTGGAAAATATAAAAAACACATCAAAAGGCAGGGATCGAACCCACAACCTCATGTATCAATGCCTTAACGCACGCGCTCTTGCCACTGGGGTGGCGGTTTCATCCAGTATTGGAATGGAATCAAAAGAATATAATATAAAAATCAATTATGGACCAGAGAGGTACCAGAGCCCTAGCTCCGGTCGTCTTCTCCGACGGTCTTGTTTTTTGTACCTGTAGAATAAAGCATTTTAACGATCCAAAGAGACCCTACCCCCTACTTTGACCCTTGCAAGTTCAATGGTGGCATTGGTTTTTGCTAATTTTCCCTGTATGATGAGATACAAACAAGATAACATAAAACCGTTCAAGCATATCAATCCCTCATCTGGGCATTATGGGACTCATGCAATGGTTCTATCCTGCGTAGTTTCACCTCAGAAGTGCATTAGTATTGTTAGTATGCATCAAAGCAACATAGAAATCAAAATATGAATTTTCAAAAAATAGGGAAATCGGAGATGCATGGGATGCTTGTTTCATGCACTTTGGATCGTCATGATCGATCCATACTTACTCTATGAGATATTTGGAATTGATTGGGACGACTAGCTTTCTTTGAGGAAGGCTGAAAATAGGGTTTGAAGTTTGCCCTAGTTTAGATAACTTTAGAGATTTGGAAGATAATTTCTTGCAAGGTTTTTTCGTGATCTTTTTGTTGTCTTAATGTGAGGAATATATAGGAGAAAATTAGGTCAACACCAATGGGCTTGGACCTTATATGAACTCCTTTAATTTTATTTAATTTAATTTTGATTTTAAATAAATAAAATCAAAATAAAAAGGTATAAAAATAAAAGGGGTGTATGGATAGATTTGGAGGTTCACTATAAAGTCTAAAACAGGTTTGGACCTTGAAAGATAAGCCCATTAGCCCAAAAATTCAAGTTTGATGAATTTGGGTTTCATGCATTTTCTCAAAATTTCCCAAATTGCACTAATCATAACTCTCTCAATTTTATCATATGAAGGTGATCTAGGACTTTTTGGAAAGCTCAAGATGTCCCCTATAATCTCTATGTTGATTATTTTTTCATTTGAAGAATTTAACTTGATGTAAATTGCTTTGATAAAAAGTGTCTTTTTGTTGACTTTTGAAATGACCTATAATGTTTTAGCCCATATCTCTCAAATAAATCATTTTTTTGGACTTGAGCTTAGAGTGAAAAAGTTGTAGATAATTGGATTTCATTTAAAATGAGTTTGTTTAAGAAAAATATAATGAAGCATGTGAAATTTATGCTTGGTCAAAGTTCAGTTGACTTCTCCTTAAGAAAAACCTAATTTAGCAATTTTTAACTTTTGATGAATCTTGAGTTTTCTTTATGAATCATGATCAACCCTTGATCTATTGATGAATATGAATTCAAAATCTCGATATTGACCAAAAATATTGGAGTTGACTGTATGTTGACCATATTTGACTTTTTATCCAATATAGTTGATTTTTAATCCTCTGAGCAATTGACTTAGCAAACTTGTGATGCAAGGCTTGAAATTTGACGTGAGGGTACTTTGAGACATATGAGGAACCATGAAATCTACTCGAGGCATTATAAGTCCAATTTTCTTTGAGAGAAGCAAAACCCTTATTGTAGGTGTTCTACCCCAAAATTTGCCCTCCCATATTCCTCAAGATTTGTCAGGAATGATCTTCAAATTGCTCAAAATGGCTCAAGGGTTGTACTGTCAAATCACCTCCTAAGGCAGTCAATTCAAAAATTAGGGTTTTTGTAGGAAAAGTCAACTCAACTTTGACCAAGCATAACTTTCTCATACTTTGTGAGAAATGACCCATCCAAAGCTCATTTTGAAGAGGATGCAATTTCCTAAAATGAATCTTCAGACCCCAAGATCAAGAAATGATCTCACAAAAAGTTACAAATTTTTACATTATAGGTTAATTTCAAAAGTCAACAAAAGTACACTTTGAGTCAAAGGCCATAACTTGAGATTGGTAAATCCAAATGACATGGGACCAAAAGCATTGGTTAAAGGACTTCAAGGGCTTTCCAAAATGTCCAAGAACATGGTCATATGATCAAAATTGAGCAAGTTATGCATTGGAGAAGTTGGGCAATTTTCATGAATTTGCAAAAGTCAACTTTGCTCAAAACACCTTCTTTTTTGCTAATTGGCCTCAAATCTCTTTTTAACTTGACCCATGACCTATGCACGACCCACCAAGTTAAATTGGATTTATTTTCTTAAATTTATTGATTAAATGGATTTTTAATACATATTAATTCATTTAATTAATTTAAAATTATAAGAAAATAAAAGATTTGATTCTTAAATCTATTTGTGAACCAAATGTGATCCAAATATGCTGACCAAGCAATGCCAATTCGTGCACAAGCTAAAAGATACAAAAACATCCCATTTTGGCAACTTGTTCAATCATGAAAAATCAAGAATATTTGATTTGTCAATCAAATATTCAATCTTCAATGCACATGGATATGGGTCCAAATTTTGACCTAAACTGATTCCCTTATATGCAAGCAAGCCAAGCATAACCTAATTCACGACTGAAGGACTGCAGAAACGGCCATACCAATTTCAAGAAACTTCAAGAAAAATCAAAACTTGTTCTTGCAATCTAGGCTAATTCAAGGTGCCTTGTCCATCCAAACACATTGCAGGAGGTACCAGGAGTGATTTGCAATCAAATTCAAGCACCAAAGCTCAAGGAATCACGAAATACCATCTCACGGTTTGCACTTCTAATTCAAAATCGTATCTCTTAATTCATATGCATTTGACATGTTTTTGTGATTGATTTGTGTTGCTAGAGATTATACAAAGCTATTGGAATGACTTAATTGAACCATAGTGCCCTAAACCGAGAGATGCCATGGTTGAGTTTCTAGGGTTTTCAAGCTTTCAAATAGGGCTTTCCAAACAATGAAAAATTGGAACCAATGGGATACATGGTTGAATTCGTGAGACCAAGACGATTCCAACACATACCTCGCGAAATATTTCTTTTTGCTCTGTGTCTATTCGCTATTTTTCGTGCAGGAGATAGTGGAGGTTAAAAACCCGCGCTATATGATTCCATTTATGCAGGACCAAGGTTGAAGATGATGACGTGTTGTCATCTGGTGTTCCCATGCAATGCCCAAAAGGTGGTCTACCGTGTGCATCCAATTTCCAAGCGCCAGATGGCCAGCAAATCAAATCCAATGGCCAAAGCTTAGTATCCACTATACTCTACAGTCAACGCACACACATGGAAGTGGAGAAGTCAACAAGGCTTCCTACGTTTGGGCCTGGAATTCTGATGAATGAACCCCCTTTCTAGGCCCAGACCCCTTTTTTGGTTTGTTTTTTTTTTCTTTTCTATATTTCTTCTACTTAATTTATTTTATTATTTAATTAACCACTACCTAAAATAACTAATATTTTCCAAATAAAAATCAGAAAACCTAAGAAATAATATTTTTATTAATTTCATTATTTTTGTAAATAAACAACTTAATTGACTTAGTTTTTTTAATTAGGCATAACTTTAACATTTTTGCAATAAATTAAAAGTAAATTAGAATATTAGGTTTTAGCAATTTTAACCATTCTATTTTTATTTCCTTAAATATTCCAAAAAAATTCCAAAAAATATCTTTTTTTTATTTAATTAATTAATTAACTTAGGTTTAATTTCATTTAGTTCAAAATAACAAAAATCTCCTTCTTTCATAAAAAGGGTCAAAACCCTAAAACTCTCCGATTCAATTTTCTCGTGCATATTATTTTTTGATTCATATTTCAATATTGTATCTGCTTGAAGGATGTAATAGTTTTGGACTTAGGACTTTTATTTACCGCTTTTATTTACTTTTCCGCATTTACTTTTTCAAGGGTTTGTTTTTGGCGATGTAAATACCCGACTCCTTGTAATAGCTTAGTTTTATTTTCCGCAACCATTAACTGCTAGATGTATGAATAATAGGCTATGCATGACAAGATCTATCTTAACTTAAAATCAACCGTAGCTCACCATAACATGTACAAAGATAACATAACTGAAAATTGACACATTTGCACATGCCACTCCTAGGGTACGCCTCACTTGGTTGCCTCGAACGTGGTCATTGAGTATAAGATGTTTTAGGGGTCGCCCTCCTGTCTAGAGATCAAAGTTGCCTCGAAACGGTTTCCTCGGATAAAAATGATCTAAGACATTAGGGTTACCACTAAGGCGTCCTAACGTTGCTTTAGTGACCACATGTCCCTTAATCGAATTGACCCGAAAACTCCAACGACAGTGCTACCTACTCCTCAATAGTGGGATAGCACTATCTAAAGGACATTTACACAGTTTAATTCCTTTTGAGTAGGTAGAGGTTCTTAGGTACTTGCTCTTTCAAAATAAAACAAATTTTTCGCACTTACACTTTTCAAACAAAGTTTTCAAAAACACTTCATACACTCTTGAGGACAGAAACAAGAGTTAAATCGAAGTTTTCAAACAAAACTTTTTCAAAACCCACAAACACAAGAAAAACAAAACTTTTTGAAAACACAATGAAGCAAGTACCTAAGAGCCCGTGGATAGCCACGGATAGAAAGGATGCTAACACCTTCCCTTTCTATAATCTACCTCCCGAACCCGAGAAACATCTCGAAAAGGAATTTTGCTGTGCTTTTGTCCTTTCCTTGTTGGATAAAATAAAAGACGGTGGTGACTCTTGCTTACCGCGACATTTTGTGAAAACAAACGCAAACGCGAACCTGCATTCCAAAACAACCAGTTCTCATTCCCACCGATCACAGAACTGGCGACTCTGCTGGGGAAGAGATTCTTAATAAATAAGTGAGGTGTACCTTAGGATTAGATCACTTGTGTTTTCAATTGTATGCTTTGTATGCTTTAAATTTTGTGGGTTTTTATCGGAGTTCTATAGATCCTAACCCGAATCTGGGGATACCTTTTAGAAGTAGCAACAAACTATGAGGGAACTATGCGGGGTATATCGACATGGTTGAAGCAGTAACTACGTTGATGTGGCACTTTGGTGAGTACCGGTAACCCTTGAGTCAAGTCAAGGAGAGTACGGGGCCGCCGCGTGGTGTCGTGAAGCATCAACTGACCTTAGAACCTTACTTGACCATCTTGGCCTTTTTAGGGGTAGTGAGATGACCGACTTTGGTGCAGTCCGAAGTTGGTAGATACTGGATACTACACTCATTGAGGGTTGTTTTCTTGGAATATTTTGGTCACCAGTTAAGTGGCTAAATCAAAACAATGAACATAGAAAACAATCCAATGATATTGAGCTCCTTAGAACCTGGTTACTATTTATAGGACATGTTTTGAGCCAACTAACTTCAAGAGGGTACTTACCTATGAACCCCATGCAAGCCTAAACCTAAGGACTTATTTGCTTTTTGTGAATATGACTGTCTGTATATACACTTGCTTACTTTTGCATAACATCATAAAGAATCATATGCATCTGCTAACCATTTCAAGGGTTTGGATCTTCATCTTTGTTCTTGTTTTGTAGGACATGGAGTCTCTCCGCAGGAAAACAATTCAGGTCAACCTTGTAAGGATCCCTTCTCAACTCAAGGAGCTTACATCCAGGATTCCCAAGAACTCTCTCTTCAGTGAAAGACATGGTAGACTCCTCAGCTTGGTCAACACCAACATTGAAGAAGACATGATAAAAGTTCTCTTCTAGTTCTTTGACCCCCTACACCACTGTTTTACATTCCCTTATTATCAATTGGTGCCTACTTTGGAGGAATTTTCTCAACTTCTGAGAATTCCTATTCTTAGTCAACTACCCTACAACGGTACGGAAAAGGAACCAAAACTTGAAGATGTTGCTCAAGCATTACGTCTACAACCATCTGACATCAAGGGGCATTGGGAAATCAGAAGTGGTATCAAGGGATTCTTGGCAAAGTTTCTGTTTGAGAAGGCACAAGAATGTTGGAATTCTCTTGATCTACAAGCCTTTGAAGAGATTGTGGCACTCCTTGTCTATTGGTTGGTGTTGTTCCCAAATCCTGATCAACTTATAGATGTGAATGCCGTCAAGATTTTCATGTCTAGGAATCCCATACCTACATTGGTTGGGGACATCCTCCACTCATTTTACACACGAACAATGAGGAAAAGAGGTGTTCTCATGTGTTGTACTCCTCTCCTGGAAAAGTGGTTTATTTCTCACCTTCCATAATCAGTTTTGAAGAATGAGCAGGGTTTAAGGTGGTCACAACGATTGATGACCCTCACACATTCTGATGTACATTGGTGTTCTCAGTCCAGAGATAATGTCACTATCATTGATCATTGCGGAGAATTTCCTAATGTTCCTTTACTTGGAATTAGAGGAGGCATTACCTACAACCCCTGTCTGGCTTTGAGACAATTTGGATATGCTTGGAGGGATGGCCCTCATGACATGCTGATTCCTGACATAGTTTTTGACTTCGAAAACGATGCGCAAGGACTTCGACAAAGGTTCATCAGAGCTTGGAGGATGCCTAACAAGGTAGATAGTAAGACACTGGGGCACAAGAATTCCATCCCCCTTGAGCCTTACCTCAAGTGGGTACGAACCCGCTCCCAGAATCTTATGATGCCATATCCTCACATTCTCCCCGTGATCAAAGAGCCTGTTATGGAAGGATAGGTTCCATACACCATTCTACATCCTGACATGCCAACATCATGGGAAGAAATGCAAAAGAGTTGGATCCAACTCAAGGAAGAACGGAATGCTTTTGAAGCCAGCTTACATGCCAGTGAGAAGAAGGTTTTGGAGCTCACCCGCCGACTTCACGAGGAAGAGACCCTCAACACTTACATCGTTCCAAAAAGGATGCGCAATGTCTTTTTACATTAAGTATTTTGTAATATTTCTCCCATGAGGCACTGATGTACTAAACAAATTACTTCTTAATATGACGTGTGTTCTTTTTTTGTCTGAAACGAATTTGAATTTTTGAACCCTTGAATGCATTACATAAATAGCATACCATTCATCATATGCATAACAGGTACCCTTTTTACAGGTCACTTATCTTCTTCGCTGTTTATTTCAGCAACCATCATGTCTACTGAACCTTCCGCTGAGCAAGCTATCAAGGCCCTCCAGGCCCAGAATGCCCAATTTCAAGAGTTGGTTATGAGCCTAGCTAGGGGTTAGCAGGACTTGAAGACCCTGATTCTGAAAGAGAGGAAGAAGAAGAAGAAGAGGATCGTCCTGTTCAACACCGGACGCAGGTTTGGAAACGGGCTGCAAAACGAAGTTGATCTGGCCACCTCATCTGGAGAGAAAGACAGTCCGCAAGAGAGAAGGGTTCCTAGCCCTATAGTCTCCGACAACGAGACGAATTATGATGAAGAACAATATCCTCCTGCTGAGGATAGGTACAAACAGTTGGAGGACCGCTTGAGCGCTATGGAGATACAGAACGTGCCTGGGCTGGACTTCGGAGACCTAGGTCTATCCTCTGGGGTGGTGATTCCCCATAAATTCAAGGCACCTGCCTTTGCCAAGTATGACAGAGCTTCCTGTCCAAAGCTGCACCTCCGGTCATATGTAAGGAAGATCCAGCCTTACACAGCTGATAAGAATTTGTGGATCCATTTCTTTCAAGACAGTCTTTCAGGGACTCAGCTTGAGTGGTTCTATCAGCTGGATGGAGCCAGTATCCGTAGTTGGGAGTATTTGGCTACTGCGTTCTATAAGCAGTATCAATATAATTTCGACCTCGCTCCTACGCGTACCCAACTCCAGGGTATGTCAATAGGGACGGGTGAAAGATTTAAAGAGTATGCTCAAAAATGGAGAGACCTTGCCGGAAGGGTGCAGCCACCTTTAACTGATCGTGAACTTGTTGATATGTTTTTGGGGACCCTGTCTGGTCCATTCTTTAACCATTTGATTGGAAACTCTTCAGACGGGTTTACATACCTTATCTTGACTGGTGAGAGGATTGAAGCCGGCATCAAGAGTGGGAAGATTCAAGAAGCTACACCTTCTGATGCTCAGAAAAAGCCCTACAGTGGGAAGAAAGAGTCCAATGCTGTGTACAGTCAAAAGAGTCGTCGTGACCAACACGTAGGGGCAGTCTTGATCTCTGGTCCCGCGTCACACTGACAACAGCAAAAGTGAAATCAACGAAGACCGGACGAGCCTAAAAGACATTTCACCAACATCAACATGCCATTGTCACAAGCATTGCAGCACATGTTGAAGATGAATCTGATTAAGGTGATAAACCCTCCTCCGAACCCTAAGACTTCTTCTCCTAGCTACAACCCAGATGCAAGGTGCGCTTATCATTTCGGTAGTCTGGGGCACGACAATAACGATTGTTGGGCGCTGAAATACAAGATTCAGAATATGATTGACGCTAAGGAGATCGAATTCGAGCCTCCTGAGACTCCCAATATGATCACTGCTCCCTTGCCAAAACATGGCTAGGATTGAAAGCACTTTTGTTCATTTGAATTCTGAAGTTGTATTTTTCTTTGCTTATTCAAACAATTATTATCATGACGAACTCTTTTATTTCATTAATGCATTACACGTGTCTGTTTTGAATTAATTATTTTCACTATGCTTAAATTACTTCATATTTCCTTTCTGTGATGTTCAAATCTCGATTAAAAAACTCTAAGGCTTTAGAAGGAGGATGACGAAAACGATACCACAATCTCTACAATATGCTTTTGAATAGACCCCGCTGATGAGGTACAAGCATTGTTTCAAATCCTAAACATTGGAGTTATAAGGAAGATAATCCCTAGTCAACCCCTTTGAGCCAAAGAAGTTGGAGTTTTTCTTTTCACAAGTTAAAACCCTTAATCACAACCCGGGGCAGGGTAGTTTTCTCAATTGACCCAGGTGCATAATGAATGGCATCAAAGAAGTCCTTCAGAGACAAAAAGACAGTGATGGTTCCCTATAATCGTCAGGACAGGCAGTCGTTATCTTTCAAAACAAAACTCCAATAAGTCAAAACCTATGAAGGAGACTTATAAAACTGGGGCATCCCGCTGACTGTAATCACAAAAGAAACAGTTCAGGCAAAAAGACAGGGATAATAAAATCAAAAAGAAAGAGGTCCTGCAAACTCTTATAAAAATGACTTCCTGTTCAAAATAAATTGTCAGTATCCGAACCATCGCTGGTATGTCAGAGCAAAGACTCAAACAAGATCTAATGCACGATTAGTTGAGTTTAGGATCGAAGAACATCACGAAGAACGGGTGGGTACAAATAAAATTTGAGCCTTTATCCTTTGTTTCTTACACCGTGAACCAAGCCACGTTATAACCCTTAAAAGTCCTAGCTGAAGCACGGGTTAGTTCGAAAGCATACTGTTACAAAAGGTGTCTTGACTCCTGTAGGGCTTGCTGTAAAATCCTGAGTTGACAACACATTTTACAAAAATTCACTTGTTTTATTGAAAACTGCATTTTCAAAAAACTTCAAGACAAACATAAGCTTTGCATTCTTAAAATAACATTGTTTGCATATGGCTATTTGTTTAAACAACAGAGAAATTCGCATGACGAATATCTAGTGAACAAAAACCTTTTCAATAAAAACAGTCACGTCAAGTGGAAAAAACACTTCCAACCAAGGGGCAGACATGATCATTTTCCATCATCTGGGGCAGTCAAGTCAAGATTCAAGGAATCTCTCAAAATACCAAATAGCCAGGGGCAAATCTCCGACTGAATCACTTGGGGCATTGGACATGAATTCCAGCGATGAATCTTGCACGATCAAACATCTTCTGGTAGTATGGCAACACAACACTACTGACAGTGACAACTCCCTACACTCTGAGAAAGTGGACATGGTCAAGAAAACACTACGCATAATCAAAGACCCGCTAGGTCGACTGGCCTAGGCAAAAATAAGGGCTTCCCGGCGAACCAAAAGGGCTCGAGCAAAAATGAGGGATGAAAATGAAAAAATCTGTACACCCGGCAAGTCGAAAACCTGAAAGGGCGGCTTGGGAAAAAAGGGGTATCCCGGTGGACTGAAAATCCGAAAGGGCAGTCCAGGAAAAAATTAGGGATCAAAGCGTACGACTACGTCCCGTCATCTCGTCACTCGCCTACCAGAAGAAGATTGGCCAATCGGCAGTTATCAAGCACCTCATAGGCCTTCTTCTCCCGCAGAAACTGGGGCAATAAGAATTGTCTGAACTGTACAAGCTGCTCTGTCCTCCAGGTACAAGGTAGATTCAGTTGAAGAGTATGACCAAGATACCTTCACTCCCCGCAGAGTAAGACAATAATGGAAGCTCTCCCCACTGAGACCTGCAACCATGGACGAATCACCAATACTCTCCCCCAAGCAGAGTTAGTCTACCGTCAGCCCCGAAAAGGCTCGGTATTCCCAGAAGGTCTTAATATTCCCCAGTGGAGTATAAAGATATTCCCCAGCAAGCGTAAAGAGCATCCCCAACAGTCTTAATATTCCTCGACAGAGTATAAGAATGTTCCCCGGTGGAATACAAGATACCCCCAGTGGAGCCATTTCCCCAGCGCAGTCTAAAAAAGCTTCCCCAATAAAGAATTGAATCATCTTACCCAGTAGATTTTGGAAGCTTGTCCCCTGCAGAATACAAATTCATCTCCTCAGCCAAATTCCGAGGTTATCCCCACAAGAGTCTAACTGGGTTATCCTCAGCAAGTTGCAACTGAAAGATCATCCCCAGCGAAGTTCTTTCTATCCCCAACGGAGTTCATCATCAAAATCCCCAATAGAGCTTATCAACGGAATCCCCAGCGGAGTTATCGTTAAAATCTCAGCAAAGCATCTCTTCCCCACAGAGTAATTCCCCGCAGAGTAATCTCTTCACCAGTTTATTCCCCAACGGAGTCATCCTCTCCTGCAAGTTTATCACCTTCGTTCATCATCCCCAGTGGAAGCAAAGAATTCAACATCATTCTCTAGCAGCTATCCGGGATTTATTTTCCCCAGCTAAAACATCACATTTTCATACATCATGATACATGCATAAACGCATCATATCATACAATCTCATTTATGTTGAGAACATCATTGCTCGATCCATATCATGCATTGCATATGACTGACCTTTACCTTTCAGGAAAGATGCAGTTAGATTCTTAAATTATGTCAATGGAGACAAAACCAGTTAAATCGATTCCTAAAGATTTTTCTGAAGCCAGTCAATGGAGACAAAATCAGTTAAAATCGATTCCTAAAGATTTTTCTGAGGCAAGCCAGTCAAAGAAGACAAATCCAGTTAAATCGATTCCTAAAGATTTTTCTGATGCTAACCCGTCAATGAAGACAACCCGTCAATGAAGACAACCCGTCAATGAAGACAACCCGTCAATAAAGACAACCCGTCAATAGAGACAACCCGTCAATAGAGACAACCCGTCAATGAAGACAACCCGTCAATGAAGACAACCCGTCTGTTGTACCCCAAACAAGTCCCACATGCCTACAAACATGGTCAAGCATCCATATGCTAAGTTTCAAGACTCACAACACAAAATTGCACAGTCAAAAACCCTAATTGCTCAACAGTCAACTGCAGGGGCAAAATGGTCATTTGACAGTCAAAAGTCAAGATTTTTGGTCAACATCTTATTTTGAAGCCACAAACATCATTTGATCAATTCTTGATCATGATTCTCAAAGCATGGCTCAAAAAGTCTCAAGTTGCAAAAGTTTCTATATTTGGACAGTTGAAAAAGTCAACTGCAAATTGACCTGGGCATAATTTCCACATGGTTTATCAGAAAAATTCCATCCAAAGCTCATTTTGAAGAGAATGACATTTCCTAAAATTCATCTTCACACTTCAAGTCCAAGAAATGCTCTCACAAAAAGTTGTCAATCTCAACATTATAGGTCATTTTCAAAAGTCAACAAAAAGGCACTTTAAGTCAAAGACCATAACTTGAGATTGGTAAATCAAAATGACATGGGACCAAAGACATTGGTTAGAGGACTTCAAGAACTTTCCAAAATGTCCAAGAAAATGACCAAAGGGGAGTTATTTTCTTATTTTTAATTAATTAATTGAGTTTATTATCCTATTAATTCATTTAATTAAAATTAAATATAAGAAAACTACTAAAATATATTTTCCAAATCTTTTTATGCAGCATATTCACTCTTTATGACCTAAATATTTCGTGCACATCCAAAAGGGAAAGAACCTCCCATGATTGGCAAGTTCCATGGCAAGAAAATATTGAAAAAGATGCTTGAAAATCAAATATTGAAAGGCATTAAAACATGGATCATGGGCTTTGTTTTTGACCTAGAATGATTCCTCATATATGTACAAACAAAACCTAATGCTCAAAAAGAAGAAAGCTGCGCCCAAGAACACAAGAAAAACTTGCATTTTTTTCACAAAATTCTGAAAACTGTTTTCCCACATAGAGCACGTTTCAAAGCAAAAGAACCATTCCACTACACTCCTGACACTGCCAGGGAGCTTTTCCAATCGAGATCACGCCTCCATACTCAAAGAATTGGTAGATATAAGCTTGACTTTTCTTTAAATTTGCATATTCGTATGTCACGTTTCATGCATGATTACTGTGTTTTAATGATTGGTTTACATTAATATGAATATGCTGAAGCTTTTGGTACCCTCTAATTGAACTAACCGTGCCTGTATTCAAAGTTGCCATGAGAACATTCTAGGGTTTCAGGAGCTTGAAATTAGGGACTTCTTCATGAGGAAAAATTAGGCAACGAGACCTGTACCATTGGATTCAGAACATCCAGACGATTCAGTTCCACACCTCGCGCCTTTTTTCTTTTTAGTCATGCTCTAATCGTTATTTTTGTACGGTGCAGTTAGTGGGGTTTAAAACCCCCGCTATTTGATGTTATTTACAGGCCAAATGATGAAGATGAAGCTGGCGTGTCCATACGTGACTGGGGAGTTTGAATGTTCGCGCGTGAATTTTGTTTTAACACCACTAACACTTATTTCTTATTATATTTATCACGTTCCATTATACATACGAATGGACGCGCTGGCTCAGTTGGTGGAAAGGAATGGTTGCAAGCATTGGGACCTGGGTTCGATTCCCAGGTCCCCCACTTATTCAATGTATTTTTTCTTAACGTGCTCCTATGCAGCTTTCATTCCCAGGATCATCATGCGTCCTCACCATCTAAGCTTGCCACGCGCCAAGGAGATCCATCCAATGGCCAGATCACGCACTCCACCATACACCCTCAGTCAACCATATGCAAACGCGCTGGGAAAGTCAAGAAAGGCCTCATTCTGATTGGGCCAAATTGCTTGCATATACCTCCTCTAAGGGACAAATACCCCTCCTATGGTTTGCACATTTCCTTTTTATTTTAGTTCTTTTTTTTTTCTCTTTTTGGATTAATTGCTTTTATTTAATTCCATAAAATTAATTTTCATAATACAAAAATACAAAAAATCAGAAATCATAAAATAAAAATATGCCTTATTTAATATTTAATTCACTAATTATTTCGTAAATAAATTTTATTAATCAATTTAGTTTAATGTAGGGTTTTAAATTTTAATTTTTTCTTAATAAACTAAAAAAATGTAGAAATTAGGGTTTGTCACATTTTCATCCTTTTTTTTCTTAAATAAATAAATAATTCCTATCATTGTTATTAATTATTAATTATTTTGTAAATAAATTTGTAATTAAATAATTAATGTAAATTAGGTTAAACTTAAACAATTTTCTTTAATAATTAAAAAACAAATTTAGAACTAGGGTTTTATTTAATTTCAAATTCCAATTAATTTTCTTTATTTCCATTAAATACAAAAAACATTAAAAAAATAAGTTCTTGCCTTTATATAATTTAATTAATTTATAATTTCGATTTAATTTCTTTAACGGGTCCAACGCCCTCGCACTCGATTCTAATTTCCTTTCGCACGTTTATTTTTATTTCCTTTTTAAATCTCATGTAATTGCCCCAAAGCTTTGTAATAGATAATTAGGACATTTACTTTCCGCATTTTATTTCAAATCGGGTCTTTGTTTAATTTGGCGATGTATAGACCCGCGCCTTGTAATAGCGTAGGACCTTTATTTTTCCGCATTTTAATTTCCGCACCCTTAACTGCTAATAATCACATGAAAGAATGTATGCCCAAATAAAATCAAAGCGTAGACCACCAAATGCATGACAAGAATAAAATATGACTGAAAATGACACACAATTCACACACCACTCTTAGGGTACGCCTCACTGTTGCCTTGCCCCTCGAAACGTGGTCGTCGAGTATAGGACGTTTTAGTAAGTCCTCATGTCCATGAACATGGCATGGGGGTAGCTTCTAAGGTGTCCTACTATTGCTCTGGTGACCACACTGTCCCTAACCCTCGAATTGACCCGAACACCTCCAATGGTGGTGCTACCTACCTCTCAATGGTGGGATGGAACTACCTAAAGGACATTTACACAGCTTAATTCCTTAGGGTAGGTAGATGACTCGTAGATACTTGCCCTAATTCAAAACAAATCAAAAACTTCTTTTCACACCGACACTTTGCAAAAAGCTTTCAAAAACAACTTTTCAAACACTCTTGAGGACTGATACAAGAGTCGAACTGAAATTTTAAACGAAACTTTTTTGAAACCCACTCACTTTGAAAAGAAAACAAACATTTTGAAAACACAAATGAGCAAGTATCTAAGAGCCCATGGATAACCATGGATAGAAAGGGTGCTAACACCTTCCCTTTCTATAAATCTACCTCCCGAACCGAGAGCTAATCTCAATAAGGAATTTTTCTGTGCTTTTGTCCTTTCCATATTGGAGAAAATAAAAGACGGTGGCGACTCTTGCTTCCGCGACATTTCGCGAACCAGCGTTAAACAGTCAGTTCCAGATCCACCGATCACAGAACTGGGGACTCTGCTGGGGACTCTTATAAAGTGAGGTGTACCTTAGGATAGTTCATAACTGTGTTTTCAATTGTTGTGCTTTGTTTGCTTTATTATTGTGGGTTGCATTGGAGTTACATAGATCCTAACCCGGATCTGGGGATACCCTGTTAGGTAGTATAAGCTGTGAGGGACCTGTCCGGCGTAGACCGACATGGGTGAAGCAGTGGCTACGTTGGTGTGGCGCCTTGGTCTGTAACAATATCCCTTGTGTCGCAACGAGGAGAATATGGGTCTTCTGAGGAGTCATTAAGCACCAACCGACCTTAGAACCTTAAATGACCCAACTCGGCCAATAGAACAGTAGCAGTATGCTACGCCCATTGAGGCTAAACTCTCGTGATGGTTCTGGCTGCAAGAAAAGATTACGATGCTGGAGTTATGACCGATTGAGGGTAGTCAATGATATTGGGATCCTCTAGAACCCGGTTACTTCTGATAGGACAGGTCTGAACCAACAAACTGAAAGAGGGTAATACCTAGACCCCATGCTGGCCTAAACTTTAAGGGCTTGTCTTGTGTGACTTGTGTGCCTTATCATGTTTGCCTTTGTAAATATTTGTGGTGTGCTTTATCATAACATCATGCCATCATAAGCATTGCATGCATCCTGCATAAGGACTGACCATTTCAAAGACAAGAGGGTTTCACCTTTGCTCTATTTTGTAGGATATCTTGATGCCTATGCGAAGGAATACTATCCGGTTCAACTTTGTTCACCCACCTGAGTTACTTGAAGAATTGGTTAGCAGAATTCCAAACACCACATCTTTCATCCAGAGGCATGGTTCTCTTCTCAGTTTAGTCACTGCAAAGCGGGATCAACAGTTGATGAGTGTCCTGACCCAGTTATATGACCCTCTATAGCAGTGCTTCACCTTTCAAGACTTCCAGCTGGTCCCTACCCTGGAAGAGTTCTCTGATTTGCTTGGTATCCCTATCTTGGATCAGACTCCTTACACTGGTTGGGAAAAGACCCTCAGGCTTGAGGAGGTTGCTGCAGCTCTTCCCTTGACCCATCAAGAAGTAATGGACAACTGGGTGACTAGAAGCGGAGTTAAGGGTTTCCTGGCCAAGTTTCTGATTGGTAAAGCTAACAGTTTCTGGAATGACTTGGACTTTAGGGCATATGAAGACATCCTGGCTCTCTTAATCTATAGTCTAGTTTTGTTTCCTAATCCTGACAACTTCGTCAATGTCATTGCCATAAGGATCTTCATGTCTCGGAACCCTGTGCCCACTCTCTTGGGTGACATCCTGCAACAACTCTATGCTCGTACTGCCCGAAGACGAGGAACTCTATGGTGTTGCATCCCTCTGTTGGTGAGGTGGTTTATTTCGCACCTCCCTAAGTTCGTGCTGAAGAACCAAGAAGGAAGAGGTTGGGCTCATAGGTTAATGTCTCTCGCTGATAAGGACATCATTTGGACTTTTAGAGGCTTGGATGAGATAGCTGTTATTGATCGTTGCGGAGAATACCCTAATGTTCCTTTGATTGGTACTCAAGGAGGAATCTCTTACAATCCATGTCTAGCGCTCCGTCAGTTTGGAAGGGCCAGAAGAGCAGGGCCTCATGAGATGTTGGTGCCTCACATCAGTTTTGAGTTTCAGGTGGATAGTGACGAGCTGCGTCGTAGGTTTATCAAGGCTTGGGAAAGAGTTCATAAAGCTGACCCACAAGAGTTGGGGCCAAAGACTTCTCTACCTATGGAAGCCTACTACAAATGGGTTCGCATCCGTGCTCAGAAGTTAGGTATGCCGTATGAAGCTGTCAGACCCATCATTTTTGAGTATCCTGACAAAGATGGGGCTCCTCCAACTGTCCTCCCTCCTCAGATACCTACTGATTATGAGACATTAAAGAGGTCTTGGTCGCAACTGCGAGAAGAACGGGATTCTTATCGGGAAAAGTTCAACGAGCAGGAATTGAAGATCCAGAAGCTGACAAAGCAGTTGGAGAATGAGCGAGCTCTGAATGACTACATCCGTACTGAGAAGATGAGACCCTGGGATCAATGATGAGCTTTGGATGTTCTTTTACAGTTTTATTTCCCTTTTCAGTATTTCCATTTTATGTAACGCCTAAGGGCAATCTGTTGAACAATTTAAGTTTCGAAGTTGAATCTAATGAAGTGTGTTCCTTTTTGTTTACAAAGTTGATTCCCGATTGTCTTTGAAAACATAAATCATACGTATTCCATTCATCATGTGCATAGCAGGTATTCTTCTTTTCAGGTTGCTTACTGTTCTTCGCTGTTTATTTCAGCATCATGAACCCTGAATCATCAACCGAGATGTCTATCAAGGCCCTTCAGGCGCAGGACGCACAATTTCAAGAGCTGATCATGGGTTTGGCTCAAGGCCAAGAAGAGCTGGAGGCTTTGCTCCTGAAGAAGGAGAAGAAGAAGAAGAGGACAATTCTATTCAACTCGGGCCGGAGGTTTGGTAACACTCTGCAGAATGAGGAAGCTGGTTCTTCTGTAGGCAAAGACAGTCCCCAGGGGGGAAAGGCTCCAAGTCCGGTAGTCTCTGACAACGAGACTGATTTTAATGAGGAACAGTATCCTCCGGCTGAAGACCGGTACAAGCAGCTGGAAGACCGTCTGAACGCCATGGAGATCCAACAAGTGCCTGGTTTGGATTTCGGAGACTTGGGTTTGTCTACTGGTGTGATCATCCCTCACAAGTTTAAAGCACCATCTTTCACCAAGTATGATGGGGCGTCTTTCCCTAAGCTACACCTTAGATCTTATGTGCGGAAGATCCAGCCGTACACAGTGGATAAGAACTTGTGGATCCACTTCTTCCAGGAGAGTCTTTCAGGGACTCATCTCGAATGCTTCTATCAGCTGGATGGGACCAAGGTTCGTAACTGGGAGGAGTTGGCTACTGCTTTTTACAAGAAGTATCAATATAATGCCGACCTTGCTCCTACACGTACCCAACTCCAGGGTATGTCGCTAGGATAAGGCGAAGGTTTTAAAGAGTATGCACAGAAGTGGAGGGACCTGGCTGGCAGGGTGCAGCCACCATTAACTGACCGTGAGCTGGTAGATATGTTCTTGGGGACCCTGTCCGGGCCATTCTTCAATCATCTTATTGGAAATTCATCTGCAGGGTT
Organism: Vicia faba; assembly: GCA_948472305.1. Classification (NCBI taxonomy): domain Eukaryota; kingdom Viridiplantae; phylum Streptophyta; class Magnoliopsida; order Fabales; family Fabaceae; genus Vicia; species Vicia faba. The sequence continues at coordinate 232,882,167 of OX451737.1, forward strand.
CACTGATCTTATTCTGACTGGGGAAAGAATAGAGGCTGGAATGAAGTCCGGTAAAATTCAGAAAGGTGCGTCTTCAAGTTCTGAGAAGAAAACCTTTAAGAAAGAGGCCAGTGCTGTGTATGGGCCTAAAAGGCAAGATAAACCAGAGCGCCGCCAATCTGTCAACGCGGTGGTGATTGCTAAACCTGCTGCCGCTCCTCGGCAAACCAGTCAACAAAGGGCTGAAAGACCCAAAAGAGAGTTTACCCGGCTAAGTATGACCTTGTCACAAATCTTGCCGCAGCTGCTATCAACCAACTTGGTGACTGTCGGGGAGGCCCCGAAGGTTGTGAATACTGCATCTCCCAAGTATAATCCAAATGCTCGCTGTGCTTATCACTCCGATAGCCCGGGGCATTCTACTGATGACTGCTGGGCCCTGAGGAATAAGGTGCAAGACCTTATTGACGCGAAGGAAATACAATTTGAAGCACTTGAGAGGCCAAACGTTGTGACTGCTCCTATGCCTCAGCATGGAGTAAATGCCGTTGATGAAGACTTGTATGCCGTTTTTGTGAATGATGTAGCTACCCCTCTGATGACTGTTAAGAGGAACCTACTGCTGGCCGGTTTATTTCCGGGTTGTAATAAGGGTTCCCTTTTGTGTGCTGTTACTCCTACTGGTTGTCCGTTGCTGAAGTTAGGCATCCAAAGCCTGATGGATAGCAAGGAGATTTTGTTCAAGAAGACCGCTGTTCCTTTTGTTCCTGTGGAAGAAGTATCTGTCGTTACAATTTTCAACAATCCAATCAAGGCTCCCCCGAGGAAGCCAGTTAAAATCATGACTGTCGCACCCATTGTTATTACTGTTCCGGGGCCTCTCCCCTATGAATCTGATAAGGTTGTCCCATGGCACTATGGGGCAGATGTATATGTACATGGTATAAAGCAAGAATTCAACACTGGTACCAGCATCATCAATATCACTGGTCCAGCCAAAGTAACCCGCAGTGGCAGGCTCTTCTCGCCTGACATTGCGCCACCTGCTATTCGAAGACCTCTCATTATCACACCTGCCAGTGTGCCTGTTTCCACCTCTGATCAAGTTGCTTCCCCTGCTGCCGAGTCATCTAATGCTCGGGGCAAAGGGATTGATGATGAGCCTGCCCGGATGGAGGCGCCAAAGTCTGTGAATGTTGAAGCCTCCCAGCAAGACATGGAGGAAATTCTTAAAATAATCAAAAAGAGTGACTTTAATGTTGTTGAACAGCTGGGGCATACACCCTCCAAGATCTCTATGCTCTCCTTGCTGCTGTGCTCAGAGGCCCATGCTAAGGCCCTAATTTCATTTCTAAAGACGGCCCATGTGCCACAAGAGACATCTGCAGACCAGTTTACTGATTGCGTAGCCAATTTGATAGCTGACAATGGTTTGGGTTTCTCGGATGCTGACCTTACTGCTAAGGGAAAGAACCACAATGATGCCCTGCATGTCTCTATTGAATGCAGGGGCACTACTCTTGCGCACGTGTTGGTGGACACCAGTTCTTCCATGAATGTGCTACCCAAAAAGGCCTTAGACCGATTGGACTGTGAGGGCCTGGAGTTGAAACCTAGCAACATCATTGTTCGAGCCTTTGACGGTTCTAAGAGGATGTTTCATGGAGAGGTAGACATTCCTATTCGTGTGGGTTCTCAAGTATTCGACTCAACTTTCTATGTGATGGATATTCGTCCATCTTATTCCTGTTTACTGGGTCGACCTTGGATTCACAAAGCTGGGGCAGTGACCTCTACCCTACACCAGAAACTCAAGTACCCTGTCAGAGGGAAGATTGTCACTGTGCAGGGGGAGGAAGAGTATATGGTTAGTCACTTGAATTCCTTCCGGTATATTGAGATGGATGGGGAGTTTATTGAAACCCCCTTTCAACATTTTGAAGAGGTACCTCCAACTTTGGCAGCAGCGGAAATAGTGGTTGAAGAGGACTTTCCTTTGAAGATGGCTTCCTTGAAGGACGCCCGGGCTGTAATCGGGAAAGGTGAATGTGCTAACTGGGGCAGGCTCCCTGATTTCACTCCTAAAACTGACAAGTTTGGACTGGGTTTTACTGCAGAAGCTCAGAGGGCTGTGCGCAAAGCTAGGATCGAAAGACCTCCTGTGCTCATCACCAATCCATGAGTGAATGCTATTGGGTATGAAGATGAAGTAGAAGTGTTGTACCCCAAAATTTGCCCTCCCATATTCTTTAAGAATTGCAAAGAGCATGCTTCAAAATCTCCCCAAGGGTTGCACAGTTCAAGGGCCTCCTAAACAGTCAAAAACTAGGGTTTTGGTTCTGACAAAGAAATTGAAGTTTCCGAGGGTCCAATCAAGTCCCACATGCCTATAAACATGGTCAAGCATCCTCATACCAAGTTTCAAGACTTACAGCACAAAATTGCATAGTCAAAAACCCTAATTGCACTACAGTCAACTGCAGGGGCAAAATGGTCATTTGACAGCCAAAAGTTCAAATTTTTGGTCAACATCTCATTTTGAAGCCATAAACATCATTTGATCAAAGCTTGATCATGATTCTCAAAGTATGGCTCAAAAAGTCTCAAGATGCAAAAGTTTCCATATTTGGACAGTTGAAAAAGTCAACTGTAACTTGACCAAGGCATAACTTCCACATGGTTTATCAGAAAAATTCCATCCAAAGCTCATTTTGAAGAGAAAGACATTTCCTACAACTCCTCTTCACACTTCAAGTCCAAGAAATGCTCTCACAAAAAGTTATCAATTTCAACATTATAGGTCATTTTCAAAAGTCAACAAAAAGGGACTTTAAGTCAAAGACCATAACTTGAGATTGGTAAATCAAAATGACATGGGACCAAAGGAAGTGGTTAGAGGACTCCAAGAACTTTCCAAAATGTCCAAGAACATGATCAAAGCTTAAAAATTGAGCAAGATATGCCTTGTGGAAGTTGGGAAATTTTTGGGAATTTTGAAAAGTCAACTTTGCTTCAAATGCCTTAAAATTGCTAATGGGCCACTTTTTCTTCCAAGATTCATCATCCAAAGCATATGCACGACCATTTGGCCCAAAGGGGATTTATTCATCATTTTTATTTATTTATTTGAATTTTTAATTGCTATTAATTCATTTAATAAAATAAAATATGTGAAAAATACTAAAACAAGCTTTTCAAATCTTTTTATGCATGGAATACCTTCAAGATTTCGTGCCCTATCTAATATGGAAAGAATCAAGGTGATTTGATCATAATTGGCACCAAAAGCACATGAAAAGATTTGGAAGATTTGCCATGAAAATCAAATATCTTATACATCAATGCAAAGGGTTTTGGATCAAAATTTTAACCCTAATCAGTTCCCATACATATACTGATGCAAACCTAATGCACAAGGACCTCTAAGCTGCGCCCAAAAGCCATAAACAACTTTGCACTTTTTCAAGAAAATTCCAAAACTGAAAATACGATTCCAAGGAGTTTCAAGGCAAAACATTGACTCCATTACATTCCTGAAGCATCAGGGAACATTTCTGGATCAAAGCCACTGGTTCTAACGCAAAGAATTGGTAGAAATATGTCTCACTTTTCATTAAAATATGCATATTCGTGTTTCAATTTTTAAGCATCCTCATTGCATTTTCTTTGTTGATTTATACTAATTGATTCATTCTAAAGCTAACCATATATTTTAATTGAGTTTTCGTGCATCATACGCGAAATCACCATTGAAGCTCGCTAGGGTTTCCAAACTGCAAAATTGGGGCTTTATGTTTAAAGAAAAATTGGGACATGAGACTTAGGCCATTGAAACCAGGAGCTTCAGACGAATTCAATGCATAACTCGCGATCAATTTATGATCAAAGGATTTCTATTCGCTATTTTTTATACATCATATAGTGGGGGTTTAAAACCCCCGCAATCTTGTTTATGTTTTTTCAGGAAAACGCAGGACACTTGGAGAAGAAGGTGAGGTGTAAGCAGGGGGTTGGCGCGTTTGAATTTCGCGCGGAAAAATATCACTAACCCTCATTTTGACTGATATTGTTTATTTGTTATATTATATACAAAGCGTTTAGGTGGATCAAGTGGCAAGGCGTTGAGTTGGTAACCTCTGGGACCTGGGTTCGATTCCCAGGTCCCCCTCCTTTCTCCATATTATTTTTCTCCTCATGTTTACGTGCAGCGTTCCCCTCAAAGGCCTATCATGCACTCAATGTCCAAGCACACCACATGTCTCAGAATATCCATCCAAGGGCCCAGATCTGATGAACACCATACACCCTGGTCAAACGTTCTACACGCGCTCAGAAAAGTCAAATAAGGCCTTGAAACAAATGGGCCTAATTTCCAGACACCTCCAAGTTGGGACAACAAACCCCCATTGTTTGCTTTCTTTCACTCTTTTATTTTTTATTTTTATTTGCTTAATTTAATTTTAATTTAATTCATCAAATTAATATTTTCATAATATAAAAAGATAACAAAAAATAAGAAAGTCATAAAAAGTTAAAAAATATTTTATTTAATGTTATTTTGTAAATAAAATCTTGTTAATTAATTTAGTTTTAAATTCTAGGCTTAATTTTAAATATTTTTTTTATATAAACTTAAAAATTGTAGAATTAGGGTTTTAATCATTTTTTATCTTTTTCTTTTCTTTCACCATATTAATTATTAATTATTAATTCTTATTTTTTGTAAATAAAATTGCATTAATTAATTAGGTTAATTGTAGATTCAATTTTAACATATTTTTTTCTTAATAAATAAAAATAGTTAGAGTTAGGGTTAATTAATTTTTTAATTTCATTTAATTCTCATAAAAATCCATAAATACAAAAAACTCCAAAAAATCTTTTCTTTTTTTATTTTAATTTAATTAATTTGTTAATCGTAATTTAATTTCATTAAAAAGGGTCCAACGCCCTCGCTTTCGATTATTAGTTCGTTTCGCGCATTTATTTCCTTTCTTATAATATTCATGTAATTCTCCCGAAGCCATGTAAATCAGACATTTATCTTTTCCGCACTTTATTTCTTTATTCAAATCGGGTCCTGGATTTAATTTGGTGATGTGGACCCGCGCCTTTGTAATAGCGTAGGAACTTTAATTCTCGCATCTTTTAAACTGTTAACTATTGCATGAAAGAATGAATGTCAAAATAAAAGCAACGCATAGATCACCCACGACATGAACAAGATAAATGCAAATGAACATGACACACCAATCACACACCACTCTTAGGGTACGCCTCACTTTTGCCTTGCCCCTCGAAAGGTGATCGTCGAGTAGAGGATGTTTTAGTAAGTCCTCATGATCCAGGAACCTGGCATGAGGGTAGCTTCTAAGGTATCTTCCTATTGCTCTGGTGATCACCATGTCCTGAACCTTCGAATTGACCCGAATACCTCAAACGGTGGTGCTACCTACCTCTCAATGGTGGGATGGCACTACTTTAAAGGACATTTACACAGACGAATTCCTTAGGGTAGGTAGACGACTCTAGATACTTGCTCTAATTTCAAAAACAAATCAAAAATACTTTTCACACCGACACCTTTTCAAAAAGCTTTCGAAAGCAAGTTTTCAAACACTCTTGAGGACCGATACAAGAGTCGAACTGAAATTTTCAAAGAAACTTTTTAAAACCCACAGTTGAAAAGCAAACAAACCATTTTTTGAAAACACAAATGAGCAAGTATCTAAGAGCCCATGGATAACCATGGATAGAAAGGGTGCTAACACCTTCCCTTTCTATAATCTACCTCACGAACCGAGAGCAATCTCTATAAGGAATTTTTCTGTGCTTTTGTCCTTTCCCTTTGGAGAAAATAAAAGACGGTGGCGACTCTTGCTTCCGTGACATTTCGCGAACCAGCGTTAAACAGTCAGTTCCAGATCCACCGATCACAGAACTGGCGACTCTGCTGGGGACATTTTTTTTGAGATGGGGTGTACGTTAGGATTAGTTCATAACTGTGTTTTCAATTGTATTGATTTGCTTGCTTTAAATTGTGGGACTGTCTTGGGAGTTCTATAGATCCTAACCCGGATCTGGGGATACCTTCTTAGAAAGTAGCAACAAGGCTGTGAGGGAACTGTGCGGGGTATACCGACATGGTTGAAACAGTCTGCTACGTTGATGTGGCACTTTGGTGTGTACCGGTAACCCTTGAGTTCAGTCAAGGAGAGTACGGGGCCTCCGCGTGGTGTCGTGAAGCATCAACTGACCTTAGGAACCTTAATTGAACCATCTTGGCCTCTTTAGGGTAGTGAGATAACTGACTTTGGTGCAGTCCGAGGTTGGTTGATACTCGATACTACACTCAATTGAGGGTTGTTTTCTTGGAATATTTCGGTCGCCAGTTCAATGGCTAAATCGAAACGATGAACAATGAAAGCAATCCCGTGATATTGGGACCCTTAGAACCCGGTTACTTCTAATAGGACAGGTTGAGCCCACCAACTTCAAGAGGGTAATACCCCGACCCCATGCTGGCCTTAAACTCTAAGGGCTTTCTCTAGTATGACTTGTGTGCCTTCGTACTTGACTACTTGCATGCTTTATCTGACACATGAACTATTTGCAGGTTTTGTTTTAGTCCTTAATTGGGACCCATGAAAGGGCTTACTAAGTTTCTTGCAGGTTTTGTTTATAGTCCTTAATTGGGACTCATAACAGAGTGTACCGAGTTTCTTGCAGGTTTTGTTTATAGTCCTTAATGGGGACTCATAACAGGGTTTACCCACATTACCCCATGCATACCATAACATCATACCATTGCATACATCCTAACCCATTTCAAGGATCTCAAGGGCTTGTGATGCAGGTCATGGTGAATCAAACCTCTAGCAAGGGGCAAAGAGGATTTATTTTCCTCTAGCCAAGGTTGTCAGGGGCTATGACCCACTTGATATGGTGAGCTTTGACTCTTGAAGAAGGTTCCCCTAACCAAGGTGGTTTGGAAACTAAAACCAGACATGATGACTAAAGTCAGGGGCTATGACCCACTGGATATGGTGAGCCTTTGACCCTTGAAGAAGGACTCTCAACAACATGAAGTTCCTCCAATCAAGCTACCGGATCCCAATTCTAACAAATTTTCTTGTTTATCCCGCGAGGTCCTTGAAAACATTACATGCATGTCATACACATCATTGCATAACAGGTATCCTTGTTACAGGTCACTTACCTTCTCCGCTGTTTATTTCAGCAATGGCTTCCCAACAAGACAACCAGGATCTTCAGGCTCAAGAGACTCGGTTTGGGGAAATCCTCCTGAATCTATCCAAGCGGCAGGAGGAGCTAAGGACACTTCTCATGGAGACTTTGGTCAGGAACAACGCTGAGGACGAACGGCTGAAACATCTGCAAGCTGAAGTGGATGCAATGAGAGCCCAGATGCTGGGGCAGGTGACTATCATCCAAGACTTAGCTCAGAGACAAGATGAGCTCGGGGTTCTCGTCAACCAACTGCTTCGGGTTAACCAACTGGGGCAAACATCTAAGGTTGAAGGGCCAGTCATCATTCAACAATCTTTGAGACAAGGAGATAAGGGGAGAGCTCCTCAAATGGCTCTAGGGTCACAAACTCAGCAGCAACTTCACCAGCTTCAGCCAGACAGGTCCAAGAGGCAATTCACCCAGCTTAACATGTCGTTGTTTCAAGCTCTACAACACCTGTTGAGGTTGAATCTGGTTACACTAAGGGCTCCTCCCCGGAACCCCAACATCTCTGCTCCTAACTATCATCCCAACAAAAGATGTGCATACCACTCTGATAGTCTTGGACATGACACTGCCGACTGCTGGGCTCTGAAGAATAAGGTCCAGGACCTGATTAATGAAGGATTAGTGGATTTCACCCAAGTGGGTCAGGCTGAGTGCTTCTACCATCCCTACAGGATTCACCATTTGAAGTAGCAAGCCCTGAGATGAAAAGACTTTTGTTCATTAGGAATGTTCAAGTTGTAATTTTCTTTTGTTCAAACATTTACTCATGTTAAACGTTGTTACTTCATTAATGCATCGCATATGTCTGTTTTGAAGCAATATATTCGTATTCACTATATGCAAATTATTTTCATATTTTTTCTGATGATCAACGCTCGATTAATAATTCTAAGCCTCTTGAGGGAGGATGACGAAAACGATACCACGATCTTTACAATATGCTTTTGAACAGACCCCGCTGATGAAGTACAGGCATTGTTTCAAATCCCTAAACACTGGAGTTATAAGGAAGATAATCCCTCGTCAACCCCTCTGAGCCAAAGAAGTAGGAGTTTTTCTTTTCGAAAATTAAAACCCTTAATCATAACCTGGGGCAGGGTAGTTCTCTCAGCTGATCCAGGTACACAACGAATGGCATCAAAAAAAGTCCTTCTGAAACAAAAGACAGTGATGGTTCCAAATAACCATAAAAAAACAGGCAGTCATTACCAAAATCAAAAAGCCCATTAAGTCAAAACCTATGAAGGAGACTTACAAAACTGGGGCATCCCGCTGACTGTAATCACAAAAGAAACAGTTCAGGCAAAAAACAGGGATAACAAAATCAAAAAAAAAGGAAAGAGGTCACACAAACCCTCAATAAAAACAAAAAATGACTGCCTATTCAAAATAAACTATCAACATCCGAACCATCACGGGAATATCATGACAAAAACTCAAATAAGGTCTAACGCACGATCAGCTGAGTTTAGGATTGAAGAACATCACGAAGAGCGGGTAGGTACAAATAATTTGAGCCTTTATCCTTTGTTTCTTAAACCATGAACCAGGCCACGTTATAACCCTTAAAAGTCCTAGCTGAAGCATGGGTTAGTTCGAAAGCATACTGTTACAAAGGTATCCTGACTCCTTAAGGCCTACGGTAAATACGGAGTTGACATCACGTTTTACAAACATTCACTTGTTTTATGAAAAAGAATGCATTCTCAAAATCCTCAAGACAGACATGAGCTTTGCATTTTTGATATAACATTGTTTGCATATGACTTTTTGTTTGAACAACAGGAAAATTCGCACGATGAATACCTAGTGGACAAAAGCACTTCCAATCAAGGGGTATGATATGATCATGGTCTATTATCTGGGGCAGTCCAATCAAGATTCAGAGAATCTCTCAACAATGCCAAACAACTAGGGGGCAACTCTCCATCTGAGACACTTGAGGCATTAGACAGGAATTCCAGCAACGAATCGTGCCTGATTAAACATCTTCTGGTCGCACGACAACATTTCTGACAGGGGCAACTCCCTACATTCCGAGAATGAGGACATAGTCGAAGAATATTACGCGTAATCAAAGACCCGCTAGGTTGACACACCTAGGCAAAAATAAGGGCTTCCCGGCGAACCAAAAGGGTTCGGGCAAAAATAAGGGATGAAAAAAAAATCGTACACCCGGCAAGTCAAAAACCTGAAAAGGCTGCTTGGGCAAAAATGGGTATCCCGGTGGACTGAAAACCCGAAAGGGCGGCCCAGGCAAAAGTTAGGGATTAAAGCGTACGACTATGTCTCGTCATCTTGTCACTTGCCTATCAGAAGAAGAGTTTGTCCATCAACAACTATCAGCACCTCACAGGTCTTCCTCTCTCACCTCAGAAACAGGGGCAATAATGAGTGGTCTAAGCGATCTAATTGTTCTGTCCTCCAAGCTACCATGGTAGGTTCAGCTAAAGAACATAACCAGATATCTTAATTCCCCGAGAGTGAGCCAGCAAGTCAGTGCACTCTCCCCAAGCAAAGCTATTATCAAACTTAAGGAAGTTGGGTATCCTCCCGCAGATCTCAACATTCCCCAGCAGTATATATGCATTCTTAACAAGCATCCCCGGCAATCTTGGTCTAAAGATTGTTCCCCGACGGTATATCAAACATTCAATGAAGTCACTTCCCCGATACAGCTCAAAACTTCCCCAGGAGAGTCCAATCTAGTTCCCAAGGAAAGTTGGAATCCATCTCCCCAAGCAGTAAGCTTATCCCCAGTAGATTCTGGAAGCTTATCCCCGTAGAGCACGAACGCGTCTCCCGGCTTTATTCAAAGAGTTATTTCCTTACCAGGATATAACTGGGTTATCCTCAGCCAAAAGCCACGGAAAGATCGTCGTCGACGAAGTCTTCTTATCCCCAGCTAAGTCTAACACAACAACTGTATCCCCAACGAAGTTATCATCAACGTTTCAGCGAAGTATCTCTCCCCACAGAGTATGGTTTCCCAGCAAGTTCGTTAGAGTACTTTTCTCCCCGCAGAGTAATCCATTCGCCAAGCTTATTCCCCAACGGAGTTATCTTCTCCTACTGGTATTCTTGCAACTATCATCCCCAGCGGAAGCGAAGAATCTCACTCTTCAACATCAGCCCAGGAGTGACTTCCCGGCACTCGTCAAGGATTTACTTTCCTAGACGAAAAAGATACATCCATAAAACATCACATTTCCATACATTATAGCATGCATATATGCATCACATCTTACCAATCTCGTTTATGTTGAGAACATCATTGCTTGATCCATATCATGCATTGCATATGACTGACCTTTACCTTTCAGGAAAGATCCAGTTGAATTCTCAGCTACATTTCAAGACCTTGACCGGTTCAGTTAAATCGACCCTAAGATTTTTCTGTTTCTTATCCAGTCAAAGGCCTTCTCTGGTTCAGTCAGATCGACCCTAAGATCTCCATGCTTCTTATCCAGTTGAAGATTTCAAGACCTAGACCGGTTCAGTTAAATCGACCCTAAGATTTTCCTATTTCTTATCCAGTCAAAGGCCTTCTCTGGTTCAGTCAGATCGACCCTAAGATCTCCCTGTTTCTTATCCAGTTGAAGATTTCAAGACCTTGTCCGGTTCAGTTAAATCGACCCTAAGATTTTCCTATTTTTTATCCAGTCAAAGGCCTTATCTAGTCCAGTTAAATCGACCCCTAACAGATTTTCCTGATGAAGACTCAGTAGAAGACACCCAAGATTCTCTCAGCGTTACTGTTGAGGTTGAAGTCGCCTATGATTCTCTCAGCGTTCCTGTTGAGGTAGTAATCATCCCAAATTCTCTCAGCGTTACTGTTGAGGTTGAAGTCGCCTATGATTCTCTCAGCGTTCCTGTTGAGGTAGTAATCATCCCAGATTCTCTCAGCGTTACTGTTGAGGTTGAAGTCGCCTATGATTCTCTCAGCGTTCCTGTTGAGGTAGTAATCATCCCAGATTCTCTCAGCGTTACTGTTGAGGTTGAAGTCGGCTATGATTCTCTCAGCGTTCCTGTTGAGGTAGTAATCATCCCAGATTCTCTCAGCGTTACTGTTGAAGTTGAAGTCGCCCAAGATTCTCTCAGCGTTACTGTTGAGGTAGTAATCGACCAAGGTTCTCTCAGCGTTCCTGTTGAGGTAGTAATCGTCCAAGGTTCTCTCACCGTCCCTGTTGAGGTAGTAACCATCCCTGGTTCATTCATCACCGTTTGAAGCTCCAGATCCAGCTCCTGTAACCAGAAAGGACACATCTACACAAAAAATTCGAAGACCAGCTCCTGTAACAGGTCAGGTAATCATCTTTCTCTTTCAGGTATGAAAGTTCTCGCTAAGGAAACTCTTACGCGATTGACACCCAGATGGCATCTATAAGTCCATCCACCTATCCATCACCTCTCAGCATGGCATCTGTAAGCCCATTACCCTATCCATCAATCTCCAAATGGCATCTATAAGCCCATTCCCACCATCACACTACTATGTGAGCGCAAATTTCTGGGCACTCTAGTGTTCAATCATCTTCCACCTTCGGATTACGAAAGGCACGTCAGCCAATCTGCATCCTCAGGTCTAAGAAGATTGAACAGGGGAAACTGTTGTACCCCAAAATTTGCCCTCCCATATTCTTCAAGAATTGCAAAGAGCATGCTTCAAAATCTCCCCAAGGGTTGCACAGTTCAAGGGCCTCCTAAACAGTCAAAAACTAGGGTTTTGGTTCTGACAAAGAAATTGAAGTTTCTGAGGGTCCAATCAAGTCCCACATGCCTATAAACATGGTCAAGCATCCTCATACCAAGTTTCAAGACTTACAGCACAAAATTGCATAGTCAAAAACCCTAATTGCACTACAGTCAACTGCAGGGGCAAAATGGTCATTTGACAGTCAAAAGTTCAAATTTTTGGTCAACATCTCATTTTGAAGCCATAAACATCATTTGATCAATGCTTGATCATGGTTCTCAAAGTATGGCTCAAAAAGTCTCAAGATGCAAAAGTTTCCATATTTGGACAGTTGAAAAAGTCAACTGTAACTTGACCAAGGCATAACTTCCACATGGTTTATCAGAAAAATTCCATCCAAAGCTCATTTTGAAGAGAAAGACATTTCCTACAACTCCTCTTCACACTTCAAGTCCAAGAAATGCTCTCACAAAAAGTTATCAATTTCAACATTATAGGTCATTTTCAAAAGTCAACAAAAAGGGACTTTAAGTCAAAGACCATAACTTGATATTGGTAAATCAAAATGACATGGGACTAAAGTAAGTGGTTAGAGGACTCCAAGACCTTTCCAAAATGTCCAAGAACATGATCAAAGCTTAAAAATTGAGCAAGATATGCCTTGTGGAAGTTGGGAAATTTTTGGGAATTTTGAAAAGTCAACTTTGCTTCAAATGCCTTAAAATTGCTAATGGGCCACTTTTTCTTCCAAGATTCATCATCCAAAGCATATGCACGACCATTTGGCCCAAAGGGGATTTATTCATCATTTTTATTTATTTATTTGAATTTTTAATTACTATTAATTCATTTAATAAAATAAAATATGTGAAAAATATTAAAACAAGCTTTTCAAATCTTTTTATGCATGGAATACCTTCAAGATTTCGTGCCCTATCTAATATGGAAAGAATCAAGGTGATTTGATCATAATTGGCACCAAAAGCACATGAAAAGATTTGGAAGATTTGCCATGAAAATCAAATATCTTATACATCAATGCAAAGGGTTTTGGATCAAAATTTTAACCCTAATCAGTTCCCATACATATACTGATGCAAACCTAATGTACAAGGACCTCTAAGCTGCGCCCAAAAGCCATAAACAACTTTGCACTTTTTCAAGAAAATTCCAAAACTGAAAATACGATTCCAAGGAGTTTCAAGGCAAAACATTGACTCCATTACATTCCTGAAGCATCAGGGAACATTTCTGGATCAAAGCCACTGGTTCTAACGCAAAGAATTGGTAGAAATATGTCTCACTTTCCATGAAAATATGCATATTCGTGTTTCAATTTTTAAGCATCCTCATTGCATTTTCTTTGTTGATTTATACTAATTGATTCATTCTAAAGCTAACCATATATTTTAATTGAGTTTTCGTGCATCATACGCGAAATCACCATTGAAGCTCGCTAGGGTTTCCAAACTGCAAAATTGGGGCTTTATGTTTAAAGAAAAATTGGGACATGAGACTTAGGCCATTGAAACTAGGAGCTTCAGACGAATTCAATGCATAACTCGCGATCAATTTATGATCAAAGGATTTCTATTCGCTATTTTTTTATACATCATATAGTGGGGGTTTAAAACCCCCGCAATCTTGTTTATGTTTTTTCAGGCAAATGCAGGACACTTGGAGAAGAAGGTCAGGTGTAAGCAGGGGGTTGGCGCGTTTGAATTTCGCGCGGAAAAATATCACTAACCCTCATTTTGACTGATATTGTTTATTTGTTATATTATATACAAAGCATTTAGGTGGATCAAGTGGCAAGGCGTTGAGTTGGTAACCTCTGGGACCTGGGTTCGATTCCCAGGTCCCCCTCCTTTCTCCATATTATTTTTCTCCTCATGTTTACGTGCAGCGTTCCCCTCAAAGGCCTATCATGCACTCAATGTCCAAGCACGCCACATGTCTCAGAATATCCATCCAAGGGCCCAGATCTGATGAACACCATACACCCTGGTCAAACGTTCTACACGCGCTCAGAAAAGTCAAATAAGGCCTTGAAACAAATGGGCCTAATTGCCAGACACCTCCAAGTTGGGACAACAAACCCCCATTGTTTGCTTTCTTTCACTCTTTTATTTTTTATTTTTATTTGCTTAATTTAATTTTAATTTAATTCATCAAATTAATATTTTCATAATATAAAAAGATAACAAAAAATCAGAAAGTCATAAAAAGTTAAAAAATATTTTATTTAATGTTATTTTGTAAATAAAATCTTGTTAATTAATTTAGTTTTAAATTCTAGGCTTAATTTTAAATATTTTTTTTATATAAACTTAAAAATTGTAGAATTAGGGTTTTAATAATTTTTTATCTTTTTCTTTTCTTTCACCATATTAATTATTAATTATTAATTCTTATTTTTTGTAAATAAAATTGCATTAATTAATTAGGTTAATTGTAGATTCAATTTTAACATATTTTTTTCTTAATAAATAAAAATAGTTAGAGTTAGGGTTAATTAATTTTTTAATTTCATTTAATTCTCTCATAAAAATCCATAAATACAAAAAACTCCAAAAAATCTTTTCTTTTTTTATTTTAATTTAATTAATTTGTTAATCGTAATTTAATTTCATTAAAAAGGGTCCAACGCCCTCGCTTTCGATTATTAGTTCGTTTCGCGCATTTATTTCCTATCTTATAATATTCATGTAATTCTCCCGAAGCCATGTAAATCAGACATTTATCTTTTCCGCACTTTATTTCTTTATTCAAATCGGGTCCTGGATTTAATTTGGCGATGTGGACCCGCGCCTTTGTAATAGCGTAGGAACTTTAATTCTCGCATCTTTTAAACTGTTAACTATTGCATGAAAGAATGAATGTCAAAATAAAAGCAACGCGTAGATCACCCACGACATGAACAAGATAAATGCAAATGAACATGACACACCAATCACACACCACTCTTAGGGTACGCCTCACTGTTGCCTTGCCCCTCGAAAGGTGATCGTCGAGTAGAGGATGTTTTAGTAAGTCCTCATGATCCAGGAACCTGGCATGAGGGTAGCTTCTAAGGTATCTTCCTATTGCTCTGGTGATCACCATGTCCCGAACCTTCGAATTGACCCGAATACCTCCAACGGTGGTGCTACCTACCTCTCAATGGTGGGATGGCACTACTTTAAAGGACATTTACACAGACGAATTCCTTAGGGTAGGTAGACGACTTTAGATACTTGCTCTAATTTCAAAAACAAATCAAAAATACTTTTCACACCGACACCTTTTCAAAAAGCTTTCGAAAGCAAGTTTTCAAACACTCTTGAGGACCGATACAAGAGTCGAACTGAAATTTTCAAAGAAACTTTTTAAAACCCACAGTTGAAAAGCAAACAAACCATTTTTTGAAAACACAAATGAGCAAGTATCTAAGAGCCCATGGATAACCATGGATAGAAAGGGTGCTAACACCTTCCCTTTCTATAATCTACCTCCCGAACCGAGAGCAATCTCTATAAGGAATTTTTCTGTGCTTTTGTCCTTTCCCTTTGGAGAAAATAAAAGACGGTGGCGACTATTGCTTCCGCGACATTTCGCGAACCAGCGTTAAACAGTCAGTTCCAGTTCCACCGATCACAGGAAGAATCAGAGTTCGATAGCTGGATCTACCCGACGACTGACGGTGGATTGAACAATTGGACTGCCAAAGATCATACACCTGTTACTTTTGTTACGCAGTAATGAATTCCTTTGTTTTGTTATTTGTAATAAATAATGAATTAAAACTTTATGGCCCGGTGTCTTACCCGGGGCACCGTGGCTTCATTTGTGAGGGCATATTAATTGTCATTTCATATATCATGAATAAAGACCTTGGACGTTTTCTCGCACTTCAAATCTTATGCTCCTTTTCTTTCTTTCCTTTCTTTATATATTGCAAAACAGCTGTATTTACACACACTCACTCATACAGGTTTCAATCCACTCTGGATCTCACTGGTAACGACTCTGCTACTGCCAGTTATGACTTCGAAAATCCGATCAACTTAGCAGAAGACGAAGGTGAAGATGATTGAGAAGTGCCTGGAGAGCTTGCAAGACTGTTACTCCAGGAAGAGAGGGCAATTCAACCACATGAAGAGCCAGTGGAGACGATAAATCTGGGTACTGAGACAGATAGAAAGGAGGTTAAAATTGGTGCCAATCTGGAGCTCAGCGTGAAGCAACGGTTGACTCAGATGCTACATGATTATGTGGAGATCTTTGCTTGGTTCTACGAAGACATGCCTGGGTTGGACACCAACATTGTGGTCCATCATTTGCCTACCAAGGAAGACTGCCCTCCAGTTAAGCAAAAGGTCCGCTGTATGCGTCCAGAGATGTTTGAGAAGATCAAAGCTGAGGTTATGAAACAGTTCGATGCTGGGTTTCTTGCAGTGACCTCTTACCCTCAGTGGGTTGCTAATGTGGTGCCAGTACCGAAGAAGGATGGTAAGGTCAGAATGTGTGTCGATTACAGGGATCTGAACAGGGCCAGCCCCAAGGATGACTTCCCCTACCTCACATTGATGTCTTGGTTGACAATACTGCTCAGCATAAGGTGTTTTCCTTCATGGATGGTTTTTCAGGGTATAATCAGATCAAGATGGCTCCTGAAGACATGGAAAAGACTACCTTTGTTACTCAGTGGGGCACCTTCTGCTACAAGCTCATGCCATTCGGGTTGAAAAATGCTGGGGCAACCTACCAACGTGCCATGGTTGCTTTATTTCATGACATGATCCACCATGAGATTGAAGTCTATGTCGACGACATGATTGCAAGGTCCCAAACTGAGGAGGAACACCTTGACCATCTACAGAAGTTGTTTGACCGTCTGAAACTGTACAAGCTGAGGTTGAACCGGAACAAGTGCACCTTCGGGGTAAGATCTGGAAAGTTGCTAGGCTTCGTCGTAAGTGATAAGGGTATCCAAGTGGACCCTGCCAAGGTTAAAGCCATTCAAGAGATGCCAGTTCCTAAGACAAAGAAAGAGGTCAGAGGTTTTTTAGGACGCCTGAATTACATTGCTCGATTCATCTCGCACCTAACCGCTACCTGTGAACCGATCTTCAAGCTGCTGAAGAAAGATCAGGTAGTACGTTGGAATAATGAATGTCAGGCCGCTTTTGACAGAATCAAAGAGTATCTCCAAGAACCACCCATTCTTATGCCACCGGTTGAAGGGAGACCTCTGATACTATACCTGACAGTACTTGACAACTCAATGGGGTGTGTGCTGGGGCAGCATGACGAGTCTGGTCGAAAAGAGCATGCCATTTATTACCTTAGCAAAAAGTTTACCGACTGTGAGACCCGATACTCACTGCTCGAGAAAACTTGCTGCGCTTTGGTATGGGCTGCT
Organism: Vicia faba; assembly: GCA_948472305.1. NCBI lineage: Eukaryota > Viridiplantae > Streptophyta > Magnoliopsida > Fabales > Fabaceae > Vicia > Vicia faba. The sequence goes on from OX451737.1 coordinate 232,899,506, forward strand.
CGCCGGATGAGACAGTATATGCTGACTCACACTACCTTGTTGATTTCAAAGATGGATCCGATAAAGTACATATTTGAAAAGCCTGCTCTGTCTGGGAGAATAGCAAGATGGCAAATGATCTTGACAGAATACGACATCCAGTACACGACTCAGAAAGCTATCAAAGGAAGTGTATTGGCAGACCACTTGGCACATCAGGCAGTAGACGACTATCAGTCAATGGACTTCGAGTTTCTAGACGAGAGTATCATGATAGTGACTGATTGTGAAGTACCTGGACCGGATGAAGGACCTGAGGAAGGATCCCGATGGTCTATGCACTTTGACGGAGCCTCCAACGCTTTGGGTAACGGTATCGGCGCTGTGATCATATCCCCTCAAGGCACTCATACTCCACTCACTGCCCGACTATGTTTCAACTGCACCAACAACATGACAGAGTATGAGGCATGCATCATGGGTCTCCAAGTTGCGATTGACTTAAGGATCAAGTTTCTGAGTGTCTTCGGAGATTTCGCTCTCGTGATCAATCAGATCAAAGGCGAGTGGGATACGAAACATCCGAATCTTATTCCTTACAAGGAGTGTGTGTTGACATTGATCCCCCACTTCATAGAGATAACCTATGAACATTTCCCAAGAGAGGAGAATCAGTTGGCGGACGCGTTAGCTATGATGTCTTCCATGTTCAAAGTCAAATGGGACAATGAGGCTCCCCGGGTCATCATCTGGAAACTGGACGAACCGGCATACTGTTGTGATCTTGAGGCTGAGATAGTGACTGAGAAACCTTGGTACCATGAGGTGAAGAGATACTTGGAAGCTCAGGAATACCCTGAAGGTGCATCTGTCAACGATAAGAAATTTCTGAGAAGATTCGCAGCCAAGTTCTTCCTCAGCAATGACATCCTATACAAGCGAAATCATGATTCGACCTTACTGCGTTGTGTGGATAAAACTGAAGCAGAAAGGATCATGGCAGAGCTGCATGAGGGTACCTTCGGAACACATTCCAGTGGACACACTATGGCAAAGAAAATCCTTCGGGCAGGATATTACTGGTCCACAATGGAAGCCGACTGTTACCAACATTCTCGGACGTGTCATAAATGCCAGATTTATGCAGATAAGGTGCATGTTCCTCCAGTTCCTCTGAATATCCTGACTGCACCTTGGCCTTTTGCAATGTGGGGCATAGATATGATCGGCGATATTAAACCTACAGCATCCAACGGGCATCGCTTCATCCTAGTGGCGATCGATTACTTTACGAAGTGGGTTGAAGCAGCTTCGTACGCCACAGTAACCAAGAATGTTGTGGCACGGTTCATTCGGCACAATCTGATCTGTCGATACGGCGTCCCAGAAAGGATCATTACAGACAACGGTACCAATCTCAATAACAAGATGATCACTGAGCTCTGCGAACAATTTAAGATACAGCACCACAACTCTACTCCTTACCGGCCGAAGATGAATGGGGCTGTAGAAGCAGCGAATAAAAATATCAAGAAAATTGTGCAGAAGATGACAGTGACTTATAAAGATTGGCACGAGATGTTACCGTTTGCTCTACACGGATACTGTACCTCAGCAAGGACGTCAACCGGGGCAACTCCCTTCTCCTTGGTCTACGGTATGGAGGCAGTCTTACCAATCGAAGTGCAGATACCCTCCCTCCGGATAATGAAGGATGCAGATCTGAGTGAAGACGATTGGATCCAGACACGACTTGATCAGTTAAATCTAATTGACGAAAAGAGACTCACTGCTATTTGTCATGGTCAAACGTACCAAAAACGGATGATCAGGGCATTTAACAAGAAGGTCAGACCACAAGAGTATCAAGTTGGGGATCTAGTAATTAAACGTATCATCCTTCCTCAGAGTGATCCAAGGGGCAAATGGACCCCTACATACGAAGGGCCATTTGTGGTTAAACATGTGTTCTCAGGAGGAGCCATGATCCTAACCACCATGGATGGTGACGACCTTCCTCACCCCGCCAATGCAAACATAGTAAAAAGATATTACGCATAATAAAGACCCGCTAGGTTGACATACCTAGGCAAAAATTAGGGCTTCCCGGCGAACCAAAAGGGTTCGGGCAAAATGAAGGGATGAAATGAAAAAAATCTGTACACCCGGCAAGTCGAAAACCTGAAAAGGCGGCTTGGCCAAAAATGGGTATCCCGGTGGACCGAAAACCCGAAAGGGCGATCCAGGCAAAAGTTAGGGATAAAGCGTAATACTATGTCTCATTAGATCACTTTGCATCCAGAATCCGGTATCAATATCAAGTTCAAAACGGCATCAATCAATCAGCTTCATCTTCAGCTAGGTCATCAAGTGATGAGACGCTCGAGGATATAAAGGCAATAGCAGAACTGGAACCCAGTGGGATTATTCTTCTCACACAGCTGTTTTATTTTCCTTTGTACAAATTTGTATAAACTCTTTTGTTCGGCGGCGTTCTCTCGCTAGGACGTCAGTCTCTTGTAAATAAAACGCCTATTTACGGGCAAATTCAAAAATCAATACAAAAATCACTTTTCAGTTAAAATTGCCAATTTTTTTCCTTTTCTGTTTTATTTTACGAAGAACGTCCAAGGTTCAATTTGTGATATATGCATTTGACAATAACTGCTAACTCATAAATGATTGCATACGAAACAAAGGATTAATTACAGGTAATATTAGAAACAGGGGCAATAATGAGTGGTCTAAGCGATCTAATTGTTCTGTCCATCAAAGTACCAAGGTAAGTTCAGCCGAAGAACATAACCAGTATATCTTAATTCCCCAGAGAGTGAGTCAGCAAGTCAATGCACTCTCCCCAAGCAAAGTTATACAATCAACCTTAAGGAAGTTGGGTATCCCCCACAGATCTCAACATCCCCCAACACAATATACGGATATTCTTAACAAGCATCCCCGGCAATCTTGATCTAAGATTGTTCCCCGGCGGTATACCAGATATTCAGCGGAGCCACTTCCCCAATATATCTCAAATATTTCCAGGAGAGTCCAGTCTGAAGATTTCCCCAGGAAAGTTTGAACCTATCTCCCCCAGCAGGAAGCTTATCCCCAGTAGATTCTGGAAGCTTATCCCCTGCAGAGCACGAACGCGTCTCCCGACTTTATTCAAAGTTTATTTCCCTACCAGGATATAACTGGGTTATCCTCAGCCAAAAGCCACGGAAAGATCGTCCTTGGCGAAGTCTTCCTATCCCCAGTGGAGTCTATTAACACTTCCAACACAACAATGGTATCCCCAACGAAGTTACCATCAGCATCTCAACAATGTACCTCTCTTCCCACAGAGTATTGTTCCCCAGCAAGATCGCTAGAGTAGTTATTCCCCGCAGAGTAATCTCTTCATCAAGTTTATTCCCCAACTGAGTCATCTTCTCCTACCGGTATTCTTGCAATCTTCATCCCCAGTGGAAACAAAAGCTCTATATCAGCCTAGGATTTAACTTCCCGGCACCCGTCAAGGATTTACTTTCCTAGACAAAAACATACATTCATAAACATCGCATTTCCATACATTATAGCATGCATATACACATCATGAACATACAATCTCATTTATGTTGAGAACATCATTGCTTGATCCATATCATGCATTGCATATGACTGACCTTTACCTTTCAGGAAAGATCCAGTCAAGTTCTCAGCTATGTCCAAGACCTTCTCTGGTTCAGTTAAATCGACCCTAAGATTTTTCTAATTATTATCCAGTTGAAGTTATTCTAAGACTCTAGTCTGGTTCAGTTAAATCGATTCTAAGATTTTTCTGATTCTTATCCAGTCAAAGTCAGTCAAAGGCCTTCTCTGGTTCAGTCAGATCGACCCTAAGATCTCCATGATTCTTATTCCAGTTGAAGATTCCAAAACCTTGCCTGGTTCAGTTAAATCGACTCCTAAAGATTTTTCTGATGCCGATCCAGTCAAAGACCTTCTCTGGTTCAGTCAGATCGACCCTAAGATCTCCCTGATTCTTATTCCAGTTGAAGATTCCAAGACCTTGCCTGGTTCAGTTAAATCGACTCCTAAATATTTTTCTGATTCTTATCCAGTCAAAGGCCTTCTCTGGTTCAGTCAGATCGACCCTAAGATCTCCCTGATTCTTATTCCAGTTGAAGATTCCAAGACCTTGCCTGGTTCAGTTAAATCGACTCATAAAGATTTTTCTGATGCCGATCCAGTCAAAGGCCTTCTCTGTTCCATTTAAATCGATTCCTAAAGATTTTCCTAATGAAGACTCAGTAGAAGACATCCCAGATTCTCTCATCGTTACTGTTGAGGTAGTAATCGCCCAAGGTTCTCTCATCGTTACTGTTGAGGTAGTAATCGCCCAAGGTTCTCTCATCGTTACTGTTGAGGTAGTAATCACCCCAGGTTCTCTCATCGTTACTGTTGAGGTAGTAATCGTCCAAGGTTCTCTCATCGTTACTGTTGAGGTAGTAATCACCCCAGGTTCTCTCATTGTTACTGTTGAGGTAGTAATCGTCCAAGGTTCTCTCACCGTCCCGTTGAGGTAGTAACCATCCCTGATTCATTCATCACCTTTCGAAACTCCAGACTCGACTCCTGTATCTCGCCAGGGCACGTCTGAAAAGGTTTAAGGATTCAATTCCTGTAACCAGTCAAGGCACATTTACACAAAGAGTTTGAAGACCAACTCCTGTAACAGATCAGGTAATCATCTTTCTTTTTCAGGTACGCAAGTTCTCGCTAAGGAATCTCTTACGCGATCGACACTCAGATGGCATCTATAAGCCCATCCACCTAATCCATCACCTCTCAACATGGCATCCGTAAGCCCATCTTCCTATCCATCAATCTCCAAATGGCATCTGTAAGCCCATTCCCACCATCACACTGCTAACATGTGAGCGCAAATTTCTGGGCACTCTAGTGTTCAATCATCTTCCACCTTCGGATTACGAAAGGCACGCCAGCCAATCTACATCCTCAGGTTTAAGAAGATTGAACAGGGGCAACTGTTTTACCCCAAAATTTGCCCTCCCATATTCTTTAAGATTTGCCAAGAGCATGCTTCAAAATCTCCCAAGAGTTGCACAGTCCAGTTGCCTCCTAACAGTCAAAATTAGGGTTTTGGTTCTGGCAAAGAAATTGAAGTTTCCAAGGGTCCAAACAAGTCCCACATGCCTACAAACATGGTCAAGCATCCATATGCTAAGTTTCAAGACTCACAACACAAAATTGCACAGTCAAAAACCCTAATTGCTCAACAGTCAACTGCAGGGGCAAAATGGTCATTTGACAGTCAAAAGTCAAGATTTTTGGTCAACATCTTATTTTGAAGCCACAAACATCATTTGATCAATTCTTTATCATGATTCTCAAAGCATGGCTCAAAAAGTCTCAAGATGCAAAAGTTTCTATATTTGGACAGCTGAAAAAGTCAACTGCAAATTGACCAGGGCATAATTTCCACATGGTTTATCAGAAAAATTCCATCCAAAGCTCATTTTGAAGAGAATGACATTTCCTACAATTCATCTGCACACTTCAAGTCCAAGAAATGCTCTCACAAAAAGTTATCAATCTCAACATTATAGGTCATTTTCAAAAGTCAACAAAAAGACACTTTAAGTCAAAGACCATAACTTGAGATTGGTAAATCAAAATGACATTGGACCAAAGACATTGGTTATAGGACTTCAAGACCTTTCCAAAATGTCCAAGAACATGATCAAAGCTTAAAAATTGAGCAAGATATGCCTTGTGGAAGTTGGGGAATTTTTGGGAATTTTGAAAAGTCAACTTTGCTTCAAATGCCTCAAAATTGCTAATGGGCCACAATTTCTGCCAAGAATCATCACCCAAAAGCTATGCACGACCCATTGACCCAAAGGGGAGTTATTTTCTTATTTTTAATTAATTAATTGAGTTTAGTATCCTATTAATTCATTTAATTAAAATTAAATATAAGAAAAATACTAAAATATATTTTCCAAATCTTTTTATGCAGCATATTCACTCTTTATGACCTAAATATTTCGTGCACATCCAAAAGGGAAAGAATATCCCATGATTGGCAAGTTCCATGGCAAGAAAAGATTGAAAAAGATGCTTCAAAATCAAATATTGAAAGGCATTAAAACATGGATCATGGGCTTTGTTTTTGACCTAGAATGATTCCTCATATATGCACAAACAAAACCTAATGCTCAAAAAGAAGAAAGCTGCGCCCAAGAACACAAGAAAAACTTGCATTTTTTCACAAAATTCTGAAAACTGTTTTCCCACATAGAGCATGTTTCAAAGCAAAAGAACCATTCCACTACACTCCTAACACTGCCAGGGAGATTTTCCAATCGAGATCACGCCTCCATACTCAAAGAATTGGTAGATAGAAGCTTGACTTTTCTTTAAAATTTGCATATTCGTATGTCACGTTTCATGCATGATTACTGTGTTTTAATGATTGGTTTACATTAATATGAATATGCTGAAGCTTTTGGTACCCTCTAATTGAACTAACCGTGCCTGTATTCAAATTTGCCATGAGAACATTCTAGGGTTTCAGGAGCTTGAAATTAGGGACTTCTTCATGAGGAAAAATTAGGCAACGAGACCTGTACCATTGGATTCAGGACATCCAGACGATTCAGTTCCACACCTCGCGCCTTTTTTCTTTTTAGTCATGCTCTAATCGTTATTTTTGTACGGTGCAGTTAGTGGGGGTTTAAAACCCCCGCTATTTGATGTTATTTACAGGCCAAATGATGAAGATGAAGCTGGCGTGTCCATACGTGACTGGGGAGTTTGAATGTTCGTGCGTGAATTTTGTTTTAACACCACTAGCGCTTATTTCTTATTATATTTATCACGTTCCATTATACATACGAATGGACGCGCTGGCTCAGTTGGTGGAAAGGAATGGTTGCAAGCATTGGGACCTGGGTTCGATTCCCAGGTCCCCCACTTATTCAATGTATTTTTTCTTAACATGCTCCTATGCAGCTTTCATTCCCAGGACCATCATGCGTCCTCACCATCTAAGCTTGCCACGCGCCAAGGAGATCCATCCAATGGCCAGATCACGCACTCCACCATACACCCTCAATCAACCATATGCAAACGCGCTGGGAAAGTCAAGAAAGGCCTCATTCTGATTGGGCCAAATTGCTTGCATATACCTCCTCTAAGGGCCAGATACCCCTCCTATGGTTTGCATATTTCCTTTTTATTTTAGTTCTTTTTTTTTCTCTTTTTGGATTAATTGCTTTTATTTAATTCCATAAAATTAATTTTCATAATACAAAAATACAAAAAATCAGAAATCATAAAATAAAAATATGCCTTATTTAATATTTAATTCACTAATTATTTCGTAAATAAATTTTATTAATCAATTTAGTTTAATGTAGGGTTTTAAATTTTAATGTTTTCTTAATAAACTAAAAAAATGTAGAAATTAGGGTTTGTCACATTTTCATCCTTTTTTTTCTTAAATAAATAAATAATTCCTATCATTGTTATTAATTATTAATTATTTTGTAAATAAATTTGTAATTAAATAATTAATGTAAATTAGGTTAAACTTAAACAATTTTCTTTAATAACTAAAAAACAAATTTAGAACTAGGGTTTTATTTAATTTCAAATTCCAATTAATTTTCTTTATTTCCATTAAATACAAAAAACATCAAAAAAATAAGTTCTTGCCTTTATTTAATTTAATTAATTTATAATTTCGATTTAATTTCTTTAAAGGGTCCAACGCCCTCGCACTCGATTCTAATTTCCTTTCACACGTTTATTTTTATTTCCTTTTTAAATCTCATGTAATTGCCCCAAAGCTTTGTAATAGATAATTAGGACATTTACTTTCTGCATTTTATTTCAAATCAGGTATTTGTTTAATTTGGCGATGTATAGTACCGCGCCTTGTAATAGCGTAGGACCTTTATTTTTCCGCATTTTAATTTCCGCACCCTTAACTGCTAATAATCACATGAAAGAATGTATGCCCAAATAAAATCAAAGCGTAGACCACCAAATGCATGACAAGAATAAAATATGACTGAAAATGACACACAATTCACACACCACTCTTAGGGTACGCCTCACTGTTGCCTTGCCCCTCGAAACGTGTTCGTCGAGTATATGACGTTTTAGTAAGTCCTCATGTCCATGAACATGGCATGGGGGTAGCTTCTAAGGTGTCCTACTATTGCTCTGGTGACCACACTGTCCCTAACCCTCGAATTGACCTGAACACCTCCAATGGTGGTGCTACCTACCTCTCAATGGTGGGATGGCACTACCTAAAGGACATTTACACAACCTAATTCCTTAGGGTAGGTAGATGACTCGTAGATACTTGCCCTAATTCAAAACAAATCAAAAACTTCTTTTCAGACTGACACTTTGCAAAAAGCTTTCAAAAACAACTTTTCAAACACTCTTGAGGACTGATACAAGAGTCGAACTGAAATTTTAAACGAAACTTTTTTCAAACCCACTCACTTTGAAAAGCAAACAAACATTTTGAAAACACAAATGAGCAAGTATCTAAGAGCCCATGGATAACCATGGATAGAAAGGGTGCTAACACCTTCCCTTTCTATAAATCTACCTCCCGAACCGAGAGCTAATCTCAATAAGGAATTTTTCTGTGCTTTTGTCCTTTCCATATTGGAGAAAATAAAAGACGGTGGCGACTCTTGCTTCCGCGACATTTCGCGAACCAGCGTTAAACAGTCAGTTCCAGATCCACCGATCACACCGTCAATAAAGACAACTCGTCAATGAAGACAACCCGTCAATGAAGACAACCCGTCAACGAAGACAAAACTACCTACCAACAATCTCCAGGTGGCATCTATAAGCCCATCCTCCTATCCACCATCTCTCCAAATGGCATATGTAAGTCCATTCCCGACATCACAATGCTGATACTACACCATACGAGTGCAAATTTCTGGGCACTCTAGTGTTCAATTATCTTCCACCTTCGGATCACGAAAGGCTCGAAAGCCAATCCATATCCTCAGGTTTAAGAAAATTGAACAGGGGCAACTGTTGTACCCCAAAATTTTCCCTCCCATATTCCTCAAGATTTGTCAGGAATGATCTTCAAATTGCTCAAAATGGCTCAAGGGTTGTACAGTCAAATCACCTCCTAAGGCAGTCAATTCAAAAATTAGGGTTTTTGCAGGAAAAGTCAACTCAACTTTGACCAAACATAACTTTCTCATACTTTGTGAGAAATGACCCATCAAAAGCTCATTTTGAAGAGGATGCAATTTCCTACAATGCATCTTCACACCCCAAGATCAAGAAATGCTCTCACAAAAAGTTACAAATTTTTACATTATAGGGCAATTTCAAAAGTCAACAAAAGTACACTTTGAGTCAAAGGCCATAACTTGAGATTGGTAAATCCAAATGACATGGGACCAAAAGCATTGGTTAAAGGACTTCAAGGGCTTTCCAAAATGTCCAAGAACATGGTAATATGATCAAAATTGAGCAAGTTATGCATTGGAGAAGTTGGGAAATTTTCATGAATTTGCAAAAGTCAACTTTGCTCAAAACACCTTCTTTTTTGCTAATGGGCCTCAAATCTCTTTTTAACTTCACCCATGACCTATGCACGACCCACCAAGTTAAATTGGATTTATCTTCTTAAATTTATTGATTAAATGGATTTTTAATACATATTAATTCATTTAATTAATTTAAAATTATAAGAAAATAAAAGATTTGATTCTTAAATCTATTTGTGAACCAAATGTGATCCAAATATGCTGACCAAGCAATGCCAATTTGTGCACAAGCTAAAAGATACAAAAATATCCAATTTTGGCAACTTGTTCAATCATGAAAAATCAAGAATATTTGATTTGTCAATCAAATATTCAATCTTCAATGCACATGGATATGAGTCCAAATTTTGACCTAAACTGATTCCCTTATATGCAAGCAAGCCAAGCATAACCTAATTCACGACTGAAGGACTGCAGAAACGGCAATACCAATTTCAAGAAACTTCAAGAAAAATCAAAACTTGTTCTTGCAATCTAGGCTAATTCAAGGTGCCTTGTCCATCCAAACACATTGCAGGAGGTACCAGGAGTGATTTGCAATCAAATTCAAGCACCAAAGCTCAAGGAATCACGAAATACCATCTTACGGTTTGCACTTCTAATTCAAAATCGTATCTCTTAATTCATATGCATTTCACATGTTTTTGTGATTGATTTGCGTTGCTAGAGATTACACAAAGCTAATGGAATGACTTAATTGAACCATAGTTCCCTAAATCGAGAGATGCCATGATTGAGTTTCTAGGGTTTTCAAGCTTTCAAATAGGGCTTTCCAAACCATGAAAAATTGGAACCAATGGGATACATGGTTGAATTCGTGAGACCAAGACGATTCCAACACATACCTCGCGAAATATTTCTTTTTGCTCTGTGTCTATTCGCTATTTTTCGTGCAGGAGATAGTGGAGGTTAAAAACCCCCGCTATATGATTCCATTTATGCAGGACCAAGGTTGAAGATGATGACGTGTTGTCATCTGGTGTTCCCATGCAATGCCCAGAAGGTGGTCTACCGTGTGCATCCAATTTCCAAGCGCCAGATGGCCAGCAAATCAAATCCAATGGCCAAAGCTGAGTATCCACCATACTCTACAGTCAACGCACACACATAGAAGTGGAGAAGTCAACAAGGCTTCCTACGTTTGGGCCTGGAATTCTGATGAATGAACCCCTTTCTAGGCCAAGACCCCTTTTTTGGTTTGTTTTTTTTTTCTTTTCTATATTTCTTCTACTTAATTTATTTTATTATTTAATTAACCACTAACTAAAATAATTAATATTTTCCAAATAAAAATCAGAAAACCTAAGAAATAATATTTTTTATTAATTTCATTATTTTTGTAAATAAACAACTTAATTGACTTAGTTTTTTTAATTAGGCATAACTTTAACATTTTTGCAATAAATTAAAAGTAAATTAGAATATTAGGTTTTAGCAATTTTAACCATTCTATTTTTATTTCCTTAAATATTCCAAAAAAATTCCAAAAAATATCTTTTTTTATTTAATTAATTAATTAACTTAGGTTTAATTTCATTTAGTTCAAAATAACAAAAATCTCCTTCTTTCATAAAAAGGGTCAAAACCCTAAACCTCTCTGATTCAATTTTCTCGCGCGTATTATTTTTTGATTCATATTTCAATATTGTATCTGCTTCAAGGATGTAATAGTTTTGGACTTAGGACTTTTATTTACCGCATTTATTTACTTTTCCGTATTTACTTTTTCAAGGGTTTGTTTTTGGCGATGTAAATACCCGACGCCTTGTAATAGCTTAGTTTTATTTTCCGCAACCATTAACTGCTAGATGTATGAATAATAGGCTATGCATGACAAGATCTATCTTAACTTAAAATCAACCGTAGCTAACCATAACATGTATAAAGATAACATAACTGAAAATTGACACATTTGCACATGCCACTCCTAGGGTACGCCTCACTTGGTTGCCTCGAACATGGTCATTGAGTATATGATGTTTTAGGGGTCGCCCTCCTCTCTAGAGATCAAAGTTGCCTCGAAACTGTTGCCTCGGATAAAAATGATCTAAGACATTAGGGTTACCACTAAGGCGTCCTAACGTTGCTTTAGTGACCACATGTCCCTTAATCGAATTGACCCGAAAACTCCAACGACGGTGCTACCTACTCCTCAATAGTGGGATAGCACTGTCTAAAGAACATTTACACAGTTTAATTCCTTTTGAGTAGGTAGAGGTTCTTAGGTACTTTCTCTTTTAAAACAAAACAAATTTTTCGCACTTAAACTTTTCAAACAAAGTTTTCAAAAACACTTCATACACTCTTGAGGACAGAAACAAGAGTTAAATCGAAGTTTTCAAACAAAACTTTTTCAAAACCCACAAACACAAGAAAAGCAAAACTTTTTGAAAACACAATGAAGCAAGTACCTAAGAGCCCGTGGATAGCCACGGATAGAAAGGGTGCTAACACCTTCCCTTTCTATAATCTACTTCCCGAACCCGGGAAACATCTCGAAAAGGAATTTTGCTGTGCTTTTGTCCTTTCCTTGTTGGATAAAATAAAAGACGGTGGTGACTCTTGCTTACCGTGACATTTTGCGAAAACAAACGCAATTGCAAACCCGCATTCCAAAACAGTCAGTTCTCATTCCCACCGATCACAGTAGGTAAACTGCTTAGGGGGAGGATTTGTCTGGTGCAACCTTGAGTAGCCTTAAGCAATTGAGAACCCTAGGAGCATAAGGAGATATCTTGAAAAAAATTGGAGCGAAATTGTTTCGGTACAACAGGTGCCCCTGTTCAATCTTCTTAAACCTAAAGATTTAGATTTGCATGCTCGCCATTCGTGATCTGAAGGCAGATGAGAATTGAACATTTAAGTGCCCAGAAATTTGCACTCACATATGCATGAAGTAACACTGTTGGTTGATAGTATTACTTTAATGGGATTAAAGATGCCATTTCGAGAGGTAACAAAGTGTCGCTAGAGATGGGATTATAGATGCCATCCAAAGTAACTATTGATAGGAGTATCAGAATGAGTCTATGCTCGACTGTATCTAAGAAGTACAGTAGAATGAGTCTGACTCTATCTAGCAGCTATGCTAAAGAGTATCAGAATGAATCTTACGTATTGATTGTATCTGAATGACGTTCTATAATGAGTCCATGTCTTGATTGTATCTATAAGGGGATCAGAATGAGTCTTCGCATGAATGTATCTACGAAAGGATCAGAATGAGTCTTTGTTCGACTGTATCTGAGATCTATATTAGAATGAGTCCACATTTAACTATATTTAAGATGTTCCAAAATGAATATCAGAATGGATCTACATCTTGATCATATCTGTAATGTATCGGGAATATGTACTAGAATGAGTATCAAAATGGATCTATGTCCTGATCGTATCTAAACTATATCCGGAAGTTGTACTGGAATGAGTATCAGAATGGATATTTGTCTTGATCGTATCTGAATTGTATCTAGAATACGTATCAGAATGACTCTATGTTTGACTGTATCCAAAAGATCATTAGAATGAATTGTCAATTGATTGTATCTGAAGGCTGAAGAATTTCTGATAATATTTATCTGTTTGTGAACTAACCTGAAAGAAAATAAAGTCACTTTTTATGAAATGTCGTGATGTATTCATTAAGTAATGATATTCTCAAAATAAATGAGAATTCTATATCTGTTTCGTATGCATATGCTATGATATTTTGTAAATGATGTATGGGTGCAATATGTTGCTGGAACATATTGGCAGTTTCATGTAACATTTATGGTTAGGGGGAAATAAATCTCTGGCTGTTGCTGGGGATGAAGAATATGAATCATTAATCTTGTTTAGAATGTCTATGTTGCGGATTCCTGTTTTTTATTTGAGGACACTCTGTTGGGGACGTTCGACTCCTGCTTGGGGGTAGAAGAATTCCAAAAAAACAATCGTTCATCGTTATTTTGAAGGAATTGATTCTTATGTACCCTGACTGGGGACAAAAGAGATGGATAATCCTCTGATGTGCTGTCTGACCAAGTTTAAGATATGGATGTCAACTCTTTTGGGGAGGACAAAGTTGAATGACATTTGTCCAGGGAAGATAATCCTGTCTGGGAATTGCAACAATCGGAGAAATAAACTCCATTGGGGAAATAAACCCTGCCGGAGAAGAGAATTTTGTCGGGGATTTTACGGTGTTGGAGAAATAAACTCCACTGGAGAATTAAATTCCTGTAAACTATGTTGAGGAAATAATTTCTGATGGAGATGAGTTTGTGATGATAGCTCTGTGGGGATTTTGAGAATAGCTAAAATTTTATTCCCAATCCTTGGGTCTTTAGTAAAAACTGATTCATGTTTTTATGTATATATTTGTTGACAGTAATCATGTTCAAATGCATATGTTCATTCAATGTAATCATTGGACGTTTTTGCAAAAAAAAATGGAGAAAGTAAAACAAATTTGAATTTTGAAATTAACTTGTAGTGATTTAGAAAGTTTTCCGATAAACAGGAAGTTTTATATAAAGATAGAAATCCTAGTCAGAGGAAATCATAGTAAAACAAAAAAAGGGGTACAAAGAAAAACTAAGAAAAAACAGCTATGCGGAAACGATCCCATCGAGTTTAAACTCTATTATTTCCCCTATGTCTTCAAGCATCTCGTCCCTTGTCGTTGGAAGAAGTTGATTGAATTGAGTTGTACCATTTTAACTTGACATTGATAACAAATCTTGTTATAGGTAGATGATCCAATGGGACATAGTCATACATTTTAATCCCTAACTTTTTCCTTGACCGCCCTTTCGGGTTTTCAGTCCACCGGGATACCCTTTATTGCCCAAGTCGCCTTTTGAGGTTTTCGACTTTCCGAGTTTACAATTTTTTTGATATATATATATATATATATATATATATATATATATATATATATATATATATATATATATATATATATATATATATATATCCCTAATTTTTGCCCGAACCCTTTTGGTTCGCTGGGATGCCCTTACTTTTACCTAGGCCTGTCAGCTTAGCGGGTATCTTTTATGTGTAGTATTTTTTGACTATGTCCTCGTTCACATGGTGTGGAAGTTCTTCACCATCCATGGTGGTAAGTATCATAGCACCACCAGAACACATCTATTTGATCAAAAATGGCCCATCGTATATGGGAGTCCATTTTCCCCTGACATCACCTTGTGGGATGTGTTTTATTACCAAATCACCAAATTGGTATGCCCGATGTTTGACCTTCTTGTTAAAGGCTTTGATCATGCGTTTCTTATACATCTGACCAAGAAAAACAGCCACAAGCCTTTTTTCATCCATCAATTTTTTTTAGTCTAGTCGAGTTTGAATCCACTCGTCTTCGTCTAAACCTGCGTCTTTCATAATCCTTAGGGAACGAATCTGGACTTCGACAAGTAAGACAACCTCCATATCATATACTAGAGAGAATGGGGTTGCCCTTGTTGATGTACATACTGAAGTGCGATAACTATGAAGAGAAAATGGTAACATCTCGTTCCAATCTTTTTATGTCACTGTCATCTTCTGTAATATCTTCTTGATATTCTTGTTGGTGGATTCTACTGTGCCATTCATCTTATATCGATACAGAGAAGAATTATGGTGTTTAATCTTGAACTGCATGCAGAGCTTTATGATTATGGTAATTTTAAGATTGGTACCATTGTCTGTGATGATCCTTTCAGAGATGCCATACCGACATATAAGGTTATGTTTAATGAACTGGGCCACAACATTCTTGGTGACCGAAGCAAATGAGGCTGCTTCAACCCACTATGTGAAGTAATCAATAACGACCAGGATAAAACAGTACCCGTTGGAAGTAGTAGGCTTAATCTCTCCAATCATATCATTTCCCCACATTGCAAACGGACAAGGAGCAGTCAAGACATTCAGAGGAACCAGAGGCACATGTACTTTGTCAGCGTAAATCTGGAATTTGTAGCAAGTTCTGGAATGATGGTGGCAATCAGTTTCCATGGTCGACCAATAATAACCCACTCTCAGAATCGTTTTAGCCATCGTGTGTCCATTGGAGTGAGTACCA
Source organism: Vicia faba (assembly GCA_948472305.1). Classification (NCBI taxonomy): domain Eukaryota; kingdom Viridiplantae; phylum Streptophyta; class Magnoliopsida; order Fabales; family Fabaceae; genus Vicia; species Vicia faba. Next base: position 232,915,169 of record OX451737.1, read on the forward strand.
AAGACACCTCCGTGCATATCTTCCATAATTTTCTCAGCTTCCTTCTTGTTTACACAAAGAAGTAAAGTCGCATCATGGTTGCACTTGTACAAAATTTTGTTGCTCATGAAGAACTTGGTAGAGAACCTCCGTAGAAATTTATTATCATTGATAGGCACCCGCTCGGGGTACTCTTGAGTCTCGAGGTATTTTTTCACTTCGTGGTACCAAGGTTTTTCTTCTACTCCATCAGTATCAACTTTGTAGCAATGCGCCAGTTTGTCTAGTCTCTCAACACTAATTCGAAGAGCTTCATTAATCCATATGACTTTGAACATATATGACATGGTAGCTAATGCGCCTTCCAATTAATTCTCTTCTCGTGGAATATGTTCAAAAGTGATTTCCTCGAAGTACATAATTAATGTCAACACATGCTCTCGATAAGGAATGAGATTTGGATGCTTCATATCCTATTCTCTCTTAATTTGACATATGACAAGGACGGAGTCCCGATATACATTCAAGAACTTAATTCTCATATTGATTGCAGCCTTGATACCCATGATGCACACTTTGTATTTAGCCATGTTGTTAGTACAGGAAAAACATAATTTGGCGGTGAAGGGCATATGGAAACCCTTGGGAGAGACAATCACATCACTGATTCCATTTCCAAGCGCGTTGGAAGATCCATCAAAAACCAAAGTCCATCGGGATCCCGGCTCAGGTCCTTCATACGTTACAGCTTCTTCATAATTTGTAACTAGCATAATATTCTCATTCGGGAACTCGAAATTCATAGATTGATAGTCGTCTATAGCTTGATGAGCCAAATTATCTTCCAGCACACTTCCTTTGATTACCTTCTAAGTAGTGTATTGAATGTCGTATTCTGCCAAGATCATTTGCCATCTTGCTATTCTTCCAGAGAGAGTGGGTTTCTCGAATATGTATTTTAAAGGATCCATCTTAGATATAAACATAGTATGAGTCAACATATACTATCTTAGTCGGCGAGTGTCCAATGCCAAAGCGCTGAAATGTTTGTCGAGCAGTGAGTATCTCGTTTCACAGTCGATAAACTTTTTGCTAAGGTATTGTATTGCATGCTCTTTCGACCAGACTCGTCATGTTACCCCAGTACACACCCCATTGAGTTCTCTAATACTGTTAGGTACATGATCAGAGGTATTCCTTTAACTGGAGACATCAAAATTGGAGGTTCTTGGAGGTACTCCTTGATTTTGTAAAAAGCTATCTGACATTCGTTGTTCCACTTCATTACTTGATCTTCAAGCTCTTTGGAAATGATCCTCACAAGAGTTCTGGAAATTACATACACGTCTCCAAGCCCCAAGTCTTGAAACAAATTATCCATAGAAGAAGTCTTCTCAACTAGAATTATATGATTATCCATTAGACGCTGGATACCTTCTCTCAGTAGTTTGTAGCCATTGGATTGGACTGCACAAAAGTAGCACCTTTCAATGCAACCCCGAAATAAATTGGCTTGCAACATACTCTTTTTAATAATTAGGAGGGGAGTAGTCAAGTCACTTATAGTAGAAACATAATAAAATCTTCAATACCATTAATGCCTTTATCGTGCTTAGGCATAAGAGCGGTAATCACATTGGGAGTCTCAGGAGGATCAAACTCAATCTCATTAGCGTCAATCATGTCTTGAACCTTGTTTTTCAAGGGCTAACACTTGTTAGTATCATGTCCAGGACTTTTGGAATGATATGCACATCTTGCATCGAGATTGTAATTGGGGGATGTAGTATTAGGATTCTGAGGAGGATCTCTCAACGTAATCAGCTCCGCCTTCAACAGGTGTTATAATGCCCGAGACAATGGAATGTTGATTTTTGTCAATTATCTCCTGGGCGCATCCGACCTACGCTGATTTCCTTATTGACATTGTGTTGGTGCGGGGTTAGAGATTATCACTGCCCCCACAAATTTGTTGCGGTCACCTCTACTACGAACCTTATGGCCATACATAACATTAGCTTCTTTCTTCCCGTTGAATGACTTCTTCACAGTACTTGAAGATGTAGCCACCTGAGTTTTTCCTCTTCTGATTCCACCTTCAACATATTCCCCCGTTAATATCAACTAAGTGAATCCATCCGAAGAGCTTCCAATCAGATGACTGAAAAAAGGACTGTGATCGGTGGGAATGAGAACTGACTGTTATGGAATGCTGGTTCGCGTTTGCGTTTATTTTTGCAAAATGTCGCGGTAAGCAAGAGTCGCCACCGTCTTTTATTTTATCCAATAAGGAAAGGACAAAAGCACAGAAAAATTCCTTTTCGAGATGTTTCTCGGGTTCGGGAGGTAGATTATAGAAAGGGAAGGTGTTAGCACCCTTTCTATCCATGGTTATCCACGGGCTCTTAGGTACTTGCTCACTATGTTTTCAAAAGTTTGCTTTTCTTTGTGTTTGTCGGTTTGAAAAGTGTTTTTGTTTTGAAGAGAGTGTAAGTGCGGAAAGTTTTGTTTTTGTTTTCAAAAGAGCAAGTACTTAAGAACCTCTACCTACTAAAAAAGGAATTAAATTGTGCAAATGTCATTTAAACAATGCTATCCCACTATTGAGGAGTAGGTAGCATCGTCGTTGGAGTTTTCGGGTCAATTCGATTTAAGGGACGTGTGGCCACTAAAGCAATGTTAGGACGCCTTAGCGGTAACCCTAATGTATTAGATCATTTTTATCGAGGCAACCGTTTCGAGGTAACTTTGATCTTTGGACAGGAGGACAACTTCTAAGACTTCCTATACTCAATGACCACGTTCGAGGCAACCAAGTGAGGCGTACCCTAAGAGTGACATGTGCGAGTGTGTCAATTTTCAGTTTATATTATCTTTACATGTCATGGTGAGCTACTGTTGATTTTAAGATCTTGTCATGCAATCCTAGTTAGCATACATCTAAACAGTTAATATATGTACAGGAATTTAAAGTGCGGGAATTGTAAATCCTACGCTATTACAAGGCTTCGGGGAGGGGGATTATTTACATGTCCAAAAATTGGGGGGAATAAAGCAGTAAAGTGTAAAAGTCTTAGTTAAGCTATTACAAACCAGTAGGCAGTTACAATAAAATAAACGCGCGCGAATCTGAAAATAACCTCTAAAAATCCTAAGAATAAAATCTTTTTGTTGTTTTATTTTATTTTGGGAAATGATCTAAATCTACTTAATTTTAGTTTTTGAGAAAATGATCTAAATCTACTTAATTTTAGTTTTGGAAAAATGTTAAGATAATTAAATGATTAATTAACAAAGTTAATTTAATATAAAAAAACTAGCCTAATGTTTTTGTGTTTTTGATTTTATGTTGATTAAAATAATAAATGAAATGGTCAAAACAAAAATGAAATCGAAGGAACAGGTAGTAAATAAAAAAAAAGTATAATTCTGGAGGCCTGGGTCGAAAGAGGTGTGGGTTGTCTTTCGACCCAGTGAAGAGGCTTGATCGAAGGTGCCTGAGGGGCTGCACTCTGGGGGTGTTCGATCTGGATACGTCATCCTTCAATCTGGAAATCCTGGATCCAGTTCGAAGCTAAGCTGCTAAGCTTCAAAGCTCTGAACAGGATTCTAAGAAGATATTTCCTGCAAAAACGAGACAAATATTAAAGGTCCAGGGGGGATTTTACCCCTTAATTCGAATCTCCTCCCAATTCTGATCCTTCCTCAATGTGAATCTGCTGAATCTAGGTCTGGGTTCGTTTTATCCTGAGATTCGAAGGAGAAACTCAGATCGTGCCCAAGCAATGGCAAGATCTCATCTTTGCGCTGTAGCTTACATGCAGCATAATCAGTAATAACAGGAATACATATGAAATGTGTATTTAAATGTCATGAAGGTGCAATTTTGGTTTTGCAAACCCTTACCAATTGAAGATGTATGATCTGTGGCTCTGGGTGTGGAGATGTTCGCTGGATGGCTTCTTTGGCTTGGATGAAAATGCTGATAACCTTTGGTGGGTTGTGGGCAGCGTATCTCCAAATCTTCCCTGTTTCTTTTCTTTTCTCTATTTTTTTGTGTTTTTTTGTGTCCCCTGTAATGTGTTTTTTTCTCCGTCCTGGATATGTATGCTGACCCTTGTATTTATAGGAGTGTGGGGGTGCATGAAAATGGCAAGGGACAACCATTTAACCAGGCCTTTAAAGCCATGAGACAAGAATCAGACATATTAAAATATTTCCTTTTTTGAAATATTCATGTCTCTTTGGAATCTGGAATGAACCTGGACACTTTTGATTTTCGAATGCCTTTAGACCCTGCTCTTCGATTGGTCTTGACCAGCTCTTGTGGAGTTAGGAACAGAAAAGGCAAGAATCTGGCCTTTAACTCAGGAATTGAATCCACAATCAGCATTTAATTATTTCTATGTTTGCAAGGGAAACACACAATTTTCTCATGTTTAGTGTACCTGGACATGTTTTATGAGTGCCCTCTTGATGGCTTCTTTTGAATGGCCTGGAAGGAGTTCTTCAAATGGCCCTTGTCCAAACATTAATCGAAGGGTATTTATTAAAATATCAATCGAAGAGTCCTCTGCTACGCCAATCGAAAGATCTTGTTCAGATACCAATCGAATGGTACTAATTAAAATTCCAATCGAAAGGCTTTGTTAACAGGCCAATCGAAAGGTGATGTTCATGCTAATCAAAGGACATGGTTAACATGCCTGTCAAAGCTGCCTTGACACAATGCTAAATCGAAGGATCCCTTGGCATGCCAATTGAAAGGCTTGGCCCAGGGTGCGAAACGAAAAGGTCTTTCAGAATTCCAATCGAAGGCCTTGACACAATGCCAATCGACGTGCTTGTCCATAATGCCAATCGAAACATTTTTGGAATGTCAATCGAAGTGCTTGTCCATAATGCCAATCGAAGGGAATTATCCATGCCAATCGAAAGGCTCCTTCAGAATACCAATCAAAGGGTCTTTTAGAATGCCAATCGAAAGGTACTTAAAGCACCACTCAAAAATTTTCTTTTTCCTTAGGCAAGGGTTTCTGGTCAACCATGGAGGGGGAAGACTTTGGAAAACATGAGAGGGAAAATTTTGGGGTGCAACAGTTGCCCCTGTTCAATTTTCTTAAACCTGAGGATGTAGATTGGCTTTCGAGCCTTTCGTGATCCGAAGGTGGAAGAAAATTGAACACTAGAGTGCCTAGAAATTTGCACTCGCATGGTGTAGTATCAGCATTGTGACGTCGGGAATGGGCTTACATATGCCATTTGAAGATTGTTGGTAGGTGGTTTTATCTTCGTTGACGGGTTGTCTCTTCTGACGAGTTGTCTCCATTGACAGGTTGTCTCTATTGATAGTTTGTCTCTATTGACAGGTTGTCTCCATTGACGGGTTGTCTCCATTGACACGTTGTCTCTATTGACGGGTTTGGCCACAGAAAAATCTTTAGGAATCGATTTAACTAATTTTGTCTCCATTGACTGGCTTTGCCTCAGAAAAATCTTTAGGAATCGATTTAACTGACTTTGTCTCCATTGACTGGCTTTGCCTCAGAAAAATCTTTAGGAATCGATTTAACTGACTTTGTCTTCATTGACTAGCTTTGCCTCAGAAAAAATATTTAGGAATCGATTTAACTGACTTTGTCTCCATTGACTAGCTTTACCTCAGAAAAAATCTTTAGGAATCGATTTAACTGATTTTGTCTCCATTGACTGGCTTTGCCTCAGAAAAATCTTTAGGAATCGATTTAACTGATTTTGTCTCTATTGACTGGCTTCACCTCAGAAAAATCTTTAGGAATCGATTTAACTGATTTTGTCTCCTTTGACTGGCTTCACCTCAAAAAAATCTTTAGGAATCGATTTAACTGATTTTGTCTCCTTTGACTGGCTTCACCTCAGAAAAATCTTTAGGAATCGATTTAACTGATTTTGTCTCCTTTGACTGGCTTCACCTCAAAAAAATCTTTAGGAATCGATTTAACTGATTTTGTCTCCTTTGACTGGCTTCACCTCAGAAAAATCTTTAGGAATCGATTTAACTGATTTTGTCTCCATTGACTGGCTTCACCTCAGAAAAATCTTTAGGAATCGGTTTAACTGATTTTGTCTCCATTGACTGGCTTCACCTCAGAAAAATCTTTAGGAATCGATTTAACTGATTTTGTCTCCATTTACTAGCTTCACCTCAGAAAAATATTTAGGAATCGATTTAACTGATTTTGTCTCCATTGACTGGCTTCACCTCAGAAAAATCTTTAGGAATCGATTTAACTGATTTTGTCTCCATTGACATAATTGAGAATTTAACTGCATCTTTCCTGAAAGGTAAAGGTCAGTCATATGCAATGCATGATATGGATCAAGGAATGATGTTCTCAACATAAATGAGATTGTATGGTATGATGCGTATATGCATGTATCATGATGTATGGAAATGTGATGTTTTAGTTGGGGAAGATAAATCCCGAACGGCTGCTGGAGAATAGGGTTGAATTCTTTGTTTCCACTGGGGATGATGAACGAAGATGATTGCAAGAATAAACCTGCAGGAGAGGATGACTCCGTTGGGGAATAAACTAGTGAAGAGATTACTCTGTGGGGAATTACTCTGTGGGGAAGAGATACTTTGCTGAGATTTTAATGATAAACTCCGCTGGGGATTCCGTTGATAAGCTCTGTTGGGGATTTTGATGAACTCCGCTGGGGATAGAAAGAACTTCGCTGGGGATGATCTTTCAGTTGTAACTTGCTGAGGATAACCTCTGAATTTGGCTGGGGAGATACAATTGTATTCTGCAGGGGACAAGCTTCCAGAATCTGCTGGGTAAGATGATTTGACTTTGGCGGGGAAGCCTTTTTTAGACTGCGCTGGGGTAATGACTCCATTGTGGTATCTTGTATTCCCCGGGGAACATTCTTATATTCTGTATAGGAATATTAAGACTGTCGGGGATGCTCTTTACGCTTGCTGGAGAATATCTTTATACTCCGCTGGGGAATATTAAGACCTTCTGGAGATACCAAACCTTTTTAGGGCTGATGGTAGATTAACTCTGTTTGGGGAGAGTATTACTGATTCGTCCATAGTTGCAAGTCTCAGCTGAGACAGCTACCATTACTGTTTTACTTTGCGATAATTGAAAGTATCTTAGCCATATTCTTCAGCTGAATATATACCTTGGTACCTGGTGGACAGAGAAACTGGACCGCTCAGACAATTCTTATTGCCCCTACTTCTGATATCACCTGTAATTTGTCCTTTGTTTCGCATGTAAATATTTATGAGCAGCAATTAATGTTAGATGCATATATCAAAATGAACATTGGACGTTCTTTGCAAAACAAAACAGATAAAGGAAAAACAGTTTGAAATTTGTCTGAAAATGAATTTGCATTGATTTTGAAGTTTGGCCTGTAAATAGGCGTTTTGTAAAAGAGGCTGACGTCCTAGTAAGAGAACGCCACCGAACAAATAGAATTTATACAATTTGTGAAAAGAAAACAAAACAGCTATGTGAATAATCCCACTGGGTTCCAGCTCTGTTATTGCCTTTATATCTTCAAGCATCTCATCATTTCGCTGCTTAGTTGAAGATGAATCTGATTGACTGGTGTCTTCCGAGCTTGATAGTTGATACCGAAGTCCGGATGTGAGATGATCCAATGAGACATAGTGTTACGCTTTAATCCCTAACTTTTTCCTGGACCGCCCTTTCGGGTTTTCAGTCCACCGGGATACCCATTTTTGCCCAAGCCGCCTTTTCAAGTTTTCGACTTGTCGGGTGTACAAATTTTTTATTTTCATCCCTTATTTTTTCCCAAACCCTTTTGGTTCACTGGGAATCCCTTATTTTTTCCTAGGCCAGTCAACCTAGCGGGTCTTTGATTATGCGTAGTATCTTTTTACTATGTCTGCATTTACGGGGTGAGGAAGGTCGTCACCATCCATGGTGGTTAGAATCATCGCTCCTCTTGAGAAGATGTTCTTAACCACCAATGTCCCTTCGTAAGTAGGGGTCCATTTGCCCCTGGGATCACCTTGAGGTAGAATAATGCGCTTGATTACCAGGTCCCTGACTTGATACTCTTGTCGTCTGACTTTCTTGTTAAATGCCTTGATCATTCATTTTTGGTACGTCTGACCATGACAAATAGCAGTAAGTCTCTTTTTGTCGATTAGATTCAATTGAGCAAGTCGGGTCTGGATCCAGTCGTCTTCGCTCAAACCTGCGTCCTTCATGATCCGAAGAGAGGGTATCTGAACTTCAATGGGCAAGACTGCCTCCATGCCATAAACCAAGGAATAGGGTGTTGCCCCTGTTGACGTTCGTGCTGAGGTACGGTATCCATGAAGAGCAAATGGTAACATCTCGTGCCAGTCTTTGTATGTCACTGTCATCTTATGCACAATCTTCTTAATGTTCTTATTTGCTGCTTCAACAGCCCCATTCATCTTCGGCCGGTAGGGAGAAGAGTTGTGATGCTGTATCTTGAATTGCTCACAGAGCTCAGTGATCATTTTGTTATTAAGATTGGTACCATTGTCCGTAATGATCCTTTCTGGTACACCGTATCGACAGATCAGGTTGTGTCGAATGAACCGTGCCACAACGTTCTTGGTTACCGTAGCAAAGGAAACTGCTTCAACCCACCTCGTAAAGTAATCAATCGCTACCAGGATGAAACGATGCCCGTTGGATGCCGTAGGTCTGATCTCGCCGATCATATCAATGCCCCACATTGCAAAAGGCCAAGGTGCTGTCAAAACATTCAGAGGAACTGGAGGAATATGCACCTTATCAGCATAGACCTGGCACTTGTGACATGTCCGAGAATGCTGACAACAGTCGGCTTCAATTGTGGACCAGTAATATCCTGCCTGGAGGATTTTCTTTGCCATGGTATGTCCACTGGAATGAGTTCCGAAAGTACCTTCATGCAGCTCTTCCATGATCCTTTCTGCTTCAATTTTATCCACGCAATGCAGTAAGGTTGAATCATGGTTACGTTTGTAAAGAATGCCATTGCTAATGAAGAACTTGGCCGCGAACCTTCTCAAAAACTTCTTGTCATTAATAGAGGCACCCTCGGGGTATTCTTGAGTTTCAAGGTACCTCTTCACTTCATGATACCAAGACTTTTCTGTTACCTCTTCGGTCTCAAGATCACATCAATGTGCAGGTTCATCCAATTTCCAAATAATGATCCGGGGAGCCTCGTTGTCCCACTTGACTTTGACCATAGAATACATCGTAGCTAACGCGTCCGCCAACTGATTCTCCTCTCTTGGGAAGTGTTCAAAGGTTATCTCCTCGAAATGGGGAAGCAATGTCAAGACATACTCCTTGTAAGGAATAAGATTTGGGTGTTTCGTATCCCACTCTCCTTTGATATGACTGATCACGAGAGCGGAATCTCCAAAGACACTCAAAAACTTAATCCTTAGGTCAATTGCAGCTCGAAGACCCATTACGCAGGCTTCATACTCTGCCATATTGTTGGTGCAGTTGAAACATAGTCGGGCGGTAAACGGAGTATGAGAGCCTTTAGGGGATATGATCACAGCGCCAATGCCATTACCCAAAGCGTTTGAAGCTCCATCAAAGTACATAGACCATCGGGATCCTTCCTCAGGTCCTTCATCCGGCCCAGGTGTCTCACAATCAGTCACTACCATTATATTCTCGTCTGGAAATTCAAAGTTCATAGACTGGTAATCATCCACTGCCTGATGTGCCAAATGGTCTGCCAATACACTTCCCTTGATTGCTTTTTGAGTCGTGTACTGGATGTCATATTCAGTCAAGACCATCTGCCATCTTGCTATTCTTCCGGACAAGGCAGGCTTTTCGAAGATATACTTGATTGGATCCATCTTTGAAATCAACAGAGTAGTGTGAGTCAACATATACTGTCTCAGCCGGCGAGCAGCCCATGCCAAAGCGCAGCAAGTTTTCTCGAGCAATGAGTATCGGGTCTCACAGTCAGTAAACTTTTTGCTAAGGTAATAAATAGCATGCTCTTTTCGGCTAGACTCGTCATGCTGCCCCAGCACACACCCCATTGAGTTATCGAGCACTGTCAAGTATAAAATCAAAGGTCTCCCTTCAACTGGTGGCATAAGAATAGCTGGCTCCTGGAGGTACTCTTTGATTCTTTCGAATGCAGCCTAACATTCATCGTTCCAACATACCACTTGATCTTTCTTCAGTAACTTGAAGATTGGCTCACAAGTAGCAGTTAGGTGCGAGATGAATCGGGCAATATAGTTCAGACCTCCTAGAAAGCCTCAGACCTCTTTCTCTGTCTTGGGAGATGGCATTTCTTGTATGGATTTTACTTTGGCAGGGTCCACTTGAATACCTTTGTCGCTTACAACGAAACCCAGCAGCTTACCGGACCGTACCCCGAAGGTGCATTTGTTTGGGTTCAATCTCAACTTGTACAACTTCAACCTGTCAAACGGCTTTCATAGATGGTCAAGGTGTTCCTCCTCAGTTTGGGACCTCGCAATCATATCGTCGACGTATACTTCAATCTCATGATGGATCATGTCATGAAATAAAGCAACCATGGCACGCTGATATGTTGCCCCAACATTCTTCAACCCAACAGGCATGACCTTGTAACAAAAGGTACCCCACTAGGTAACGAAAGTGGTCTTTTCCATGTCTTCAGGAGCCATCTTGATTTGATTATAACTGGAGAAACCATCCATAGAGGAGAATACCTTGTGCTGAGCAGTATTGTCAACCAGAACGTTGATGTGAGGCAGAGGGAAGTCATCCTTAGGGCTTGCCCTGTTCAAATCCCTGTAGTCAACACACATTCGGACCTTACCATCCTTCTTAGGTACCGGAACCACATTGGCAACCCACTGAGGGTAAGAAGTTACTGCTAGAAAACCGGCGTCAAACCGTTTCATAACTCTGGCCTTGATTTTCTCAGACATCTCTGGACGCATACGACGAACCTTTTGTTTTACCGGAGGACAGTCTTCCTTGGTAGGCAGGCGATGAACCACAATGTCGGTATCCAACCCAGGCATATCTTTGTAAGACCAGGCAAAGATCTCCACATAGTCATGCAACATCTGAATCAACTGCTGTTTCACACTAAGCTCCAGATTTACACAGATCTTGACTTCCTTCTTGTCTGTCTCAGTACCCAGATTCACTGTTTCCACTGGCTCTTCATGTGGCTGAATGGCCCTCTCTTCCTGAAGTAGCAGTCTTGCAAGCTCACCAGGCACTTCACAATCTTCTTCACCTTCGTCTTCGGCTAAGTTGATCGGATTTTCGAAGTCATAACTGGCAGTAGCATAATCGTTACCAGTGAGATCCAGAGTGGATTGGGACCTGTATATGTGAGTGGGTGTAAAATAGCTGTTTTGCAATATATAATAAAGAAAGACAAGGAGCGCAAAATTTTAAATGCAAAAACGTCCAATGCTTTTATTAATGATATATGAAAATGGAACACAAAAGCCCTCACAAATGAAGCCACAGTGTTCCGGGTAAGACACCGGGCCATAAAGTTTCACAATATTGTCTGTTACAAATTTAAAACAAAAAGCTTCATTACTGAGTAACAAAAGTAATAGGGATGAAATCCTTTGTTGTCCAGTTGTTTGGTCCACCGTTGGTCGTAGGATAGATCCAACTGTCAAATTCAGACTCCTCCACATCATCTTCGATGGCATTTACTCCCGAGTTGCTGATGAACACAGGAGGTCTTCCAATCCTTGCACTTCGAACAGCCCTTTGAGCTTCTGCAGTGAAACCCAAACCAAACTTGTCAGTCTTCTGAGTGAAATCCGGAATTCGGCCCCAGTTTGCATACTCACCCCTCTCAATAACAGCCCGGGCATCCTTTAAGGAAGCCATCTTCATAGGAGAATCTTCAATCACAGTCTCAACTGATGCCAATGTCTGAGGAACCTCTTCAAAGTGTTGAAATGGGGTCTCAATGAACTCCCCATCCATCTCTAATTACCAGAATGAGTTGAGGTGGCTGAAAATGTACTCCTCCTCCCCTTGAACTGTCACAATCTTTCCTTTAACCGGGTACTTCAACTTCTGGTGGAGCGTTGAGGTTACGGCTCCAGCTTTGTGGATCCATGGACGACCTAGCAAACAAGAATAGGATGGCCGAATGTCCATCACGTAGAATGTAGAATTGAAGACCTGAGAACCAACTTTAATTGGAATATCAACCTCACCATGCACCATCCTTTTAGACCCATCAAAGGCTCGGACAATAATGTTACTTGGCTTCAGCTCTAAACCTTCACAATCCAGCCTGTCTAGAGATTTCTTGGGCAAGACGTTCAATGAGGAACCAGTGTCAACCAACACATGTGCATGAGTAGTGCCCCTGCATTCAATGGAGACATGCAAGGCATCGTTATGGTTCTTCCCTTTAGCAGTCAGATCAGCGTCGGAGAAACCCAAACCATTATCAGCAGTTAAATTGGCCACATAATCGGTAAACTGATCAGCTGATGTCTCTTGTGGCACGTGAGCCGTCTTCAGGAAGGTAATCAGAGCCTTGGCATGGGCCTCTGAACACAACAACAATGATAACATAGAAATCTTAGATGGGGTTTGCCCCAGTTGCTCAAATACATTATAATCACTCTTCTTAATAATCTTCAGAATCTCTTCCATCTCCTGTTTGGAAGCTTCAACAGTGATTGTCTTCGGTGCCTCTGTCTGGGCAGGCGCATCAGTGGCGATCCCTTTGCCTCGAGCGTCTGATGACTCGACGACAAGGGTAAGGATAGGAACTTGATCAGGACCGATAGTAGGTACACTTGCAGGCGTAATGACAACAGGTCTTCGGACAGTTGGTGGAGCAATATCAGGTGAGAAAAGTCTACCGCTGCGGGTGACTTTAGCAGGTCCAGTAATGTTGCCGACATCGGTATCAACATCAAACTCTTGCTTAAATCCAAGAACATAAGCATATGCCCCATAATGCCAAGGGACAGCTTTGTCAAAGGTGTAAGGAATGGGCCCCGGAACAGCGATGATCACAGGTGCGATCTTCGGAACATATGTAATTCTAACAGGCGTCCTCGAGGGAGCCTTGGAAGAATTGTCGAAAATGGTAATGATGGCAACTTCTTTATAATGAACGGATGGAACAACAGTCTTATTAAACAAGATTTCCTTGCTATCCATCAGGTTTTGGATACCTGACTTCAGAAATGGGCAACCAGTAGGTAAAACAGAACACATATGGCAACCTCCGCCACAACCCGAAAATAAACCGGCTAGCAACAGGTTCTTCTTGACAGTCATCATATGGGTAACAATATCATCCACAGAAACTACAAACAAGTCTTCCTCTACAGCATTCACCCCATGCTTGGGCATGGGAGCAGTTACAACATTGGGCCTCTCGGGCGCCGCAAACTCAATCTCCTTTGCATCAATCAAGTCTTGGACGTTATTCTTCAAAGTCCAACAATCATCCGTATTATGCCCCGGGCTCTCAGAGTGATAAGCGCAGCCGGCGTTGGGGTTATACTTTGATGACGTTGTATTTGGATTCTTTGGGGCTTCCCTTAGAGTCACCAGATTGGTCTTCAGCAACTGTGGCAGAATCTGAGACAAAGTCATGCTGAGACGGGTGAATTACCTTCGAGGTCTCTCGTCCCTTTGTTGGTTGTGATGCTGAGGAGCACCAGCAGGTTTTGAAATAAAAACCGCATTGACAGCTTGGCGGTGTTCAGGTCTATTCTGTCTTCTTGAACTGTAGACAGCACTTGACTCTTTCTTAAATGGTTTCTTCTCAGTGCTCGATGATGCACCCTTCTGTATCTTCCCAGCTTTAATACCAGCTTCAATCCTCTCACCAGTCAAGATAAGGTCTGTAAATCCGGCTGAAGAGCTTCCAATCAAATGATTAAAGAACGGACCAGACAGGGTCCCTAGAAACATATCAACAAGCTCACCATCAGCTAAAGGTGGTTGCACCCTTCCGGCAAGGTCTCTCCATTTTTTAGCATACTCTTTAAATCCTTCACCCGTCCCTATTGACATACCCTGGAGTCGGGTACGCGTAGGAGCGAGGTCGGAGTTATAATGATACTTCCTATAGAACGCAGTAGCCAAATCTTCTCAGCTATGGATACTGGCGCCGTCCAACTGATAGAACCACTCAAGCTGAGTCCCTGAGAGACTATCTTGAAAGAAATGGATCCATAAGTTCTTATCAGCAGTGTAAGGCTGGATCTTCCTCACATATGACCAGAGGTGCAGCTTTGGACAGGAAGTTCCATCATACTTGGCAAAGGAAGGTGCCTTGAACTTATGGGGAATCACCACCCCAGATGATAGACCTAGATCCCCGAAGTCCAGACCGGGCACCTTCTGTATTTCCATAGTGTTCAAACGTTCTTCCAGCTGTTTGTACTTATCCTCAGCAGGAGAATACTGTTCTTCATCATAGTCTGTCTCGTTGTCGGAGACCAAAGGGCTAGGAGCCCTCCTTTCTTGTGGACTATCCTTCCCCCCAGATGAGGTGGTCAGATCAACTTCATTCTGCAGCCCATTTCCAAACCTGCGTCCAGTATTGAACATGATGGTCCTCTTCTTCTTCTTCTTCCTCTCTTTCAGAATCAAGGTCTTCAAGTCCTGCTGACCCTTAGCTAGGATCATGACCAACTCTTGAAATTGAGAATTCTGGGCCTGGAGGGCCTTGATAGCTTGCTCAGTGGAAGGTTCAGTAGACATGATGATTGCTGAAATAAACAGCGAAGAAGATAAGAGACCTGTAAAAGGGTACCTGTTTATGAAGTGCATGAGATGAAATGCGTATGATTTATGATTTCAAAGACAATCGGGATTAAAATTTGTAAACAAGAAAGGAAACACACTTTATTAGATTTAACTTCAGAATTTAAATTGTTCAACAAATTGCCCTTAGGAGTTACAAGAATGGAAATACTGAAAAGTAAATAAAAATTGTAAAAGAAATCATCAAAGGTCCATCAATGCTCTCATGGTTTCTTCTTCTCAGTGTGGACATAATCATTCAGGATCCGCTCGTTCTCCAGTTGCTTAGTCAGCTTCTGGATCTTCTGTTCTTGTTCATTAAACCTCTCCCGATAAGAATCCCGTTCTTCCCGCAGTTGCATCCAAGACCTCTTTAGTGTTCCAATGTCAGTGGGCATATGAGGGTGGAGAATAGTTGGAAGAACCCCGTCTTTATCAGCAAATTTAAGAGTAAAAGGCCTAACAGCTTCGTATGGCATACCTAACCTCTGGGCACGGATGCGGACCCATCTGAGATATGGCTTCATTGGCAGAGAAGTCTTTGGTCCTAACTCATGTGGGTCAGATTGGTGAACTCTATCCCAAGCCCTGATGAATCTACGATGCAGCTCGTCGCTATCTCCCTGAAAATCAAAGATGATATGAGGCATCAACATCTCATGAGGCCCCTCTCTTCTGGACCTTCCAAACTGACGGAGATCTAAACATAGGTTATAAGAAATTCCTCTATGGGTTCCGATCAATGGAACATTAGGATACTCTCCACAACGATCAATGACAGTCACCTCATCCAAGCCTTTGAGAGTCCAGATAATGTCATTATTAGTAAGAGACATTACCCTATAAGCCCAGCCCATTCCTTCTTTGTTCTTCAGTACAGACTTAGGGAGGTGCGAAATAAACCACCTCGACAATAAAGGAGCACATCACATCAAAGTTCCCTGCTTTCAGGCAGTACGAGCATATAGCTGATGAAGGATATCACACAAGAGAGTGGGTACGGGGTTCCGAGAGATGAAGATCTTTATGGAATTAATATCAACAAAAGTGTCAGGATTTGGAAACAATACCAGACCATAAATCAAGAGAGCCAGGATGTCCTCGTACGCCTTGAAGTCTAAGCTATCCCAGAAGTAATTAGCTTTGTCAACCAGAAACTTAGCCAAAAAACCCTTAGCTCCACTTCTAGTCTCCCAGTTAGCTATTACCTCTTCTTTGGTCAAGTGAAGGGCTGCAACAATTTCTTCGGGCTTAAGAGTCTTTTCCCAACCAGTAAATGGAGTATGCTCCAAAATAGAGATACCAAGCAACTCAGAGAATTCTTCCAGGGTAGGGACCAGCTGGAAGTCTTGAAAGGTGAAGCAATGGTATAGCGGATCAAAAAACTGGACCAAGACGCTCATCATTTGTTTGTCCAACTTTGAGGTAGCTAAACTGAGAAGAGAACCATGTCTCCTGATGAAGGAAGTAGTGTCTGGAATCCTGACAACCAACTCTTTAAGCAAAGTAGGTACTTAAACAAAGTTGATCTGGATAGTATTCCTACGCATGGGCATCATGATAACCTACAAAATAGAGAAAAGATGAAACCCTCTTGTCTTTGAAATAGGTTAGTCCTTATGCAAGATGTATGCAATGTTATGATGTTATGATGTCATGGTAAAGGCACACCACAAATATTCATAAAAGGCAAACATGGTAAAGGCATACAAGTCACACAAAAGAGCCCTTAGATTTCAGGCTGGCATGAAGCTTAGTTACTACCCTCTTTCAGTTTTAGTTGGTTTAAACCTATCCTAAAAAATAGTAACCGGGTTCTAGAGGATCTCAATATCACTGACTACCCTCAATCGGTCATGATTCTAGTTTAGCAACCTTTTCTTGCGGCCAGAATCATCGCGAGAGTTTAGTCTCAATGAGTGTAGCATACTGCTACTATTCTATGGCCAAGTTGGTCAATTTAAGGTTCTAAGGTCATTTGGTGCTTAATGACTCCTTAGAAGACCCATATTCTCCTCTTTCCAACACAAGGGATATCGGTACAGACTAAGGTGTCACACCAACGTAGCTACTGCTTCATCCGTGTCGGTCTACGCCTGACAGATCCCTCACAGTTTATTGCTACTTACCTAAAGGGTATCCCCAGATCCGGGTTAGGATTTATAGAACTCCGATACAAGCCCACAAAATTTAAAGCATACAAAGCATATAATTGAAAACACAAGTGATCTAATCCTAAGGTACACCTCACTTATAAGTATTCCCCAACAGAGTCGCCAGTTCCGTGATCTGTGGGAATGAGAACTGACTGTTTTGGAATGCTGGTTCGCGTTAGCGTTTGTTTTTGCAAAATGTCGCGGTAAGCAAGAGTCGCCACCGTCTTTTATTTTATCCAATAAGGAAAGGACAAAAGCACAGAAAAATTCCTTTTCGAGATGTTTCTCGGGTTCGGGAGGTAGATTATAGAAAGGGAAGGTGTTAGCACCCTTTCTATCCGTGGTTATCCACGGGCTCTTAGGTACTTTCTCACTATGTTTTTAAAAGTTTTCTTTTCTTTGTGTTTGTGCGTTTGAAAAGAGTTTTTGTTTTGAAGAGAGTCTAAGTGCGAAAAGTTTTGTTTTTGTTTTCAAAAGAGCTAGTACTTAAGAACCTCTACCTACTCAAAAAGGAATTAAACTGTGCAAATGTCCTTTAGACAATGCTATCCCACTATTTAGGAGTAGGTAGCATCATCGTTGGAGTTTTCGGGTCAATTCGATTTAAGGGACGTGTGGCCACTAAAGCAATGTTAGGACGCCTTAGCGGTGACCCTAATGTCTTAGATCATTTTTATTGAGGCAACCATTTCGAGGCAACTTTGATCTTTGGACAAGACGACGACCTCTAAGACTTCCTATACTCAATAACCACGTTCGAGGCAACCAAGTGAAGCGTACCCTAAGAGTGACATGTGCGAGTGTGTCAATTTTCAGTTTATATTATCTTTACCTGTCATGGTGAGCTACTGTTGATTTTAAGATCTTGTCATGCAATCCTAGTTAGCATACATCTAAACAGTTAATATATGTACAGGAATTTAAAGTGCGGGAATTGTAAATCCTACGCTATTACAAGGCTTCGGGGAGGGGGATTATTTACATGTCCAAAAATTGGGGGGAATAAAGCAGTAAAGTGTAAAAGTCTTAGTTAAGCTATTACAAACCAGTAGGCAGTTACAATAAAATAAACGCGCGCGAATATGAAAATAACCTCTAAAAATCCTAAGAATAAAATCTTTTTGTTGTTTTATTTTATTTTGGGAAAATGATCTAAATCTACTTAATTTTAGTTTTTGAGAAAATGATCTAAATCTACTTAATTTTAGTTTTGGTAAAATGTTAAGATAATTAAATGATTAATTAACAAAGTTAATTTAATAGAGAAAAAAAACTAGGCTAATGTTTTTGTGTTTTTGATTTTATGTTGATTAAAAAAAGAAATGAAATGGTCAAAACAAAAATGAAATCGAAGGAACAGGTAGTAAATTAAAAAAAGTATAATTCTGGAGGCCTGGGTCGAAAGAGGTGTGGGCTGTCTTTCGACCCAGTGAAGAGGCTTGATCGAAGGTGCCTGAGGGGTTGCACTCTGGGGGTGTTCGATCTGGATATGTCATCCTTCGATCTGGAAATCCTGGATCCAGTTCGAAGCTAAGCTGCTAAGCTTCAAAGCTCTGAACAGGATTCTGAGAAGATATTTCCTGCAAAAACGAGATAAATGTTAAAGGTCCAGGGGGGATTTTACCCCCCTAATTCGAATCTCCTCCCAATTCTGATCCTTCCTCAATGTGAATCTGCTGAATCTGGGTCTGGGTTCGTTTTATCTTGAGATTCGAAGGAGAAACTCAGATCGTGCCCAAGCAATGGCACAATCTCATCTTTGCGCTGTAGCTTACATGCAGCATAATCAGTAATAACAGGAATACATATGCAATGTGTATTTAAATGTCATGAAGGTGCAATTTTGGTTTTGCAAACCCTTACCAATTGAAGATGTATGATCTGTGGCTCTGGGTATGGAGATGTTCGCTGGATGGCTGCTTTGGCTTGGATCAAAATGCTGATAACCTTTGGTGGGTTGTGGGCAGCGTATCTCCAAATCTTCCATGTTTCTTTTCTTTTCTCTATTTTTTTCTGTTATTTTTCGTGTCCTCTGTAATGTGTGTTTTTTTCTCCGTCCTGGACATGTATGCTGGCCCTTGTATTTATAGGAGTGTGGGGGTGCATGAAAATGGCAAGGGACAACCATTTAACAAGGCCTTTAAAGCCATGAGACAAGAATCAGACATATTAAAATATTTCCTTTTTTGAAATATTCATGTCTCTTTGGAATCTGGAATGAACCTGGACACTTTTGATTTTCGAATGCCTTCAGGCCCTGCTCTTCGTTTGGTCTTGATCAACTCTTGTGGAGTTAGGAACAGAAAAGGCAAGAATCTGGCCTTTAACTTAGGAATTGAATCCACAATCAGCATTTAATTATTTATATGTTTACAAGGGAAACACGCCATTTTCTCATGTTCAGTGTACCTGGACATGTTTTTTGAGTGCCCTCTTGATGGCCTCTTTCGAATGGCCTGGAAGGAGTTCTTCAAATGGCCCTTGTCCAAACATCAATCGAAGGGTATTTATTGAAATATCAATCGAAGAGTCCTCTGCTACGCCAATTGAAAGATCTTGTTCAGATACCAATCGAAGGGTACTAATTAAAATTCCAATCGAAAGGCTTTGTTAACAGGCCAATCGAAAGGTGTTGTTCATGCTAATCAAAGTACATGGTTAACATGCCTGTCGAAGCTGCCTT
The DNA here is from genome assembly GCA_948472305.1 of Vicia faba. Lineage (NCBI taxonomy): Eukaryota > Viridiplantae > Streptophyta > Magnoliopsida > Fabales > Fabaceae > Vicia > Vicia faba. Next base: position 232,934,770 of record OX451737.1, read on the forward strand.
GACACAATGCTAAATCGAAGGATCCCTTGGCATGTCAATTGAAAGGCTTGGCCCAGGGTGCCAAACGAAAAGGTCTTTCAGAATTCCAATCGAAGGCCTTGACACAATGCCAATCGACGTGCTTGTCCATAATGCCAATCGAAGCATTTTTGGAATGTCAATCGAAGTGCTTGTCCATAATGCCAATCAAAGGGAATTATCCATGCCAATCGAAAGGCTCCTTCAAAATACCAATCGAAGGGTCTTTCAGAATTCCAATCGAAAGGTACTTAAAGCACCACTCAAAAATTTTCTTTTTCCTTAGGCAAGGGTTTCTGGTCAACCATGCAGGGGGAAGACTTTGGAAAACATGAGAGGGCAAATTTTGGGGTGCAACAGGGACCTATTAAAGTTCCCATAAACATGTCATCCAATTCCCTATCAGACAAAGGAGTTTTAACTCTTCCTGCTAGATCTCTCCATTTATAGGCATACTCTTTAAAGCCTTCGTTAGAGACCATAGTCATATTCTGTAGTTGCACACGGGTTGGTGCAAGATCAGCATTTTACTGGTACCGCTTATAGAAAGCAGCAACCAAATCTTCCCAAGTACGGATATTAGTCCCTTCTAGTTGGTAAAACCATTCCAACTGTGTTCCAGATAGGCTATCTTGAAAAAAGTGCACCCATAACTTCCTATCAACAGTATGTGGTTGAATCTTTCGAACATATGATCTCAAATGAAGCTTTGGGTAAGAAACACCGTCATACTTTTCAAAAGTGGGGACCTTGAATTTATGAGGAATAAAAACTCCTGAGACTAAACGCATATCTTCAAAATCTAATCCAAGCAATTTCTGGATCTCCATATTATTTAGACGATCTTTTAACTGTTTGTATTTTTATCAGTAGGGGGATATTGTTCATCAAAAAATTCTTCTTCCTCTTCATTAGCATATTTTTTAGAACCAAGGTTACTTCCTTTCTCATCTTTGACACTTTTACCATCTTCACCCTGGTTGTCATCTTCGTACGACTATATATCAAAATCTTGGGCTCGCTTGATATGACTTATGAACCTTCTTCACATGTTAAAGATGTCGACTGTTTCCTTTTCTTTTTCTTCCTCTCTTAGGTGATGAGTGTCTGTAGTTCTTTCTGCCCCTTGGCTAAGTTCACGAACATTTATTGGAACTGAGCGTTCTGAGCTTGGTGATCTTTGACTATTTGTTAAGAGCCATCTTTTTACTAAAATAAATAGCAAGAATTAAGAAAACCTGTCTTGGGAATACCTGTTATGTAATGATTTATATGGTATGCAGATGCATATGCAATTTTTACAAGGATCTCGTGGGATAAGAAGAAATTTTGAAATGTGGATCTGGTTGCAGCTTTGTCTGAAGAACTTTGCGTATTTGCTTTTGAATGTCCTTCTATAAGAATCGAGCTCACCATATCGAATGGGTCTGAGCTTCTTAATCAAGAGAACGTATTTTGATCTTTGACGGTATCTGGTTAGAGGAAAATAAATCCTCTTGCCCCTTGCTAGCAATCTGGCTTATAATAATCCTGCACCAAAGGTCCCTAAGATCCTTGAAATGGTTAGTAAAAATTCCATGTCATGATGACATGATGTCATGTTTAAACAAGTAGCAAACACAAATAAATCACACAAGAGCCTTAGGTTTAAAGGCTTTCATGAGGTCCGTAGGTAAGTACCCATCTCTAGTGAAGTTAAGTTGGCTCAACCTGTCCTAAAATAGTAACTGGGTTCTAGGAATCTCATATCACTGATCTTTCTTGCAGGTTTTATTTTAGCACGACAACTGACTTGCCACCAAAATATCCCGAAATTCGAATCTCAATAAGCGTAGTTTCGAGTATCAACCAACCTTGGACTGAACCAAACCCGACTATCTCACTACCTTCTAATGGCCAAGATGGGTCAATAAATGTTCTAGAAGTCAGTTAGTGTTTATGACACCATGTTGCAGCCTAATGTTATCCTCGACTGACTCAAGGAACATTAGTACAAACCAAAGTGTCACACTAACTTAGCCATCACTTCAACCATTTTGGTCTATGCCATGCAGTTTCCAAGATCTATTGCTACTTACCTAAGGCGCCCTAGATCCGGGTGTAGGATATTGCAAGAAACTAAACCTAAGAAACCTTTAAAGTAACGCAAATAATTCAAACAATTAAAGCAAGTAAAAGTGATCTAAAATCTAAGGTAACCCCTCTTTTTTTAGTAAGTCCCCAGCATAGTCGCCAACTTTGTAATACGGTGGGGGAACTGACTTGTTTGGTGTTTTATCACAAACGTTGCAGATAGAAAGAGTCGCCACCGTCTTTTCTTTTATCCAATAAGTAAGGGGTGAAAAGAACCGGAAAGACCTTGATAGATTTTGAGTTTGGGGGGTACATTATGAAAAGGGAAGGTGTTTGCTCCCTTTTCATCCGTAGTTACCTACGGGCTCTTAATCTCTTAGCTCACTTTTTAAAAATTGCTTTGTGTGTGATTTGTTTGAAAATATTTTGGAAATCGCCAATGTAAGACTGACTTTGTAATAATTCTTGTATCAGCCCTCGTGAATGTATATAAAGTGTTTTAAAAATATTTCTTATTTTTTGAAAGTGTGATGTGAGAAATTTTTCTTTTATAAAAGTTTATGGGAAAGTGATTAAAAGCATCCTACCCACTCAAGGTCGTTTTTATTTTTTCCTTCTCCTTTAGAGATAGTGCTATCCGTACCATTAGTTTGTAGGTAGCCTTATCCGTTGGATGTAAAGGGACAGGCAAAGGTTCATCGTACAGTTATCAAAGGCAACTGGTTAGGATGCTTTAGCAGTTTTGTAAGGGACTCGATCATTTTTAGAAAGGCAACATCGAATGATCATTGAGGGACTATGATCTTTATTATCTAGGGTCTATTGCTAATGCATCCCTATTTTCGAGGGACATGACCATTGTTGTGAAAAGCAACAAAGAGAAGTTAACCTAGGGGTGTAAGTGTGAAAGTGTGTTTGTTTCAATTATTTATCTTGAGATTAGGGTTTCGCTATCACTTGGTTTTAATATTTCCATACAAACCCTAATTACTAGCAATTGCATAAAAAATATAATAGCAGGATGTAAAGGTGGAATAGAAACCTAAGACTATTACAAGGCTTTGGGGCAGTTACATAAGGATAGATGCAGGAAAATAAACCCAAAGCTATTACATACTCGAAGCAATTACATAATAATGAAAAAGATAGCAGGAAATAAAGATCTAAGTTATTACATAGGAATCGCGTGACCTATACAATTGATCTATGAAATTTAAATGAAAATAAAGAACAAGAATAAGAAGAGGGAGAAGAGAATGTTTGTTAGGGTTTTTTTATGAAAATGATTTATGATGATAATTAATTAAATAAAACCTAATTAATTTTAATTAATTAAAAAATATGGTTAATTAATTAATTAATTAAAAGGTTAATAAAGGAAATCCAAACCTATTTATTTTTAGGGTTAAAGATAAAGATTTTTTTAATGGCTAATTAAAACATAAGGTTAGGAAAAAGATAAGATTAGGGGAAGAAAAACCAAGGAAATCAAAGGTTAGGAACCAAAAATAAGAAAAATGTCAGGGGTGTGTGTTGAACCCACACCCTTTGCCTTCTGCCTTGCATCATTTGCCACTGAGCCATGCATTGGTTGATGTTATGAGAACAAGCGCTGCAAATAATATATGAAACCTGCAAAACATTGAAAAATATATTAAAAAAAACATCAAAAGGCAGGGATCGAACCCACACCCTTATATATCAATTCCTTAACGTGCACGCTCTTGCCACTAGGGTGGCTGTTTCATCCGGTATTGGAATGGAATAAAATTAATATAATATAAAAACAAATTACTAGACCAGAGAGGCGTATGAGCCCTAGCTCCGGTCGTCTTCTCCGATAATCTCGTTTTTTGTACCTATAAAATAAAGCATGTTAACGATAAAAAAGGACCTTACTTGCCTTATTTGACCTTTGCGAGTTCAATGGTGGCATTGGTTTTTTTCAAATTCTCCCTATATGATGAGATACAAACAAGATAACATAAAACGGTTCAAACATGGAAATCCATTATCCAAGCATTATGGGACTCATGCAATGGTTCTATCCTGCATAGTTTCACCTCAGAAGCGCATTAGTATTGTTAGTATGCATCAAAGGAACATATAAATCAAAATACATATTTTCAAAAAATAGGGAAATCAGAGATGCATGGGATGCTTGTTTCATGCACTTTGGATTATCATGATGATCCATACTTACTCTGTGAGAATTTTGGAATTGATTGGGACGACTAGATGGCTTTGATGAAGGCTGAAAATAGGGTTTGAAGTTTGCCCTAATTTAGATAATTTTTTAGATTTGGAATGTGATTTCTTGCAAGATTTTTTCGTGATCTTTTTGTTGTCTGGATGTGAGGAATATATAGGAGAAAAATAGGTCAACACCGATGGGCTTGGACCTTGTATGAAATCCTTTGATTTTATTTAATTTAATTTTGAATTTAAATCAAAGGGGTGTATGGATATATTTGGAAGTTCACTATGAAGTCTAAATCACGTGTTTGGACCTTGAAAGATAAGCCCATTAGCCCAAAAATTCAAGTTTGATCAGTTTGGGTTTCATGCATTTTCTCAAGATTACCCAACTTGCATCAATCATAACTCTCTCAATTTTTATCATATGAAGGTGATATTGGACTTTTTGGAAAGCCCGAGATGTCCCCTACAATATCTATGTTGATCATTTTTTCATTTGAAGATATATCATGATATAATTGCTTTGACAAGAAGTGTCTTTTTGTTGACTTTTAAAAAGACCTATATTATTTTGGCCCATATGTGATCGGTGGATCTGGAACTGACTGTTTAACGCTGGTTTGCGAAATGTCGCGGAAGCAAGAGTCGCCACCGTCTTTTATTTTCTCCAAATGGAAAGGATAAAAGCACAGAAAAATTCCTTATAGAGATTGCTCTCGGTTCGGGAGGTAAGTTATAGAAAGGGAAGGTGTTAGCACCCTTTCTATCCATGGTTATCCATGGGCTCTTAGATACTTGCTCACTTGTGTTTTCAAAAATGGTTTGTTTTCTTTTCAACTGTGGGTTTTAAAAAGTTTCTTTGAAAATTCCAGTTCGACTCTTGTATCGGTCCTCAAGAGTGTTTGAAAAAATGCTTTCGAAAGCTTTTTGAAAATGTGTTGGTGTGAAAAGTATCTTGTTTTGTTTTGAAATTAAAGCAAGTATCTACGAGAACCTACCTACCCTAAGGAATTCGTCTGTGTAGATGTCCTTTAAAGTAGTGCCATCCCACCATTGAGAGGTAGGTAGCACCACCGTTGGAGGTATTCGGGTCAATTCGAGGTTCGGGACATGGTGATCACCAGAGCAATGGGAAGACACCTTAGAAGCTACCCTCATGCCAGGTTCTTGGATCATGAGGACTTACTAAGACATCCTCTACTCGACGATCACCTTTCGAGGCCAGGCAATAGTGAGGCGTACCCTAGGGGTGGTGTGTGCGATTTGTGTGTCGTTTTCATTTATTTTTGTCTTTTGTCATGTTATTGGTGATCTAACGTTTGTTTTTATTTTTGTCCATACATTCTTTCATGCCATCATTTAACAGTTAAAAATTGCGAGAAGGTAAAAATTCTAAAGCTATTACAAAAGGTGCGGGTCCACATCGCCAAAATTTCTTGAACCCGATTTGACAGAAAAAATAAAGAAAGTAAAGAAAAGTAAAGAAAGTAATTAGTTACACGGCTTTGGGAGAGATACATAAATATTAAAAGAAATAAGATAAATGCGCGAATTAAATGAGAATTAAACGAGGGCGTTGGACCCTTTTTGCAAAATTAAATTAAAGATGGAATTAATTAATTAAAAAAAAGCAAGAAATTGTTTTTTGGTATTTTATGTTTAATGGAAAAGGAATTAATTTAAAATAAATGCTAACCCTAATTCTAGTTGTTTTTAATTTATTAAGAAAAAGAAAAATTAAGTTTTAACCTAAAATTAAACCTAATTATTTTACATGCGATTTAATTATAAAAATAGATATTTAATATTCAACTATTATGAAAGAAAAATAAGAAAGATAAAAATTAATTAAACCCTAATTCTACGTTTTTTTAGATGTTTATTAAAAAAGTTAAGATTAAGACCTAATTTAATAACTAAATTTAATTACATGCAATTTATTTACAAAAATACTAAAATAAAATATTTATTATATTTTTCCTCTTTTCTGATTTTTTTTGTGTGTTTTTTTTGTATATTATGAAAATAATAAATTAATTAAAAACAATAATTAAAAAGAAAGTAGAAATAATGTAAAAGAAAAAAAATAGAATGGCAAACCTAGGGGGGTATCTGTCCCCAAAGTGGAGGTGAAGCCCATTAATTTTGAGCCCAAATCAGCATGGCCTTGTTGACTTTTTTGGCATCGTGTGGTGCATTGACTGCAGTCCATGGTGCGCTTCAGATTATGGTCGTTTGATCTATCTCCATAGGCACGTGGATGGCCAGGTTTCATGGATGTATGGTACTCCCTCATGCTGACGCTGCGTATGAACGTTAAATGAAAAAAAATATGAAAGGGGGTGAGGACCTGGGGCTCGAACCCAGGTCCCAGGGGTTACCAGCGTGTCTTTTGGCCAATGGAGCTGTGAGCGCATGTTGTTTATGAAATAACCAATAAACAATATAAAATAAAACGCGTGTTAGTGGGTAACTTGGCGCGAATTTTTAAATCAGCCACTCAGATAATGCCACAGGGTCTTCTTCTTCCTCGTTGATTTATTTCCTGAAACATAAAAACAATAAGCAACGGTTTTAACCCGTTCCCTAAGACACCATTACAGAAAATAACGATTAGGCCATGTGGCCTCATAAATTAGGCGCGAGTATGCCATTGTTTTCGTCTAAGAGCACTGAGTCGAACGGTCCAGGTCTCGAGTCTCAATTTTTCTTTGAATAGAAAGCCCCAAATTTCAGCTTGAAAAACCCTAAACGATGACAATGGTGGAATCGTGTACAACACTCAAAAACTTAATTGATTTACATGGTTAGCTTCAGAATCAACTAATTAACAAGAATTCATGAACAAAATGCAGTGAACATGCTTAAATTGCAAAACACGATTATGGAAAAAAAGTGAGAAAAGTTGGCTTCTGTACAGTGACTCAAAGGGTTAGGGTTGATGCTTTTGATCCAGGAAGGTTGCTTGATGTCCTAGGAATGCAATGGAAGGAGTTTTGTGGCTTGAAACGACCTGCAAATAAGTTTTCAGAATTGAGATTTTTGAGAAAAAAGTATGAGTTTGATCTTCAGGTTCTTGCGCAGCTTTTGGTCCATGGCAATAGGGTTGTGTTCCTTGTATATGTAGTAATGATTTAGGTCAAAAATCTGATCAAAAGAATCCAAGATTTGATTGTTCAATATTTGATTTTCAAGCATTAGTTTTTCAATCTTTTTTCATGCAATTTGATACCAAATCATGCCAAAACTTTCCACAAATGATTATGCACGAATCTTGAGTGTCCAATGAGAGTATTTTCTGCACAAAAAGATTTTATTTCATTAGTTTTGTATTTTTCATGTATTTTATTTAATTAAATGAATTATTAATAATAAAAAATTCAAATAAATAAATAAAAATGGAGAAAAACTTCCCTTTGGGCCAAATGGTCGTGTGCATGCTTTGGATGATGAATTATGGAAGAAAAATGGGCCCATTAGAAATTTTAGGTCATTTGAATCAATGTTGACTTTTCAAAATATCCAAAAATTTCCCAACTTCTACAAGGCATCACTTGCTCAATTTTTAAGCTTTGCTCATGTTCTTGGACATTTTGGAAAGGTCTTTGAGTCCTTTAACCAATGACTTTGGTCCCATGTCATTTTGATTTACCAATCTCAAGTTATGGCCTTTGACTTAAAGTCCCTTTTTGTTGACTTTTGAAAATGACCAATAATGTTGAAATTGATAACTTTTTGTGAGAGCATTTCTTGGACTTGAAGGATGAAGATGAGTTGTAGGAAATGTCTTTCTCTTCAAAATGAGCTTTGGATGGAATTTTTCTGATAATCCATGTGAAAGTTATGCCCTGGTCAATTTACAGTTGACTTTTTCAACTGTCCAAATAAGGAAACTTTTGCATCTTGATGATTTTTGAGCCAAGCTTTGAGAATCATGATCAAGCCTTGATCAAATGATGTTTGTGGCTTCAAAATGAGATGTTGACCAAAAATTTGACCTTTTGACTGTCAAATGACCATTTTGCCCCTAAAGTTGACTGTAGTGCAATTAGGGTTTTTGACTGTGCAATTTTGTGCTGAAGGTCTTGAAACTTGGTATGAGGATTCTTGACCATATTTATAGGCATGTGGGACTTGATTGGACCCTTGGAAACTTCATTTTCTTGATCAGAACCAAAACCCTAATTTTGACTGTTAGGAGGCCCTTGCACTGTGCAACCCTTGGGGAGATTTTGAAGCTTGACTTGGCAATTTCTTGAAGAATATGGGAGGGCAAATTTTGGGGTACAACAGTTGCCCCTGTTCAATCTTCTTAGACCTGAGGATGCAGATTGGCTGATGTGCCTTTCGTAGTCCGAGGGTGGAAGATGATTGGACACTAAAGTGCCCAGAAATTTGCACTCACATAATAGCAGTGTGATGATGGGAATGGTCTTATAGATGCCATTTGGAGATTGATGAATAGGATGATGGGCTTATAGATGCCATCTGGAGGTTGATCGCGTAAGAGATTCCTTAGCGAGAACTTGCGTACCTGCAAAAGAAAAATGAGTACCTGACATGTTGCAGGAGCTGGTCTTCAGATGCTTTGTATAGATGTGTCCTGACTGGTTACAGGAGCTAAATCTGGAGCTTCAAACGGTGAAGAATGAACCAGGGGTGGTTACTACCTCAGCAGGAACGGTGAGAGAACCTTGGGTGACTTTAAACAGCAAACGTTGGGAAAATTTTGGGATTACCACCTCCGCAGGATCGGGAAGAGAACCATAGGCAATTATAATCTCAAAAGCGGACGTTTGAGAAAAACCTGGAGTGGAATTATCGTCTCCACAACATTGGGGAGAGAACCATAGGAAATTATAATCTTAAAAGCGGACGTTTGAGAAAAACCTGGGATGGAATTATCGTCTCCACAACATTGGGGAGAGAACCATAGGAAATTATAATCTCAAAAGAGGACGTTTGAGAAAAACCTGAGATGGAATTATCATCTCCACAACATTAGGGAGAGAACCATAAGAAATTATAATCTCAAAAGCGGACGTTTGAGAAAAACCTGGGATGGAATTATCATCTCCACAACATTAGGGAGAGAACCATAGGAAATTATAATCTCAAAAGAGGATGTTTGAGAAAAACCTGGGATGGAATTATCATCTCCTCAACATTGGGAGAGAACCATAGGAAATTATAATCTCAAAAGCGGACGTTTGAGAAAAACCTGAAATGGAATTATCATCTCCACAACATTGGGGAGAGAACCATAGGAAATTATAATCTCAAAAGCGGACGTTTGAGAAAAACCTGGGATGGAATTATCACCTCCACAACATTGGGGAGAGAACCATAGGAAATTATAATCTCAAAAGCGGACGTCTGAGAAAAACCTTGGATGGAATTATCACCTCCACAACATTGGGGAGAGAACCATAGGAAATTATAATCTCAAAAGCGGACGTTTGAGAAAAACCTGGGATGGAATTATCACCTCCACAACATTGGGGAGAGAACCATAGGAAATTATAATCTCAAAAGCGGACGTCTGAGAAAAACCTGGGATGGAATTATCACCTCCACAACATTGGGGAGAGAACCATAGGAAATTATAATCTCAAAAGCGGACGTCTGAGAAAAACCTGGGATGGAATTATCACCTCCACAACATTGGGGAGAGAACCATAGGAAATTATAATCTCAAAAGCGGACGTTTGAGAAAAACCTGGGATGGAATTATCACCTCAACAACATTGGGGAGAGAACCATAGGAAATTATAATCTCAAAAGGGGACGTTTGAGAAAAACCTGGGATGGAATTATCACCTCCACAACATTGGGAGAGAACCATAGGAAATTATAATCTCAAAAGCGGACGTTTGAGAAAAACCTGAAATGGAATTATCATCTCCACAACATTGGGGAGAGAACCATAGGAAATTATAATCTCAAAAGCGGACGTTTGAGAAAAACCTGGGATGGAATTATCACCTCCACAACATTGGGGAGAGAACCATAGGAAATTATAATCTCAAAAGCGGGCGTCTGAGAAAAACCTGGGATGGAATTATCACCTCCACAACATTGGGGAGAGAACCATAGGAAATTATAATCTCAAAAGCGGACGTTTGAGAAAAACCTGGGATGGAATTATCACCTCCACAACATTGGGGAGAGAACCATAGGAAATTATAATCTCAAAAGCGGACGTCTGAGAAAAACCTGGGATGGAATTATCACCTCCACAACATTGGGGAGAGAACCATAGGAAATTATAATCTCAAAAGCGGACGTCTGAGAAAAACCTGGGATGGAATTATCACCTTCACAACATTGGGGAGAGAACCATAGGAAATTATAATCTCAAAAGCGGACGTTTTGAGAAAAACCTGGGATGGAATTATCACCTCCACAACATTGGGGAGAGAACCATAGGAAATTATAATCTCAAAAGCGGACGTTTGAGAAAAACCTGGGATGGAATTATCACCTCCACAACATTGGGGAGAGAACCATAGGAAATTATAATCTCAAAAGCGGACGTCTGAGAAAAACCTGGGATGGAATTATCACCTCCACAACATTGGGGAGAGAACCATAGGAAATTATAATCTCAAAAGCGGACGTCTGAGAAAAACCTGGGATGGAATTATCACCTTCACAACATTGGGGAGAGAACCATAGGAAATTATAATCTCAAAAGCGGACGTTTTGAGAAAAACCTGGGATGGAATTATCACCTCCACAACATTGGGGAGAGAACCATAGGAAATTATAATCTCAAAAGCGGACGTTTGAGAAAAACCTGGGATGGAATTATCACCTCCACAACATTGGGGAGAGAATCATAGGAAATTATAATCTCAAAAGCGGACGTTTTAGAAGAACCTGGGATGGAATTATCACCTCCACAACATTGGGGAGAGAAACATAGGAAATTATAATCTCAAAAGCGGACGTCTGAGAAAAACCTGGGATGGAATTATTACCTCCACAACATTGGGGAGAGAACCATAGGAAATTATAATCTCAAAAGCGGACGTTTGAGAAAAACCTTTGATAACTTCTACTGAGTCTTCCTCAGAAAAATCTGTTTGGGGTCGATTTAGCTGGACTAGAGAAGGCCTTTGACTGGATAAGAAATCTTTGGAGTCGATTAACTGAACCGGTCTAGGTCTTGAAATATGATTGAGAATTTAACTGAATCTTTCCTGAAAGGTAAAGGTCAGTCATATGCAACGCATGATATGGATCAAACAATGATGTTCTCAACATAAATGAGATTTGTAAGATATGATGCGTCTATGCATGCTATGATGATGTATGTGATGTTTAGGAATGTATGTTTTCGTCTAGGAAAGTAAATCCTTGACGGGTGCCGGGAAGTCACTCCTGGGCTGACGTTGGAGAATAGATTTTGCTTCCGCTGGGGATGATAATTGCAAGAAGACCGGTAGGAGAAGATGACTCCGTTGAGGAATAAACTTGGCGAATGGAGTAACTCTGCGGGGAGACAGGTACTCTAATGATCTTGCTGGGGAGCACTAATCTGTGGGGAGAGAGATATCTTGCTGAATTGTTAGTAGTAACTTGCTGGGGATATCTTTGCTGTATTGGAAGTGTTGATGGACTTCGCTGGGGGTAAGAGGACTTCATCGAGGACGACCTTTCTGTGGCTTTTGGCTGAGGATAACCCAGTTATATCCTGTTAAGGAAATAACTCTTTGAATAAAGCCGGACGACGCGTTCGTGCTTTTGCGAGGATAAGCTTCCAGAATCTACTGGGGATAAGCTTACCGCTTGGGGAGATGAATTCCAACTTTCCTGGGGAACTAGATTGGACTTTCCTGGGGAAGTTTTGATATGCTGGGGAGAACCAACTTCCTTAAGACTGATATCATAGCTTTGCTTGGGGAGAGTGTACTAACTTGCTGGCTCACTCTCTGGGGAATTGAGATGTACTGGTTATGTTCTTCGGCTGAACCTACCTTGGTACCTTGGAGGATGGAACAGTTAGATTGCTTAGACAACTCTTTATTGCCCCTGTTTCTGATGTGGGAGAGGAAGACCTGTGAGGCACTGATAGTTGTTGATGGACCAACCTTCTTCTGGTAGGCAGGTGACAAGATGTCGGGACATAGTCGTACGCTTTTGATCCCTTACTTTTGCCTGGACCGCCCTTTCGGGTTTTCAGTCCACCGGGATACCCATTTTTGCCCAAGCCGCCTTTTCAGGTTTTCGACTTGCCGGGTGTACATATTTTTTCCATTTCATCCCTTATTTTTTCCCGAACCTTTTTGTTCGCCGAGAAGCCCTTATTTTTTCCTAGGCGTGTCAACCTAGCGGGTCTTTGATTATGCGTAGTATTTTTTTCCGACTATGTCCATGCTCTCAGAATGTAGGGAGGTGCCCCTGTTGTTGTGTTTCCATGCCACCAGAAGATCTTAGTTTGATCGTCCAATGCCCCAAGTGACTTAGACGGAGATTTGCCCCTGGCTGCTTGGCATTTGAGAGATTCTCCCAATCTTGACTGGACTGCCCCAGATGATGGACAATAGTCATACCTGCCCCTTGATTGGAGGTACTTCTGTTCATTAGGCATTCGTCGTGCGAACTTCTATGCTGTTCAAACAAAAAGTCATATGCAAACAAAGTTATGTTAAAAATGCAAAGCCTATAACTGTCTTGAAGATTTTGAAAATGCCTTCTTTTTTCATAAAACAAATGAATGTTTGTAAAACGTGATGTCAACTCCGTATTTTACCATGAGCCTTAAGGAGTCAGGATACCTTTCGTAACAGTATGCTTTCGAACTAACCCATGCTTAAGCTAGGACTTTTAAGGGTTATAACGTGTCCTGGTTCACGGTTTAAGAAACAAAGGATAAAGGCTCAAATTATTTGTACCCACCCGCTCTTCGTGATGTTCTTCAATCCTAAACTCAGTTGATCATATGTTAGACCTTGTTTTGAGTCTTTGCTCTGATTTTCCAGTGATGGTTCAGATTTTGGCAATTTATTTTAATAGGCAGTCATTTCCCCCTTTTTTGTTGTTGAGGGTTTGTAGGACCTCTTTTTTTTATATTTTATTATCCCTAAATTTTTCCTGAACTGTTTCTTTCGTGATTACAGTCAGCGGGATGCCCCAGTTTTGTAAGTCTCCTTCATAGGTTTTGACTTATTGGGTTTTCATACTTGAGATATAATGACTGCCTTTCTTTATTGATTATTCGGAACCATCACTGTCTTTCTTTGTTTTGTAAGGACCTCCTTGGTGCCATTTGTCATGCACCTGGATCAACTGAGAGAACTACCCTGCCCCAGGTTATGATAAAGGGTTTTAATTTTCGAAAAGAAAAACTCCTACTTCTTTGGCTCAGAGGGGTTGACGAGGGATTATCATCCTTATAACTCCAGTGTTTAGGAATTGAAATAATGCCTGTACCTCATCAGCGGGGTCTGTTCAAAAGCATACTGTAAAGATCGTGGTATCGTTTTTGTCATCCTCCCTCAAGAGGCTTAGCATTATTAATCGAGCGTTGATCATCAGAAAAAATATGAAAATAATTTGCATATAGTGAATACGAATATATTGTTTCAGAACAGACATATGCGATGCATTAATGAAATAACAATGTTTGATATGAATGGAATGTTTGAACCATCAAAAGAAAATTACAACTTGAGAGATTCTAATGAACAAAAATTTCTCAATCCTAGCCATGTTTTGACAAGGGAGCAATGATCACATTGGGAGTCTCGGCGGGCTCGAACTCGATCTCTTTAGCATCGATCATATTCTGAATCTTGTACTTCAATGCCCAACAGTCCTCAGTATCGTGCCCCGGGCTACCAGAATGGAAAGCGCACCTTGCTTCTGGGTTGTAGTTTGGAGAGGAAGTCTTTGGATTTGCAGGAGGGTTGATCACCGCAATCAGGTTCATCCTTAACATGTGCTGCAAAGCTCGTGACCATGACATGTTGATGTAGGTGAATTGCCTCTTAGGCTCGTCCGACCTGTTCGGATCAACCCGCTGTTCTTGGCGCGGTCGTTGTTGGAGCTGAGAAGTAGTAGCAACTCGGAGAGGTCTATTCATTGGACCCGACCTTTGCCTTCTTGGAAGCTGTTCCATGACCTGGTCCCTAATTTGGGCTGGTTGCTTCATGCCTTGAGGAAGCTGACTGATCATGGCCCTCAGCTCTCCTTGCTCCTGAGCTAGACCTTGAATGAGGGCCCTTTGCCCCAGCATATGGGTTTTCAATGTGTGTCTACCTCAGCTTGTAGACGTTTCAACTGTTCGTCCTTGTCATCTTCGGGACTCTTTCTGATCAGATTCCCCATGAGGAGTGTCCTCAACTCTCCCTGCCCCTTGGATAGGCTTAAGAAGATCTCCCTGAACTGAGTCTCTTGAGCGTGAAGGTCCTGGTTATCTTGTTGGGAAGCCATGGCTGAAATTAACAGCAGGGAGAGTAAGTGACCTGTAAAAGGGATACCTGCAATGCAATGATATGTATGATATGCATGCAATGTTTTCAAGGACCTCGCAGGGTAAACAAGAAAATTGTTAGCATCGGAATTGGTAGCTTTGATTGAAGGAAACCCATGTTGAGGATTCTTCTTTAAGGGTCAAAGGCTCACCATATCCAGTGGGTCATAGCCCCTGACTTTAGTCATCATGTCTGATTTTGATTTCCAAACAACCTTGGTTAAGGGAACCTTCTTTAAGAGTCAGAGATCACCATATCAAGTGGGTCATAGCCCCTGACTACCTTGGCTAGAGGAAAATAAATCCTCTTTGCCCCTTGCTAGATGTTTGATTTATCATGACCTGCATCACAAGCCCTCGAGATCCTTGAAATGGGTTAGGATGTATGCAATGGTATGATGTCATGCTGTGCATGGGGTGATGTGAGTAACCCTGTTATGAGTCCCAATTAAGGACTGCAAACCAAAACCTGCAAGAAACTTGGTAAATTTTATTATGAGTCCTAATTAAGGACTGCAAACCAAAACCTGCAAGAAACTTGGTAAATTTTATTATGAGTCCTAATTAAGGACTGCAAACCAAAACCTGCAAAAAACTTAGTAAGCCCTGTTATGAGTCCTAGTTAAGGACTAAAACAAAACCTGCAAGTAGTTCATGTGTCAGTTAACAAGCATGCAAGTAGGCAAGTACGAAGGCACACAAGTCACACAAAAGAGCCCTTAGAGTTTAGGCCAGCATGAAGTTTGGGGTACTACCCTCTTGAAGTTGGTGGGTTCAACTTTTCCTATCAAAGTAACCGGGTTCTTAGAGGATCCCAATATCATTGACTACCCTCAATCGGTCATAACTCCAGCATCGCAATCTTTTCTTGCGGCCAGAACCATCACGAGAGTTTAGCCTCAATGGGCGTAGCATACTGCTACTGTTCTAATGGCCAAGTTGTGTCAATTAAGGTTCTAAGGTTGTTGGTGCTTAACGACTCCTTAGAAGATCCATATTCTCCTCGTTGCAACACAAGGGATATCGGTACAGACCAAGGTGCCACACCAACGTAGCCACTGCTTCACCCGTGTCGGTCTACGCCGGACAGGTCCCTCACAGCTTATGCTACCTAAACAGGGTATCCCCAGATCCGGGTTAGGATCTATGTAACTCCCATGCAACCCACAATAGTAAAGCAAGCAAATCAATACAATTGAAAACACAGTCATGAACTATCCCTAAGGTACACCTCACTTTAAGTTTATGTCCCCAGCAGAGTCGCCAGTTCTGTGATCGGTGGATCTGGAGCTGACTGTTTAACGCTGGTTCGCGAAATGTCGCGGAAGCAAGAGTCGCCACCGTCTTTTATTTTCTCCAAATGGAAAGGACAAAAGCACAGAAAAATTCCTTATAGAGATTGCTCTCGGTTCGGGAGGTAAGTTATAGAAAGGGAAGGTGTTAGCACCCTTTCTATCCATGGTTATCCATGGGCTCTTAGATACTTGCTCACTTGTGTTTTCAAAAATGGTTTGTTTGCTTTTCAACTGTGGGTTTTAAAAAGTTTCTTTGAAAATTCCAGTTCGACTCTTGTATCGGTCCTCAAGAGTGTTTGAAAAAATGCTTTCGAATGCTTTTTGAAAATGTGTTGGTGTGAAAAGTATCTTGTTTTGTTTTGAAATTAAAGCAAGTATCTACGAGAACCTACCTACCCTAAGGAATTCGTCTGTGTAGATGTCCTTTAAAGTAGTGCCATCCCACCATTGAGAGGTAGGTAGCACCACCGTTGGAGGTATTCGGGTCAATTCGAGGTTCGGGACATGGTGATCACCAGAGCAATGGGAAGACACCTTAGAAGCTACCCTCATGCCAGGTTCCCGGATCATGAGGACTTACTAAGACATCCTCTAATCGACGATCACCTTTCGAGGCCAGGCAACAGTGAGGCGTACCCTAGGGGTGGTGTGTGCGATTTGTGTGTCGTTTTCATTTATTTTTGTCTTTTGTCATGTTATTGGTGATCTAGCGTTTGTTTTTATTTTTGTCCATACATTCTTTCATGCCATCATTTAACAGTTAAAAATTGCGAGAAGGTAAAAATTCTAAAGCTATTACAAAAGGCGCGGGTCCACATCGCCAAAATTTCTTGAACCTGATTTGACAGAAAAAATAAAGAAAGTAAAGAAAAGTAAAGAAAGTAATTAGTTACACGGCTTTGGGAGAGATACATAAATATTAAAAGAAATAAGATAAATGCGCGAATTAAATGAGAATTAAACGAGGGCGTTGGACCCTTTTTGCAAAATTAAATTAAAGATGGAATTAATTAATTAAAAAAAAGCAAGAAATTGTTTTTTGGTATTTTATGTTTAATGGAAAAGGAATTAATTTAAAATAAATGCTAACCCTAATTCTAGTTGTTTTTAATTTATTAAGAAAAAGAAAAATTAAGTTTTAACCTAAAATTAAACCTAATTATTTTACATGCGATTTAATTATAAAAATAGATATTTAATATTCAACTATTATGAAAGAAAAATAAGAAAGATAAAAATTAATTAAACCCTAATTCTACGTTTTTTTAGATGTTTATTAAAAAAGTTAAGATTAAGACCTAATTTAATAACTAAATTTAATTACATGCAATTTATTTACAAAAATACTAAAATAAAATATTTATTATATTTTTCCTCTTTTCTGATTTTTTTTGTGTGTTTTTTTTGTATATTATGAAAATAATAAATTAATTAAAAACAATAATTAAAAAGAAAGTAGAAATAATGTAAAAGAAAAAAAATAGAATGGCAAACCTAGGGGGGTATCTGTCCCCAAAGTGGAGGTGAAGCCCATTAATTTTGAGCCCAAATCAGCATGGCCTTGTTGACTTTTTTGGCATCGTGTGGTGCATTGACTGCAGTCCATGGTGCGCTTCAGATTATGGTCGTTTGATCTATCTCCATAGGCACGTGGATGGCCAGGTTTCATGGATGTATGGTACTCCCTCATGCTGACGCTGCGTATGAACGTTAAATGAAGAAAAATATGAAAGGGGGTGAGGACCTGGGGCTCGAACCCAGGTCCCAGGGGTTACCAGCGTGTCTTTTGGCCAATGGAGCTGTGAGCGCATGTTGTTTATGAAATAACCAATAAACAATATAAAATAAAACGCGTGTTAGTGGGTAACTTGGCGCGAATTTTTAAATCAGCCACTCAGATAATGCCACAGGGTCTTCTTCTTCCTCGTTGATTTATTTCCTGAAACATAAAAACAATAAGCAACGGTTTTAACCCGTTCCCTAAGACACCATTACAGAAAATAACGATTAGGCCATGTGGCCTCATAAATTAGGCGCGAGTATGCCATTGTTTTCGTCTAAGAGCACTGAGTCGAACGGTCCAGGTCTCGAGTCTCAATTTTTCTTTGAATAGAAAGCCCCAAATTTCAGCTTGAAAAACCCTAAACGATGACAATGGTGGAATCGTGTACAACACTCAAAAACTTAATTGATTTACATGGTTAGCTTCAGAATCAACTAATTAACAAGAATTCATGAACAAAATGCAGTGAACATGCTTAAATTGCAAAACACGATTATGGAAAAAAAGTGAGAAAAGTTGGCTTCTGTACAGTGACTCAAAGGGTTAGGGTTGATGCTTTTGATCCAGGAAGGTTGCTTGATGTCCTAGGAATGCAATGGAAGGAGTTTTGTGGCTTGAAACGACCTGCAAATAAGTTTTCAGAATTGAGATTTTTGAGAAAAAAGTATGAGTTTGATCTTCAGGTTCTTGCGCAGCTTTTGGTCCATGGCATTAGGGTTGTGTTCCTTGTATATGTAGTAATGATTTAGGTCAAAAATCTGATCAAAAGAATCCAAGATTTGATTGTTCAATATTTGATTTTCAAGCATTAGTTTTTCAATCTTTTTTCATGCAATTTGATACCAAATCATGCCAAAACTTTCCACAAATGATTATGCACGAATCTTGAGTGTCCAATGAGAGTATTTTCTGCACAAAAAGATTTTATTTCATTAGTTTTGTATTTTTCATGTATTTTATTTAATTAAATGAATTATTAATAATAAAAAATTCAAATAAATAAATAAAAATGGAGAAAAACTTCCCTTTGGGCCAAATGGTCGTGTGCATGCTTTGGATGATGAGTTATGGAAGAAAAATGGGCCCATTAGCAATTTTAGGTCATTTGAATCAATGTTGACTTTTCAAAATATCCAAAAATTTCCCAACTTCTACAAGGCATAACTTGCTCAGTTTTTAAGCTTTGCTCATGTTCTTGGACATTTTGGAAATTTCTTTGAGTCCTTTAACCAATGTCTTTGGTCCCATGTCATTTTGATTTACCAATCTCAAGTTATGGCCTTTGACTTAAAGTCCCTTTTTGTTGACTTTTGAAAATAACCTATAATGTTGAAATTGATAACTTTTTGTGAGAGCATTTCTTGGACTTTAAGGATGAAGATGAGTTGTAGGAAATGTCTTTCTCTTCAAAATGAGCTTTGGATGTAATTTTTCTGATAATCCATGTGAAAGTTATGCCCTGGTCAATTTACAGTTGACTTTTTCAACTATCCAAATAAGGAAACTTTTGCATCTTGATGATTTTTGAGCCAAGCTTTGAGAATCATGATCAAGCCTTGATCAAATGATGTTTGTGGCTTCAAAATGAGATGTTGACCAAAAATTTGAACTTTTGACTGTCAAATGACCATTTTGCCCCTACAGTTGACTGTAGTGCAATTAGGGTTTTTGACTGTGCAATTTTGTGCTGAAGGTCTTGAAACTTGGTATGAGGATGCTTGACCATATTTATAGGCATGTGGGACTTGATTGGACCCTTGGAAACTTCATTTTCTTGATCAGAACCAAAACCTTAATTTTGACTGTTAGGAGGCCCTTGCACTGTGCAACCCTTGGGGAGATTTTGAAGCTTGACTTGGCAATTTCTTGAAGAATATGGGAGGGCAAATTTTGGGGTACAACAGTTGCCCCTGTTCAATCTTCTTAGACCTGAGGATGCAGATTGGCTGATGTGCCTTTCGTAGTCCGAGGGTGGAAGATGATTGGACACTAAAGTGCCCAGAAATTTGCGCTCACATAATAGCAGTGTGATGATGGGAATGGTCTTATAGATGCCATTTGGAGATTGATGAATAGGATGATGGGCTTATAGATGCCATCTGGAGGTTGATTGCGTAAGAGATTCCTTAGCGAGAACTTGCGTACCTGCAAAAGAAAAATGAGTACCTGACATGTTGCAGGAGCTGGTCTTCAGATGCTTTGTATAGATGTGTCCTGACTGGTTACAGGAGCTAAATCTGGAGCTTCAAACGGTGAAGAATGAACCAGGGGTGGTTACTACCTCAGCAGGAACGGTGAGAGAACCTTGGGTGACTTTAAACAGCAAACGTTGGGAAAATTTTGGGATTACCACCTCCGCAGGATCGGGTAGAGAACCATAGGCAATTATAATCTCAAAAGCGGACGTTTGAGAAAAACCTGGAGTGGAATTATCGTCTCCACAACATTGGGGAGAGAACCATAGGAAATTATAATCTCAAAAGCGGAAGTTTGAGAAAAACCTGGGATGGAATTATCATCTCCACAACATTGGGGAGAGAACCATAGGAAATTATAATCTCAAAAGCGGACGTTTGAGAAAAACCTGAGATGGAATTATCATCTCCACAACATTAGGGAGAGAACCATAGGAAATTATAATCTCAAAAGCGGACGTTTGAGAAAAACCTGGGATGGAATTATCATCTCCACAACATTAGGGAGAGAACCATAGGAAATTATAATCTCAAAAGCGGACGTTTGAGAAAAACCTGGGATGGAATTATCATCTCCTCAACATTGGGAGAGAACCATAGGAAATTATAATCTCAAAAGCGGACGTTTGAGAAAAACCTGAAATGGAATTATCATCTCCACAACATTGGGGAGAGAACCATAGGAAATTATAATCTCAAAAGCGGACGTTTGAGAAAAACCTGGGATGGAATTATCACCTCCACAACATTGGGGAGAGAACCATAGGAAATTATAATCTCAAAAGCGGACGTCTGAGAAAAACCTGGGATGGAATTATCACCTCCACAACATTGGGGAGAGAACCATAGGAAATTATAATCTCAAAAGCGGACGTTTGAGAAAAACCTGGGATGGAATTATCACCTCCACAACATTAGGGAGAGAACCATAGGAAATTATAATCTCAAAAGCGGACGTCAGAGAAAAACCTGGGATGGAATTATCACCTCCACAACATTGGGGAGAGAACCATAGGAAATTATAATCTCAAAAGCGGACGTCTGAGAAAAACCTGGGATGGAATTATCACCTCCACAACATTGGGGAGAGAACCATAGGAAATTATAATCTCAAAAGCGGACGTTTGAGAAAAACCTGGGA
The DNA here is from genome assembly GCA_948472305.1 of Vicia faba. Taxonomy (NCBI): domain Eukaryota; kingdom Viridiplantae; phylum Streptophyta; class Magnoliopsida; order Fabales; family Fabaceae; genus Vicia; species Vicia faba. The sequence goes on from OX451737.1 coordinate 232,955,954, forward strand.
TGGAATTATCACCTCCACAACATTGGGGAGAGAACCATAGGAAATTATAATCTCAAAAGCGGACGTTTGAGAAAAACCTCGGATGGAATTATCACCTCCACAACATTGGGAGAGAACCATAGGAAATTATAATCTCAAAAGCGGACGTTTGAGAAAAACCTGAAATGGAATTATCATCTCCACAACATTGGGGAGAGAACCATAGGAAATTATAATCTCAAAAGCGGACGTTTGAGAAAAACCTGGGATGGAATTATCACCTCCACAACATTGGGGAGAGAACCATAGGAAATTATAATCTCAAAAGCGGACGTCTGACAAAAACCTGTGATGGAATTATCACCTCCACAACATTGGGGAGAGAACCATAGGAAATTATAATCTCAAAAGCGGACGTTTGAGAAAAACCTGGGATGGAATTATCACCTCCACAACATTGGGGAGAGAACCATAGGAAATTATAATCTCAAAAGCGGACGTCTGAGAAAAACCTGGGATGGAATTATCACCTCCACAACATTGGGGAGAGAACCATAGGAAATTATAATCTCAAAAGCGGACGTTTGAGAAAAACCTGGGATGGAATTATCATCTCCTCAACATTGGGAGAGAACCATAGGAAATTATAATCTCAAAAGCGGACGTCTGAGAAAAACCTGGGATGGAATTATCACCTCCACAACATTGGGGAGAGAACCATAGGAAATTATAATCTCAAAAGCGGACGTTTGAGAAAAACCTGGGATGGAATTATCACCTCCACAACATTGGGGAGAGAACCATAGGAAATTATAATCTCAAAAGCGGACGTTTGAGAAAAACCTGGGATGGAATTATCACCTCCACAACATTGGGAGAGAACCATAGGAAATTATAATCTCAAAAGCGGACATTTGAGAAAAACCTGAAATGGAATTATCATCTCCACAACATTGGGGAGAGAACCATAGGAAATTATAATCTCAAAAGCAGACGTTTGAGAAAAACCTGGGATGGAATTATCACCTCCACAACATTGGGGAGAGAACCATAGGAAATTATAATCTCAAAAGAGGACGTCAGAGAAAAACCTGGGATGGAATTATCACCTCCACAACATTGGGGAGAGAACCATAGGAAATTATAATCTCAAAAGCGGACGTTTGAGAAAAACCTGGGATGGAATTATCACCTCCACAACATTGGGGAGAGAACCATAGGAAATTATAATCTCAAAAGCGGACGTTTGAGAAAAACCTGGGATGGAATTATCACCTCCACAACATTGGGGAGAGAACCATAGGAAATTATAATCTCAAAAGCGGACGTTTGAGAAAAACCTGGGATGGAATTATCACCTCCACAACATTGGGAGAGAACCATAGGAAATTATAATCTCAAAAGCGGACGTTTGAGAAAAACCTGAAATGGAATTATCATCTCCACAACATTGGGGAGAGAACCATAGGAAATTATAATCTCAAAAGCCGACGTTTGAGAAAAACCTGGGATGGAATTATCACCTCCACAACATTGGGGAGAGAACCATAGGAAATTATAATCTCAAAAGCGGACGTTTGAGAAAAACCTGGGATGGAATTATCACCTCCACAACATTGGGGAGAGAACCATAGGAAATTATAATCTCAAAAGCGGACGTCTGAGAAAAACCTTGGATGGAATTATCACCTCCACAACATTGGGGAGAGAACCATAGGAAATTATAATCTCAAAAGCGGACGTCTGAGAAAAACCTGGGATGGAATTATCACCTTCACAACATTGGGGAGAGAACCATAGGAAATTATAATCTCAAAAGCGGACGTTTTGAAAAAAACCTGGGATGGAATTATCACCTCCACAACATTGGGGAGAGAACCATAGGAAATTATAATCTCAAAAGCGGACGTTTGAGAAAAACCTGGGATGGAATTATCAAATCCACAACATTGGGGAGAGAACCATAGGAAATTATAATCTCAAAAGCGGACGTTTGAGAAGAACCTGGGATGGAATTATCACCTCCACAACATTGGGGAGAGAACCATAGGAAATTATAATCTCAAAAGCGGACGTCTGAGAAAAACCTGGGATGGAATTATCACCTCCACAACATTGGGGAGAGAACCATAGGAAATTATAATCTCAAAAGCGGACGTTTGAGAAAAACCTTTGATAACTTCTACTGAGTCTTCATCAGAAAAATCTGTTTGGGGTCGATTTAGCTGGACTAGAGAAGGCCTTTGACTGGATAAGAAATCTTTGGAGTCGATTAACTGAACCGGTCTAGGTCTTGAAATATGATTGAGAATTTAACTGAATCTTTCCTGAAAGGTAAAGGTCAGTCATATGCAACGCATGATATGGATCAAACAATGATGTTCTCAACATAAATGAGATTTGTAAGATATGATGCGTCTATGCATGCTATGATGATGTATGTGATGTTTACGAATGTATGTTTTCGTCTAGGAAAGTAAATCCTTGACGGGTGCCGGGAAGTCACTCCTGGGCTGACGTTGGAGAATAGATTTTGCTTCCGCTGGGGATGATAATTGCAAGAAGACCGGTAGGAGAAGATGACTCCGTTGAGGAATAAACTTGGCGAATAGAATAACTCTACGGGGAGACAGGTACTCTAATGATCTTGCTGGGGAGCACTAATCTGTGGGGAGAGAGATATCTTGCTGAACTGTTAGTAGTAACTTGCTGGGGATATCTTTGCTGTATTGGAAGTGTTGATGGACTTCGCTGGGGGTAAGAGGACTTCGTCGAGGACGACCTTTCCGTGGCTTTTGGCTGAGGATAACCCATTTATATCCTGTTAAGGAAATAACTCTTTGAATAAAGTCGGACGACGCGTTCGTGCTTTTGCGAGGATAAGCTTCCAGAATCTACTGGGGATAAGCTTACCGCTTGGGGAGATGAATTCCAACTTTCCTGGGGAACTAGATTGGACTTTCCTGGGGAAGTTTTGATATGCTGGGGAGACCCAACTTCCTTAAGACTGATATCATAGCTTTGCTTGGGGAGAGTGTACTAACTTGCTGGCTCACTCTCTGGGGAATTGAGATGTATTGGTTATGTTCTTCGGCTGAACCTACCTTGGTACCTTAGAGGATGGAACAGTTAGATTGCTTAGACAACTCTTTATTGCCCCTGTTTCTGATGTGGGAGAGGAAGACCTGTGAGGCACTGATAGTTGTTGATGGACCAACCTTCTTCTGGTAGGCAGGTGACAAGATGCCGGGACATAGTCGTACGCTTTTGATCCCTTACTTTTGCCTGGACCGCCCTTTCGGGTTTTCAGTCCACCGGGATACCCATTTTTGCCCAAGCCGCCTTTTCAGGTTTTCGACTTGCCGGGTGTACATATTTTTTCCATTTCATCCCTTATTTTTGCCCGAACCTTTTGGTTCGCCGGGAAGCCCTTATTTTTGCCTAGGCGTGTCAACCTAGCGGGTCTTTGATTATGCGTAGTATTTTTTTCGACTATGTCCATGCTCTCAGAATGTAGGGAGGTGCCCCTGTTGTTGTGTTTCCATGCCACCAGAAGATCTTCGTTTGATCGTCCAATGCCCCAAGTGACTTAGACGGAGATTTGCCCCTGGCTGCTTGGCATTTGAGAGATTCTCCCAATCTTGACTGGACTGCCCCAGATGATGGACAATAGTCATACCTGCCCCTTGATTGGAGGTACTTCTGTTCATTAGGCATTCGTCGTGCGAACTTCTATGCTGTTCAAACAAAAAGTCATATGCAAACAAAGTTATGTTAAAAATGCAAAGCCTATGTCTGTCTTGAAGATTTTGAAAATGCCTTCTTTTTTCATAAAACAAATGAATGTTTGTAAAACGTGATGTCAACTCCATATTTTACCATGAGCCTTAAGGAGTCAGGATACCTTTCGTAACAGTATGCTTTCGAACTAACCCATGCTTAAGCTAGGACTTTTAAGGGTTATAACGTGGCCTGGTTCACGGTTTAAGAAACAAAGGATAAAGGCTCAAATTATTTGTACCCACCCGCTCTTCGTGATGTTCTTCAATCCTAAACTCAGTTGATCATACGTTAGACCTTGTTTTGAGTCTTTGCTCTGATTTTCCAGTGATGGTTCGGATTTTGGCAATTTATTTGAATAGGCAGTCATTTCCCCCTTTTTTGTTGTTGAGGGTTTGTAGGACCTCTTTTTTTTATATTTTATTATCCCTAAATTTTGCCTGAACTGTTTCTTTCGTGATTACAGTCAGCGGGATGCCCCAGTTTTGTAAGTCTCCTTCATAGGTTTTGACTTATTGGGTTTTCATACTTGAGATATAATGACTGCCTTTCTTTATTGATTATTCGGAACCATCACTGTCTTTCTTTGTTTTGTAAGGACCTCCTTGGTGCCATTTGTCATGCACCTGGATCAACTGAGAGAACTACCCTGCCCCAGGTTATGATAAAGGGTTTTAATTTTCGGAAAGAAAAACTCCTACTTCTTTGGCTCAGAGGGGTTGACGAGGGATTATCATCCTTATAACTCAAGTGTTTAGGAATTGAAACAATGCCTGTACCTCATCAGCGGGGTCTGTTCAAAAGCATACTGTAAAGATCGTGGTATCGTTTTCGTCATCCTCCCTCAAGAGGCTTAGCATTATTAATCGAGCGTTGATCATCAGAAAAAATATGAAAATAATTTTCATATAGTGAATACGAATATATTGTTTCAGAACAGACATATGCGATGCATTAATGAAATAACAATGTTTGATATGAATGGAATGCTTGAACCATCAAAAGAAAATTACAACTTGAGAGATTCTAATGAACAAAAATTTCTCAATCCTAGCCATGTTTTGACAAGGGAGCAATGATCACATTGGGAGTCTCGGCGGGCTCGAACTCGATCTCTTTAGCATCGATCATATTCTGAATCTTGTACTTCAATGCCCAACAGTCCTCAATATCGTGCCACGGGCTACCAGAATGGTAAGCGCACCTTGCTTCTGGGTTGTAGTTTGGAGAGGAAGGCTTTGGATTTGCAGGAGGGTTGATCACCGCAATCAGGTTCATCCTTAACATGTGCTGCAAAGCTCGTGACCATGACATGTTGATGTAGGTGAATTGCCTCTTAGGCTCGTCCGACCTGTTCGGATCAACCCGCTGTTCTAGGCGCGGTCGTTGTTGGACCTGAGAAGTAGTAGCAACTCGGAGAGGTCTATTCATTGGACCCGACCTTTGCCTTCTTGGAAGCTGTTCCATGACCTGGTCCTTAATTTGGGCTGGTTGCTTCATGCCTTGAGGAAGCTGACTGATCATGGCCCTCAGCTCTCCTTGCTCCTGAGCTAGACCTTGAATGAGGGCCCTTTGCCCCAGCATCTGGGTTTTCAATGTGTGTCTACCTCAGCTTGTAGACGTTTCAGCTGTTCGTCCTTGTCATCTTCGGGACTCTTTCTGATCAGATTCCCCATGAGGAGTGTCCTCAACTCTTCCTGCCCCTTGGATAGGCTTAAGAAGATATCCCTGAACTGAGTCTCTTGAGCGTGAAGGTCCTGGTTATCTTGTTGGGAAGCCATGGCTGAAATTAACAGCAGGGAGAGTAAGTGACCTGTAAAAGGGATACCTGCAATGCAATGATATGTATGATATGCATGCAATGTTTTCAAGGACCTCGCAGGGTAAACAAGAAAATTGTTAGCATCGGAATTGGTAGCTTTGATTGAAGGAAACCCATGTTGAGGATTCTTCTTTAAGGGTCAAAGGCTCACCATATCCAGTGGGTCATAGCCCCTGAATTTAGTCATCATGTCTGATTTTGATTTCCAAACAACCTTGGTTAAGGGAACCTTCTTTAAGAGTCAGAGCTCACCATATCAAGTGGGTCATAGCCCCTGACTACCTTGGCTAGAGGAAAATAAATCCTCTTTGCCCCTTGCTAGATGTTTGATTTATCATGACCTGCATCACAAGCCCTCGAGATCCTTGAAATGGGTTAGGATGTATGCAATGGTATGATGTCATGCTGTGCATGGGGTGATGTGAGTAACCCTGTTATGAGTCCCAATTAAGGACTGCAAACCAAAACCTGCAAGAAACTTGGTAAATTTTATTATGAGTCCTAATTAAGGACTGCAAACCAAAACCTGCAAGAAACTTGGTAAATTTTATTATGAGTCCTAATTAAGGACTGCAAACCAAAACCTGCAAAAAACTTAGTAAGCCCTGTTATGAGTCCTAGTTAAGGACTAAAACAAAACCTCCAAGTAGTTCATGTGTCAGTTAACAAGCATGCAAGTAGGCAAGTACGAAGGCACACAAGTCACACAAAAGAGCCCTTAGAGTTTAGGCCAGCATGAAGTTTGGGGTACTACCCTCTTGAAGTTGGTGGGTTCAACCTGTCCTATCAAAGTAACCAGGTTCTTAGAGGATCCCAATATCATTGACTACCCTCAATCGGTCATAACTCTAGCATCGCAATCTTTTCTTGCGGCCAGAACCATCACGAGAGTTTAGCCTCAATGGGCGTAGCATACTGCTACTGTTCTAATGGCCAAGTTGTGTCAATTAAGGTTCTAAGGTTGTTGGTGCTTAACGACTCCTTAGAAGATCCATATTCTCCTCGTTGCAACACAAGGGATATCGGTACAGACCAAGGTGCCACACCAACGTAGCCACTGCTTCACCCGTGTCGGTCTACGCCGGACAGGTCCCTCACAGCTTATGCTACCTAAACAGGGTATCCCCAGATCCGGGTTAGGATCTATGTAACTCCCATGCAACCCACAATAGTAAAGCAAGCAAATCAACACAATTGAAAACACAGTCATGAACTATCCCTAAGGTACACCTCACTTTAAGTTTATGTCCCCAGCAGAGTCGCCAGTTCTGTGATCGGTGGATCTGGAACTGACTATTTAACGCTGGTTCGCGAAATGTCGTGGAAGCAAGAGTCGCCACCGTCTTTTATTTTCTCCAAATGGAAAGGACAAAAGCACAGAAAAATTCCTTATAGAGATTGCTCTCGGTTCGGGAGGTAAGTTATAGAAAGGGAAGGTGTTAGCACCCTTTCTATCCATGGTTATCCATGGGCTCTTAGATACTTGCTCACTTGTGTTTTCAAAAATGGTTTGTTTGCTTTTCAACTGTGGGTTTTAAAAAGTTTCTTTGAAAATTCCAGTTCGACTCTTGTATCGGTCCTCAAGAGTGTTTGAAAAAATGCTTTCGAAAGCTTTTTGAAAATGTGTTGGTGTGAAAAGTATCTTGTTTTGTTTTGAAATTAAAGCAAGTATCTACGAGAACCTACCTACCCTAAGGAATTCGTCTGTGTAGATGTCCTTTAAAGTAGTGCCATCCCACCATTGAGAGGTAGGTAGCACCACCGTTGGAGGTATTCGGGTCAATTCGAGGTCCGGGACATGGTGATCACCAGAGCAATGGGAAGACACCTTAGAAGCTACCCTCATGCCAGGTTCCCGGATCATGAGGACTTACTAAGACATCCTCTACTCGACGATCACCTTTCGAGGCCAGGCAACAGTGAGGCGTACCCTAGGGGTGGTGTGTGCGATTTGTGTGTCGTTTTCATTTATTTTTGTCTTTTGTCATGTTATTGGTGATCTAACGTTTGTTTTTATTTTTATCCATACATTCTTTCATGCCATCATTTAACAGTTAAAAATTGCGAGAAGGTAAAAATTCTAAAGCTATTACAAAAGGCGCGGGTCCACATCGCCAAAATTTCTTGAACCCGATTTGACAGAAAAAATAAAGAAAGTAAAGAAAAGTAAAGAAAGTAATTAGTTACACGGCTTTGGGAGAGATACATAAATATTAAAAGAAATAAGATAAATGCGCGAATTAAATGAGAATTAAACGAGGGCGTTGGACCCTTTTTGCAAAATTAAATTAAAGATGGAATTAATTAATTAAAAAAAAGCAAGAAATTGTTTTTTGGTATTTTATGTTTAATGGAAAAGGAATTAATTTAAAATAAATGCTAACCCTAATTCTAGTTGTTTTTAATTTATTAAGAAAAAGAAAAATTAAGTTTTAACCTAAAATTAAACCTAATTATTTTACATGCGATTTAATTATAAAAATAGATATTTAATATTCAACTATTATGAAAGAAAAATAAGAAAGATAAAAATTAATTAAACCCTAATTCTACGTTTTTTTAGATTTTTATTAAAAAAGTTAAGATTAAGACCTAATTTAATAACTAAATTTAATTACATGCAATTTATTTACAAAAATACTAAAATAAAATATTTATTATATTTTTCCTCTTTTCTGATTTTTTTTGTGTGTTTTTTTTTGTATATTATGAAAATAATAAATTAATTAAAAACAATAATTAAAAAGAAAGTAGAAATAATGTAAAAGAAAAAAAATAGAATGGCAAACCTAGGGGGGTATCTGTCCCCAAAGTGGAGGTGAAGCCCATTAATTTTGAGCCCAAATCAGCATGGCCTTGTTGACTTTTTTGGCATCGTGTGGTGCATTGACTGCAGTCCATGGTGCGCTTCAGATTATGGCCGTTTGATCTATCTCCATAGGCACGTGGATGGCCAGGTTTCATGGATGTATGGTACTCCCTCATGCTGACGCTGCGTATGAACGTTAAATGAAGAAAAATATGAAAGGGGGTGAGGACCTGGGGCTCGAACCCAGGTCCCAGGGGTTACCAGCGTGTCTTTTGGCCAATGGAGCTGTGAGCGCATGTTGTTTATGAAATAACCAATAAACAATATAAAATAAAACGCGTGTTAGTGGGTAACTTGGCGCGAATTTTTAAATCAGCCACTCAGATAATGCCACAGGGTCTTCTTCTTCCTCGTTGATTTATTTCCTGAAACATAAAAACAATAAGCAACGGTTTTAACCCGTTCCCTAAGACACCATTACAGAAAATAACGATTAGGCCATGTGGCCTCATAAATTAGGCGCGAGTATGCCATTGTTTTCGTCTAAGAGCACTGAGTCGAACGGTCTAGGTCTCGAGTCTCAATTTTTCTTTGAATAGAAAGCCCCAAATTTCAGCTTGAAAAACCCTAAACGATGACAATGGTGGAATCGTGTACAACACTCAAAAACTTAATTGATTTACATGGTTAGCTTCAGAATCAACTAATTAACAAGAATTCATGAACAAAATGCAGTGAACATGCTTAAATTGCAAAACACGATTATGGAAAAAAAGTGAGAAAAGTTGGCTTCTGTACAGTGACTCAAAGGGTTAGGGTTGATGCTTTTGATCCAGGAAGGTTGCTTGATGTCCTAGGAATGCAATGGAAGGAGTTTTGTGGCTTGAAACGACCTGCAAATAAGTTTTCAGAATTGAGATTTTTGAGAAAAAAGTATGAGTTTGATCTTCAGGTTCTTGCGCAGCTTTTGGTCCATGGCATTAGGGTTGTGTTCCTTGTATATGTAGTAATGATTTAGGTCAAAAATCTGATCAAAAGAATCCAAGATTTGATTGTTCAATATTTGATTTTCAAGCATTAGTTTTTCAATCTTTTTTCATGCAATTTGATACCAAATCATGCCAAAACTTTCCACAAATGATTATGCACGAATCTTGAGTGTCCAATGAGAGTATTTTCTGCACAAAAAGATTTTATTTCATTAGTTTTGTATTTTTCATGTATTTTATTTAATTAAATGAATTATTAATAATAAAAAATTCAAATAAATAAATAAAAATGGAGAAAATCTTCCCTTTGGGCCAAATGGTCGTGTGCATGCTTTGGATGATGAATTATGGAAGAAAAATGGGCCCATTAGCAATTTTAGGTCATTTGAATCAATGTTGACTTTTCAAAATATCCAAAAATTTCCCAACTTCTACAAGGCATAACTTGCTCAATTTTTAAGCTTTGCTCATGTTCTTGGACATTATGGAAAGGTCTTTGAGTCCTTTAACCAATGTCTTTGGTCCCATGTCATTTTGATTTACCAATCGCAAGTTATGGCCTTTGACTTAAAGTCCCTTTTTGTTGACTTTTGAAAATGACCTATAATGTTGAAATTGATAACTTTTTGTGAGAGCATTTCTTGGACTTTAAGGATGAAGATGAGTTGTAGGAAATGTCTTTCTCTTCAAAATGAGCTTTGGATGGAATTTTTCTGATAATCCATGTGAAAGTTATGCCCTAGTCAATTTACAGTTGACTTTTTCAACTGTCCAAATAAGGAAACTTTTGCATCTTGATGATTTTTGAGCCAAGCTTTGAGAATCATGATCAAGCCTTGATCAAATGATGTTTGTGGCTTCAAAATGAGATGTTGACCAAAAATTTGAACTTTTGACTGTCAAATGACCATTTTGCCCCTACAGTTGACTGTAGTGCAATTAGGGTTTTTGACTGTGCAATTTTGTGCTGAAGGTCTTGAAACTTGGTATGAGGATGCTTGACCATATTTATAGGCATGTGGGACTTGATTGGACCCTTGGAAACTTCATTTTCTTGATCAGAACCAAAACCCTAATTTTGACTGTTAGGAGGCCCTTGCACTGTGCAACCCTTGGGGAGATTTTGAAGCTTGACTTGGCAATTTCTTGAAGAATATGGGAGGGCAAATTTTGGGGTACAACACCATATCTCTCAAATGATGCATATTTTGGACTTTAGCTTAGAGAGACAAAATTGTAGATAATTAGATTTTCTTCAAAATATGCTCTGGTTGAGTAAAATCTGATGAAGCATGTGAAAGTTATGCTTGGTCAAAGTTTAGTTGACTTCTCCTTAAGAAAACCCTAATTTAGCAATTTTTAACTTTTGATGAATCTTGAGTTTTCTTGATTAATCATGATCAACCCTTGATCTAATGATGAATATGACTTAAAAATATTGATGTTGACCAAAAATCTTGGATTTTGGTTGTATGTTGACCATAATTGACTTTTTATCCAATACAAGTGATTTTCAATCATCTGTGCAATTGATTGAGCAAAATTGTGATGCAAGGCTTGAAATTTGACATAAGGGTACTTTGAGACATATGAGGAACCATGAAATCTACTTGAGGCATTAGAAGTCCAATTTTCCTTGAGAGAAGCAAAACCCTAATTGCAGGTCAACTGCTTAGGGGGAGGATTTGTCTAGTGAAACCTTGAGTAGCCTTGAGCAATTGAGAACCCTAGGAGCATGAGGAGATATCTTGAAGATTATGGGAGGGCAAGTTTTTGGGTATAACACCTGCACACAAAGAAAATCAACCCAATGTCTTGGGATAAACCCCAAGAGCTCCAGACAAAATAATAACAGAGTCACAAGGTCCCAAAGAGTAGTCAAGGCTTCTAATCCTAAGTCCAGGAAGTCCACAACTCCATAATGACAAGGATAGTAACCCAATATTCAAGGTAACCTTAAGACCTTTTTTAGTGTTAAAGTTGGTTATTAAGTGTCTTCATAAAGAAAATGAAAGCTCAAGTGAGAAAATATAAAAATTTTAAGATAAATGGTGCATTAAAGTAAAGTCATAAAATAAAGGGCATAAAGTAAAAGCACAAATTAAAAGTAAATTGTTAGTGAATTAGAATTTAGAGGTTAGTTGAATGACCATCTTGAAACTTGAATTTTAAAACTCATTAGAAGATTGATAAAATCAAAGCTTCTCAACAACAAGTTTCATTTGCTTTTTGTCAAGTATATCATTCATTTCAAGTTCTCGAGGAAACATCATATGCTCAATGATGTTTAAATGATTCACTTAGACCAAAGTTTATAAAGGTTCATTAGTGGATTGGTAAGATCAAATCCTCCTAACAATAAATCTCAAAGTTGTTGGATCAAAGGTTTCAAATTAAACATACTTGGGCTTGCAAACATAGGACTTGGCCACAAATGATCATTTCTTGAATCGAGAACAAATTTAGCGTTATGTTAAGCAATCGTAAGTGGACTTATGTAGAAGTCAAACCTATTTTGAGGCTGGTCAATAGAAATCTATGTACCATATGTTTAGAGAAATGATATGTAGATTAATCTCCAACAACATGTATCACAAGTAAGAAAGGGATAAGCTAAAGAGGGATGGGATGTAATAGATGAAATTAGGGTTTCAAATATAATCGACATCATTCATCCATTTTAGTGGATTTTATTTTTCAACCTATCAACATCCCAGATCCAATGAGATTGAGTAATTTGTCCCAAAATAACTCCCAAGTCAGTAGCATATACCATGCCAAAATCTAACCAAAAACTATGCACACAAGTTCTCAAACACAAACTTTTTGATCAAAGCATATACCATGAACTTTGAACATATTTTATTTGATTTTTAGAAATGACGAAAGTTGGAGAGTTAATTGTTTCTTTATGCCTAAGCAATAAAAGACCTCAAAAACATCAATTAACTTCTAAAATCTTAAAAAATAAGCAAACTGACATGTAAACCTAATTAAAAATCATAAAAAATTATTTCAATACCTAAGAGTCAGTGGATATATTTTTCATTAACTTTATCTAACAAGGAATAATTAAAAAAAAATATTTACACAATATGTAAATAAAAAACAAAGAAAAAGTGATATAACCAATAAATTGATTTAATTTGCATCCCACAACAAATGTTGTAAAATTGGACAAAATTTATATTCAATAAGAAGACTTAGAGGGAAATTCAAAAACATTTTTTATGGATTTTTTAGATTAGTGTAAATAGGAAAATAAAATTCTAAAACCTAAAGAATGATTAAAACCCTAATTAAACTACTTGGACTTATTTAATCATAAAAAAAATAAAACTATAAAATAAAAATCAGAATATGAAAATATATTGAAAATAGAGTTTAAAATTTTTGTGGTGATTTTTAAATTAAGAAAAATATTAAAACAAAATCTGAGAAGAAAAAAAAACAAATATATTGAAAATCTATTACACATGTTATTAACAGAAAGCGCTGTAAAAGAAGTTAAGATCATGTTTAATTAAATGATGACACGTAATCGTCCCAATCCTGCAGCCTAAAGCCCTAACTAATTCCAATTTGACAAGCAAAGTTCAAGAACATATAACTTCCTCATTTCTTCATGAAAACCTAAAGTGTAAACATCAAACATCTAGATCTAAATGAGTAGAACATGTTATAATTAATAAAATCATCAAAAGATGCATGGATCATAGAGAAAATTCTATATGAATATTGCTGTATGAACATGATTTTGAGTTGAACAATTCAACAAACAATTTTCAGATCCAAATTCTCATTTGATTTTCAACCAAATCAAATGATCCAAACATAAAAGTTCATCACAAAATGAAAAAGAACACAATGGTGCTTATGATTATTTTAAATGATGCAAGATTAGGACGATAACTGAGCATTAAAGCACTGGTCCAAACAGAGTTCCAGACAACTTATTGAACAGAAAATCAAGCAACACCTGAAGATGTGAAAAACACAAGAAGGGGGGGTTTAATTGAAAACTTGGATCTAAAACAGCTTAATGACACAATATTTTTATCCTGGTTCATTTGATCTCAAACTACTCCAGTCCACCCGTCAAGGTGATTTCGCCTCTCTCCAACGAGGTCTTAATCCACTAATCTCAACAAGATTACAAAAGCTACTTTAACGACTGTTAAAGTCTTATTGAGTACAACCACAATCCGGTTAATCTCAAGGATCTATTTTACAATATGATTAAACAATATGTGTTGTTGTTTTTCTAATAAAAATGGTTTATCACAACTGTGATAAACTACACAGGTTTATAGCTTAGAATAAGGAATGAATTTGCTTGAGCTTGAATATGCGTGGTTGGTGATCTTAGCAAAATTGTTGTGTGTATGTACGTGCTTCATTTTGCAAGCTGACTTGTTTATATAGGCAATATAATGATGTTGTCCATAAAGCATGTTTAATGTCATTAACACACTTTCCTTTTGGAGAAGATCCTGTCTGAAGAAAGCCGTTGGAATTAATTCTGTCTTGAATGTTCAGTAACGCTTCAGAGTCTTTTCTCCTTACTGCTAATGACACTTCAGAATATTGATGACTTAAATTGATATGTTCATGTTCAGAATCAGAGTTTACTATACTTGAGCGCAGGTTCTGGTCACCAATCTTCAGCGTAAAATCTGATTGCTTCAGCGTGTAATACTTTATGGCTTATATTTTGATGTTGATCTGACTAGAACTTCTGCATACATAAAACATATTTTTAAGGTGCATATTTGTTCTTTGTATTTATTTATTCTTTGTATTTGTTATCATCAAAACTCTAACCAAGGGTTGTAGAATCAAACTATGTACTAACAATCTCACCCTTTTTGATGATGACAAAAACCAGATTTTTCAATTAAAAAATAAAGAATAAAAAGTTTAGAATAAAGAAGAAAAACTCCCCCTGATTTGATTACCTCCCTTAAGTTCCTTGAGTCTTTGAGCATCAGAGTTTAACCGCGTCTTTTATCATAGTTTTGTACCTGTTCTTTTCTACCTGTTCAAGCTTTTCAGAAGATTGAGGTTAAGTAGTTCAGAATGTTTGAGACTTCTGTCTCAGTAAACCATTATTGAAAATATCTTACTTTCTCCCCCTTTTTGTCAGTTATCAAAAAGGCAATATAATCAGAGCTAAAAAGTTGATTTATATTAAAAAAATAAACAAGAAGCAATGATAAGTAGTCCAGAACAGAAGCAATGTAAAACAAACATTACAGATAAACAGATTTAAAACAGAAGAGAATCTAAGACGGAGGAGGAAGGCGTGTGAACAAAGCTTCCAACAAGCCCTTGATCTGGGAGTTAGTGTCCTCTTGTTTGCTCAAAATGCTTTTGATTTCTTTGTTCGTGTCCTCCTACTTATCCAACCTTTCTTGGATAACAGCATTTGCTCTCTTCAATTCTTCCAGAGTTTTCTTGTCATAGGAAGGAGCTGGAGATTTTTCAGTATCTGGACGCTTCTCAGAGCATTCTGCAACTTGATCACTATGAACCAATTCCTCTGCTGAGATCATCTCATCTAGAGCAGCAGTCAGGGAGAGACCTTCCGATTCTGATTGAACTTCATCTAAGGGACGATGTTATGACCAAGGAGCATTATCCAGAGGGAGAATCTCATTCTTGAGCAGATGGTTCAGAACTTGGTCTTCAAAAACCTTTAGCATATCACTGAAATTCCGTTGAACCTGTTCATAGCTCTGTTCTTTTAGCTTTAATGTTTCAGAACTTAGCCAGTTTCTGAAACTTGTCCATAGATAATAAGAAGCAGCAGGATTAGTCATCTCTAGACTAGCATGCTTCAGGGAGGTTATCCATTCCCGCATTCCTGTTTCAAACATCAACAAACTTGTACCAACATCTGGTGTGGTTTCAGTTGTTTTTGGGTTGGGAATGGCAGTTTTGTGAGATATAGCAGCTAATCGTTCCAGTACAGTTGGATCAATGACAAGTCTTACGTTGTCAGTTGGATTGCTCTTGGGTGAAGGAGTGGGAGAGTCGGGTATGATGATTGGACTGGTTGGGGAATTTGGTGGTGTGGATTCCAGAGAAGAAGGAATTTATGGAATGTCCAGGATGGTGAGAGGCATGTGAATGGCAAGTGGTTCAGTGATTCTTGGGATTAGGATTATATCTGAATCTGAAGTAGGTTCTTCAGATTGGTTGGTTGAAATATTGTGAGGTTCTGGCTCATAGGTCTCAGATGGTTGATTCTCAGAAATTTGAGCTTCTGGTTGTGATTGTTCAGGTTGAGGTGATGGTGGATAAGGAATATCTTGTTGTGGAGAGAGAGGTAGTGGAATATCTAGTTGTGGAACATCTGTTGTAGTTTCGGAGTTTGGATTATCAGGGATTTAAGGATTTGGATTTTGTGGTGTGGGAGCTGAAATGTCTTGGTCAAAAGAGTCAATATCAGACAGAACTTTGGCAAGTTCTGGTTGAGTTTGTTCAGGATTTGGATTGATAGGAAGGGAGTGAGTTTCTCTTAGAATTAGAGTTTTTGATGGATCAAACCCTATGTCAAAGTCATCAAATGTTTGTGGGGTTGGATGTTCTGATTGGGTAGTTATGGGTTCAGATGTTGATATAGTTATTGATTCTAAAACAGTAACAAAAGAAGGATTACCTTTCATTTTAGAAGATTTTGGAGTCCTTTGGGATGATCCTTCTGCTGCTGCCTTTCTTTTCTTGGTCTTCTTTAAAACAACTTCTGGATCCGCCTGATGCAAGTCCTGGATATTTATTTCTGGTGCAGTACCATCTGCCTTACATGCATCCATATATCTGACAATTATCTCAAGCTTGGAGTCAATCTCAGAGAAAAGAGGAAAATCATCCAGAGGAATTCTTCTGGAAGTGATGGTTGCAAAAGAAGTAACGTTAGGTTCCTTCTTGATGTTCTCAATAATTTTCATCTTTTTCAGATTCTTTGCGTTCAGAGGCTTCCCAGTAGTTGCTTCTAGTGAGCTAATTTCCCGTGCTTCAGTCAGATGGTCTATCAGCCTATTCTCTGTCAGAATATCTGATATGAGTCTTCCTAGGGGTATCCAGTCCCTTTTAGTACGCTCATCTTCTCTTGTTTCCTTTACACTGGTCCTCAGATGATTAAATAGCAAGTGAGGGAGATTTACCTTAGTCTTCTTGGAGATGAAGTAGATCAGAAACTGCTGATTAATGTTTATGTAATCAGGAGAGCTAGTTGGCTTCCTGTGGTTGATGCATCCCAGAATTATCTTATCCCATATTCTGTGATGATCCTTCAGGTCCCTAATCTTGCTGGAGGGTAGACCCAGAGTGAATATTTCCCTTGCAATTGAAGCAACATCAGAACATCTTTCAGCCATGTCTATACACCTGACACCTCCACCATTGTAACCGACAAGTCTTGAAATTAGGTCTTCTGTAATGACAATCTTCTTCCCCATGACATATGAGGTAACTTGATGGTTTGAGGAGGAAGCATGAATCAAGAATTCTTTGACAAGAATTAGAAACGTTGGCCCTAGAAGACGGTCAAAATATATGTTCCATCCTTGAGCATTGACATCTTAAGAGAGATTGAAGCCATTTTCTTGAAGGCTTTCAAAATCAAAAATCAGTTCTGAAAGAACTTCCAGGTTGTCAATGGGCATGAGTAGCATTCTGTATGGTTCTTTGTACTATTCCATAGAAGCAGTTTCCTGAGTACTGGTGTTTTGGACGCTTGAAGAAGCCATGTTCACACAAGAAATTTGAGAAAGATGAAAGGGATTTTGAAAGTACGAACTGAATACAATTAGAAGGTATTGAGAGAGTAAAAGTGAAAGAATGTAAAGAGTGAAACTTGATTTTAAATAGATTTTCTTGAAAGCATAAACAGTAAGAGAGAGAAACAATTAGTAATGATTATAAGAATTAATGACAACTGATTTTAGGGGATTCAGAAAGATATTGGAACGGTTACTCATGACGTGTGTCTCAATGCACCCAATCAGCGCTTCTGACCTTTCAGAAAAGTGAACGCGTGTTCAGCCTCAAAAGGTAGCTGATGATTGAATGACAATTGTTTGCTTACGTAAACATCACACTTCTATCCTTTAAATGAAACGCTCAGATCTTCATGGATAGATTCAGATACAATATGTACATCTAAAATTCTGAAGGCAGGTTGATCAGTAGTTCATAGAAAATAACTAAAATTCGGAAGGTTAAGATATGTAAATAAAAAAATTTATTTTGGGCAATGCTTCATGCTGAGATGTTTCAGAATGAAGTTAAACCTATCTTCAGAAAGAGGTTTTGTAAATACATCAACCTATTGATGGTTTGTGTCAAATGAATTTTAAGTTAAGAATCCCTTTTTGAATATAGTCCCTAATAAAATGATGTTTTATTTCTATATGCTTAGCCCTAGAATGCAAAATAGGATTATTACTGAGACAAATAGCAGAAGTATTGTCACAGAGGATAGGGATGTTACTCTCAAATATAATGAAGTCCTCAAGTTGACTTTTCATCCAGAGCATTTGCTTACTACATCTAGCTGCTGCTATGTATTCAACCTCTGATGTTGTTAGTGCTATTGTGGATTGTCTTTTGCTGGACCATGAGATCAGATTTTCTCCCAGAAACTGGCAGCTTCCAGAAGTGCTTTTACGTTCTACTCTGTCTCCAGCAAAGTCAGCATCACAGTATCCTACTAAGCTGTAATTACTTGATTTTCTATAAAACAAACCCATATTAGCAGTACCTTTCAGATACTTGAAAATTCGCTTAACTGCTGTTACGTGAGATTCTCTAGGATCTGATTGGAATCTAGCACAAATGCAAACACTGAATAGAATGTTAGGCCTTGAAGCCGTCAGATAGAGAAAAGAACCAATCATACCTCTGTAGGCCTTCTGTTCTACCTTTTTACTTACCTCTTCTTTTTCCAGAATGCACATGGGATGCATTGGAATCCTTGAGGTCTTACATTATGAGAGATCAAATTTATTCAGAAGTTCTATGACATATTTGCTCTGATGAATATAAGTTCCTTCTAGAGTTTGATTTATCTAAATGCCCAGAAAGAATTTGAGTTCCCCCATTAGGCTCATCTCAAACTCTGCCTGCATACATTTAGCAAACTCTCTTCCCAGAGAGGGTTTAGTGGATCCAAATATGATGTCATCAACATAAATATGACATACTAACATGTCATTCTTAACTGTCTTACAAAACAAGGTTGTGTCCACTTTCCCTCTGGTGAATTCCTTTTCTAACAGGAAGTTACTTAGTCTTTCATACCAAGCTCTGGGAGCTTGTTTCAGACCATAGAGTGACTTATTTAGTTTGAAAACATATTCTGGATTTTTGGAACTTTCAAAACCAGGGGGTTGGTGCACATATAACTCTTCATCTATATAGCCATTTAAGACTTCACTTTTGACATCCATCTGAAACATAGTGATGCCTTTATTAACAACAAATGATATTAAAAGTCTAATAGATTCTAACCTGGCGACTGAAGCAAAGGTTTCTGTATAGTCTATCCCCTCTTCCTGACTATAAACTTGTGCTACCAATCGTGCTTTGTTTCTGATGACTTAACCTTGCTCGTTCAATTTGTTTCTGAACACCCATTTTGTACCAATGGCGTTGAACCCTTTTGGTTTGGGAACCAGATCCCATACGTCATTTCTGGTGAATTGATTTAGTTCCTCTTGCATTTCCAGAATCCAGTCATTTTCCAGAAGTTCTTCATCAATATTGTTGGTTCAATCACAAAAATCAGTCCCATGAGGGATTCTTCAGAGTTTCTGAATGTTGATCTTGTTCTGATTGGATCTTCCTTATTTCCCAATATTGTATCTTCTGGGTGATCAATGCTGCTTCTGGATAGTATTTTCTAGAGTTGATCAACAGAAGGTGCTGGATTGCTTGTAGTTAATCTTTCTGCTATTGAGGGAGTGTCTCTGTTGAGAGCCTCTGATGAGTTGTCTTCATTACTTGTGAGTTCAACTTCCATACCTGCAAGGAATTCATTTTTCTTTGACTTTTGAGAGTCAAGCTTATCATCAAACCTAACACTGATTGACTCTTCAAAAATTTGTGTTTCTGTATTGTATACTCTGTACCCTCTCGAGCGTTCAGAGTATCCTAACATAATACACTTTTGTGCTTTAGAGTCAAACTTGTTCAAATAATTTTTTGTATTCAGAATAAAACATGTGCATCCAAATGGGTGAAAATAGGAAATGTTGGGCTTTCTGTTCTTCCACAATTCACATGGAGTCTTTTCCAGAATAGGTCTTATGGAGATTCTATTCTGAATGAAACACGCTGTGTTTATTGCCTCTGCCCAGAAGATCTTAGCAACGTTAGTCTCGTTGATCATGGTTCTGTCCATTTCTTGCAATGTTCTGTTCTTTCGTTCTACAACTCCATTTTGCTGGGGACTTCTAGGACAAGAGAAATCTTGCAAAATGCCTTTTTCATTAAAGAATAATTCAAAATCTTTATTTTCAAATTCTCCACCATGATCACTTCTGACTTTCACAATTCTAAGATCCTTTTCATTCTGAACTTGGTTGCAGAAGGTAACAAACACAGAGTGTGACTCTTCCTTGTGTCTTAAGAACTTTACCTATGTCCATCTGCTATAGTCATCTATGATTACTAACCCATACTTCTTGCCACTGACTGAAGCAGTTTTTACTGGTCCAAATAAATCAATGTGCAGAAGTTCTAATGGCTTAGAGGTGGAAACAACATTTTTGGATTTGAAAGCAGGTTTTGCAAACTTGCCTTTTTGACATGCTTCACACATAGCATCTGAATTGAACTTCAAGTTAGGAAGTCCTCTTACCATATTGAGTTTGTTAATCTGAAATATTCTTCTCATACTAACATGTCCCAATCTTCTGTGCCAGATCCATTGCTCGTTGTTAACCGACAGTAGACATTTTACATTCTTACTCTTTAATTCAGAAAGTTTTATTTTATAAATGTTGTTTTTCCTCTTTCCATTAAATAGGATAGTCCCATCTTTCTGACTAACAGCTTTGCATGAATTTTGATTGAAGATTATATCATAACCATTATCACTTAATTGACTTATGGATAACAGGTTATGCATTAATCCATCAACTAATAAAACATTACTTATAGAGGGAAGATTTCCATTACCTACTGTTCCAAAGCCAATGATCTTTCCTCTCTGATTGCCTCCAAAACCCACGTGGCCTCCAGGCTTATGTTCCAGGCTTTGGAACATATGCCTTCTTCCCGTCATGTGTCGTGAGCAGCCAGAGTCCAGGTACCATGATTGGTGTCTTAGCCTTGCTGCTAAAGATATCTGCCACATGTATGATTTTATCCTTAGGTACCCACATTTTCTTGGGTCCTCTTTAGTGTATGATTCCGAGTATGAACCAGAAGCTTCACTGTCTTCTGATACGTTTGCCATGAGAGCTATGTTTGCTCTTTCATCATCTGATTCTGAGTCAGCTTCAGATGTGTCAGAATCATCCCATGTAGCCATGAGGCTTTTCTTATTTTCCTTGAGAAATTTCTTTTTGGGCTTTTCCTTCTGATGCTTTGGGCAGTCACTTTTGTAGTTCCCTTGCTCGTTACATTCATAATAGATGATGTCTTTGTTGTTTGGCTTTCTGTATCCTGAAGAACCTTCAGATCTTCTGTGTCCAGAGGAGGATTCTGACCTTCTGTATCTGGAGGAGGATTCATTCTGATTTTTTGATCTTCTGGGATTTATGAACTTCCTTTGTCTCTGCTTCCATAATTGTTTCACCCTTCTGGAGAGGAGATACAGTTCATATTCCTCTGATGAGGATCCATCAGAGGTTTCTTCCACAACCTGGAAAACTTTGGAGTCAGATTTTCTATTAGATTTTAAATCTAATGGCTTACCTTGCTTTTGAGGTTCATCTTCTTCTAGCTCTATCTCGTGACTTCTGAGGGAGCTAACAAGTTCTTCCATATATATTTTGTTGAGATCTTTGGCTAGCTTAAGTGTTGTAACCATTGGCCTCCATTGTTTTGGCAAGCTTCTGATGATCTTCTTAACGTGATCAGCAATAGAATACCCTTTGTCAAGAACTTTTAGTCCAGCAACAAGAATTTGAAATCTTGAAAACATAGTTTCTATTGATTCACTATCTTCCATCTTGAATGCCTCATACTTCTGAATGAGTGCAAGGGCCTTGGTTTCTTTGACTTGAATGTTGCCTTCATGCGTCATTCTCAGAGAGTCAAACATATTCCTGGCAGTTTCTCTGTTTGATATTTTCTCATATTCAGAATATGAGATGGCGTTGAGGAGAATTGTTCTGGCCTTTTGGTGGTTTCTGAATTCACGCTTTTGCTGATCATACATCATTTTCCTGTCTATCTTCTGACTATGTCCATCCACAGGATGCGTGTAACCATCAGTCACCATGTCCCACATATCAGCATCATGGGCCAGAAAGAAACTCTCAATTATGTCTTTCCAGTAGTGAAAGTTTTCTCCATCAAAGACTGGAGGTTTACCATTGAATATGTCCCTGTCTTCATTGTTGTCATTGCTGATGTTTTAGCTTGGTCCCACCATAGTGTTTTTCTGATGCTTGGATCTTGTACTGACACGGTTAAGTGTTTAAGCTCAGAACCAGACGCTCTGATGCCAATTGAAGATGTGAAAAACACAAGCAGGGGGGGTTGAATTGAAAACCTGGATCTAAAATAACTTAATGACACAATATTTTTATCCTGGTTCGTTTGATCTCAAACTACTCCAGTCCACCCGTCAAGGTGATTTTTCCTCTCTCCAACGAGGTCTTAATCCACTAATCTCAACAAGATTACAAAAGCTACTTTAACAACTGTTAAAGTCTTCTTGAGTACAACCACAATCCAGTTAATCTCAAGGATCACTTTTACAATATGATTAAACAATATGTGTTGTTGTTTTTCTAATAAAAATCGTTTATCACAACAGTGATAAATTACACAGGTTTATAGCTTAGAATAAGGAATGAATTTGCTTGAGCTTGAATATGCGTGGTTGGTGATCTTAGCAAAATTATTGTGTGTACGTACGTGCTTCATTTTGCAAGCTGACTTGTTTATATAGGCAATGTAATGACGTTGTCCATAAAGCATGTTTAATGTCATTAACAGACTTTCCTTTTGGAGAAGATCCTGTCTGAAGAAAGCCGTTGGAATTATTTCTGTCTTGAATGTTCAGTAATGCTTCAGAGTCTTTTCTCCTTACTACTGATGACGCTTCAGAGTATTGATGACTTGGTTTGATATGTTCATGTTTAGAATCAGAGTTTACTATACTTGAGCACAAGTTCTGGTCACCAATCTTCAGCGTATAATCTGATTGCTTCAGCGTGTAATACTTTATGGCTTATCCTCTGATGCTGATCTGATTAGAACTTCTTCATACATAAAACATATTTTTAAGGTGCATATTTGTTCTTTGTATTTATTTATTCTTTGTATTTGTTATCATCAAAACTATAACCAAGGGTTGTAGAATCAAACTATGTACTAATAACACCATGCATGGAATTATACTTCAGATCTAAGATCTGACCAGTTAAACCATGATACACATGATCTTCAACAAGAAAACAAGGTAAGTTGCGAATTTGAGTTCAATGATGCTCACCTCAATTTGTGAAAAATAAATTCACAAGGTGCCTCTGAATTTAGTAAGAAACCCGTTAATCCTTCAGTTTTCACTTTAATGCAGTAGAGTTGAGTAGATATTGGAGCTTGCACGAAAATTGAGAGAGGTTAGAAGGTTTGAAATCTGGTTTGGAAGAAAAATGCAACTTTGTGTTGAGCGGGAAATGCATAGTGTAGCTTTCGAATTCTCTTTCTTTTTCCTTCCATTATTTAATGAGATAATATATAGGGTTTATATAGAGTGTGAAGAGTGTTGAGGAAGCTTCCTTGGGGGTAAAAATGGGAAAATAATCATAAAAATAAAAAATAGTGTGGTGTGATGTGTCTATTGCATTTTGAGGCTTGACTTATGTAATTATGTTTTCATTTTTGAGTGAGAAAAGATAGCATATATAAGTGAGATAAGCATGCATGATGAGCTGGCAACTTGATGTTGTTTGAAGCAAGCATCATGCAGATTCATGCAAATATATTTCCCTCCTTTGAACTTGATGAAATCATGGCTATTTGTGACGAGGGTTGGCTTGTTAGAATGAGGGCCATTGAGTGAGAAAGTTTCAAGTTAACCACAAGTTGAAATGAGGATTTGAAGTTATTTGAAAATGGCCACGAAGTTATCCTCAAGATGCTGGAAAATGCACTGGTGTAGTAACCATCCAAAATATTGAAATTTTAACTATTTTGGGACCATGACTTCATCTCATTGTATCTCTCTCCGTAGTGCATGAAATGAAAAAAAATTGAACAGGGCACAACATACTCTAACTTTTATGTTCAAAATTTTTCAAAATAAGGTTTAAATAAATGAGATAAATGGCTATGAGTGTATGCACATCACATTTTTGATGAAATGCATGCCTAGTATACGCGCGCGACATGCCTTGTTGCTGGGCAAAATTCAGTTTCATGTCACCTACTTCTCATGATCATATCTTGAAATATAGGAACTATTTTGGGAAAATTCTTGAAGCAAAATTGTTCATAACACTTGGAGCTTGACTTTGATGTTGGACATTTTTCAAAATAATCAATATTTCAAAGAGAAAATTGATGATGAACGTATTCCCATGAACTGTTTGATGAAATGCTTGGCCTGTTGCACGCGTGACTGGGCAAAGTGACATCTCAAGTATCCAAATCCTAAGCATTCTATATCTCTCTACACTTGACCATTTGAGATGATTCTTGAATAAAAAATAAAGATAAAGTTTCAAACTCCAACTTTGATGTTGACAACTTTTTGGTTTGAGCTCAAATGGTCATTCAAAATTAGCCATGAAGAAATCAGGTCTTGTGCACATATTTAGAAATTTCACTAAGTGTCCAGAATTTTCCAGACTCAATAACTTTTTCTCCTTTCACTTTTTGGACTTGAGCCATCAATGACAAAGTTGAATAATTTTGTATCCTCTTTCCAAACTTGTAAAGTTTTCATTTTTTCAATAATAAATGAAGAAGTTATGATCATCCAAAGTTTAGTATTAGGAACGCTTAGAAAATTTCAAAACTTCAAATAACTTCTTTGACAAGTTATCTTTATTTCAACACTTCCTCTTGATTTTATGCCACCATTGACCATGAAATGTTAAAATAAGGACATTGAAGTTATAATTAACCAAAAGTCCACTTGGTCAACAATTGACTCTGATTGACTTTTGGCAAAATGACCATTTTACCCCTTTTGATTAATTGAACCTTTTCAAATCAAAATTAACGATCAAACTTCCAATCATAGATGCTCATGAACATGTAGATAGGCGTAGAATCAAGTCTTGCGCAAAAATTCAGATATTTTCTGATTAAATTCAAAACCCTAGTTTTGACCCTCTATGATAGGAGATGATGAGATGCATGTAATAGGGCCATTACTTGCAATATGAACATTCAAAGAGGCATACTCATATTTTGATGTTAGTTAAAAGAACATATATACAAGATACACAATTCAAAGTGCTTGGTGCACCCTGAAGAGAAAACCTAAAGATGGGATAAATTAGAAAGAGATAATCAACCCTAATGTGTGATCTTGGTGTATTGATGATATGAGATGATGAGAAATGTTTGGGGAAAATTATGGTATAATGGTTGCCCTTATTTAAGTGTCATCTATTCGTAGTACGAAGGTTAAAATCTTTGTCTCGACGCGATTGAAGATACTTAAATATAAAACAAGCCCTATTTTTGGCCCTAAGATGCCATGAAATGCTTATGATCATGCATGCAAACAAACAAATCCAAAGGTGACACAAGACACCATTGGGGATGCGGTAAATAAAATAAAGGATCAAAAGAAAGTTCGAACTGTAAAATAAATCATTGGTTAACAGAAGACTCAAATCTAATGGGGTAAAGCTCAAGGAGGAGATAAGGAATCATCAACTCAAATAATGAGGAAAAAGTAATGGATGACAATGATCGATACATAAGTACGAACTATCCACTCACAAAGAAGATAGAAAAAAAAGTAATGTCGACTCATAGGGTATAAAGATGGTAAGATAATACCACTAAATACCAATATTAGGTTTGGTAAAAAATGATTGGCATAAGTACTTATGACTGGAAACTAATGAACTTGTTTAGAAAAAATTAAATTTCAACGACTAACTATCTCCCATAAAGACGAGACTAACATCCATCAGACGAAAATATCTCAACAACGAACTATCTCCCATAAAGACGAGACTACCATTCATCGGAGTAATAAATCTCAACAACAAACTATCTCCCATAATGACACAACTACCATTCATCGGAGTAACAAATATCAACAACGAACTATCTCCCATAATGACGAGACTACCATTCATCAGAGTAACAAATCTTAACAACTAACTATCTCCCATAATGACGAGACTACCATTCATTAGAGTAATAAATCTAAACAACAATATATATCCAATAATGGTGAGACTACCATTCATTGGAATAACATATCTCAACAAGGAACTGTCTCCCATAATGACGAGACTACCATTCATTGGAGTAATAAATCTCAATAACGAACTATCTCCCATAATGCCGAGACTATCATTCATTAGAGTAACAAATCTCAATAATGAACTATCTCCCATAATGACGAGACTACCACTCATCATAGTGACAAATATCAACAACAAACTATCTCCCATAATGACGAGACTATCATTCATCGGAATAACAAATCTCAATAACAAACCATCTCTCATAATGACGAGACTACCATTCATCGGAGTAACAAATCTCAATAATGAACTATCTCCCATAATGACGAGACTACCATTCATTGGAGTAACAAATCTCAACAAAGAAATATTTCCCATAATGACGGTACTACCATTCATCAGAGTAATAAATATTAACAACAAACTATCTCCCATAATGACAAGATTACCACTCATCGGAGTGACAAATCTCAACAACGAACTATCTCCTATAATAACGAGACTACCATTCATCCAAGTAATAAGTCTCAACAACGAACTATCTCCTATAATGACGAGAATACCATTCATTGGAGTGACAAATCTCAACAACAAACTATCTCCCATAATGACGAGACTACCATTCATCGAAGTAACAAATTTCAACAACGAACTATCTCCCATAATGACGAGACTACCATTTATTAAAGTAAAAAAATCTCAACAACGAATTATCTCTCATAATAATGTGACTGTCATTCATCAGAGTAACAAATATAAATAACAAACTATCTCATATAATGATGAGACTACCATTCATAAGAGTAACAAATCTCAACAAAGAATTATCTCCCATAATGACGATACTACCATTCATCAGAGTAACAAATCTTCTCGTGCATAATAGACTTATTGGGGAAGAGCAGGTTGATCAAATAAAGATTCATACGACTTGCTGTTTATGAAGAGGATTGAAATAATGGTGTGGGGAAATGAGTCCTGACTTTCTGGGGAAGTGCTAATGCATTCCTGCTGAGGAGATAAAGTCTTCTCGTGCAAAATAAATGCACATTCTCAAACCAGGGCTCAAAGCCTTCAGAAACCATAATAATAATATTGTCTAAAATTAGAAATAAGTCGGAGTCAAACAGTAAACCAAGATAAGACCCAATGATGAATAAGCTCAAATGGGGGTCACGCTCCATCCAGATAATGAGCTGAATAGGAAGGCTAAAGCAAAATTCTTCCACGAGAGATAACTTAGTGGGGAAATTAAAAGGATTTACGTTTTCTGCTTAAGGTTGACAATCTATTGGAGAGAGGATAATATAACTCTACAAATAGGGTAAGATGCCAACAAAAACATCAATGAATACAAATGAGAAAATAATTTTAAATTCAGTTATGCATGATGTATGTATGAATGTATGAATGTTATCATGCAGATGCTGACAAAACATACATACATTATTGGGTATAACCAGACAAAACCAACTTGGGTAAAGTCAACACTCAGCTAAGTCACATCTAGGATGAAGATTCCATAAGACAGTAAGCTCCAACTAAGGAAACAAATTCCTGATTCATGACGTAACTCCACTGGGAAAAAACATGGTTTTAAAATAATCAAAGCACAATCTGATAGCAATAAACTGATACAGATGCATGGATATATCACCATCCTCCAGGCTTCACCGGGGAATATCATACAGATTTTTCTAGGGAAGATAATGTCATATCGTCTAGACTTCAACTAGGGATTCCAAACCGACTTTATTGAATAAGATAACACCACATCATCAAGGGGAGCCCAAATACAATCTTCGATATCAAAAGTAATGGTTGCACACACTTCTCTAGGGAGAAATTATGAAACTTCATGATGATTACAACTTTCAGAGAAAAGCGTCATCTCAACTTCTTTCGTGGATCTAAGAAGTTTAACAATACATCAAGAAGTCAGGATTATGGGGATTTTAAATAAAACTCAACACTTGGCGAGAGAAAACCCAAAAATTTGACAGTTGTTTCAACACTTCTTAAAAAAGATATTGTCCTTGTCTGGCTACTCAGCTGGGGAAAATTCGCATCAAGTCCTGACTGAAGAATCTAGGATAGAGGTATCAAACTACCCAAAACCAAATAAACAACCCAGAGGGAAAACTGAACCAAGACTTAACTGGGGAAAATGGGTTTATAGACCCAATATCGCACCATATATCAATTGGTATGAACTCCAACTATCCGAGGAAAGAAACACAAGAGGATCATGCATATATTAGTAAGAGTGATCCCGAGATATCTTTTACGGAATCAAGAAGTTAACATCTAGAAAGAAGTCAAAATTATAGGGATTTTAAACCAAACTCAACACTTGGCAAGAGAAAACCCAAAAAGTTGACAATTGTTCCAACACTTCTTAGGAAAGATACTACCTTCGTCTAGCTACTTGGTGGGCACACAACAACAATAATGCCATAGCTGGAGAAAGTAATTCTTTACAAGAGATTCCACATTAATTCTTAACACATAAAGGGAGAAAGAACTTCATCAAATGAGCAAAGGCTTCATAGCTTTTTAAATTTTTGCATGATCACCTCCTGGCTGGGAAAAGAGTTACACTCAGCTGGAGAAATCCGCAATAAGACCTGGCTGGGGAATATGGGATAGAGGTATCAAACCACACAAACCCAAATAATCAACCTGGAGAAAAATATGAACCAATACTTAACTGGGGAAAATGGGATCACATGCTCAACATCGCTCCATATATCAATTGGCACAGAATCCAATTATCCAAAGAATGAAAAATAAAAGGACTATGCGCACATTAGCAAGAGTAACCCCAGAGAGCTTTCTCGGGGAATTTTTTCAAATATTCGGAGTTCTTCCATCCTTAGAATCACTATGTTTGTTCTACTTGAATCACAAAATCTGAAGTAAAAAATAATTTGTAAATTTTTTTCACAAAATTACAAAATGACATCTCAAGACTCCAAGTCCTAAGCATTGTATCTCTCTCTACACTTGAACATTTGAGATGATTCTAGTATAAAAAATGAAGAGAAAGTTTCAAACTCCAACTTTGATGTTGAAAACTTTTTAATTTGAGCTCAAATGGACATTCAAAATTGACCATGAAGAAGTCAGGTGTTGTGCACATATTTAGAAATTTCACTAAGTTTCTAGAATTTTTCATGCTCAATAAATTTTTCTCCTTTAACTTTTTGGACTTGAGCCCTCAATGAAAAAGTTGAAGAATTTTGTATCCTCATTCCAAACCTGTAAAGTTTGCATTTTTTCAATTATAAATGAAGAAGTTATGATCACCCAAAGTTTAGTACTAGAAACACTTAGAAAATTTCAAAAGTTCAAATAACTTCTTTGACAAGTAATATTTAATTCAACACTTCCTCTTGATTTGATGCCCCCATTGACCATGAAATATGAAAATAGGGACATTGAATTGATAGTTGACCAGAAGTCCACTTGGTCAACAGTTGACTTTGGTTGATTTTTGACAAAATGTCCATCTTACCCCTTTTGATCAATTGAACCTTTTCAAATCAAAATTGACGATCAAACTTTCAATCATAGATGCTCATGAACATGCAGAGAGGCGTGGAATAAAGTCTTTCCAAAAAACCCAGAGATTTCCTGATTAAATTCAAAACCCTAATTTTGACCCTTTGTGCTAGGAGATGATGAGATGCATGTAATTGTGCCACTACCTGCACTGTGAACATTCAAAGAGGCATACATACATATTTTGATGTTAGTTAAAAGAACACACACACACACACACACACACACACACACACACACATATATATATATATATATATATATATATATATATATATATATATATATATATATATATATATAAACAACTCAAAGTTCTTGGCGATCCCTCAAGAGAAAACCTAAAGACGGGATAAAGTAGAAAGAGAGAATCAACCCTAATGTGTGATCTTGGTGTATTGATGATATGAGATGATGAGAAATCTTAGGGGAAAAATTAGGGTATTCCCACACGAGTGCACAACAAGTTTTTTCCAACACTGAATATCTCAACTAACAATCAATAAATTTCTTGCTTAGGTAGTAGATTGCATGCTCTTTTCTACTAGTCTCGTCATGTTGACCGAGTACACAACCATAAAGCTTTCCAGCATAGTCAGATACATTATCAAGGGCCTTCCTTCCATTGGAGGCGATAGAATAGGAGTTTCCTGCAAATACTCTTTTATTTTATCAAATGCCGCTTGGCAATTTTCATTCCACCTAGCCATTTGTTCTTTCCTCAAAAGCTTGAATATTGGTTCACAAGTGACTGTAAGATGAGAGATGAATCTAGCAATATAGTATAACCTCCCCAAGAAACCACATACCTCTTTTTCATTACTCGGCTCAAGCATTTCTTGTATCGTTTTTATTTTGGCAGGATCAACCTTAATTCCTTTTTCGCTTACTACGAAGCCCAATAACTTCCCTGGTCTCACCTTGAAGGTGCACTTATTTGAGTTCAACCTCAACTTTAATTTCCTTAACCTTTCAAACAATTTCAACAAGTGGACAAGATGTTCCTCTTCTGTATAGGACTTGGAAATCATATCGTCAACGTATACTTCAATCTCTTTATGCATCATATCATGAAAAGAGTGACCATTACACGTTGATATATTGCCCCTGCATTGTTCAAACCAAAGGGAATCACCACCATGTAAAAAAATGTTCCCCAAGGTGACATAAAATTAGTCTTCTCCAAGTCTTCCGGCGCCAATTTATTTTGATTGTAACCAGAGAAACTATCCTTGAAGGAAAACACTTTAGTTTTAGAAGTATTATCAACCAGAATATCAATATGAGAGAGAGGGAAATCATATTTTAGGCTTGCTATATTCAAGTGCCTATAATCCCCATACATTCTCACTTTGCCATCCTTATTGGTCACTAGTACAATATTTACAATCCATGACGGATAATAGACGACCTTCAGGAAACGCGC
Source organism: Vicia faba (assembly GCA_948472305.1). Classification (NCBI taxonomy): domain Eukaryota; kingdom Viridiplantae; phylum Streptophyta; class Magnoliopsida; order Fabales; family Fabaceae; genus Vicia; species Vicia faba. The sequence goes on from OX451737.1 coordinate 232,986,945, forward strand.
ATCAAACTGTTTCTGAACCACCTCTTTGATCTTATTAAATATTTCAGGATGAGTTCTTTGAAGCTTTTGTTTGACAGGAGGACAATCTTCTCAGAGAGGCATCTTGTGCAAAACAATATTTTTATCCTTCCCAAGCATATCATCGTAATACCAAGAAAAGATGTCGACATACTCTCGGAGTATTTCAATCAATATTCGCTTGACATTGTCTTCTAATGCTGCCCCAATATTGAATTCTTTTCGGACCTTCTCGTCACCCAAGTTGATCACTTCTAAAGTATTTTGGTGAGGTTGGATGACCTTTTCCTATTGCCTCAACAATATGGCTAGCTCCACAGGAAGTCCATAATCTTCCTCAACTTCTTCGCCAGCTTGATAGATTGGATTTTCAAAGTCATAATGAGCCATAGAAGAATCATTTTCGACAAAATCAGGGATTAATGGGGGACTGTATCAGCATGATTATGATTTTGATAGTCGATGACTTTGATGACGTCTTCAGAAAACCAATTGGCAGGCTCTTGTCCCAGAATAGTAGGTCGAATCCATTTGTCCATTTCACAATCACTATCACCTTCCTTACTCATAACATGAGCTTCCTCATGGATAATACCACCAATAACAAATTGAATCGGAGGAGGAAAACCTTGAATCCTTGGAACGATAATCGACAAGCTTCATCCAACTACGAAGCATAAATCCTTCTTATCTTTCTGCGTAAGGAGATCCAACACTCTGTCCCAACCTTCAGGGTGTCTAAATTCTAAAACTACCTGAGCTTATCGGTAAGATTCCATAGAGGCCTCCGTATTTTTAACCCCTTGTTGAGGAGCTTGGATAACTTTCACAGTTTTAAACACTTGGCACAGAGTCTCATGTACTTCACCCTCAATTTCAACATACCGGAAGATACTCACATGGCTGACAATATAGTCCACTTCACCACAAATGGTAATCTCTTTCCCATTAACTAGAAATTTCAATTTCTGATGCAAAGTAGAAGTTACAGCACCAACCTCATGAATCCACGAGCTCCCTAGAAAACATTAGTAAGAAGGATTGATATCCATGATATAGAATGTCACATTTAAGATATGAGGACCTATCTTTATAGGCAAATCAACTTCAACAAAAACAATTATTTTCTACCTGTCAAACGCCTTAACCACCAAATATCTAGGCCTCAACACGACCCCTTCATAATCTAACTTCATGAGAGTAAATTTTGGTAGAGCATTGAGGGATGATCATGTGTCGACAAGCACACGGGATAAGATAGTCTTTGCAATCTCCATTGAGATTTACAGCGCCTTGTTATGCTTCCTCCCCTCGGGAGGTAAATTGAAATCTGTGAAACCTAGCCCATTACTCGCAGAGATGCTAACCATGATTCCTTCAAATTGATTCACTGAAATTTCCTGAAGAACAAAAGAAGTACCTAATATCTTCATCAATGAATTTCTATGAGATTTAGAATCCCAGAGTAAAGCACAAATTGAAATCTTTGCAGGCGTCTGGCTCAACTGATTGGTAATCTTGTAGTCACTCTTCTTTATATATCGTATCAACTCCGCCACATATTTGGCCAAATCTGCATCCTCATTCGGAATAGGAAGATTCTACCTAGTTTTCCACCATTAACCATTATCTGCTTTCCTTTAACCTTAGCCAAGGCGCCTGAGCTACTTTCTGGTCGATCAGGCGGAGAGAAAATTAGACTGCTTAAGGTGATCCTGCTTTCACTATCAATTTCATGAACTTCCGTATTATCTTCCTCATATTTATTTTCATCAGGTTTATCAATAACAATCTTTTGCCCCTGATAGTAAAATTCACCCCCATAATGCCAGGGAACAACTTTGTCACTAACGTACGACATCAGACCAGGTAGAGTCATGGTCAATGGTGACTTCTTAGCAGGAAATAAAATTTTCATAAGAATGCTTTTTGATAAGATAGGAATAGTAATCACATCCACCTCGTTCTCTTCAACTTGGGCTTCAACCACAACCCTATTGAATTACAAGGTCCCCTTAGAGATCAATCGTTGAATCTTATCTTTCAAGCATTTACAACCTTCAGGCTGGACCAAACATTCTTCCCAGTAAAAACCACAACCCGAAAATGAAATATTCTTCAATAGTTGCTCCTTTACGAAGGATAAAGGATTCGTCAACAAATTAACATCCATTACAAGGTTTAAACCTTCATTATCAAAGATTGCACTAATAGTGGCACCACCATGAGATGGAAATGGTTTCTGAATGATATTAGGAGTCAGTACTGGTCTAAAGTTAATAACTTCAGTGTCAAGCTAGTCCTGCACCTTGTGCTTGAAAGCCATATAGTTCTCAAGAGTATGCCCCTACCCACCAGAATGGAAATCGCATCGGGCAATTGCATCAATGTTGTATGGTAATTTTTATGGATCAACCTTCCAAGGGCGCAACTCAACCAATTTTCTTTCAAGTAATTGAGGTAGTAATTTATCACAATACATAGGAAATGCATCAAGCTTCGGTGGGGGTTGTCTTTTCCTTTGCTGATTATCCCATCTTGGTGTATAAGCTTGATTTTGAGACTTGGCAGTCAGAATAGTCATGGCAATAATCTGTGATCTGACCCCTGATGTGTAACTTTTCCTTTTCGCACATAGAGCGCACCAACTTCATTTTCTTTCTTCTTCTGGAAACCCCTAAAAGACTTTTTGACGTTGCCAGCATTGGCAATGTTTCCAATAGCAACATCCTGGATATTTCCCAGCTTTATCATAATTTTATTCCTTTCCACGTATGTTACCATTTCAACAAATGTATCATAGGTACTAAAACTCGTATAATACTTCCCCTGCAAGGTGCTGGTAAACATGTCTACCATTTCTCATTCCATCATTGGCGGTTGGACCCTAGCCGCCATTTCACGCCACCTTTGTACGTATTCCTTAAATGTCTCATTATGCTTCTACGAAAGATTTTGCAGTTGAGTTCTTGTAGGCGCCATGTCAGAGTTGTATCAATAATGTTGGACAAAAGCTTCAGCTAGCTCTCTCTCCAGGTACGAATACAGTTTCTCTCTAGTTGCATGTACCACTCTAACGGTCCACCAGTCAGATTGTCCTGAAAGAAGTGCATGAGTAGCTTTTCATCATTGGAGTACGATGACATCCTCCTGTAGTAGGACTTGACATAGGTCCTTGGACAGGAGGTTCTTTTGTACTTCACAAAGTCTGGAACTTTAAACTTTGAAGGAATCCTTACTTTGGGGACTAGTCCTAAGTCAGTCATATCAATGCCCATGGAGCCCTGATTCTCAAAAGCTCGTATACACTCATAGATCATATACAACTTTTTATCAGCTTAAATAGGTTCCTCAACATTAGAATGTAGTCCTAATAGTTATCATCCTGAAGTTGTTGAACAAGTATATGAACATGCCTTGGCTAAACAAAAGGTTATTCGTTGTTTTGACAAGTAGGAGTGGGTGGAGACAGATTATTTCCCATAACTTGAATCAAATGATCACCTTAATCATTACCAGTAGGATTACCAATGTTCACAATAGGACCATTCTTTTTTTGACCACCTGTATTACCATTCAGAGTCGCATGTCCTGCATTACTATTTAGAGTCACACCTCCTAGATTACCATTATTCCTTGAGGAGTGATCACAATTTCAGCTCTTTCATATGTAGTCTCATCTGGCCTCACAATTAAGGCTCTCATTTATTCTTGTTAACGGGACATACTCTGAATTCTCCAACAACTGTTTGACACGAGTGTCCATCCTGAAACCCATGGCAGGAACATCAACTCGAATTTGTTTCATCTGTCTTGTAGAATTACTTCTGGTGTTGTATCAGTGAGAATTTGAAGTAGAAATCTCTGAAAAGAACAAGACCAGACATAAAAAACCTATTGGAATCGCCTATTATGATATGATATTGTTGTAGCCCAAAATTTTCCCTCCTATTTTCACACAAGACATACCCCTAGAGGTTCTCAATTGCCCAAGGTTGACCAAGGATTGACCAGACAATTCTCCTACTAAGGAAATGAATCCCCAACTAGGGTTTCCATTTTCATCAAGATATTTGAGCTCCAATGGTCTCAAATTCTTCCCATGGTCCTAATATGTCATCAAGATCATCCATGCCAAGTTTCATGCTTTGCTCAATAAATTTGCGTAGACAATTACTCAAGTATTGGAAAATCAACTATGGTAGGTCAAAAGTTAACTGTGACCTATATATAGTCAAACTTAAATATTTTTTGTCAACATCAACATTTTGAAGTGATATCCATCATTTGATCAAGGGTTTGATCATGATTCCTCAATAAATGCTCCTAATTCATCAAAAGTTAAAAATAGTAAATTAGGGTTTCTATAGGAAAAGTCAACCAAATTTTGACCAAGCATAACTTTCTCATTATTTATCAGAAATTTTCCAACCAAATCTCATTTTGAATAGAATCCAATTCCATACAACTTCTCGTCATCCCTAAAGTCCAAGAAATTCACCATTTGAAAGATACAAGTTCATACATTACAGGTCATTTATAGAAAGTCAATAAAAGCCACTTTTTTCCAAGACCTTTAACATTAAGATAACGTCTTCAAAAGCAAAATAGATCAAAATAGGGATTGAATTAGACATCTTGGGATTTCTAAAAAGTAAATGATCATTATCATGAGATAAAAAATGATCAAATTAAGGCTTGACCAAGTTGGGAAAGTTTGGGAAATTTCAAGAAATATGCATTGGGCAAATTTGAATTTTTTAAGGCAATGGCTTAAATTCTTGAATTTAAAACGTATTTCTAAGACCATAGAGGACCCCTAGGACAATTTTTGCATAGTCTTGATTTTATTTGAATTTTATTTAATTAAAAATCAAATAAATCAAGATTATTACAAAGTATATGGGCCATTATCATTTGGGCTTGGTTTGGTACGTGGAGAGGCCCCATATTTTGTGTGCAACAAGGCCAATTTAGTCTAGCTACATTCAAATTTGAAAATGGAAAAAATCCCTTAACTTTGGCCAAGGTTACAAATGGACATTCGTGGCATTCAAAAGCTTATCCATAGTTGTTACAAACATGGCATTTTCGTGTCCTCTCATCATTCTCTATATAAACAAGCTTCTGGAAAGCATCAAACATGAGATAGATCACCTGGAGAACCCATGTCCAATTTGCAAAAAAAAAACACTAAAGCTGTCAAACTCGAATTTCCATTTCCAGCCCGTTTCCATAAAAAAAATGGCAAAATAACATCCCAGGGAGATTGACGAAGCTATTCCATCCATCTCCAATCCTCAAAACTTCCAGAATCACGTGTTACCACCTTCATGATTGCATCTTTTTTAAATTCGTTTTCATTGATTCTGGAATTATCAACATGTTCTAAGTATATATTCATGCTTGTAGTCATGTTTGCAACATGTTTGGATGTTTTGATTTGAATTTAAGCGCAGGAATCAAAAGATGCCATTCTTAGGGTTTCAAGCATCGTTTTAGCTTTTCTTAATATAGGAAAAATTAAGTTTGATTATGAGTACCATGGTGTTCAGGGCCTCAAACCCAGTTGATCCATGGTCTCCATTTGAATTTATTGTGCATGTGCTGTATTTTTGAAATTGGCAGGTTTGCAGCTACAGACTTTAGACCGTAGGTAAAGGTCGTTACCAAAAACGACGGTTCTAGGGAAGAAGATGAGGGCGTGGTAGCATTCCACTGGCCCGTTTGAATTTCACGCGTTTTTTCGGGCATGCAACTTTATTTACTTTATGTTTTTTTGTTTATTATATTAACAAATAAGTCATGTACCCTAGATTGTAAAAGGCAGCGTTGGTGAGAGAAAGGACCTGGGTTCGATCCCAGGTCCAAGCATTTTTCACATTTTCTGCATTGTGGCTTGCAGATTCCATGTACCTCACACTCAGGCCCATGTTATGCGCTCCCAAATCCTGTCCATTAGATCCATCATCAGTTCAGATCTAACGTATCACAAACGCAGCGCACGGTGGGCTTCCAAGATTGAGTTCCCACTAAATCAAGTGCTGGATAAGTGGGCCTTCAAGCTTTGGGCCTGCAAATTTCAGCAAGGCACCCCCATATTGCTATACCTAGAAGGCCCATTTCATTTTTTCTTTAATTGCTTTATTACTTTTTTTTATTGTTTTAATTATTTATTCTAATGGTCTTAATAAAACATTTTTTTAATTAAATCATAAAATCAAGAAATCATAAAAAATGTTAGAATTAGTTTTCTTTTTATTACAATTAATTTTGTTTAAAAATGAATTAATTTAATTAGGGTAACTTGATTGGTTTTCCTTAATTAAAATTAATTAGAAATTAGGACTAATTTGCAAAAATTCAATTTTAATTTATTTTCTTAAATAAAAATACAAAAAATATTTTCTTTAATTAAGTAGATTCTATAGGATATTTAATATATTCCCGTGTTATTCCTCGCGCGCGTTTACTTATTTATTTTTCCAATTATTGTATATGATTACAGGTTTGTAATAGTTTTTAACTAGGATTTATTTTACTGCTTTTATTTACTGTTGAATATTAAGTTTGGATATGTAACCCCCTCCCCCGAAGCCCTGTAATAGCGTAGATTTTCTTTTCCGCTTTTAATTTCTGAAATTATTTAAACTGTTTAGATGTATGGATAATAGGATTGTATGCAAAAGATAAATCAAATGTTTAAAATAGTAGAACACCCTAAGTGTGCAAAGGTAAATAAACTAAAATCAAACACTAGCACATGCTCACCCCTAGGGTATCTCCCACTTCGGTTGCCTCGGAAATACAGTCACTATTCTCGAACGTGAGAATTCTTAGTGACTGTCCTCTAATTCAGAGATTGCAAGTCCCATTCGAAGGTTGCCTCAGTAAAACAAAATGCGATCTTAGAATTTTAGTAAAGTTACTAAGAGATCTTGCCCTGTTGCCTTAAGTGATCGTAATCGTCCCTTTTGATTGTACCTCAAACTCCAACGATGGAGCTACCTAATCCTTAATAGTAGGATAGCGCGACCTAAAGGAAATAAGAAAACGAACAGTCTTTTTTGAGTAGGTAGAAACACTTAGCACTTGCTCAAAATGACCAATTTTTTTTCACACTTACATTTTTTGAACAAAGTTTTCAAAAACGCTTTATAACACTCTTGAGGACAGACACAAGGGTTACCATAAAGTGAAACGCCGCACTAAGGCATTTTCAAAGCTTTTCAAAACATACACAAAAGAAATTTCAAAATGAGCAAGTACTTAAGATCCCATGGAAAACCATGGATAGAAAGGGTGCTAACACCTTCTCTTTCTATAATCTACCCCTGTACTCAGAAACATTTTAAAAAAGGTTTTTTCTGTTCTTTTTCCCTTTTCGTTTGTTGGATAAAATAAAATACGGTGGCGACTCTTGCTTACCGTGACATTTGCAAACACAAATGCAAAAACCAGTATTAAAAGTCAGTTCTGCCAGTGTATTACAGAACTGGCGACTCTGCTAGGGAACATGATTTATAAAGTGGGGTTTAACTTAGGATCTAGGTCATTATAATTGCTTCTTTGGCTTGTCTTGTTTGATTTACTTTTAAGGGTATCTATTTGGGTTGTTTGGATCCTAAACTCGGACTGGCGAATTCCTTTTATGTAAGTAGCAATAAACTGTAAGGGAGTTGTGCGGGGTATACTGACACAGTTGAAATAGTAGCTATGTTGATGCGATACTTTGGTGTGTACTGGTAGCCCTCAAGTAATCAAGGAAAATACGGGGCCGCTGCATGGTATCAAAAAGCGTCAACTGACCTTAGCACCTTAATTGACCAACTTGGCTTTTTAGGACGTAGTGAGATAGCCGTCTTTGGTGTAAACCCAAAGTCGATTGATACTCGATGCTACACTTATTGAGGTTTGACTCTTAAGTTTTGTTTGATGGAAAGTCAATTGTCTATCGCAAAGAAATTTGGGGGGAATGATCGGTGATATTGAGATCCCTTAGATCCCGATTACAATATTTAGGTCAGGTTGAACAAACCCAACTTCAAGAGGGTATTACCTTAAAACCCATGCAAGCCTGAAACCTAAGGTCTTTGTGTGATTTGCTTATGTTTGCTATATCTGACCATAATCATGACATCATAACATAGCATATCATACTAACCATTTCAAGGATTCTTAGGGTTTATATTTGTCTTGTTCTGTAGGACATGGCCCTCGCCCGCAAATTCACTATCCAAGTCAGTCTGGTAAAGGTACCTCCTCAGCTTAAGCAGTTAGTATCAAGGGTTCCGGAAAGCTCTCCCTTCACTGAAATACATGGTTGACTTCTCAGCTTGGTCACCTCAAACCCTGATGAAGAAATGTTAAAAGTGCTCTTTCAATTCTTTGACCCTCTACCTCACTGCTTCACTTTTCTGGATTACCAGTTAGTGCCTACTATGGAGGAGTTTTCTCTGTTACTAGGGGTGCCTATCCTTAACAAGGTACCTTTCAACGGTATGGAAAGAGACCTTAAACCTGAAGATATTTCTAAAGCTCTATCCTTACAACGGTCTGACGTAGTAGCAAATTGGGAAACTAGGAGAGGTGTCAAGGTTTTTTTTGGATAAGTTCTTGTTTGAGAAAGCTCATCATTTTTGGGATACCCTGGACTTACAAGCTTTTGAAGAGGTGTTATCCATTCTCATCTATGGGTTGGTACTGTTTCCTAATTCGGACTAGCTCATAGACGTGAATGCGGTTAAGGTTTTCCTGTCACATAATCCGGTACCTACTCTGCTTGGAGATATCCTACATTCTCTGCATACTCGCACTATAAAGAAAAGAGGGACCCTTCTGTGTTGCACTCCTCTTTTTTCTAGGTGATTAATTTGCACCTACCCCGATCCGTCTTGAAGAATGAACAGGGTTTGAGATGGTCTCAAAAGCTAATGAATCTTAGACATTCAGGTATTATTGGTGTCCTCGATCCTCGGAGAAAGTTACCACCATTGATCGATGCGGAGAATTCCCTAATGTCCCCCTCTTAGGAATTAGGGGAGGAATCACTTACAATCCTTGTTTGGCACTGCGACAGTTTGGATATGCGAGAAGGGATGGTCCCCATGATACACTTATCCAAGGAATAACCTTCAACTATGAGAATGATGCTCGGGGTTACTGTAAAAGGTTCAAGCAAGCTTGGGGCATGGTACATAGAGTTGATAGCAAGACACTGGGGCATAAGAATTCCATCCCTCTTAAGCCTTATCTCAAATGGGTACGAGCCTGTGCTCAAAGACTTATGATGCCTTACCCCTCCATCCTAACTAAGATTATGGAACCGGTTACTAAAGGAGACACTCCTTATATTGTTCTTCATCCTGACATGCCAACCGATCATGAGGAGTTACAAAAATCCTGGGTTCAACTTATGGGGGAGCGGGATATGTTTGAAGCTCAATTCTACGCCAGCGACAAGAAAGTCCTGGAACTCACTAGGCTACTTCATGAAGAGAGGAATATAAACGCTTACATTGCACCAAAGAGGATGCGCTTATGGGAAACCAAATTTTCTTTTTGCTTTAAGTTATTTTTTGTTTGATTGTAAGCCTAAAGGGAACTCTTTGTAACAATTCGAACTTATTAATACAATTAACGTGTGTTTCTTTTGTTTAAGCAAATTTGAGTCTTTAAGAATCCTTGAAATCATTGCATATGCATATCATCCATGACATTGCATAAACAGGTTTCGAAGTAGGATTCTCATCTTCTTTGCTATTTATTTCAGCAATAATGGCTTCTGATTAAAGTATCAAGGATCTCCAGTTACAAAATGCCCAATTTCAGCAAATGTTCGTAGCTTTGGCTAAAGAGCAGGAAGATCTGAAGGCCCTTATCCTGAAAGATAGAAAGAAGAAGGCGAAGAATACTGCTGGTGACTTGAATCCGGGCAGAAGGTTCAAGCATTTCAGTACTCGGCTCAGCCATTTCTTGTATCATTTTTATTTTGGCAGGATCAACCTTAATTCCTTTTTCGCTTACTACGAAGCCCAAGAACTTCCCTGGTCTCACCCCGAAGGTGCACTTATTTGAGTTCAACCTCAACCTTAATTTCCTTATCCTTTCAAACAATTTCAACAAGTGGACAAGATGTTCCTCTTCTGTATAGGACTTGGAAATCATATCGTCAACGTATACTTAATTCTCTTTATGCATCATATCATGAAAAGAGTGACCATTGCACGTTGATATGTTGCCCCTGCATTGTTCAAACCAAATGGAATCACCACCATGTAATAAAATGTTCCCCAAGGTGACATAAAATTAGTCTTCTCCAAGTCTTCCGGTGCCAATTTATTTTGATTGTAACCAGAGAAACTATCCTTGAAGGAAAACACTTTATCTTGAGCAGTATTATCAACCAGAATATCAATATGAGAGAGAGGGAAATCATCTTTTAGGCTTGCTCTATTCAAGTCCCTATAATCCCCATAAATTCTCACTTTGCCATCCTTCTTGGGCACTAGTACAATATTTACAATCCATGACGGGTAATAGACGACCTTCAGGACACGCGCATCAAACTGTTTCTGAACCACCTCTTTGATCTTATTAGATATCTCGGGATGAGTTCTTTGAAGCTTTTGTTTGACAGGAGGACAATCTTCTCAGAGAGGCATCTTGTGCACAACAATATTTGTATCCATCCCAGGCATATCATCGTAATACTAAGCAAAGATACCAACATACTCTCGGAGTATTTCAATCAATCTTCGCTTGACATTGTCTTCTAATGCTGCCCCAATCTTGAATTCTTTTCGGACCTTCTCGGCACCCAAGTTGATCACTTCTAAAGTATTTTGGTGTGGCTGGATGACCTTTTCCTATTGGCTTAACAATCTGGATAGCTCCTCAGGAAGTCCATAATCTTCCTCAGCTTCTTCGCCAACTTGATAGATTAGATTTTCAAAGTCATAATGAGCCATAGAAGAATCATTTTCGACAAAAGTTGGGATTAATGGGGAACTGTATCGGCATGATTATGATTTTGATAGTGGATGACTTTGATGACGTCTTCAGAAAACCAATTGGCAGGCTCTTGTCCCAGAATAGTTGGACGAATCCATTTGTCCATTTCACAATCACTATCACCTTCCTTACTCACAGCATGAGCTTCCTCATGGATAATACCACCACTAACAAATTGAATCGGAGGAGGAAAACCTTGAATCCTTGGAACGATAATCGGCAAGCTTCGTCCAACTACGAAGCCCAAATCCTTCCTATCGTTTTGCGTAAGGAGATCCAACACTCTGTCCCAACCTTCAGGGTGTCTAAATTCTATAACTACCTGAGCTTGGCCGTAAGATGCCATAGAGGCCTCCAACTTTTTAACCCCTTCTTGAGGAGCTTAGACAACTTTCACAGTTTTAAACACTTGGCACAGAGTCTCATGTACCTCACCCTCAATTTCAACATACCGGAAGATACTCACATGGCTGACAATATAGTCCTTTTCACCACAAATGGTAATCTCTTTCCATTAACTATAAATTTCAATTTCTGATGCAAAGTAGAAGTTACAACACCAACCTCATGAATCCATGAGCTCCCTAGAAAACATCAGTAAAAAAGGATTGATATCCATGATAAAGAATGTCACATTTAAGATATGAGGACCTATCTTTATAGGCAAATCAACTTCAACAAAAACAATTATTTTCTACCTGTCAAACGCCTTAACCACCAAATATCTAGGCCTCAACACGACCCCTTCATAATCTAACTTCATGAGAGAAAATTTTGGTAGAGCATTGAGGGATGATCCTGTGTCGACAAGCACACGGGATAAGATAGTCTTTGCAATCTCCATTGAGATTTACAGCGCCTTGTTATGCTTCCTCCCCTCGGGAGGTAAATCGAAATATGTGAAACCTAGCCCATTACTCGCCGAGATGCTAGCTATGATTCCTTCAATTAGATTTACTGAAATTTCCTGAAGAACAAAAGAAGTCCCTAATATCTTCATCAATAAATTTCTATGAGATTTAGAATCCCAGAGTAAAGCACAAATTGAAATCTTCGCAGGCGTTTGGCTCAACTGATCGATAATCTTGTAGTCACTCTTCTTTATATATCATATCAACTCCGCCACATATTTGGTCAAATCTGCATGCTCATTCAGAATAGGAGGATTCTACCCTAGATTTACACCATTAACCATTATCTGCTTGCCTTTAACCTTAGCCAAGGCGCCTGAGCTACTTTTTGGTCGATCAGGCGGAGAGAAAATCAGACTGCTTAAGGTGAACCTGCTTTCACTATCAATTTCATGAAATTTCGTATTATCTTCCTCATATTTATTTTCATCAGGTTAATCAATAAAAATCTTCTGCCCCTGATAGTAAAATTCACCCCCATAATGCCAGGGAATAACTTTGTCCCTAGCGTACGACATCAGACCAGGTAGAGTCATGGTCAATGGTGACTTCTTAGCAGGAAATATAATTGTCATAGGAATCCTTTTTGATAAGATAGGAATAGTAACCACGTCCACCTCATTCTCTTTAACTTGGGCTTCAAACACAACCCTATTGAATTACAAGGTCCCCTTAGTGATCAATCGTTAAATCTTATCTTTCAAGCATTTACAACCTTCAGGCTGGACCAAACATTCTTCCCATTCAAAACCACAACCCGAAAATGAAATCTTCTTCAATAGTTTCTCCTCTACGAAGGATAAAGGATTCGTCAGCAAATTAACATCCATTACAAGGTTTAAACCTTCATTATCAAAGATTGCACTAATAGTGGCACCACCATGAGCTGGAAATGGTTTCTGAATGATATTAGGAGTCAGTACTGCTCTAAAGTTAATGACTTCAGTGTCAAGCTAGTCCTGCACCTTGTGCTTGAAATCCATATAGTTATCAAGAGTATGACCCTACCCACCAGAATGCAAATCGCATTGGGAAATTGCATCAAAGTTGTATGGTAATTTTTATGGATCAACCTTCCAACGGCGCAACTCAACCAATTTTCGTTTAAGTAATTAAGGTAGTAATTTAGCACAATACATAGGAAATGCATCAAACTTCCGTGGGGGTTGTCTTTTCCTCCACTGATTATCCCATCTTGGTGCATAAGCTTTATTTTAAGGCGTGGCAGTCGAAATAGTCATGGAAACAATCTGATGATCTGACCCCTGATGTGTAACTTTTCCTTTTCGCGCATACAGTGGACCAACTTCATTTTCTTTCTTCTTCTGGAAACCTCCAAAAGACTTTTTGACGTTACCAGCATTAGCATTGTTTCCAATAGCAACATCTTGGATATTTCCCAACTTTATCAAAATTTTAATCCTTTCCACGTATGTTACCATTTCAGCAAATGTATCATAGGTACTAAAACTCGTATAATACTTCCCCTGCAAGGTGCTGGTAAACATGTCTACCATTTCTCATTCCATCATTGGCGGTTGGACCCTAGCCGCCATTTCACGCCACCTTTGTACGTATTCCTTAAATGTCTCATTATGCTTCTACGAAAGATTTTGCAATCGAGTTCTTGTAGGCGCCATGTCAGAGTTGTATCAATAATGTTGGACAAAAGCTTCAGCTAGCTCTCTCTCCAGGTACGAATACGGTTTCTCTCTAGTTGCATGTACCACTCTAACGGTCCACCAGTCAGATTGTCCTGAAAGAAGTGCATGAGTAGCTTTTCATCATTGGAGTATGATGACATCCTCCTGTAGTAGGACTTGACATAGGTCCTTGGACAGGAGGTTCTTTTGTACTTCACAAAGTCTGGCACTTTAAACTTTGAAGGAATCCTTACTTTGGGGACTAGTCCTAAGTCAGTCATATCAATGCCCATGGAGCCCTGATTCTCAAAAGCTCGTATACACTCATAGATCATATACAACTTTTTATCAGCTTAAATAGGTTCCTCAACATTAGAATGTAGTCCTAATAGTTATCATCCTGAAGTTGTTGAACAAGTATATGAACATGCCTTGGCTAAACAAAAGGTTATTCGTTGTTTTGACAAGTAGGAGTGGGTGGAGACAGATTATTTCCCATAACTTGAATCAAATGATCACCTTAATCATTACCAGTAGGATTACCAATGTTCACAATAGGACCATTTTTTTTTTGACCACCTGTATTACCATTCAGAGTCGCATGTCCTGCATTACTATTCAGAGTCGCACCTCCTGGATTACCATTATTCTTTGATGAGCGATCACAATTTCAGCCCTTTCATATGTAGTCTCATCTGGCCTCACAATTAAGGCTCTCATTTCTTCTTGTTGACGGGCCATACTCTGAATTCTCCAACAAATGATTGACACTAGTGTCCATCCTGACACCCATAGCAACAACATCAACTTGAATTTGTTTCATCTGTCTTCTTGAATTACTTCTGGTGTTGTATCAGTGAGAATTTGAAGTAGAAATCTCTAAAAAGAACAAGATCAGACATAAAAAACCTACTGGAACCACCTATTATGATATGATATGTTGTAGCCCAAAATTTTCCCTCCTATTTTCACACAAGACATACCCCTAGAGGTTCTCAATTGCTCAAAGTTGACCAAGGATTGACCAGACAATTCTCCTACTAAGGCAATGAACCCCCAACTAGGGTTTCCATTTTCATCAAGATATTTATGCTCCAATGGTCTCAAATTCTTCCCATGGTCCTAATATGTCATCAAGATCATCCATGCCAAGTTTCATGCTTTGCTCAATAAATTTGTGTGGACAATTGCTCAAGTATTGGAAAATCAACTATGCTAGGTCAAAAGTTAATTGTGACCTATATATAGTAAAACTTAAATATTTTTGGTCAACATCAACATTTTGAAGTGATATCCATCATTTGATCAAGGGTTGGTCATGATTCCTCATGAAATGCTCTTAATTCATCAAAAGTCAAAAATAGCAAATTAGGGTTTCTATAGGAAAAGTCAACCAAATTTTGACCAAGCATAACTTTCTCATAATTTATCAGAAACTTTCCAAACAAATCTCATTTTGAATAGAATCCAATTCCATACAACTTCTATTCAACCCTAAAGTCCAAGAAATTCACCATTTGAAAGATACAAGTTCATACATTACAGGTCATTTATAGAAAGTCAATAAAAGCCACTTTTTTCCAAGACCTTTAACATTAAGATAACATCTTCAAAAGCAAAATGGATCAAAATAGGGATTGAATTAGACATCTTGGGCTTTCTAAAAAGTAAATGATCATTATCATGAGATAAAAATTGATCAAGTTATGGCTCGCCCAAGTTGGGAAAGTTTGGGAAAATTCAAGAAATATGCATTGGGCAAATTTTAATTTTTTAAGGCAATGGCTCAAATTCTTGAATTTAATACATATTTCTAAGACCATAGAGGACCCATAGGAAAGTTTTTGCATAACCTTAATTTTATTTGCATTTTATATTAATTTTATTTAATTAAAAATCAAATAAATCAAGATTATTGCAAAGTATATGGCCCATTATCATTTGGGCTTGGTTTGGTACGTGGAGAGGCTCCATATTTCGTGTTCAGCAAGGCAAGTTCAGTCTAGCTACATTAAAATTTGAAAATGGACAAAACCCTTTACTTTGGCCAAGGTTACAAATGGACATTCATGGCATTCAAAAGCTTATCCATAGTTGTTATAAACATGGAATTTTCGTGTCCTCTCATCATTCTTTATATAAACAAGCTTCTGTAAAGCATCAAACATGAGATAGATGACCTGGAGAACCAATGTCCAATTTGCAAAAATAAAACACTAATGTTGTCAAACTCGAATTTCCATTTCCAGCCCGTTTCCATCAAAACAAAAGGCAAAATAACATCCCAGGGAGATTGACGAAGCTATTCCATCCATCTCCAATCCTCCAAACATCCAGAATCACGTGCTACCACCTTCATGATTTCATCTTTTTTTAAATTCGTTTTCATTGATTCTGGAATTATCAACATGTTCTAAGTATATATTCATGCTTGTAGTCATGTTTGCAACATGTTTGGATGTTTTGATTTGAGTTTAAGCGCTGGAATCAAAAGATGCCATTCTTAGGGTTTCAAGCATCGTTTTAGGTTTTCTTAATATAGGCAAAATTAGGTTTGATTATGAGTATCATGGTGTTCAGAGCCTAAAACCCAGTTGATCCATGGTCTCCATTTGAATTTATAGTGCATGTGCTGTATTTTTGAAATTGGCAGGTTTGCAGCTACAGACTTTAGACCGTAGGTAAAGGTCGTTACCAAAAATGACGGTTCTGGGGAAGAAGATGAGGGCGTGGCAGCATACCACTGG
Organism: Vicia faba; assembly: GCA_948472305.1. Taxonomy (NCBI): domain Eukaryota; kingdom Viridiplantae; phylum Streptophyta; class Magnoliopsida; order Fabales; family Fabaceae; genus Vicia; species Vicia faba. The sequence goes on from OX451737.1 coordinate 233,003,277, forward strand.
CCCGTTTGAATTTCACGCATTTTTTCGGACATGCAACTTTATTTACTTTATGTTTTTTTTTGTTTATTAAATTAACAAATAAGTCATGTACCCCAGATGGTAAAAGGCAGCGCTGGTGAGAGAAAGGACATGGGTTCGATCCCAGGTCCAAGCATTTTTCACATTTTCTGCATTGTGGCCTGCAGATTCCATGTACCTCACGCCCAAGACAATGCTATGCGCTCCCAGATCCTGTCCATTAGATCCATCATCAGTTCAGATCTAACGTATCACAAACGCAGCACACGGTGGGCTTCCGAGATTGAGTTCCCACTGAATCAAGCACTGGATAAGTGGGCCTTCAAGCTTTGGGCCTGAAAAATTCAGCAAGGCACCCCGAGATTGCTATACCTAGAAGGCCTATTTTATTTTTTTCTTTGAATTGCTTTATTACTTTTTTTATTGTTTTAATTATTTATTCTAATGGTCTTAATAAAACATTTTTTTATTTTAAATAAAAAAATCAAGAAATCACAAAAAAGTTAGAATTAGTTTTCTTTTTATTACAATTAATTTTGTTTAAAAATGAATTAATTTAATTAGGGTAACTTGATTGGTTTTCCTTAATTAAAATTAATTAGACATTAGGACTAATTTTCAAAACTTCAATTTTACTTTATTTTCTTAAATAAAAATACAAAAAATATTTTCTTTAATTAAGTAGATTCTATAGGATATTTAATCTATTCCCGTGTTATTCCTCACGCACATTTACTTATTTATTTTTCCAATTATTGTATATGATTACAGGTTTGTAATAGTTTTTAACTAGGATTTATTTTACTGCTTTTATTTACTGTTGAATCCCAAGTTTGGATATGTAACCCCCTCCCCCGAAGCCCTGTAATAGTGTAGATTTTCTTTTCCGCTTTTAATTTCTGAAATTGTTTAAACTGTTTAGATGTATGGATAATAGGATTGTACGCAAAAGATAAATCGAATGTTTAAAATAGTAGAACACCCTAAGTGTGCAAAGATAAATAAACTGAAATCAAACACTTGCACATGCTCACCCCTAGAGTATCTCCCACTTCCGTTACCTCGGAAATACAGTCACTATTCTCGAACGTGAGAATTCTTAGTGACTGTCCCCTAATTCAGAGATTACAAGTCCCATTCGAAGGTTGCCTCGGTAAAAAAAAAAGTGATCTTAGAACTTTAGGACAGTTACTAAGAGATCTTGCCTTGTTGCCTTAAGTGACCGTAGTCGTCCCTTTCAATTGTCCCTCAAACTCCAACGATAGAGCTATCTACTCCTTAATAGTAGGATAACGCGACCTAAAGGAAATAAGAAAATGAACAGTCTTTTTCGAGTAGGTAGAAACTCTTAGCACTTGCTCAAAACAACCAGTTTTTTTCACACTTACATTTTTCGAACAAAGTTTTTAAAAACACTTTATCACACTCTTGAGGACTGACACAAGGGTTACCATAAAGTGAAACGCTGCACTAAGGCATTTTCAAAGATTTTCAAAACATACACAAAAGCAATTTCAAAATGAGCAAGTACTTAATATCCCATGGAAAACCATGGATAGAAAGGGTGCTAACATCTTCCCTTTCTATAATCTACCCCCGTACTTAGAAACATCTCAAAAAAGGTTTTTTCTTTTCTTTTTCCCTTTTCCTTAGTTGGATAAAATAAAAGATGGTGACGACTCTTGTTTACCTTGACATTTGCAAACACAAACGCAAAATCATTATTAACAGTCAGTTCTGCCAGCGTATTACAGAACTGGCGACTCTGCTGGGGAACATGATTTATAAAGTCGGGTTTACCTTAGGATATAGGTCATTTTAATTGCTTTTATGTATCCTAAACTCGGATTGGGGAATTCCTTTTATGTAAGTAGCAATAAACTGTGAGGGAGCTGTGCGGGGTATACTAACACGGTTGAAATAGTAGCTATGTTGATGCGATACTTTGGTGTGTACTGGTAGCCCTCGAGTAATCAAGGAAAATACGGGGCCGCTGCGTGGTATCATAAAGCGTCAACTGACCTTAGCACCTTAATTGACCAACTTGGCTTTTTAGGACGTAGTGAGATAGCCGTCTTTTGTGTAAACCCAACGTCAGTTGATACTCGATGCTACACTCATTGAGGTTTGACTCTTGAGTTTTGTTTGATGGAAAGTCAATTGTCTATCACAAAGAAATTTTCGGGGAAATATCGATGATATTGAGATCCCTTAGAACCCGATTACTATATTTAGGTCAGGTTGAACCAACCCAACTTCAAGAGGTTATTACCTTAAAACCCATGCAAGCCTTAAACCTAAGGACTTTGTGTTATTTGCTTGTGTTTGCTATATCTGAGCATAATCATGACATCATAACATAGTATATCATACTAACCATTTCAAGGATTCTTAGGGTTTATATTTGTCTTGTTCTGTAGGACATGGCCCTCGCCCGCAAATTCACTATCCAAGTCAGTCTGGTAAAGGTACTTCCTCAACTTAAGGAGTTAGTATCAAGGGTTCCTGAAAGCTCTCCCTTCACTGAAATACATGGTCGACTTCTCAGCTTGGTCACCTCAAACCCTGATGAAGAAATGTTAAAAGTGCTCTTTCAATTCTTTGACCCTCTACACCACTGCTTCACTTTTCTGGATTACCAGTTAGTGCCTACTATGGAGGAGTTTTCTCTGTTACTGGGGGTGCCTATCCTTAACAAGGTACCTTTCAATGGTATGGAAAGAGACCTTAAACCTCAAGATATTGCTAAAGTTATGTCTTTACAACGGTCTGACGTAGTAGTAAATTGGGAAACTATGAGAGGTGTCAAGGTTTTTTTTGGATAAGTTCTTATTTGAGAAAGCTCATCATTTTTGGGATACCCTGGACTTACAAGATTTTTAAGAGGTGTTAGCCATTCTCATCTATGGGTTGGTATTGTTTCCTAATTTGGACCAGCTCATAGACGTGAATGCGGTTAAGGTTTTCCTGTCACACAATCTGGTACCTACTCTGCTTGGAGATATCCTACATTCTTTGCATACTCGCACTATAAAGAAAAGAGGGACCCTTCTGTGTTGCACTCCTCTTTTTTCTAGGTGGTTTATTTTGCACCTACCACGATCCGTCTTGAAGAACGAACAAGGTTTGAGATTGTCTCAAAGGCTAATGACTCTTACACATTCAGGTATTCATTGGTGTCCTCGATCCTCAGAGAAAGTTACCATCATTGATCGATGTGGATAATTCCCTAATGTCCCTCTCTTAGGATTTAGGGGAGGAATCACTTACAACCCTTGTTTGGCACTGCGACAGTTTGGATATGCGAGAAGGGATGGTCCTCATGATACACTTATCCAAGGAATCGCCTTCAACTATGAGAATTATGCTCAGGGTTACCGTAAAAGGTTCAAGCGAGATTGAGGCATGGTACATAGAGTTGATAGCAAGACACTGGGGCAAAATAATTGCATCCCTCTTAAGCCTTATCTAAAATGGTTACGATCCCGTGCTTAAATACTTATGATGCCTTACCCCGCCATCCTAACTAAGATTATGGAACTGGTTACTGGAGGAGACACTCCTTATCTTATTCTTCATCCTAACATGCCAACCGATCATGAGGAGGACAAAAATCCTGGGTTCAACTTAAGGAGGAGCGGGATATGTTTGAAGCTCAATTCTACGCCAACGAGAAGAAAGTCCTGGAACTCACTAGACTACTTCATGAAGAGAGGAATATAAACGCCTACATTGCACCAAAGAGGATGCGCTTATGGGAAACCAAATTTTATTTTTGCTTTAAGTTATTTTTTGTTTGATTGTAAGCCTATAGGGAACTCTTTGTAACAATTCGAACTTATTAATACAATTAACATGTGTTTATTTTGTTTAAGCAAATTTGAGTCTTTAAGAATCTCTGAAATCATTGCATACGCATATCATCCATGAAATTGCATAAACAGGTTTCAAAGTAGGATTCTCATCTTCTTTGCTATTTATTTCAGCAATAATGGATTCTGATCAAAGTATTAAGGATCTCCAGGCACAAAATGCCTAATTTCAGCAAGTAGCTTTGGCTAAAGGGCAGGAAGATCTGAAGGCCCTTATTTTGAAATATAGAAAGAAGAAGGCGAAGAAGATTGCTGGTGTCCTGAATCTGGGCAGATGGTTCAAAGGACCGGTTAAGCGAGTGTCAGAGCAGGCAATTTCCTCTAAAGGAGGGGATAATCAAGAGGAAGAAACAAGAGAGGAAGACTCCATTCCAAAAGAATCCGATGATGAATCTGACTATGATGAGGAACAATATCCTCCTGCTGATGAAAAATACAAACAACTGGAGGATCGTTTGAATGCAATGGAGGTCCGGAAGGTACCAGGTTTGGATTTTGAAGATTTGGGTTTGGTCTCTGGGCTTGTAATTCCGCAAAAGTTCAAGGTTCCGGTGTTCGCCAAGTATGATGGGGTTTCTTTTCCCAAGCTTCATATCGGTTCTTATGTGAGGAAGATTCAGCCTCACACTGCTGATAGGAACTTGTGGGTCCATTTCTTTCAAGACAGTCTGTCAAGAACTTAGCTTGAGTGGTTCTATCAGCTGGAGGGAATCAATGTCCGCAACTGGGAAGATTTGGATGTTGCTTTTTATAAGAAGTATAAATATAATGCTGACCTTGCTCCTACCTGTACTCAACTCTACAGTATGTCTATGGGTGCAAGTGATGGTTTTAAGGACTACGCTCAGAAGTGGAGAGATTTGGCAGGGAGAGTCCAACCCCCTTTGTATGATAGGTAGTCTGTGTACATGTTTCTTGGTACGCTATCTAGTTTGTTCTTTAATCACTTGATTGGTAGCTCCTCAGCTGGTTTTATTGAGCTGATATTGACTGGAGAAAGGGTAGAAGCTGGGATCCGAAGTGGAAAGATCCAGAAAGACACCTCTTCAAGTACAGTGAAAAAGACATTCATGGGTAAGAAGGATGTCAATGTTATTTACAATCCAAGAAGTCAGAATAGAACTGAGCACCATCCAACGGTAGGGGCTGTGATGATACCTAGGCATGTGGCTACTCCACCACAAAATAATCAGCCAAGGGTAGAAAGACGTCAAAGGCAGTTCACCTGGATCAATATGACATTGTCTGAGGTTTTACCCCATCTGTTAAATCTAATTTGGCAACCTTAAGGAAGGCTCCCAAGAATCCCAACACCACGTCTCCTCGTTACAATCCAAACGCTCGGTGTGCTTACCATTCTGAGAGTCCAGGCCATGATACAAATGACTGTTGGGCTCTGAAGAATAAGATACATGATCTAATCGAAGCAAAGGAAATTGAGTTTGATGCTCCTGAGATGCCTAATGTCATAATTTCTCCCATGCCCAAGAACAACAGTGGTGTTAATGCCGTTGATACTGATCTATTTGTTACTTTTGTTTATGAAGTTTCTACTCCTCTCATGACCGTCAAGACGAATTTGTTGATAGCCGGTTTACTTCCGAGATGTGGTGAAGGTTGCCACATGTGTTTATCTCAGCCTTCTAGTTGTTATTTGCTGAAGGCATGTGTTCAACGCTTGATGGATAACAAAGAGATTTTGTTCGAAAAGACAACGGTTCCAACTGTTCTACATGAAGATGTTGCTATCATAACCATTTCCTCTAATCCTTCCAAGGTATCCTCCAAAAGACCTGTTAGGATTACATCTGCTCCAAGAATTGCTCCATTAATAATCACTTTTCCTGGCTCTGTACCATACTCCTCGGACAAAGTTGTTCCTTGGAATTATGGTGTTTAAGTTTACTACCATGGCGTCAAGCATGAGTCGTTAACCATTAAAGACGAAAAAATAAAGAGGCTGATATCAGTAACATTGTCAGACCCAGCAAAATTACTCAAAGTGGAAGGGTTTTCTCTCCCGAGATCTCCCCGAAGACTGTTTCTAAGCCCGTTGTTATTCCATTTGTTGTTCTGACTAGTACTCCTACTACTACTCCCATCCTTACTCTAGTTGTTACCCCTGCCGATGAGTCATCTGGCACTCGAGGCAAATTAGTTGCAGGTGAGCCTGCCGGGATGGAGGCACCTAGAGAAGTTATTTTGGAATCCTATAAACAAGAAATGGAGGAGGTTTTAAAGATAATCAAGAAGAGCGACTACAATGTGGTCGAACAGCTGGGGAAGACCCCTTCGAAGATATCAATGGTGGCTCTGCTATTGTGTTCTGAGGCCGATGCAAAGGCTTTGGTTACATTTCTCAAGACTTCACATGTGCCGCAAGAAACCTCTGCTGACCAATTCGAGGACTCTGTGCCCAGTCTAACCACTGATAATGGGTTGGGTTTTTCTGATGCTGATTTGACACCCAAGGGGAGAAAGAATAATGATGATATATATGGCTCAATCAAATGCATGGGCACTACTATGGCCCATGTGCTAGTGGACATTGGATTGTCACTGAATGTTCTGCCTAAGAAGGCTCTTGATAGGATAGATTGTGAAGGTTTAACCTTAAAGCCCAATAACATTGTGGTGAGGGCTTTCGAAAGTTAAAAAAGAATGGTGCACGGGGAGGTGGACATCCCTATCAAAGTGGGTTCCCATACCTTTGAATCCACCTTCTACGTGATGGATATCAGGCCATCTTATTGTTGTTTGTTGGGTCGTCCTTGGATCCCTGAAGCTGGAGCTGTTACTTCTATGCTGCACCAAATGTTGAAGTATCCAGTGAAGGGAAAGATTGTCACCATGCATGGTGAAGAGGAGTACATGGTAAGCCATCTGAACTCTTTCAGGTATGTGGAAATGGACGGTGAGTTCATAGAGACCCCTTTTCAAAATTTTGAAGAGGTTCTCAAGACTATGGTATCACCCGAGACTATTACCAATGTGCCAAAGATCACCAGACATCCCTTGAAGATGGCTTCTCACAAGGATGCCAGAGAGTAGTTAAAGAAGGAGCTCAAAGGGTTGTTCGACGTGCTCGGGCTAGAGGACCTCCCCTACGCATTATCAATCATGGGGTCAATGCTATAGAAGATAATGATGAGGATTATGATATTGACAACTGGATCTACCCTACTACCAACTGTGGAAATAGTAACCAGACGGCCAAAGATTTTGTGCCGATTATTTTTGTTCCGCAATAATTGTCTTGCTTGTTTTTCGGATTTGTAATAAACAATATATACTTTATGGCCTTGTGTCTTACCCGAGGCGCAATGGTTTATTTGTGAGGGTTATTATATGTCATTATCATATGTCATCAATAAAACATTGGACATTTTTGCATACAAATTTTGCGCTCTCTGTTTTTGCTTTCTGCCTTTTCCTTTGTCTATACAACTATCTCTTACACACACTCACGTATCAACTATAGATCCATATACACTCTGGATCCTATCGATAACGGTTCTTCTATTTCCAGTTATGACTTTGAAAGTCCGATCAACCAAGCCGAGGGCGAAGGAGAGGAAGATTGTGAGGTACCCGGAGAACTTGCTAGACTATTTCAACAGGAAGAAAGGGCCATACAACCTCATGAAGAGCCAGTTAAGACAATAAACTTGGGTACAGAGGAAGATAGGAAAGAAGTCAAGTTAGGTGCAAATTTGGAGCTTAATGTCAAACAACGATTGATACAAATGTTACATGATTATGTCGAGATCTTCTCCTGTTCATATGAAGACATGCCTGGTTTAGACACAGATATTGTGATACATCGTCTGCCAACCAAAGAAGATTTTCCTCCGGTTAAACAGAAGGTCTGTTGTATGCGCCCTGAGATATCCGAAAAGATCAAGGCCAAAGTAATGAAACAGTTCAATTCCGGATTCTTAGTTGTCACCTCCTATCCGTAATGGGTTGCCAATGTCATTTCAGTACATAATAAGGACGGAAAGGTACGTATGTGTGTGGACTACAGAGACTTGAACAGGGCAAGCCCAACGATGAATTCCCGCTTCCCCACATTGATGTTCTGGTTGACAACACTGCACAACACAAGATCTTTTTCATCATGGACGGTTTCTCTAGGTACAATCAGATCAAGATTGCTCTTGAAGACATGGAGAAGACAACCTTTGTCACGCAGTGGGTCACATTCGGTTACAAGGTGATGCCATTTGGGTTGAAGAATACCGGGGTAACCTATCAGCGAGCTATGGTAGCTTTATTCCATAATATCATATATCACGAGATAGAGGTATATGTTGACGACATGATAACCAGATCTCAAAATGAAGAAGAGTACCTCAATCATCTGCAAAAGTTGTTTGATAGGTTGAAGACGTACAAGTTGAGACTAAATCCGAACAAGTGCACCATTGGGGTAAGGTCTGGTAAAATCCTAGGTTTCATTGTCAGTGACAAGGGTACTCAAGTAGACCCTGCAAAGGTAAAAGCTATACAAGAGATGCCCACTCCTCATACTGAGAAGGAAGTTAGGGGTTTCTTGGGACGTTTGAACTACATTGCCAGGTTCATTTCACATCTGACTGCTACTTGTGAGCCAATCTTCAAGCTTCTGAAGAAAGATCAAGTGGTAAAGTGGAATGAAGAATGCCAAGCTTCCTTTGAAAGAATCAAGGATTACCATTATGAGCCTCTAATTCTGTTGCCTCTGGTTGAAGGAAGACCTTTGATAATGTACTTAAAAGTATTGGATAATTCAATAGGGTGTTTGCTGGGGCAGCATGACGAGTCTGGTCGAAAAGAGAATGCAATATACTACCTTAGCAAAAAATTTACCGACTGTGAAACACAATATTCACTGCTCGAGAAAACCTGTTGCGCTTTGGCATGGGCGGATCGCCGACTGTGACAATATATGTTGACCCACACTACTTTGTTGATATCTAAGATGAATCTAATAAAATACATTTTTGAGCAGCCCGCCCGCTCTCTCCGGAAGAATAACAAGATGGCAAATGATCCTAACTGAATATGACATTCAATACACAACCCAGAAAGCAATCAAGGGAAGCGTATTGGCTGATCATTTGGCTCATCAGGCTGTGGACGACTACCAATCCATGAACTTTGATTTCCCGGATGAGAATATTATGTTAGTAACCGATTATGAAGAACCTGGACCAGATGAAGGACATGAGAAAGGATCCCGATGGACTATGGTTTTTGACGGGCATTCTAACACGCTTGGCAATGGTGTTTGTGTTGTGATCATATCTCCAGAAGGCTGTTATACTGCTTTCACTTCCAGACTATGTTTCAACTGTACCAATAACATGGCGGAGTATGAAGCATGCATTATGGGTCTCAAAGCTGCTATTGACCTAAGGATCAAGTTCTTGAGTGTATTCGGGGATTCAACTTTGGTAATAAGTCAAATCAAAGGCGAGTGGGAGACGAAGCACCCGAATCTCATCCCTTACAAAGAACATGTGATGACATTGCTTCCACACTTTGAAGAGGTAACCTTTGAACATTTCCCACGAGAAGAGAATCAGTTAGCGGGCGCGCTAGCTACAATGTCGTCCATGTTCAAGGTCAGATGGGATAACAAGGCTCCAAGTTGGGAAAATTTGGGAAATTTCAAGAAATATGCATTGGGCAAAATTGAATTTTTTAAGGCAATGGCTCAAATTCTTGAATTTCAAACATATTTCTAAGACCATAGAGGACCCCTAGGACCATTTTTGCATAGTCTTGATTTTATTTGCATTTTATATTAATTTTATTTAACTAAAAATCAAATAAATCAAGATTATTGCAAAGTATATGGGCCATTATCATTTAGGCTTGGTTTGGTACATGGAGAGGCCCCAACTTTTGTGTGCAGCAAGGCTAGTTCAGTCTAGGTACATTCAAATATGAAAATGGACAAAATCCCTTAACTTTGGCAAAGGTTACAAATGGACATTCATGGCATTCAAAACCTTGTGCATAATTGTTACAAACATGGCACTTTTGTGTCCTCTCATCATTCTCTATATAAACAAGCTTCTGGAAAGCATCAACTAGGAGATAGATGACCTGGAGAACCCATGTCCAATTTGCAAAAAAATACTAATTATATATTCATCCATCTCTAAGCTCGTTTCCATCAAAACAAAAGGCAAAACAACATCCCAGGGAGATTGCCGAAGCTATTCCATCCATCTCTAAGCCTCAAAACATCTAGAATCACGTGCTACCACCTTCATAGTTTGCATCTTTTTTAAATTCGCTTTTATTGATTATGGAATTATCAACATGTTCTAAGTAAATATTCATGCTTGTAATCATGTTTGCAACATGTTTGGATGTTTTTATTTGAGTTTAAGCGCAGGAATCAAAATATGCCATTCTTAGGGTTTCAAGATTTATTTTAGGTTTTCTTAATATAGGAAAAATAAGGTTTGATTATGAGTACCATGGTGTTCAGGGCCTCAAACCCAGTTGATCCATGGTCTCCATTTGAATTTAATGTGTGTGTGCTGCATTTTTGAAATTGGCAGGTTTGCAACTACAGACTTTGGACCGTAGGTAAAGGTCATTACCAAAAACGACGGTTCTGGGGTAGAAGATGAGGGTGTGGCAGCATACCACTGGCCCGTTTGAATTTCGCGCGTTTTTTCGGGCATGCTACTTTATTTACTTTATGTTTTTTTTATTATATTAACAAATAAGTCATGTAGCGCAGATGGTAAAAGGCAACGCCGGTGAGAGGAAGGACCTCGGTTCGACCCCAGGTCCAAACATTTTTCACATTTTCTGAATTATGGCTTGTAGATTCCATGTACCTCACGCCCAGGCCCATGCTATGCGCTCCCATATCCTGTCCATTAGATCCATAATTAGTTCAGATCTAACGTATCACAAACGCAGCGCACAGTGGGCTTCCAAGATTGAGTTCCCACTGAATCAGGCGTTGGATAAGTGGGCCTTCAAGCTTTGGGCCTAAAAAATTCAGCAAGGCACCCCCAGATTTCTACTCCTAGCAGGCCCATTTTAATTTTTAGTTTAATTGCTTTATTACTTTTTTTATTGTTTTAATTATTTATTCTAATGGTCTTAAAAATTTTTTTTATTAATTAAATCAGAAAATCAAGAAATCACAAAAAATGTTAGAATTAGTTTTCTTTTTATTAAAATTAATTTTTTTAAAATGAATTAATTTAATTAGGGGAACTTGATTGGTTTTCCTTAATTAAAATTAATTAGAAATTAGGACTAATTTGCAAAAATTCAATTTTACTTATTTTTCTTAAATAAAAATACAAAAAATATTTTCTTTAATTAAGTAGATTCTATAGGATATTTAATCTATTCTCGTGACATTCCTCGCGCATGTTTACTTATTTATTTTTCCAATTATTGTATCTGATTACGGGTGTGTAATAGTTTTTAACTAGGATTTATTTTACTACTTTTATTTATTGTTGAATCCGATGTTTGGATATGTAACCCCCTCCCCCGAAGCCCTATAATAGCGTAGATTTTCTTTTCCACTTTTAATTTATGCAATTGTTTAAACTGTTTAAATGTATGGATAATAGGATTTTATGCCAAAGATAAATCGAATGTTTAAAACAGTAGAACACCCTAACTATGCAAAGATAAATAACTGAAATCAAACACTTGCACATGCTCACCCCTAGGGTATCTCCCACTTCGGTTTCCTCAGAAATAAGGTCACTATTCTCGAACGTGAGAATTCTTAGTGACTGTCCTCTAATTCAGAGATTGCAAGTCCCTTTCGAAGGTTGCTTCGGTAAAATAAAATGCGATCTTAGAACTTTAGGACAATTACTAAGAGATCTTGCCCTGTTGCCTTAAGTGACCGTAATCGTCCCTTTCGATTGTGCCTCAAACTCCAACGGTGGAGCTACCTACTCCTTAATAGTAGGATAGCGCTATCTAAAGGAAATAAGAAAATGAACAGTCTTTTTCTAGTAGGTAGAAACTCTTAAGAACTTGCTCAAAACAACCAGTTTTTTTTCACAATTACACTTTTCGAACAAAGTTTTCAAAAATGGTTTATCACACTCTTGAGGACTGACACAAGGGTTACCATAAAGTGAAACACCGCACTAAGGCATTTTCAATGCTTTTCAAAACACACACAAAAGCAATTTCAAAATGAGAAAGTACTTAAGAGCCCATGGAAAACCATGGATATAAAGGATGCTAACACCTTCCCTTTCTATAATCTACCCCCCGTACTCAGAAACTTCTCAAAAAATGTTTTTTCTGTTCTTTTTCCCTTTTCCTTTGTTGGATAAAATAAATGACGGTGGCGACTCTTGCTTACCGCGACATTTGCGAACACAAACACAAAAACCACTATTAACAGTCAGTTCTACCACCGTATTACAGATATGAATTAATTCATGATTATGCATGTAATATTTTATCATTTCCAGGGCATTCAATAATTTTGTCAATTATCAAAAATAACAAACAATAAGACAAAGAAGATAAGCAATATTCGAGAGAGCAGATAATGGCAAAAACTAATCTTTTATTCATAAAACTTTCAAGTCAAACTGAATTCATACAAGAAAAATAGTCATACCACAACAAAAAAGATATGACCCCGACCAATAAGCCTGGCGGTGGTTTTTTGCAACAAAATGAAACAACAATTAAACATTCAACTCTAACTAGCTTGACAAATCGTTGTCTTCCCATCTGGCCCTTAAGCCTCACAATTTCACCCATGGCATGTGCTAGTTGGATCCGTGCCCCTTGAGATGGGCCTCTGTTGTGAGTCTCTAAGTGCTTTCTTCTTCAAGCTGGGTACTTTTGTCTAGAATTTGCTTCTCTAGAACTTTGACCTTGGCTTCAGATCTCTTCTCTACTTCGGCCTTAGGTACTATGAGTATGTTACAGTCTCGTGAACTATGCTTGTACTTCTTTTCAACCCCATCAAAAATTATTTTGTGATCTTTAACAGATATTGAATCGTCCTTAGCTCTGGATCTCCTTTTGGAAATACTTGTCCCCTCATGCGCTTTAAGCTTGCGAGTCAACTCTTTCTTCTCTCCCCTTAAAAAGTATATCTCCATATCCTTAGCTTGCAAATATATACGAAGGTTTTGATTCTCACTCTACACTTGGTAGAATCGCTCCTTAGGCACATCATGCTGCAACTTGTCAGGCTGCAAGTACAAAGGGTCTTCCCTTAAAAATGGTAACATAAGTGTTCTCGCTCTCTCTTTGACATAATCAACATATGATTCAAAAGCTATCAGCTCTTTCTGACCAAGAAATATTTCCCCTTTCGGAAGACTTTAGCGCTAGCAATCTATACCTTCTATAGCATATCAAGATCTTCTTGTTACTTGCAAAATACAAGATTCCTTGATTCCACTGCTCTTAGGAGGACTTCGCATGGCATACTCTAACTAGCGTAGGGCGAGTTAAATGGTTGTTTCAACTATGATTCTATACATCTCTCAAAGAAGTTCTAAAGCTGAAAACAAGTCTATGTGTTTCTGATCCATAAAGTTCTGGAAAGAATCAACGGTAACTTCCATCTTCTGAAGCAAGCATGTTCTGAAGCCTTACAAATCAATTATTGCTATTCAGAAGTAACGACTGGAAGGAACAAGGATCTCTATTTTTGGAAAGCTCTTTAATTATCATTGATCAACATTCAAAAATCTCCTACATGCTTCACCTATTTAAACAAAGTTTGAAGGATAAATCGTTCACGATTTTTCATGCACATTAATGAAGCAATCTTTATCATCCTCAAACGTCCAAAAGCAAAATAGTATAAAACATCACTTGTGATACTGTTTTATTAGAAAACATTTTTATACACGTTTACTTAATACTGTTTAGTTCAATTCCTTGAGAAAACCGGCTTGTGGTTTAAACTCAAGAAGACTTTGACGGTTGTCATAGTAGATTTGTAATCAAGTTTGATTAGTGGATTAAGGACTCGTTGAGACACGAGAATTCACCTTGGCGGGTGGGCTGGAGTAGTTTGAGTTCAAACGAACCAGGATAACCAACATGTTCTTTTCTTTAAGTTTTAAAAATCCCAATTCAAACTCCTTTTTCTTGTGTTTTTCCATTCTTCACTTTGAGCATCCACAAAAGGTCCTCTAATCGATAGCTAATACATGAGCCACTTGCAAAGCAACAAAACGCAACAAACCACAACGAAACACGCAGATGGAAGCCAAATCTACCAGGTTCTCAACATCCAAAAAGAGAACAAGGCCATGAATGAAAACTGCCAACAATGCGTTGAACGAAAACCAACAATTCTTTGTATCCATCTCTTCAACTTTGCTTATTAGGAAATCCACAAAAAGACCACTAGTTGTACCTATTTTTTTCCAATGACCTTTCACATTGCTCAGACTCAAATAATAAGCCTTAGCATTGGCTTTGTGATCGGGCTCCTCTGGAACGCGAGAAAAGGGAATGTGATCTATAACTTTGATCCCCAAAATGTGAGAAAATCCTCAAGAGTCCAAGCTAGTTGATAGTCCTGGAATGTGAAACAATGTAACTCCGAGTCATAGAATTGAAGTAATGTTGGAAGAGCTCTGTCATCCACTTAAGGATTCAATAAAGGCCAAAGATCCCCATACTGTTTGCTGAAAAACTTCAAGCTCGGATAGACCACTGCATCGCTTAACTCGTTCAAACATGGAAATTATCTAGTGCCAAATTTGTATCCCAAAATGTCCCGTGTATCCCTCCAAATAGTATCAACATTGCTTGCCATTCTTGATACAAACGAATACTGTGAAACACCCTGGAAATGAAACGCAAATGCAGGTTAACTTTTTTCATATACATTTTTTTTAAAAATAAAAAATTATATCATGCAAGTGCAATAACATGGAATCAAGGGTTCCATAACACCGAAGATTTGCCATGCTATTTCTAAACGTGCCAAGAATACCAAGATCAAAGGTTTGGAACATAAACCATAGAAAACCAAGTCACCAACAAAACATACGGTCATCATCAGAACATATAGTCACCATCAAAACATAACATAGTCACTATAGGTAGCTGTGAAAATATTCCTTCCCCACTCACGAGTAAAGACTAGGTAAGGGTAAGGTCAATGGTAACTCAAAATCACGAGTTTTCCTGATAGCACAACCATCAAACCACATATTTGGATGACGATAACACCCCATTTGAACCTCATTTGAACGTGGACGACATGACCGCACTAGTAGGACCTTCGTCCAATAGCCGTCATGTTCCGCTCTATTACTAAGTTTCCTAATGGTTTACAAATATGGCCTGCGTATTGGGCCTTTTACCTCAATAGTAACACCCACCCAACATGGAAACACATAATCTAGAAAGCGATAAAATGCAATGCATAGATATGCTCATATAAACATGTACAAATGAACAAGTTATAAAGCATAAAGATAACACCAAAGAAAAGAAAAACAAGAGATAGGAATGACTCCGGGATGGACGAGCATTTGGTTAATCTTATCTCCAGCAAAGTCGCCAGCTGAAACAACCAGCCAAAATATCATCGAGAGAAAATCAATGAAGTCGCCATCAAACTTTTTTTATCCCACGGGAAGGGAAAGCTAAACATCGAGTAAACCTGAGACAGGAGAAATCACGATCATACGACCGAGAGATACGGGTAAAGGAGTCAATTACATAAATGGAAGGTATTATCACCCCTCCCATCTGTGGTACTCCATGGGATCCACTCTTGTTAATCTAATCAAAGGGTGTGTTCTATCTAAATGCTAATAAAACTAAAGGAAAATGCATGTATCCACAATTTATATACAAATAAAATGGTTTTATTAAGCGTGTATTCCTCGGTTATGAACCTTCGTGCCTACGTACCACCATCCATGCAATGGGGATCAAGGCACTACGTAGTTCACCTCATAAGTTTTGGTGATTTGTATGTTTTTTATGAACAATATAACTTTCCTATTGCAACTCGACCTTTGGAGACTCCCACGTTTGCATAGGAATGAATTAACATGTTCTTACCTGAAAAGGTATTATCAAAATGCCTGAAGGCGGATAATGCTAGATTCATACTCTACAATGTAGACATGGTGCTAACCGACCATTGGGGATTTATGTGTCGTATTGCACAGAGTAGAATTAACAAATCCTTTTGAGAGTTTTGAAGAAAGGCCCGAAGGTAAAATGAGTTTAAATTGGTTGATGTTTTTTACCTTGAAAAAGAAGGATTTGAGATGTTTGAGTTTTTTATGTATTTGCCAAAGAAAAAGGTTTTAGTCTTAACATGAAAAAAGAAAAGAAAAAATGTAAGGGAGACTATAAACCTATATTCCTAATGTTATCAGAAAATGATGGTCCTAAGGTTTGGATAACAAAGGGAAATCTCGACCTATGTTATCATGCATGGATTACGATCCCAATGTCTAACTTGCATCGAAAATGAAATAAGTGTATCCTAAGGGATCATGAAAGGTAAAAATAAAAGCATAAGCACAAGCACAAATCAAACAAAGTCTAGCCTAATCCAAATAAAAATCGAGTGCGAGCTAAACAACAAATAAAGAGTCCAATGGATCTCAAAATGGGAGTAACAAACACTTTCCACAGGATTTTCTCAAGAACCAATATCGAGTAACAACTCCAAGCGTCAACGTTTGAAGAAACGTGAGCTAACATCGTTGAAACGAATGACAAAGTATGAGGGTAGGTTACGAACCCTTTTCCACTTTATTTGACTCAATGGATAAGAATAGGCACGATTTGAAGCATCAACGTACAATGCGAGCTAAGAACGAAACATACTAGAATGCATGGGGGATAATTACGGATCCTCTATTCCATTTATTGACTCAATAGCAAGCACAAAGTTAAGGGGGAAGGGAAATACCTTATTTGAGGACTTTAGTAAAATTTCCTCTTTTGAGGTCTTTAAACAAACAACAAGAAATCGCCCCTTTTGATGTCTTTTGCATACAAGCAAACATAAACATTACCTCATCGAGGTCTTTGAGCTGAAAAAGCATCGCCTCCTTTAAGGGCTTGAAACAGATTACCCACCTAAAGTATGGACTCCCAATCATGCATCTTTATTCCTACTTCTCATGGAAATGAAAGGGTAAATGATGCGGAAAAATAAACCAGAATCATTATAATACCAAACGAACAAGATTTCGTACCAAGCAAGCAAAACAGAGAAATCTGGAAAACTTTGTGCAAGCTAGAATCAATAAATAAACAGGTCAAAGATCATGCATTCGAGATACGTGCCAAAGTATCGATAATTTGAAAATAAATCACGTGTGAATTATGCGTCACATAAATCGGATAAACAAACAGAACACCTGCATAAAAATTCACATCCAGAAAAAAAAACACAAAGAGTGTATATCTCTCATACAATGAGAATCAAAATCAAACTCGTTAGAAGAAGATCCAAAAAGAAATTAATAACATGATTTTCAATCGAATAATCCAAGCATTAATTAAACGATTGAAAGCGCTCTTGAATCCTCTTGCACAAGTCAAAAAACATGTTAGAAAAAACAAGGAAACAAAATCGGAGTATGGATTCTCATCACAATTAAGTTTGGGATTAAATCATGAAGAAATAGAATTTAAATGTTCACTGGAACCATAAATGTAAACTTTGGGTAGCACTAAATCCGTTTCTTCACCAAAAGTCACTTATTTTAGCTTTTGTCACTTAAATGCTACTATTTTGCTCAATTCTTGTTAGAATTCGACGGTTTTTCGTGCTAAATGATGTGCATTGATAGCCACTCATCAAGACTACTTCTTTTAGTGAAGAAAATCACAAGAAATATCTAATAAAGTATGGTTAAAATTCAATCCAAAAAGAGATCTCGGAAAAATTCTCTCGAAGGCATGAGGCTAGCTCAAACCCATGGAGGATAGCCTTAATGGTCCATAGATTATTAATAGTAGCAAAGGACTCTTGTTGAGGATGCTACTCTAATACCTGAAATAATATGCAACTCTACAACCCTAGAAATCATATCACTCAAGTAATCTCCGAGGAGGGGCCAAAACTTCTTGAAGATGGAAAATTTGAATCCATCAAGGAATGGACTCTTGTCGCCTTCGCAAAGAGCGATTGCGTAATAAATTTTAAATAAGAGAAAAGGTGCATTAAGGTTAGCGTTATACTTTTCCGAGATAGAATGGAAGGAGATCCCATCTAACTGAGGACCATGTTGATAGGTTTCTCTAAAGTGATTAGAAAATGATCAGTCATAACATGATGTATATCAGAGACCCCTTCAACCCAACAAACCACTACCACGAGAGCTATGATAGCATTCCTTATGCTCTTACTCTTTATATAGACATGAAAAAAAATCCCTACTGGCATCTCCCACCTGTTTAAGAGACTCAATATTAGAGTCAAGATTTTCAAACACTTACTGGTTTCTAAATTTCAAGGCCCCTTTGAGGGATTTGAGTTTCTATTTTATGAAAAAAGGCTTTCCTCCTAGAGGACAGGGAACTGAGGTTGAATGAGCCAGAGGTTTATGTCCCCACAATTGGTTGGAATACTAGAGAATGATCGGAAAATGATCAGAAACATATATAAGCAGAGGCCACTAGAAAGTAGTATCCCATAACTCCCACTAATCATCAGAGATAAAAATCCTATCAAGACAACTAGCAATCCTACCAATAGGCTGGAACCAAGTGAAGGTCCTACCTAAAAATGGAGGGTACCATAACTACATTTGAGAGATTTAATTGCAAAACTCAACACGGATAAAATCCATAGCTTGGTGGTGAGAGAACTCACAACCAACCCTCCTAAAAGGTAATCAAACATAATTAAAGTCAGTTCGGACAAACCATGCAATCCCCCCAAGGGAGACTCTTCAAAGAAGTAAATATTAATCTCCACACATTTATTCTTTGGGAACCCCCATTATAGAAATATCCTAGGGTACCCGTTCAGGAATGCTTTTGGGCTTCATTGTCACCCAGAAAAGTATTGAAGTGGATCTGAGCAAAGCCATGGCCATTCGATACATGCCTACACCGAGAAATGAAAATCAATTCATAGGGTTTCTCAGGCATTTATACTATATTTCCATATTTATATCTCATATAACTGCCACTTGTGAGCCAATTTTAAAATATACACGAAAATATCAGAGTATTGTATGGAGTAAGGACTGTCAAAGAGCTTTTAACAGTATAAAAGAGTATTTGATTGAACCTCATATTCTAATTCTACCAGTGGAAGGAAGACCTCTAATCTACCGATTGAAGATTATCAGCCGATCAAGTTTGATTTTCTTATTGAAGATGCCATGTATCTTAAGGCTAAATATTATGATGAACCAGGACCTGAAGAAGGACCAAAGCCTGGATCGCCGTGGTTTAGGTATTTGATGGAGATTCTAAGGCATAGAGTCATGGAGTGGGAGAAATTATCATATCTCTTATAGGTTCTCATATTCCTTTAACTACAAGGATATGTTTTGATTGTACAAATAATATGGCAGAATATGAAGCATGTATCATGGGCCTCGAGGAAGCTATTGATCTCAAAATTAAGATCCTTGATGTTTATGGAGATTCAGCACTAGTAATTAATCATATTAAAGGAGAATAAGAAACTCGTCACCCGGGTTTGATTCTCTACAATGATTATGCTATGCGGTTGCTACCTTTCTGTGATAAAGATAAATTTCATCTTATCCCTCGAGAAGAAAATCAAATGGCAGACGCTCTGGCTACATTGTCTTCCATGTACCGAGCGAATTTTCCTATGAAGCGCCTCAAATTACAATCCTACATTTTGATAGGCCTTCTCATGTATTTGTAGCAGAAGAAGCAACAGATGATAAACCATGGTACTATGATATCAAGTGTTTCCTTCACAATAAATATTATCCAATTGGGCATAAAATAAAGATATGAAAACCTTGAAAAGATTGGCATAATCCTCAACTGAGATATGTTGTACAAGATACATTATGACATGGTTTTGCTTAGATGCATGGATAAACACAAAGCAGGCATGTCAATGCAAGAAATTCATGAAGGTTCCTTTGGTACTCATACCAATGGACATGCCTTGGAAAAAAATATGCTTAGAGCAGGTTACTATTGTCTCACAATGGAGTCTGATTGTTGCCAATTTTTTAAGAAATGTCACAAAAGTCAGATTTATATGGGGAATTTACATGATAACTTGATTGAGCCCAAAGATTTGAACGGACACTATTTTGTTCTAGTAGTTATTGATTACTTCACCAAGTGGGTGAAAGAAGCATGATATGCCAACGTGACCAAGCAAGTAATGTTCAAGTTTATCAATAATCAAATTATCTACGAGTATGACATCCTAAGCAAGATCATTACCAACAATGGTTCATACATAAACAATAGAATGATGAAAGAACATTGTGAAAGCTTAAAGATTGAACATCATAATTCTTCGCCTTATAGATCCAAGATGAACGAGGTTGGTGAAGCAACAAATTAAAACATCAAGAAAATCCTGCAGAAGATGGTTGTAACTCACAAGGATTAGCATGGAATTCTTCTTTTTGCTCTGCATGATATCGAACATTGATTCCTACTTCAATAGGGGAAACCCCTTTCTCCTTGGTTTATAGCATGGAAGTTGTGATCCCTGTAAAAGTTGAGATCTCGCCGATGCGAGTCTAGATAGAAGCTAAGTTGACATAGGTTGAATGGTGAAAAAACAGATCTAGATAGAAGCTAAGTTGACATAGGTTGAATGGAATCACAATTTTCTTGGCAAAGGCTAGTATGCAGTAAATTCAAAGTTGTTAGGGTGAATAGTGGTCATTGTATTTTAATGTATCCCTTTCCATGTACCATTTCCAAATTTCGTAATCAACCACAAAGTTACGTCATTTGTGGACTACCATTCTATAAATAATTTTTTTTATCTTTTTCCAATCAATTTTAACTCTTAAATTTGTTTATGTGCAAATGACATTTATTTTTAATAGTAATTTTTGAAACAAACATTTAACAGTAACTCATTTTGAAAATTACAAAACATTTTCATTTGATTTTTGAATAAAATAAGGAATATACGCAGTTGTTCAAAATTTATCAAGTCTAAATTACATAATTCGGATATCCCTAAGGCAGTAGTGTGTGAGCTATATTTGGATTTCCTTTGTTCGTTGATTCTAATCCTCAGCAGGGTCAAAGAATTTTCCCCATCTAGTGGATTGTTATGAATTTGTTTCCCGTGCAAAGTTTTTATCCCCAGCTGGATGTTTCTTACTTCAAAGGTTGTTGCAGAACACAAGATGTTGTAACAATGTTCCCATCTCATGGAGATTGAACCGAGTATCTTTTTTCTCGCTCTGCTTCCCAGTATTTTATTTTATGTTTTTTTCAGCATAAATATAAACATAACATTGCATGCATTACAAACATTCATAACATTGTTGCCATGCATAGCCGAAAGTAGATTCACGCTCATTCACATTTTCCTGAGTACCTGGGTCTTTTAACCCACTTTTTTTTCATCCCCCAAGCACTTTATTTCCTGTTTACCCATTGAGTTCATGCCTCGTGGGATGTTTTGATGAAACAAACCCCAATCGAACTCGTTCCTCATCGAGCGAAATCTTGTTCGACCATTTCATTCTAGTTCATTCATGGATTGAACTTTGGTCCCTGTAGTTTTTTACTCTTATGGATGATGATGAAGGCATGTTTCACCATTTTGGAAATTATTATTTACCTTGGAAAAGAAGTTTGACTCAATGTTTGAAGATTTTATTTCTTCAGAAATTATCGCTCTACCAATTTCGCCAAGACCTTTATTGACAACAAGTGGAAATCTCTCCATTTTATCCCCAACAGAGAACCTTGTTTTAATTCAATAATTTTTTTTAAAGATTCATTATCCAACTATGTGGTTATCTCTTTATTTTAGAAGCCTATTGTGATCCCCGATCAGAGTTAAGAGTTAGATCTCCAGCATGTGAAAACTGATTCAGGTTTAAGACTAAAAGTCAAAGAATATATATTTTGATGCCTTTTCATGTTTAAGACTTAGTTAAAGAAGAAACTAAAACCCGCTACAAGTGAAGAAATAGAAGCCATGTGAGGTTTATTACCTAAAATTCTGGCACGCACAATATCATAATTTAAGACTTATGTCTTAATAACACACAATGTCATAACATATATTAGGTCATCTGCCGAGATAACAATAAATAATATAACAACACAACAAAATTATAACTTGCAAAAACTTAAAGGAACACATGATATGTTAACCCAGTTCGGTGCTAAATCAACTACTCTAGGGGCTACCTAGCGAGGAAAGAAATCCACTATTAGCAATATTGATTTGAAGCTAAACTATTCCCAAGGTTACAACTTCTCACATAATTATTACCTAGTTCAACTTCTACCTAGGCACCTCCTAGACATGAGAACCCACTCACAATCAATCACCGTAGTGATAAACTGACTTACCCTAATCCCATTTGCAGTTGATAATAAAGTCACAGTCACAACAACCTGAAACTAAAATAGGAAGAAAATACTTCCAAATTACAAATACTAGAAGTTGCTTAAAATCTTCCTCCAAGAACAATACTCAACTCTTGTCTACGAGCTTCGAGGCGAACAATAGTTTGATGAACAAGTAACAATCAGTCAACTCAAATGTATCAAACATACATGAGACGTACAAAAACACACGGAGAACCTAAGGAACTATCAAACCCTAAACCCTTATTTTTCACAAGGCTTTACAATAAAAAATATGCTTAAGAACTAGGTCTTGGACTACTCCTTATATAGACTTTTGCAGTGGGCTTAGACTCTTCAATCAAATCCAATGAGCAGATCCCAAAACCCGTAGAATATTTCTCCATAAAAATAGAAACAATCTTCATAAAAAGTTTCCTAAAAATTATCAATCAATCCTTTTTAGTAACCAACCAAATTTGCACTTGTTTCGAACAAAATCCTTGATTGGCCAATGCCTATAATGAGTATAGAATATTCCAGATACTCATATCTTCTAATTAAATCTTCAAGGATAAATATGTAGCACACAGTCCAGATGTTCTATTGTAAAATGGTACAACTTCTGCTAGAACATCTATCAAATAAGGCACCTGCAGAATCTATTGTACCTACTGGTGTAGATGTTACAACATCATCTTCAACATCTATTAGAAAAACTCATAACAGCTTGATTTGATATGATAGTTGATAAAGATATTGTACCATATTACTCAACATCACCATTGAACCATGTTTAGAATCCATGTTTAGCTAAAATTTAGACAACCATAAAAATATGGAACTAACAATCCCCTCCATTGGCAAATTTTTGCTAAAACAACCAAAAACCAAATCAACTTGGAGAGAGGAATAAAACCACAACACAAGCTATGTCCTTATCATGTAAAATTTGTAAAAATACAGCATAAAAGCTTGTACATACATACATGTTTAGAACTCCACCTATCAAACATATTAGGTTCTCCCTCTCAAGGGAAAAACCCACACTAGAGCACTTTCAGCGGAATAGCAGAATCAGCAACAATAACTTCAACACACACAAGCATGAAAAATCATGCTCCCCCCCAATGATTTCTTAAGAAACCAAACACACAACAATTCTCCCATAAGCAGTAGGACACAATCATATCATAATTCTAAATCAACATGTCAAGACATGTGATGTAACATCAGGACACTTTAGAGCCAAAATATGGACAAAAAGAAATAGATTAAATGTACACAATGGAAACACAAATCATGTTAGAGCATATTGCACTCAGGAAATACAACAGATGGAATCACACATTGCACACTAGCAATACCATAAATTAGCACTAGGTGGAAATAAACAAAAGAACCATGCACACCTTAGGAGTGCTACACCCCCGTGAACACCATATGGAAACACAACTCTTGGTCAATTTCAATTAGTATTCCATCCATTGCCCTTGTCAAAGAGATTCATGATCCTATCAAAGAGCCTTATACATTTCTTAATGCTACAGCTAGCCCCACTATCTTGCAGAACACATTCCTTCCAGTCTTGATCCGCACCAATTATTCCAGGCATGTCATGCCTCAGATTATAAAGGAGATATGTAGCAACATATGTATTCCTCCATCTTTGTAGCTGCTATAACTCCTTAATAGTATAGTCCCACTATCTTTGATAACAACAAGTTTTTCCTTGATGTCAATAAGATCTAGAGTATCTTTATTTCCTTCAATAAGAATCTTGATCATTTGTTTTCAACTATCAAGGTTCTTGCTCTAATCATGCTGAATGAGATATATGAAAGAATTCATATCTTTATGATGGAACACTGACGTGCGTATTGGATAATAACTACAATTATACAGTCTATCACATAGTTTTAAAATATTATCGAACCTACAAAGACTAATAATCAAACTAATGTTATCTATGTTGCAGAGCACAACTAAGGCTAAAGGTTAAAACGAATATGAATGGAAATGTAAACGATAACTGCTAAAGGTTTAGAATTAATGACAAAATGAGCCTGTAGTAAGGATTTCGTGCTACTAAGGGACTTTTAGTAAACATTATTAACTTAAAATTTCCGTCTCACACTCTTGTGCTATTGACAAAAACCACGCCTCTTGACCACACAAATTTTCTCTTGCTCGGTCATTCTAATAATAAAAGAATATTTTGAGAGCCAATGAG
This sequence comes from Vicia faba, assembly GCA_948472305.1. Taxonomy (NCBI): domain Eukaryota; kingdom Viridiplantae; phylum Streptophyta; class Magnoliopsida; order Fabales; family Fabaceae; genus Vicia; species Vicia faba. Next base: position 233,027,916 of record OX451737.1, read on the forward strand.
ATCCTAAACTAAACCTAAAGCACTCTCGTTGTTTTTAGGATCGATGCCTAGTTTCCATTATCGGGTTCATTCCACACACTCTCGCGACATCATATTAAACCTTTGTTTTTTTCACTATCATGTCAAAACAATGAATCATACAATTAGAAACTGAAACCAGAACAATATATAATCATAACTTTGCACCTATAATTTTCTACTGAGTCCTGTCCTTAACAATAATCCTCATATGCCTTACTCAAGAAAATTTAGCAAGACATAATTATAATTAAAATTAACATGTTCGAATCAATTGTGCGTAAAGTTAACATATCATGCAATATAATATTGATAATAGAAAGCATAAGTAAAATAAATGATAATAAACCTGAATATAAAGAAATTAAACTTGAATGGAATATGAAAGTGCCAGCAAGATTTTTTTTTAATCCAAGAGTACAGTGAAAAAGTAAAGAGAAAACAAGTGTAACAATCCCTCAATGTGAGTTATTGTCACTTTTACCGGTGAATTTATGCCTAAGACTATAACGCTAATTGGACAGTGCTTCCGCATGACTTGGATATCGATAAAACTAACCCAGAGGTCCTATATATAGAGATAAATGGCCTTGTAATCACCATGGGTTGTGCAAGCAGTTGAAGGGAAAAGAAGTTGAGAGAAATAATGCTACAAACAACTCTTCACGAAAACTTCCTTCTATGAGATAATGGCGAATGCCATGAGGGAAATGGCAAACGACATTCCCTTGTTCACTAATTAACGTGGCAGGGATGTGCAATGGCAAACTCCATAAGCATAAGGCAAACACCATTTTAAAAAAATAGGAAGAATCTTCTCTTTTTGATGCTCTTTCATTCCATTTCTGGTTCGATCACGAACGCCATATCAGGAACTCACTAACAACTGCAAAACAAATAAAAAAAAGAAATTTTTAATAAAACATGATAAAATGCAGAGAAATAATATGTGAATGATCCTAAAAGTACAATACAATTTCTTGTTATCAGACTCCCCACACTTAGATTGTTGCTTCTCCTTAAGCAATCACGCAACGCAAAAGAAAAACAATAAAGCTCAGCTAAATAGACGGGTAAGGGATATCGACAACAAGGATACCATAATGGAACATATCCATATTTGCGGACAAATGATCCCCCAATGAAATACCAATCTGAATCATGCCATTATAATTCGACCTACACACTTAATTCTTTTTCACCTCTTATTCATGCTAGCGCTATCATATTAAGCCTGTTATCCGTACACACACATAGTAGGGTAACCTATTGGTGACTATGATCACTATTAGCATGGGGTTCTGGTAACATAATTGGTACACCCCTTTTTAAAACCCATCGCAATTGTAGGGATCAGACTGTAATCCGCCCTTCTGAGTCCAATACCAGAGACTTATGGACCAACGAACAATGAGTGTTCTTTTTATTATATTTTTCTATTTTTCACGGGGTTTCAATAGTTAGGTGGAATAATCCCTTATTTACCCAAATTGGAATTGCGGGGGGATTAGAACTTAATCTGCCTTACCAAGTCCAGCACCAGATACCACTGGACCAACCAACACGAGGTATTTACAAATTAGTCATTATCATGATCATTCACCTATTTTCATCAGCTTTCCTATGTAGTTTGTGCTTAAGATGGTGCTGACTGCTAATCTAAACTACTTAAGAGGTTACTTCCAAACATAGAAATTAGGTTCTCGGCATAATGGTTACTCAAATCGGAGTCGCATAGTTAGGGAGCTTAGGGTGCTAAGGCGGTACCGATATTATCAAAACATTACCAACTATAAATAACAAAGCCTAAAAATGAAAAATAACATATGCCCTCAGAGTGTCATACCATTGAATCAGAGCAAAATTTAATTTTTATTTGGGGGTCAAATCTAAGAGATTTTTCTACAAAAAGAAAAGTTACCATATAATAGGACTCAATTACGCCTATGACTCGAATACACAAAAATATAATACAGAAAAACAAGATAAATAAAATAGGAAAAACAAAGCAAAAATAGAGATAAAAATAAACAGGTAAAGCTCCTCCCCCACACTTGAACCAAACATTGTCCCCAATGTTTCAGAGCAAGGTTAAATAAGGAGTAGGTAATACCTTATAGGAGGCTCAATAATGGCGGCCCTGGCTTATGTGACGTCCACGACCGCCTCCACCGCGCATAGGATTCGGTACATGTTGCATAAGCTCACCCATGTTTTCCACTTTCATGCGTAATCCTTCCATCTTCTCAAGAAGGTCGCCCTAGTTATGCTCATTTCTGTTAGTATAATCCAGTTGAAGATCTCTAATCTCGTTGATGGTAATGTGAGGGAAAGGTACCTCTACTCTTGTTTTAATGATGTCAAAAAATTATTTTCATCTTACATTTTTGCTCTTGATGTTGGTAAATTTGTGTTTGAGAATGGATGCCTTGAAACTCCTTGAATTAAAGTATTTTTGGCCACTTCAACTATTTGCATCGACTCACACAGTTGGTGGGTCGACTCATAGATTGATCAGGGACTTTACACCTGGCACAAGACTGCTCGTGTCGACTCTTCTGGTCGACTCATACTACGAGTGAATTTCTTTCAGGTTGTATCGATGCATGCCCTCGTGCGGTCGAAGAATCTCTTATTTATGGGTCATGTCATCAAGCTCAAGTTTGCTCAGGTCGACCCCTAATTTGTATGAGTCAATGCATCGCTAAATTTTTCTGTTTTTCTGCTCTATTATTAGTCTTACTGAAAGTGAAACATTTATATATTGGTTTGTGGTTATCATTTGGGATAACAAGAAAAGTGAAAGATATACACCAACTTCTCATCATCTTCATGCTTTCCTTGCATTCTTCAATAACTACAAATAAAAAAAATTTGTTGATTAAAGCACAGAGTTGTGGTGATAACGTTCAAATTGAAGATTGATTTTAGATTTGGGTTGAGAATTGAGTGGGTTTTTTATTGAATAAAACCTTTTAGGTTTTTACTCTAAGATACGTGTTGGTGAAGGGTTTTTTTTGCACAAGTCTTTGCTCCATTGAATTCAGCTGAGTGAAAGGGTTGAGAAATAGTGGGTTTTCTAAATCAAGTAGCGGTAACCAAAGGATTGTGAAGAAATATTTGGGGTCAAACGTCTTGCAATCGAAATCAATTGAGTGACAAATTTTTAGAATGAAGAGTTCGTGCAATCAAGTAGCGATACACCGAGGTTTGTTCGAAGAGTTTGGCATACTTGGTTTGGCTTGAACCAAGGGGAGAGAAGGGAATAGTTTCATCATCAATAATTGGTTTGTATTTAGTGAATACTATTTCTTCTCTTGTAACACTTTACAACTTAATATAATATATCTCAATTCTAGATTTTAGAATTGCAGGAAGACATACCCTACACGAGGACGACAAGGGGAACTTCCTTAACAAACCGTGTGTTGTTTCTCTTTCCATATCCTTTTAATTTTATTTTTTATAATTTATGTGATATTTATTGTTCAATTCATTTTACCGTGATTGTAGTGATTCAAACTTAGTTTACAATAATCATAACAATCACTTTGATTGTTATCAAGGAAAATTCATTACTACAATTAAGTAAAATCAAACTTGTTGTGTTTTTGCACACCAAGTGTTTAATAAATTGACTAACACACAAATTAGTTATTTTGTCAAGTTTTATCATAAATAGTTCATTGGTAGTAGTATGTACTCATTGATATTTTTTAATTCAATGATTATTAAGTAATAGTATTGATTCATTTCTCATCATAAGATCTCCATACTGTTTCGCATATCCAATTTTTTTAATAAGGAATCATTTAGACAATTTTGATTCCGGATGCATATCCAATTCCTTTCCCATAAGCATTCACAGCTCCATCAAACACCATGCCCCATCGGGATTCAGGATCAGGACCTTCCCAAGGGAAAGGTTCATCATAATCTTTTATCTTCAAAAACATCACATCCTCATCAGTGAAATCATATTTAATAGACTGATAATCCTCCACTGGTTTGTGAGCAAGATAATCCGCCAACACACTGTTTTTATAGCCTTCTGAGTACGGTATTCAATATCATATTTAGACAATAACATCTGCCAACGGGAAATTATCCCAGTAAGAGCAGGATTTTCAAAAATATACTTAATTAGATCCATTCTGGAAATCAACCAAGTAGTATGATTCAACATATATTGCCGCAACCATTTTGCCGCCCAAGCTAGAGCATAACATGTTTTTTCCAACATAGAATACCATTACTCACAGTCAGTAAACTTCTTGCTAAGATGATAAATGGCATAATCTTTTCTCCCTGTTTCATCTTGTTGTCCCAAAATACAACCCATAGAATTATCTCACTGTCATATACATAATCAATGGTCTCCCTCCAACATGAGGGAGACAGATAGGAGGTTCAAGTAGATACTCTTTAATGCTTTCAAATGCCATTTGGAAATCATCTGTCCAAACATAGCCTTGATCTTTCTTTAACAAATTAAAGACCGGTTCACATGTTTCAGTCATATGGGAAATAAATCTTGAAACGTAATTCAAACACCCATGGAAGCCTCTAACTTGCTTTTCAGTTCTTGGTGCAGGCATTTCTTGAATTTCCTTAACTTTATCAAGATTAAACTCAATTCCCTTTTGGATGACAATGAAACCTAACAATTTTCTGATCGAACACCAAATGTGCATTTATTTGGATTCAAGCAGAGACGATACTTCCTCAAACACTGAAACAATTTCAACAAATCTTTTATATGGCCTTCTTCAGCCTGGGATTTATAAATCATATCATCAACATATACATTAATTTCCTTGTGCATCAGATCATGGAATATGGTTGTCATAACCCTCTTGCACGTTGCACCAGCGTTCTGCAACCCGAAGGGCATCATTCTGTAACACAATGTTCTCCATGGTGTGATAAACATTTTTTTCCATGTCCTCAGAAAACATTCTAATTTAATTATATCCATAAAATCCTTCCATGAACGAGAAAACTTTGAATTTTTTTGTGTTGTCAACTAACATATCAATATGTGGCAATGGAAAGTCATCTTTTGGACTAGCTTTGTTTAAATCTCTATAATCATTTCACATGTGAACTTTTCCGTCTTTCTTTGGTACTGGGAAAATATTGGCAATCCACTGAGGGTACATTGACGTCACAAGAAAAATGGCATTAATCTGCTTTATAACTTCTTCTTTAATTTTCACTGCCACATCAGGGTGAGTTCTTCACAATTTCTAATTGATTGACGGGCATTCTGGCTTTAGCGGAAAATGATGTTCCACAATATCAAACCCCATCATGTCTTGGTATGACCAAGAAAATATGTCCACATACTCTTTCAATAGTTCAATCAACATGCTCTTTATTTCGGGATGAAGTAATGCTCTAATCTTTACCTCTTTTTGATCTTCCTCTGAACTCAAAATGATTGTCTTTAACGGTTCTTTATATGGTTGGATGGTACTTTCCTTGCGCTCAAGCAACTGTGAAACCTCTTTTTGGATTTCATTATATTCTTATTATTCGGCCACATATGCTGGATATTCAAAGATGGGAGAGGGTGTAGGGTCATTGTACTCAACAGGTTTTTTAATTAATCTGCACATATGATTTATGATTGTTTTTAGAAAATGACACATATAGCAAGTGATTATGCACATTTAATTACAATTATTATTTATTTTGAAAAGATTTTTCTGATTACCACTTTCCAAGAAAAAGCATAAAATAAAGACACAACTTGGGAATCAAAGACAACTTTTATTAATGATTTTAAAGATCAAAGCAACAAATATGCCCATACAATATCAGTACTTTCATCTTGGGCAAAGTGAAAGATTTTTGAAAAGATTAACAAAAAAAATATTACTGTGAAATATGAATGGAACAGGGAACATCAATAGTGATAAAATTTTGGACTCTGACTCCATGCATCAAATTGTTTGGCACCTATTTCTCTGCTCCGCCTACCATAATAGCCTTTATCATAGGAATAATAGGGTGAAGGTAACCTCTGCTGTGAAAGATGTCTTGATATTTTCCCAAAGCAGACTTCGGCTTCATATTCTCACCTTTATTATTCTTCACAGAGAAACCCAAACCAACTCTATTCTTATTCACATATGGATCAACAATCTTCCCCCACACTTTACTAGGGCCATTATGAATTACCTGTTGAGCATCCTTAAATATGTCTATAGAATCCTCAAATTTACTCACATTATCAATAGATAAAGCTTGGAACTGAGTTCCAACAACAGCTTGATCCGTTTCCACAACATTGAAAGAGGACAAATGAGATATTATCAAAGCCTACTCTCCATTTATGATGACCACCTTTCCTTCACGAACAAACTTCTGCTTCTGGTGAAAAGTTAATGTAACAACCCCAGCCTTATGCATCCACGGTCGTCCCATTAAATAACTATAAACTGGAACAATATCCATAACCTGGAAAGTAATATGAAATAAGTGCGAGCCTATGTGAATAGGCAAATCTACTTCTCTGATGACGGACTTCCTCGACCCATCAAAAGCTTTCACAATTATATCACTCGGGGTCATGGAAGTTCCTTGGTACTTCAGCTTCATGAGCATGCTCCTCGGTATGACATTTAAAGCAGATCCATTATCAATCAGCATGTTAGACAATGAGTCATTCCTATAATTCATGGAGATATAGAGAGCTAAATTAGATTCCTTCCTTCATAGGGCGATTCATCATTACAGAAACTCAGGTTATTACATAATGTAATATTCCCTACGAAACTGCTAAATTGGTCCAAAGGAATATCCCTTTCCATGAAAGCTTGATCTAATACTCTCATCAAAGATTCCCTATGTGCAGAAGAGTTCATTAGCAAGGCATGAATAGATATCTTTGATGGAGTCTACAACAATTGATCTACGATCCTGTAGTCACTTATCTTAATAATCTTCAATATAACATCCACATCTTTTTCTATAGTAGTACCACTAGATTCCCCCATTGTTTTCTTAGGTTTATTACTTTCTACAATCTTTTTATCAGCATTAACATTCCCTCAAATAACAGGTGTGAAAACACGGCCACTGCGGCTCACTCGACTGGCTTCAGCAATATTATTGACATTAGAAAAAGGTTGGATGGGAACTTCCACACCATCCTCCAGGATTGTAGCGTTGTATTTATATGGCACGACTCTGTCTGATTCATAAGGAACAAGACCCGGAAAGAAAATAACCACTAGAGCAACAACTGGCTTGCTATGGTACTCAATCTCTAAAGGGGTGGGAACACCAAAAAAAGACACAATAACATTCATCCCTTCTTTATAATACTTAGACATCACAGAGTCATTGCTGGAAAACACATCTTCATCTGAGGAAAAAATTCATCTGCAGAAGCATACTCATAATCTGACATAGTCTCTGTCGAGCAATCTTCAATCATGTTAATCCCATTGTAATCATCTCTACTGCATGAGAATTTTATGGTACCATTGTCTAACAACAACTAAGTACCCCTTATCACAAGGGAACAACCCCTAAAATCTCTGCAGAAAATCTGGCAAGACCCATAATGGTGTTCTTCTTGGTCGTCCATGTGACAAAAGGTGAATGCAACTGCACCAAATCATCATTCATATACTTCATGTAAAAAATCCTGAATTCACCTGGACATCCAAAGACCATATTCACATCTTCTTCGTACTCTTCCCTAGGCCTGATTATATGAATGAGGCCTTCGTCCATCATTTCCTGAAGATAAACTTTTATCTTATCACATCCCTGGATATCTTTACTACAAATACTACAACCAGCATGGTCATGCATATAGTAACCTAATTCACAAAGATAAGTATGCATCTTCACCATATCTCCACTAACTAGGTTAATATCAAAAATCTGAAAGTCTCCAAGACAACCGGCAACCATGTTTACAACATTTGCTCTTCCATGCTTTAGCAAAGGATTATCTTTCACGTTATGGCCAACATTTTTAAAGGATAGGAGGCCAGATATCACCATATTTTGTACTTCAGATTTTAATGGATAATAGTTCTCGATGTTGCACCGTAGGGCTCCTTGATGAAAAGCTCAAGTCTAGTCTTCCTTATAATACTAGAGTAGAGGTGAAGGTATAGCAGGGGGATACCTCGTCTAAACCAACTTCTTCTAGATCAAAGCTGAGAACAACTCTTCATATCTCATTGGAATAGAGTCAAAAGCCTCTCTCTTCTGACTTTTCCCTTGATTCCCCTGTGGAGATGGTCTCTGATAGGTAACAGTGGTTGGAGCTGCATTGACAACTGAAGTCACAGAAGAAACCTGTTGCTGGTACCGATGATGCCTTCTAGGTGGCATAATCTTCCTTTCCCCAATAACAACATTCATTTCACTTTCTTTCTTTCGAGAGAACCTGTATGATGACTTCTTTGTCCCTTCATCTTTTGTAAAGCGCCCTTTCTCTGATAGCCTCTTGTAAACGACACCTATGCTCACAATCTCGGTGAAATCACTTGGCGCACTAGAGACCACCTTTCATAATAAAATGATCCAAGAGTTTTCAGGAAGACCTTGGTCATTTCTTGTTCTCCCATAGGTGGCACGACCTGGGAAGCTACCTCACACCAATGCTGCGAATATTCTTTGAATGACTCCTTGTCTCTCTGAGCCATTTCCCTTAACTGGTCATAGTCAGGCGCCATGATCATATTATATTTATACTACTTGATAAAAGCTTCTCCTAGATCATTGAAGGTGCAGATACTGCTACTGTCCAAACTTATATACCACTTAAGAGCGGCACCAGTTAGACTATGTCGGAAGAAATTTATGAGAAAATGCTGATCATCGGTATAGGTAGACATTTTCCTGATTTACATCATGACATGATCAAGAGTACAAGAGTTTCCCTTGTACCTCTCAAATTCTGGTACTTTAAAATTTGCTGGCACTTTCACGTTAGTAACTAGGCAGAGTTCACTAACGTTCTATCCAAAAAATTCCTTTCCTTAAAGTGCCTTCATTTCCTTCTGCATCTCATTGAGTTGGTCTTGAAAGTCATCCAACCGGTCATAGAAACCCACACTTTCACTCGATGGAGGAACAGGACGATAAACTTCATCATTAACAAATGGCATAGAATTCACCGAAGGAGGTGCAATATATTGGATCTCATTTCTAGCCATAGGAGTAACATGCACCACAGGAGGTGCGAGAGTAGCAGCAACTTGCACAATAAGAGATACTTGAGCATCAAATTTATAACCTCATGGCCTGAAATTCTCAGGCATCCCCCACGGGTAACCCTGAGGCATACGATTTTGAGTAACAATAACTAGAGTAACAAAAATGGGAACTGACGGGCCTTCAGAAGTGACCGTTGTTTGTTGTGACTGAGCAAGTGGTGGTTGATTCTGAACAACCACCAACGGTTCCATCAAAGAAGTCATATTGGCCATACCAGACATCAAAGAAATAACTTTTTCGCGCAGCTCGCGATTCTCTTGTTCAAGATTCTCCATTTTCTTTCTGGAATTAGTCCGAGTATTGTACTAGTGAGACAACTTGCTGAACAAAGTAGAAAAGCATAGTAAGACACCTGGGTATGAACATAAATGCAAAAAATATGTACAAGATGATGTATGATATGCAATGCACAATATTTATTTATCGTTATTAATAATTTTAAGGGACTCAATGAATTATAGACGATTTTCAAATACTTAAGTAATAACACATTTTGAAATACTGAAAATTTCATTATAATAACTTTAAAAATGGATTACAACTTTTTAATACAAGTTTCAACAATCCCAAGTACAAGAGAAGATAGATTCTAAAATCCTATGAAGGAAAAGCTAATAAAGATCACTCCACGCACTGACGCTTTCCCATGAGTCTTGCAATCAGAGCCTTCAACTACTTTTTCTCTTCTGCATACCTGTCGGCAACCCCTTTTGAATCACCAAAATCACGAAGTGAGTAACTAAGTCCTGATTTAGCTCTAGATAAAAATAAATCCTCTTGCCTCTCCATCATCTATATAGCATGACTCTCAAGAATCTCAATTAGATCATCCTTTTCTTTCAAGTCTGCTCGATAGGACTTCTCTAAAGTCTGACACTTGTTCTTCCAGGCCTCCTTCTCCTGATGCATCCTTACTAGGGAAAGCTTAAGCTCTTCCACATCATCTAAAAGTGGAGGAGTGGCCTTCACAAACATATCATGCATAGGTTCCTCATTGGAATATGGCATCTTCAACTAAATTTCTCTTGCTTGTACCCATCGGAGATAAGGCTCCAAAGAAACATCTCCTCTAGGTCCCAAGTCCTTTCTACTCTTCCTGGGAATATGGCGCCAAGCCTTTGCAATCTCCTCCGTAGATTCCTTATGATCCTCTCCCTATTTAAGAAAGAAACCACTCAGATGAATATTATTTTGCTTATCTCTCATCAAATATGCAAGTTGTCGTCACGCAAGAACGAGACTGTAGTTAATTCCTCCCTTTGTAAGAAGAAGATGTACATTGGGGAAACTACCACAACTATCGATGATCTCCACATCATAGTAAGCCTAATAATACCAAACAATATCAGAATGAGTGAAGGTCATAGTCTTTGGAGCCCAACAAAATTCCTTCTTGATATCCCATAAAGCATTAGACTAAGGTAAGTGAGAAATAAACCAATGATACAACAAAGGCATGCAATAAATGATTATCCCTCCATGATATGAATACCGAAGATGAATGGAGTAATAGGTATCTCCTAATAATGTAGGAACTGGATTCCTAATCAAAATTTTCGTGATGGCATTGACATCCAGATATTTGTCGATGATAGGAAATTAGAATAACCCATATGCAAGTAGAGCAAAGATAGCCTCAAAAGCAACCGTACTCTTCATCCTAGCAAAGTAGGTAGCTTTCTCTAATAAAAATTGAGCGGGTAATCCTCTGACTCCTCCTTTGGTAGTCATGTGGGTCTCAATATCAGAATTCCCCAAATTAATCATAACATCAATCTCATAAGACTTGGGCTCTCCATCTAAACGGGTGAAAGGAATACGATCAGTAACAGGTAAACCTAGTAGGTAAGAATACTCCTCTAATGTAGGCATCAACTGATAATCAGGGAAAGTGAAACATCGATACATCGTATCATAAAACTGGACCAAAGTCAAGAGAATACCCTCCATCATCCTGAGCTTCATAAGTGACACGATGGATCCATATTTCCTCCAAAAATCTATAGAACTCTCGATCTCGGGAATCATACTCATCAATTTATCTATCTTAGGATCTTTGAAACTGTACTTCTGAGTCTTTCTTTTTCCATAATCCATGGTCAAAAGTACCTGAGATATTTGTAAAAAGTCCACTTTAAGTCCCTTGAAATAAAATGATTTAAAGGATGCTCATAGGTGTATGAGTGCATGATGCAACAATCACACACGAGATGAAAAACATGGGGGGTTCATAGGTTCAATGTCACAAGCATGAAGTCAAAGGTAGTATCTACAAGGTATGATCTAATAGTTTATCACCTACCGAACAAGGTTCTAAGAGGTTCCCAAGGTCTACATCCTTCCTTTAGATATTACCAATGTCCCGATTGACTCGATAATAAGTATTATTCTCAGGAAAAACTCGTTTGAGTGTATAATTGCATGACAACCATTTTCGGATTACTCCGTCATAGTTTCCACACTACACCTAAAAGGCCAAGATGGATTAAAGGTTCTATAATCCTCAGTTTCAGCTGGCTCCCAGGTCGAAAGCAGTACGTCTTCTCGATTACTCGGTAAATGACATTAAAGTCAATGGGACCTGTATTGAGTAGGGGATCTCATGCCTCTTTTTTTGGGATTACTCCCTCAAAGTTAACATGACTATACAACCCTTCCTATCTTACGTTTGCCCAAGTCCAAGTATAGGACTTATGAGAAATCAACAAGCACCCTAAAAACCAGGAAAATCTAGAAAAACATATATACAACACATAATATAAAAATAATAATAACACATACACAAACAAATAAAGATAGGCTCAACCCACTTAGAGATGGACCAACATTTGGTCTATCTATCCCCAATAAAGTCCCCATTTTTCTGTAGCGGTATAAATATTGAGACTAAGCCATTTGATTGACTTGACTCGCACAGATCAAATAAAAAACGCCGTTGCGCTTTATTGTTTCCAAAGGAATGAGAAAAGAGCGAATAACCCGAACAGAGGGGGAGAGAATCTAAGTTCGGGGGTTTGTTATACAAAGAGAAGGTATTAGCACCCTAAACATCTATGGTACTCCGCAAGAACCTCTTTGAAAATTTGTGTATTTTGGCTATAATTGTTGTATACAAAAACAAATTTTGGGGATAAGAAACAAAGTATTTTTTACAATTTTTGCACCTGCTGCGGTTCCGAACCTTTAGTGCCTACGTACCACCTTCCGTGCAATAGAGGATCGGGGGACTCGTAGATCACCTCTAAAAATTTTAAAATACAAGTGTATTGGTTAATTTTAAGAGACAAGACATCATCGTCTTATTCGAGTGAAAAACATAGTTACTACCCATGATTATGAGAAAGGAGAATTTGTGTCATCTTAAAGTGGAGGATATAGCTGGGATTTTAAAATCAACAAAGCCTCAATCAACACCTAAGTGGAAAATATCTCACTTCACTACATATCGTAGATGTATAGTAGCTCGTATCACTACAAGGATTGACAAGAGTCTAATATTTTAAGAAACATTTAAGGTAAAAAGCTAAAGTGGCAAAATGTTTTGAATGAGATTGATTGAATTTTAGTCTTCTCACAAAAATGTCAAGGTATTATTAAGTTGATTAAAGTTTAATTAAGAAAATATTATTTTAAAAATGCATGGACCTAAGTCCAACTTTATTATGAAAGCGGTTAATGTTTGGAAAACACGAAGAGTTTTGAAAAGGAGGGAGAAGATTTTTGAAATTAAAGAAGGTGGGAGGAGATGAAGGGACTATCCTAAAGCATAAGGTAAAAATCTAGGTAAAAGAGTTATCTAACCAACAAGAAGCCAACACTTGACATAATGAGACAATGTAGAATTCTCATCCTTTGGATTAAAACCAAATAAGCAAAGAAAAATAAACCTCTTAAGAATACCAACATCAAATGCATAAATTCTTCATAAAAATTGGACCGAGTAACAGTTGTATACAGATGAATTCTCAATTATCGACAAAGCACATAATCAGAATAACCTGCACACAAAGAAAACAAACAACCCAATGTCTCGGGGAAAACCCCAAGAACTCCAAACAAAATAGAAATATAATTCACAAGATAGTAGATTAAGGTCTCTAATCCTTAGTCCAAGAATTCCATAACTCCATCATGCCAAGGATCGTAACCAAATAGTCTGACTAACATTAATGTTTTTTATTGTTCAAGTTAGTTATTAGGTATCTTCAAAAAGAAAATGAAAAGCTAAAGTGAGCAAAGTAAAAATTACATAAAGATTAATGCTCAAATGAGCGAAGATGAAAATAGCATGAAATGTAAATTCTAAAATAAATGGTGCATAAAAGTAAAGGCATGAAGTAAAAGCATGAAAATAAAAGTCAATTGTTAATGAGTTAGAAATTAAAGGTTAGTTGAATGACCATATTGAAACTTGATTTTGAAAACTCCTTAGAAGATTGACAAAATCAAAGCCTCTCAACAACAAGTTTCATTTTCTTTTTCTCAAGTATATCATTCATTTAAAAATCTCGAGGCAACAATAAATGATCAACAATGTTTAAATGATTCACTTAGTCCAAATATCATGAAGATTCATTAGAGGATTGATAAGTCCAAAGCCTCCTAACAATGAACCTCAAGTTTATTGGATCAAAGGTTTCAAATTAAACATAGTTGGGTTTGCAAACATAGGTTTGGGCCATAAATGATCATTTCTCGAATCGGGACTAAATTTAGCACTATGTTAAGCAATCATAAGTGGACTTATATAGAAGTCGCACCTATTTTGAGGTTGTTCGGTAGCAATCTATGTGTCATATGTTTGGAGAGATGATATGTAGATCATCCTCTAATAACATGTAGCACAAAAGAGAAGGGGATAAGATAAAGAGGGAAATTGTATGAAATTAGGGTTTCAAATATCATCAACAATATTCATCCATTTTGGTGGATTTGGTTTCTCAACCTATCAACACCCAATATCCAATGAGGTTGAAGAATTTGTCACCAAATAAAATCGAAATCAGAACCAAAATAAGATAAAAAAATACAAAAAATAAATTTAAATAAACAATGTTAAAATGGTTAATAAAAAGAGAATAATTGATAAAATACTCAAAGTGTATTAAAATATCATCTAAAAATCCCAAAAAATAGTCAGAGGTCAAACATGATTTAATAAATGTTGAAAAATTTTTTTAGAATATTTTAAAGTCAGAAACTATTTTTTTAAAATAAAAGAAATAAGTAAAACAAAGTAAAAATGGTGAAAAATATTAAAATCAGAAATAAAAACAAAATAAGATTATCAAAATTTTCCAAAAAGGCCAAAGGACCTTTTCATAATTTTCTTAGAATTTTAAAAAATATTTTTAAAATCATGAAATAAAATTGTAAAACAAATAAAAATTAGAAAGAGAAAAATCCAAAATATTTTTAAGAATTCTTTTAGATTTTTTTAGCCAGAAATGATTTTTTTATGAATTTTTGAAGTTTAAATCAATTTAAATATAAAAATAAGAAAATAAAAAAAAAACAAAAAAATATAATGTCAAAACACGTTACTAATCAGATCCAAGGGATCTAACGCACTGTGCATATCATGGTCCTTAGTGAATAAACCACTTGATCAAATATTAAATCAGATTTTGAAAAAAACAAGTGTCGCCTTATCATTGGTTGAGAGATGACACGTTGTTCATCTTCAACCTCCAGCCACGCGAATTGCGGGTCTTTCATACTGTAAAATAAGGAGCTCAAACACATGCCATTCGCTTCGTCTCATAAAGAAAAAGACAACCGTACCCTTGCAAAAAATTTATTTAACGTGTAGCTCAATCGATTTGCAAAAAACCAGAAGGAAAAAGTTGAATAGGGATTTGAAAATTCATGGCCAAAACTCACTTCCAGTTGAAAACAAATGATGCGACTAGTATCAGAATGATGAGAGCTTCATTATAGTAACAAATTTTGAGACAATTGATGAAGGAATCTACCTATTGAAGATCAAATTCAGAGCTTTGAAACTTGACTTGGTTATCACGATTTAGAATGCGTTAGGGCTTGGTTCTTCTTCTGTTAGCTTCAGTGAAGTTCATGGATGAAGAATTAGCAAAGAAAATGGATTGAAGAAGGAGGTAAAACAAAATTCGAAGTTGCAGAAATATGGGTTAGGGAGAGAGTTTGGAAGGGTGATTCTGGTTGTTCAAGCTTGAGAAAATGAATGCAACATGTCCCTCTATTAATAGGAGACTGAATGGTGAAACGAATTAGAAGAAAAAGTTAAGTTTGGAGGGAAAACAAAGGAAGCTCGAAAATGAGAAAAGTGTGACTTGATTCTGCTCAAAACTCAGTTAAATCTTGTGTTTTGATCCTTAATTCAACTTTGGGAACTTGGTTAAGCACGTTTAAATCAAAAACACGTTCTAATTTGGTGTTTAGAAGCCATATTTTAAATTTCAAATTTTGACATTGGAGAAAACTTCAATTTCAAGGTACCATCTTTGAACCCGTGATGTTCACAACTCAAGCTATCTTAGGGCATGATTCTTGAAGCTTTTGAAAGATAAGGTCAGAAACTTTACAATGTGTAAAGAGTGACATCAATTGGATGCTTGAGCTAAAGTTGTGATGAGTCAAAGTTGAGAAGAAGATGCTGACTTTTTGTACTTAGAAAACTTCTATGTTTTTCTTCAAAAGTGACCTATAATGTTATGATTACAAACAAGACCTTCCTCCAAAGTATTGAAAAAGTTATAGCCTTGTAAAATTTGTGAAAATTGATGAGGTGCCCTATAATGTTTTAAATTCTTAGGGTATCATCCACTCATTTTTAAGCTTTGCACATTAAATAAAAGTTGAAGTTCACATCCTTAAAATCATTTTGGAAAAATAATGGGCTCAAGGAGATAAAAATTGAACAAGTTATGATCTTTTGAAATCACACAAGGGAATTTGATGGCCTATCTAGAGGACTTGTAATTTTTCTTCATCATTAGGCATCTTCCACACCAAATTTTCTTGAAAATTTCGAAGTGCTTAGTTGATAACCCTTTAAATAGAAGCATGTATTTGGAATTACTCAAAAATATCAAAACATGAGCAAGATATAACCCTTAGAAGTTCAAAACCCTAGCTCCTCAAGCACCAAAATGACTTGGAAACCCTTTTCAATTTTGACAAACTTTCTTGCACAATAAATTTTTCCATGTGAATAGAGGTTGTTGTGGATGATAATAAGAACCCTTAGCAACAATAACCACCTCAAAATATTAAGGATTGAGAGAGTTATGTACTTGTGATCAAAGAATCAAGAATTTGTCTAAGTAGGTCAACTTCTTTAATCAACCCTTGTATCCTTTGACCTTCTTTGATAAATTAAGACATGTTAAATCATATTAGACTTTGTCATGATATTACTTTAAAGTATCTTCAATAATGAAGCTTGAATCTCAATAAAGCGTTATTGAAGAAGGCTTGGAAATAAACTCATGAACCTATGAATTCACCTGATGAAATGTGTTGTGCACTCACATATAGAATCATCACTTAGAGCAAACATTCATAGTATTCGTTAGTTAAAATCTAATTTATAAAACACATATATGATCAAAATATACAAATCAATGTGCTTGGTGATTCCTCATGAGAAAACCTAAAGGTAGAGAGAAGAGCCAAACCCTAGCGTGATCTTGTTATGATTCAGTTGATATGAGATAATAAAGGAATCTTAGGGACAAAAATTGGGGTACAACAATGTTGTAACATGAGTTTAGACATCATGATCTTTTTCTTCTTTTTAGAAGGAAAGATATTCTCATCAGTTACCATTTTTAAGTTTATTATCAGATAAATAATGAACTGTGCCATTCTAATCTTCTTTCACAATATTTATTGAATTTGTCGAGTTATCAAGTTTGGAGTTTAATCGTGTTACCTCACTTTGTAGATGAGAAATAGTACATAAGAGTTTCTACTTCTCATTCTCCAAATCAACAATGATCTTCCTTTGTTCTTCTGCTCTCTTAAGGTTTATGTAGCGGTAAAAGTTTGAGATTAAGCCATTAATTGACTTAAATCATATTAGTGAAAATCGCCACTACACTTTTATATTATCAAAACGAATGGGAAAAGAGAAAATAAACCCAAAGTAAAGAGATCAAGGTAAAGGGGTTGGTTATGCAAAGGGAAGTTATTAGCACCCTAAACATCTACGGTATTCTGCATGAACCTCTTTAAATATGTGTGTATTTTTTCTATAAAGAAATATGTACAAAATAGATAGTGGAGACAAGAAAAGAAATGTTTTTTTACAGTTTTTGCATTTGTCGTGTATAGCGTTAGAAATGTTGATACTAAGCCATTGGATTGACTTAACTCGCAAAAAAAAAAACTCACCACCGTGTTTTGTTGTTTCCAAAGAAATGGGAAAAGAGAGAATAACCCAAAAGATGGGGAGAGAATCTAAGTACGGGGTTTGGTTATGCCAATGGAAGGTATTAGCACCCTAAACATCTATGGTACTCCACACAAACATCTTTATAAATCTGTGTATTTTGGATATAAATGTTGTATACAAAAATAGATTGTAGGGATGAGAAAAGTAATATTTTTTACAATTTTTGCACCCTCCGTGGTTGCGAACCTTTAGTGCCTACGTACCACCTTCTGTGCAATAAGGGATCAGGTGTGTTGGTTAATTTTAAGAGATACGACATCATTGTCATATTCGAATGGAAAACATACTTACTATCCACGATTATGATAAAGGATAATTTGCATCATCTCAAAGTGGAGGATATAGCTTAGATTTTAAAATAACAAAGCCTCGCTCAACACCCAAGTGGAAAATATATCACTTCACTACATATCGAAGAAGTATAGTAGCTCGCATCACTACAAGGATTGACAAGAGTCTAATATTTTGAGAAAAATGTTTTAAGATAAAAGGCAAAATGACAAAAATGGTTTAAATGAGATTGATTGACTTTTAGTCTTCTCACAAAAATGTCAAAGTATAATTAAGTTGATTAAAGTTTGACTAAGAAAATATTTTTGAAAATGCATGGACCTAAGTCCAAGTTTATTGTGAAATTTGTTCAAGTTTAGAAAAGAAGAATAGTTTTGAAAAGGAGGGAGAAGATTTTTTGAAATTAAAGAAGGTGGGAGGAGATGAAGGGACTATCCTAAAGCATAAGGTAAAAGCTAGAGAAAGGAATCGTCTAACCAACAAGAAGCCAACACTTAAAATAATGAGTCAATGTAGAATTCCCATCCTTTAGATTGAAACTAAACAATCAAAGATAAATAACCTCTTAAGAAAACCAAGCTTCAAATGCATTAAGTCTTCAAAAAAATTGGGCAGAGTAACGACTGTATACAAATGAATTCGATCACAGACAAAGCATATAATCAAAATAACCTGCACACAAAGAAAACAAATAACCTAATGTCTCTGGGTAATCCCCAAGAACTCCAGACAAAGTAACAGTGGAAGCCACAAGGTCTCAAGGTAGTCAAGTCTCTAATCCTAAGTCCAATACATAAGTCTATCATGCCAAGGATAGTAACCAAATAGTCCAAGTAAACTAAAAGTTTTTTAAGGTTCGGGTTAATTATTAAGTATTTTCAAAAAGAAATGAAAAGCTCAAGTGAGCAAAAATAAAAATGAACTAAAGATAAATTCTCAATTGAGAAAAGATGAAAATAACATGAAATGAAAATGCTAAAATAAACGTGCTTAAAGTAAAAAGAATAACGTAAAAGAATAAAATAAAGTTAATTGTTAGAGATTAGAGGTTAGTTGAATGATCATCTTGAAACTTGAATTTTAAAACTCATTAGAAGATTGATAAAATCAAAGCCTCTCAACAACAAGTTTCATATGCTTTTTGTCAAGTATATCATTCATTCCAAAATCTCAAGGAAACAATAAATGATCGACGATGTTTAAATGATTCACTTAGTCCAAAATTTATGATGATTCATTAAAGGGTTGATAAGACTAAATCCTAATAACAAAGAACCTCAAGGTTATTAGATCAAAGGTTTCAAATTAAACATACTTGGGCTTGCAAACAGAGGTTTAGGACACGAATGATCATTTCTCGAATCGGGACAAAAATTAGCGCTATGTTAAGCAATTGTAAGTGGACTTATGTAGAAGTCACACCTATTTTGAGGCCGGTCAATAAAAATCTATGTGCCATATGTTTGGAGGGATGATATGTAGATCATCTTCTAACAACATGTAGCACAAAAAGAGAAGAGGATAAGATGAAGAGGGAGGGGATATTATTGAATCAAAAACTTTGATCAAACTATCATTAAAATCATTCATCCAACTCATCTCCTAGGAGCGAGTTGTATTGCATCGACACAAGCCTCTAGAGCAGTCGACCGCTCACTTAACATACTCAAAATTATGTTTGTCTTATTTTCGTTCTTTCTCAAATATTATTTATTTTACTAACACATGTAAATAGAGTTTTGATTCCTTTTGAGTAGTTAACAAGAACTAGTTAAAGATACACATAGTGCTCATCATCTTCATCCTCTTATCTCAAAAATCAACATCTAAACATATTCATGGTTGTTGATTTAATAAAAGTTTTATGGTGATAACGTTCAAATCAAAGATTCAATTCAGATTTGGGTTGAGCAATTGTGGGTTGTTCTTGAATAAAATCGTTTGGATTTTCTCCTCCAAGATTCCAAATGGGCGGGTTTTTTGCACAAGTCTTTGCTTCATTGAATTCAGCCGAGTGAAAGGATTAAGAAACAGTGGGTTTGCTTAATCATGTAGCGGCAACCGGAGGATTGTGAAGGAAGATTTGGCGTCAAATTTTTTGCAATCGAAATCATCTGAGTGAAATTATTGCAAAACAAGAGTTCATGCAAATCAAGTATTGGTAACCAGAGGTTTGTTCAAAAAATTTGGCACTTGGTTTGGCTCAAACCAAGAAAAGGGAAGAAGATTGTTACATCAACAACATTGGTTTATTTGTATTATGAATTATCTCTTCTCTTGTAACATTTGTATCTTAATATCAAATATCTCAATTCTAGATTCTAGAATTGGGGGCAGACATACCCTACGCGAGGACAACAAGGGGAACAGCCTTAACAAATCGTGTGTTCTTCTTCTTTTTGTTTACTTACATACTTGACTACTATAATTTGTGGGAATTAAATTGTCGAATTTGCTTGTACTGAAATTGTGGTGTGTTGAGATCATTTCACAATATTGGTAACAATCCGTTTCATTGATACCTAAGAAAACTCACCGCTATAATTTAGTAAAATCAAACCTAAGGTGCTTTGCACATAAGGTGTTTGATAAATTGATTTATCCACAAATTATTCATTGTGTTTAAGCTTTATCTTAATCAACTCATTGGAAGTAATTCATACTCATTGAGGATGTTTAAGTGATTGACCAATTGAGTAAAACATATTGATTCTTACTTTGTCATCCCCTCCTATACGATTACGCATATTCGATCTTTTCAATAGAGGATCTTTTAGACAATTGGAGATTCTGGGAGCTTTCGCATATGATTCTGAAAAACAATTTTAAAACGCGCAAATAATTTTTTAAATCATCTATTCAACCCCGCTTCTAGATCGATCACATCGCCTAACACCATTTTGGTGGAGTTGAACTCAACACCCAAGATCCAATGATGTTAATGATGTTTTTGATAAAAAAACATGTCCAAAATATATTCAAAAAAATAAATTGAAATTAATAAACAAGAAAAATGATTTTTAAATTGTTTTTAAATGAAAACAAATGGCAAAATAACAAATTATATTTAAAGTATCAAAGAAAAATTAAAAGAGACCATAGAAATGTCAGAAATGACCTCAAATATTTTATAAAAAATTTTTGGTAACTTTTTAAAACAGAAAAGTATTTTACATCTAATTAAAATCAATCAAATAAGTGAAAAAAATATCAAAAAAAGTAGAAATCAAAATAAAATATTAGAAAAATTTCAGAAAGTCAGAAATGAGTAAAATATTTTTTATAAATTTTTTCAGAATTTAAAAACATCAAAAAGTATTTTTAAATAATTCAAAACAAGTTAAAATAAATGAGAAATTATAAAAAATAACAAATCTGAAAATAAAATCATGAAAAAATAAAAATCAGGAAGAGAATATTTAAAAATATTTTTGTGAATTTTTTCATAATATTTTAGTCAAAAAAGGATTTTCTATAGTTTTTTGAAGTTTAAATCAATTAAAATAAAAAAAAATCAGAAAATAAAACTAACAAACTAAAAAAATATGGACCATTGTATGAGATTCAAAACGTGCTAGTAATCAGATTCAATGGATCAAGCACGTTGTGCATATCATGGTCAACTTTGGAAATTGCACCGGATCACATTTTAAATATTAAAAACAACTAAAATTCGGGCGCGTTGGATGGAGTCTGACTATTGAAAGTAATCAGATCCAATGGCTCTTAAAGCGCGTGTATGATAAAGCAAACACACTGGATTGAATTTAAAAAATCACATGTCACGCTTTTATTGGTTGAAGCACGCCACATAGATCATCTTTAACCTCCAAACGCCCTGGATTGGGATTCCTCAAACTGTAAAATTAGAGGACCTGGTCGGTACCATTAGATTCGTCTCTTCAAAACGATTCTAATGGTACCATCGCGCCAAATTTATATATATTGATCAAGGCTTAAATTGAGAAAATGCAGAAATAATAGCGAGCACGAAATACTGGAATATCTGACTCAAATCTCAATGAAATCACAAATTGTAAAAAGCATGAGAATCAGAAGGATGCATAGAGTAAATTAGTCTTTTATTTAGATCGATTTGACCAAGAAATCTACCTAAATGAAGTAGCACAAGGTGATTCTGAAACTGGACTTCTGTAGATCAGTATACGTTACAATTCTTAAAGGTGAGAGTGTGGTTTGCTTCAGAGAAGTTCAATGAAGCTAACTAAATAGAGCTTTTGGTGTTTTGGAGTGAGTAAGCAAGAAATAATAAATTCAAATTTAAAGTTCGTATGGGATCTGAATGTCCTATAATGTTTTGACTCCAAACAAGGCCTTTCTTTAAAACTGGTCTTTGATCATTGATGCTAGCTTGAAGTGGACTCCTTTAAGAGTATTGTGAAACTTGAATCATTCAAAAATAACAAGCATTGAAAAAGTTATGGCCTTGTTAAGTTGGCGAAAATTCATGAGATGGCCTATAATCTTTTGCATTCTTAGGGCATCTTCCATCAATTTTCTAACTTTGCACATAAAATAAGAGTTTAAGTTCACATCCTTAAGATCATTGTGGAAAAATAATAGGCTCAAGGAGATAAAAATTGACCAAGGTATAGTCTTTTGAAGTCACATAAAGGAATTTGATGGCCTACCTAGGGGACTTGTAATCTTTCTTCATCATTAGGCATCTTCTAAAGAATGGAAAAACACAAGAAAGGGGCTTTGAATTTGGTTTTTTTAAAACTTAAATAAAAGAACACGTTGGTTATCCTGGTTCGTTTGAACTCAAACTACTCCAGTCCACCCGCCAAGGTGATTTCTCCTCTCTCAACGAGGTCTTAATCCACTAATCAAACTTGATTACAAAGCAACTATGACAACCATCAAAGTCTTCTTAAGTTTAAACCACAAGCTAGTTTTCTCAAGGAATTTCACTAAAAAATATTTAATAAAAGTGTACAAAAATGTTTTCTAATAAAACAGTATCACAATTGATGTTTTACACATTTTGAATTTTTGAACGTTTGAGGATGATGAAGATAGCTTCGTTACTATGCATGAAAAACCATGAACGATTTATCCTTCAAACTTTTTTTAAATAGGTGAAGCATGTATGAGCTTTTGGAATGTTGATCAATGATAATTAAAGAGCTTTCCAAAAATAGAGATCCTAGTTCCCTTCCAGCCGTTACTCTTGAAATAGTAATAATTGATTTGTAACGCTTCAGAACATGCTTGCTTCAGAAGATGAAAGTTTTCGTTGCTTCTTTCCAGAGCTTTGTGGATCAGAAACATGGAGTCCTGTTTATAGCGTTAGAATTTCTTTAAGAGATGCTTAGAATCAGAGTTGAAACAACTTTTTAACTCATCTTATGAACTTCTTCTATCAGAACTTCTCTTCAAAACAAAATATAAATTTAGGGAGCATAATTGTTCTTTGTGTTTGTTATCATCAAAAATCTTACTAGGGTTGTAGAATCAAACTATGTTCTAACAATCTCCCCCCTTTTTTATGATGACAAAAACTTGGATATTTCAATAGAAACATAAAGAAAATAAAGCATTTTAAGGTCTCCCCCTGAGTTGAATACTCAGATAGAGAAGAAATACTTCCCTGAAGTTTTATTCTGATCAGAATTTTTGGTGCATTTAATTTTGTCTTCAACAGTGTTTGTTGCGGTTTTGCTTTCAGAAAAATGGTAGTAGTTATGATATTTAAAATGTTTGAGACTGCATCTCGATACTGTTATTAGTAATATTTTATGTTCTCCCCCTTTTTGTCAAGAATTAAAAAGCAATATAAACACTTTTAAGAAATAAAAGATGAGTTGTGTTCAAAAGGATTGCAATAAACACTTTCAGAAGACAAAGAACACATTCAGAAGAGAAAAAAAATGAACACAGTAAGGAAAACAATTTTAAAAACTAAGATTGAGGTGGAGGAAGTTATGTGAACAGGGCTTCCAACAAGTTCTTAATCTGAGTGTTTAAATATTCTTGTTTTCCAAGAATCCCTTTGATTTCCTTTCATGTGTCATCTTGCTTGTCTAGTCTCTCCTTGAACACTGCATTTTATTTCTTCAATTCCTCCAGAGTTTGCAGATTCAAAGATGAAGAGGGTATATGAACAAAAGGTTCCACCTTTTGAGAGCAGGCTACAGCTGATTTTGACTCAGTAGCTTCTTCAACTTCCTTGCCTTTGTCTTGAACCATAACCAGAGGCAGAGGATCAGAGGATGGTTCATCATATTCTGAAGACTGGTGATCTTCCCAGGGCGCATTATCCAGCAGAAGGAGAGGTTTCTTTTCCCAGTGACGCAAAACTTCATCTTTGAAGACTTTTAGATGATCACAAAATTTCTGTTGAGAAATTTCATAACTCAACTCCTTAAGTTTCTGGGACTCAGAATTAAACCGTTTTCTAAACTAGTTCCAGTGTGAATCAGAAGCAGCAGGATTAGGATTCTCTAAGAAGGTTAGCTTCAGAAAGTTAACGCATTCAAATATTTATGTTTCAAAAAGTAACAAATTTTTACCAACATCTGCTTTGCTGATTTTTGGTTTTGGTTTTGGTACAAAAATTTTTTGAGAGCATGAGACAAGATTGTCCAGAGCTTCTAAGTCTATAATGGTGCAAAGGTGATCTTATGGATGGTTGTTTAGAGAGGGAGAATCAGAGATAATAATGGGTGAATGTGGTGTGTTTGGTGGAGTGGAATTATAGGGAGATGAAATTTCTGGGATGTCGTGGATTGTGATTGGTTGTTGGACCATGAGAGGGAATGTAATTCCAGGAATAGATGTAGTGGTATTAGAGTCAAAATTTGGATTTTCTGAGTGGGGAGCCTGAAAGTTTGGATTTTCTGATTGGGGAGCTTGAGAGTTGGGATTTTCTGAGTGGGGAGCTTGAAATAATGGATCAAATTGATCAATATAAGAAAGAACTTGAGCAAGTTCAGGCTGATTTTGGTCAAGATGGGTAGAAGGTGGATCGTCTAGAATGTTTTCTATAGTAAGTGAAGGGTCAAATTCAATATCAAAGTCATCAAAGGTTTGTGGTGATGAATATTCTGAGGGTTTTGGAAAGGATGGGGTTTCAGATGTTGATAAAAGAAATGATTCCATAACAGAAATAAAAGATGAATTACCTTTCTTCTTAGCAACCTTGGGAACTGTTGTACCCCAAAATTTTCCTTATCATTTTACTCAAGGCATGCCCATTGAGGTCCTCAAAATTTCTCAAGGATAACCAATGACCAGACAAAATCTCCTCCTAAGGCAATGTAACTCTAACTAGGGTTTCAATTATCATTAAGATGTGTGAGCTCCAATGGTCTTAAATGTTTTCCATGGTCCTAATATGTCTTCGATATTGTCCATGACAAATTTCATGCCTTGCATTACAAGTTTGCTCAGTCAACTGCTCAAATGCCTGAAAATTAACTATATTAGGTCAAAAGTTAATTGTGCCCTATATACAATCAAACATCAAGATTTTTTGTCAACATCAACATTTTGAAGTGATATCCATCATTTTATCAATTATTGATCATGATTCCTCAAGAAATGCTCCTAATTAATCAAAAGTCAAAAATTGCTAATAAGGGTTTTTATAGGAAAAGTCAACCAAAATTTGACTAGGCATAACTTTCTCATACTTTATTAGAAATTTTTCCAGAAAAGATCATTTTGAAGAGAATCTAATTCCCTAAAACTTCTCTTCTGCCCTCAAGTTCATGAAATGCACAAATTGAAAGATACAAGTTCAGACATTATGGGTCCTTTCAAAAATTAAACAAAAACACCTTTTGTGTCAAAGCTCCTTACATGAAAATGGAAGATCCAATTGAGATGAAACCCAAAGTGTTGTTTAGAGGATATCCTAGGCTCTCTAAAAAGTCAAAAAACACCCTCATAGGGTTAAATATGAGAGAGATATGCATTGCTAAAGTTCACCCATTTTTGGAAAAGTGCATGAAGCAAATTTTGAACCAACTTGGATATTTTCCAAATATGCCTATCCTTTTATGTTTGAAACTTATTTCAAACATGGTCCATGACCTCTAATCCCATCCATGCCTTATTTGGTCATTTATTTTATTTATTGTGATTTTTGATCATTAAAAATTCAATTTAAATTAAATAAATGAAAAAAAAAAATATGAAGATTGCATGGGCTTGATCTCCAAATCTCTTAAGGCCTAAAATAACCCAGGATACGTTGGAAAAACACATGGAGTTTATTTGTACAAGATTTGGCCAATTTTGGGAATATTTCATATTATTCCAAAACAAATATTATGTGATGAATGCATGAGATCTTTTCAATATTTGTTGACCTAATGTGATTCACTATATATGCACAACAAGATGCCAAGACAAGAACATGCACAACTAGCCTCAAACAAAATCCTAAAGTTTCGAAAAAATTCAAAGGAGTGCAACCTTAGTGCATACGATCCAGCCAGCCTCATCCAAAACTAAGGACTCCATCAACCTCCTGGAGATCTCGTCACCTCATTCCATCCATCCTTGAAGGCCAAATCATCCCAGAACCAGCAAACCAGAATATCTCATCGTGGGTAATTTTTTTGATTTCATATTGTTAATTCTATGATGCATTAATCCCTTTCATGGATTGATTCATATTCAGGATGTCATCTAGGACAGGACCAACGTGAAGCATGAGTGATTCAATGTGAATCAAGGATTTTTCCATGTTTAGTGCAAAATCTGTATCGTGTTTTCAACAAGGAGATACAGGCATGATCCATGAAAACTAGGACTAGATTTGAACTCAGGAGCAATTTTCGTGTGGAATAGGCTTTTGATTTAAGGTTTAAGCTTCCAAAATACGCAAATCACGTTTTTGTGCTCCCGGAGAAGATGATCGGAGATCCACTCCGGCATCGTTGACTAGTTTGACCCCGTTTGGAGCATGCGTGTCATTTTGTTTTGAACTTATTGGCTCATTTATATTGCTGACGCGTGCATTTTTGTTGACTAGGATTAGCACTTAATTACCATTATAATATTATTTTGCTATTGTATACATGAATTAGCAGGCAGCGCAGATGGTAAGGGTGCAAGCGTGTGAGGGAAGGGACCTGGGTTCGATCACAGATCCAACGATTTTCTATTTTTCTTAACGTTTCTTGTAGGATCCAGTGAATTGCATCCCAATACGTACACCATGCATCTCCAAATTTCATCCATCAGATCATTACAAGATTAGATCCAGCGCCCAGTAATCAATCCTCATGGTGGACATTCCAGACGAGATCTCACTGGATCTCCGACAGGGCGTTGGGCTTAGTTGATACGGGCCTAGTAAAATTCAGCATGCACCCCCCCCCCCCCCCTCATTGCTCACATCAGGCCCATTTCTCTTATTTTTGTTTTCAATTTCTTTATTTTAACTTTAATTGTTTTAAATTCATTTTTCATTTTTATCATAAAATCAATAAAAAATCACAAAAACATAGACTTAAGGTTTTTCATAATAAAAATTATTTTTTGTAAATTAATTTAATTTAATTACTTTAACTTGTTTTCTTTAAATTAAAATTAATTAGAAATTAGGTTAAAAGTTCAAATATTTTTTCTCAATAAAATACAAAAATATTTTTTAAATCAATTAGATTTTTAGGACTTTTCAACTTGTTCCCGTCTTGATCTTCACGCTTTATGTTTTCTCCATTTTATTTTTCTTTTCCCAATTATGTAACTGTTTCCCGGTTTGAAATAACTTTAATTAGGTTTAAAATTCCGCATTTTATTTTCTTATGCTCTTCATGAAATTTCCCCAAGGTCTTGTAATAACTAGATTTAATTTCTGCCCTTTTAAATTCTTGCACTATTGTTAACTGGTTAGATTAATAGGACTGCATGAAAAAGACTGAAAAGAAAACGATTAGATAACCCTCAATGTGCAAGATAAATAAAATGAATCAATACACTTGCACATGCTCACCCTTAGGTTATCTCCCACTTCAGTTGCCTTCGAAAATGGTAACAATTCTCGAAACATGAGAATCTTTAGTGGTAGTCCTTTAGTTCAAGAGATCACAAGTCCCTCGATGACCCTTTCGATGCCTCCTCGGTTAAAAAGTGATCTTAGAACTTTAGGACAATTACTAAAAGTTCTTTCCCAATTGCCTTAGTGACCGTAAACGTCCCTTCGATAGTCCCTCAACATCCAACGATATGGCTACATACTTACCAATTGTAGTATAGCACTATCTAAAGGAAGGGAAGAAAATAACACCTTTTTTGAGTAGGTAGATAACTGTTAGGTACTTGCTCAAAAACAACTTTTTCACACTACACTTTCAAAACCTTTTTCAAAAACGCTTTATTAACACTCTTGAGGAATGATACAAGAGTTATCATAGAGCAAACAAAATTTTCAAAACCCAAAAACACGAAAGCAAATTTTCAAAAATGAGCAAATATCTAAGAGCCTATGGAAAACCATAGATGGAAAGGGTGTTAAGACCTTCCCATTCCATAATCTACCCCCCTTCCTCAGAAACTCTAGAAAATGGTATTTTCTGTTCTTTTCACCCTTTCATTTGTTGGATAAAAGAAAAGTCAGTGGCGACTCTTGCTTATGGCACATTTGCGAATACAAACCAGTATAACAGTCGGTTCGGCCACCATAACACAGAATTGGCGACTATGTTGGGGACATATATTTAAAAGTCGGTTTTACCTAAGGGTCTAGTTCATTTTAAAATTTCTTTCTTTGTGTGTTTGCTTGATTTATCTTTGAGGGTTTGTTGGGGTATTCTTGTAAAGATCCTACACCCGGATCTGGGGAACCTTTTAGGTAAGTAGCAATAAATTATGGAGTCTGTAGGGTGTAGACCGATACAAATAAAGTGGTGTCTACATTAGCGCGATACTCTGGATTGTACTAATGTTCCTTGAGTGAATCAAGGATAACACTAGGCTTCCTCATAGTGTCACTAAGCGCTAACTGGCCTTTAGAACCTTTAATCGACTCATCCTAGCCATTAGCAAGTAGTGAGATAACCGGCTTTGGTTCTGACCGAAGATTGGTTGATACTCGATGCTACACTCATTGAGACTTGAATTTTGGGATTTTTTTGGCTGCAATACTTTGGTGCGTGAGCTGAAACAATTTATGAGGGGAAGGTCAATGATATTGAGACTCCTTAGAACCCAATTACTATTAATAGGACAGGTTGAACCATCTGAACATTCAAGAGGGTACTTACCTTAAACCTCATGCAAGCCTTTGAAACTAAGGTGTATTGAGTGTTTTTCTTGTGTTTATCTATGATTTAATCATAATCATGACATCATAAACATCATGACATTCATATATACTAACCATTTCAAGCGCCTATTGGATTTACCTCTTTTCTGTTTTGTAGGGTAAGAATTCAGGTCGTAAAAAAACCATTCAGATGAACTTCACAGAAATCCCTCCCAAGCTCAAGGAATTGGTATTCAAAGTTCCCAAGGACTCATCATTCAACAAAATACATGGCCATTTGCTCATCTTGGTTACCACCGGATTTGACGAAGTTTTATTGAGTGTTTTATTCCAATTCTTTGATCTTGAGCATCATTGCTTCACATTTCCCGATTATCAACTGGTACCTACACTGGAAGAATTATCTAAGTTACTTGGTTTACCTATATTGGAGCGAGTACCTTTCACTGGGTTAGAACAAGATCCAACTGCTGAAGATGTTGCCATAGCTTTGCACTTGAAGCCATCTGATATTGAATCCCATTGGGAAAGAAGAAACGGAGTTAAGGGCCTTCTTACAAAATCTCTAATGGAGAAAGCTCAGATTTTCCTAGATGCTATGAGTTGTTATGCCTTCGAAGATGTTTTAGCTCTCTTGATCCATGGGTTGGTCTTATTTCCTAATTCAGATCAATTTATAGATGTGAATTCCATTAACATCTTCCTTGCTTACAATCCGGTTCCTATATTGCTCGGGGATATCCTACATTCTCTCCATACTCATACTGTGAAGAAGCGAGGAACTCTCATGTGTTGCACCCCTATGATATATAGGTAATTTATTTGGAACCTTTCTCGGTCAACAATACAGAATGAATTAGGCTTAATGTGGAGTCAAAGAGTAATGTCTCTCTCTCACTCCGACATCCATTTGTGTCCTCGCTCTCAAGAAGACATCTCTTTTATTGATTGCTGTGGAGAATTTCCTAATGTGCCACTCCTGGGAATTAGGGGAGGCATCACCTACAGTCCTTCTTTATCACTACGTCATTTTGGTTACGCACAGAGAGATGGTCCACCGAATATGCTCATCCAGGGTATTGTGTTTAACTATTCAAATGATCTACAAAATTATCGTCAGAGGTTCATCCGCGCTTGGGGCATTATTAAGAAGATTGATAGTGAGACTTTGGGGTGCAATAACTCCATCCCTTTGGAACCTTAGCTCAAATGGGTACGAGCTCGAGCCTAAAGTCTTATGATTCCATACGATGCCATCTTACCGGTGATATTGGAACCTGTTGTTCAAGGGGGCGAGTCCCGCATTATTCTCTATCCTGATATGCCAACCAACTTTAAAGAGTTTCAAAAGTCTTGGATCCAACTCAAGGAAGAACGAGATACTTTTGAGATTTAATTATATGCAAGTGAGAAGAAAGTTATGGAATTAACAAAGCAGCTTCACGAAGAGAAGAATCTCAATACCTACCTCAACACCAAGAGGAAGCACCCATGGGAGACTTAGGAGTTTAGGATTTCCTTTCAATGTTTATTCCTGTGTAATATTTTATTTCCTTAAAAACTTACTAATAAAGAGTTTTGCTTCCTGTTTGGTTTAAAAGAGCTTAAATCCAATAAGGTCCTTGAAAGCATTGCATAAGCATATCACACATCTTATTGCATAAGCAGGTTTCTAAGCAGGTTTCAAAGCAGGTTTCTCATCCTCTTTGCTGTTTATTTCAACAGTAAAGAAATGGTACTTGAACAAACAGTGAAGGATCTCCAAACTCAAAATTCTTAGTTTCAAAAAATGATCATGGCTCTGGCCAAGGGGAAAGAAGAGCTGAAAGCCCTGATCGTCAAAGAAAAGACCAAGAAGCCAAAGAAACCAGCTGGTGTAGTGAATTTGGGAAGAAGGATCAGAGGACCAGTGTGGCGAGCTTCAGAACTAGTAACTTCATCAAAAGAAGGAGACAATCAGGAAGGGGAGACAAGAGAGGAAGACCTCATCCCGAGCGGATCTGATGATGAATTTGACTATAATGAGGAGCAATATCCTCCTGCTGATGATAAATACAAACAGCTGGAGGATCGTCTGAATGCAATGGAAATCTAGAGGGTACCTTGGATGGATTTTGAAGAGTTGGGTTTGGTTTCTGGGGTTGTCATCCCGCAAAAGTTTAAGGTTCCGGTGTTTTCTAAGTATGATGGGGCCTCGTGCCCCAAGATGCATTCGAATCTTATGTAAGGAAGATTCAGCCTCACACCGCTGAAAGAGATTTATGGGTCCACTTCTTCCAAGATAGTCTATCCGGGACTCAGCTAGAGTGGTTCTATCGGCTGGATGGAATCAATATTCGCAACTGGGAAGACCTGGCTGCTGCTTTCTATAAGAACTACCAATATAATGCAGACCTTGCTTCGACTCGTACACAACTCCAAAGTATGTCCATAGGTTCAAGCAAGGGCTTTAAAGACTACGCCAGGAAATGGAGAGACTTAGTAGGAAGAGTCCAACCCCCTCTGTCTGATAAGGAGTTGGTGGATATGTTTTTAGGTACTCTATCTAGTCCATTTTTCAACCATCTGATTGGAAGCGCATCAGCTGGTTTTACTAAGCTGATCTTAATTAGAGAAAGAGAACTTGGTATTAGAAGTGGCAAGATTCAAAAATATACCTCCTCAAGTGTAGGAAAGAGACCTTTCATGGGAAAGAAAGAGGTCAGTGATGCTTACAGTAAAAAAAATCAGGGAAAAACCGAACAACGTCCAATGGTAGGGGCTGTAATAATATCCAAGCCTACAGCTACTCAACAGCGAAATAATCATCCCAGAGCAGAAAGGCCTATGAGACAGTTTACCCGAATCAAAATGACCTTGTATCAAGTTTTTCCACACTTATTGAAGTAAAATCTGGTAACTTTGAGGGAAGCTCCCAAGAATCCCAACACTGCATCTCCTCACTATAATCCAAAGGCTCATTGTGCTTACCTTTCTGAAAGTCAAGGCCATGATACAAACGACTGATGGGTTTTAAAGAACAAGGTGCAGGATCTGATCGAGGCAAAGGAGATTGAATTCGATGCTCTAGAGACCCCTAATGTTATAACTTCCCCCATTCCCAAGCATGACCATGGTGTTAATTATGTTAACAATGATATGTTTATTGCTTCCGTTAGGGAACTTGTTACTCCTCTCATGACTGTTAAAAGGAATCTATTGCAAGCCGGTTTATTTCCGAACTGTGGTGAAGGTTGCCACTTATGTTTATATCTACCAACTGGTTTCCATTTGTTGAAAGAAGGTGTTCAGCGCCTGATAGATGATAAAGAAATTTTATTTGAGAAGACTCCTGTCACTACCGTTTCATGTAAATACATTTCTATTATAACCATTTCTGCCAATCCTCTCAGGGTCTCCACCAAAAGACCTGTTAGGATTACATCTGCTCCAAATTTGGCTCCCCTGATCATCACTATGCCATAGCCAATACCATATTCCTCGGAAAAAGTTGTTCCCTGGAATTATGGGGCTGAGTCTATTACCTTGGCGTCAAGCAAGACCTGTTGGTTGCTGAAGACAAAGTTACTGGAAGTATTGATCCTGACGTCAACAATATCGTTGGGACCAGTAAAATAACAAGAAGCGAAAGAGTGTTATCTCCCGAGATATCTCCTCTTAAAATCATTACTACTCCTGTGATCATTCCTGCTGCTGCTCCTACTAATACTACCACTACTACTCCTGTGATTAGCCTTGTTGCCACCCTCGTTGCCGACTCGGCCGAGACTCGGGGCAAAGAGATATTGGTTGAGCTTGTCCAGACGAAGGCACATTTATAATCCATTCCTGAGGTTTCTAAGAAGGAAATGAAAGAAATCCTGAAAATAGTTAAAAGGAGCGCCTACAATATGGTTGAAAAACTGGGGCAGACTCCTTCTGAGATCTCAATGCTTGCCCTATTGTTGTGCTCCAAAGCCCATGCAAAGGCTTTGGTAAGATTCCTCAAGACAACTCATGTGCCACAGGAAACATCCGCTGATCAATTCAAAGATTGTGTGGCTAGTTTGACCACTGATAATGGATTGGGTTTTTCTGATGCTGATTTGACACCCAGAGGAAGAAAC
Organism: Vicia faba; assembly: GCA_948472305.1. NCBI lineage: Eukaryota > Viridiplantae > Streptophyta > Magnoliopsida > Fabales > Fabaceae > Vicia > Vicia faba. Next base: position 233,061,262 of record OX451737.1, read on the forward strand.
CACAATGATGCGCTGCATGTCTCCATCGAATGTAGGGGCAACACTTTGGGCCATGTTTTAGTAGATATTGGTTCATTGCTGAATGTTCTACCCAAGAAGGCTCTTGACAAATTAGATTGTGAAGGTTTGACTCTAAAGCCCAGCAACATTGTCGTGATGGCTTTCGATGGTTCGAAAAGAACGGTGCACGAGGAGGTGGACATCCCTATCAAAGTTGGTTCCCAAACCTTTTAATCCACCTTCTACGTGATGGATATCATACCATCTTATCCGTGTTTGTTGGGACTCTCTTGGATCCATGGGGCCGAAGCTGTTACTTCAACTCTGCATCAGATGTTAAAGTACTCATTGAAGGGAAAGATTATCATAGTACGTGGTGAGGAGGAGTACATGGTAAGCCACCTGAACTCTTTCAGGTATGTCGAAATGGATAGTGAGTTCATCGAGACCCCTTGTTAGAACTTTGAAGAGGTGCCTCAGACCATGGATGCAACCGAGACTGTTTTCGGTGTGCCAAAGATCACCAGACCTCCATTGAAGATGGCATCTCTCAAGGACTCCAAAGCAGTAATTGAAGAAGGTGGGTGCACCATTTAGGGCCAACTCCCTGACATTCCATACAAATCTGATAAGTTTGGTTTGGGTTTCACTTCAGGGGCTCAGAGGGATTTTTTCGTGCTCGTGCCAGAGGACTTCCCCTAAGCATCAGCAATCATGGGATCAACGCTTTAGAAGACAGTGATGGTGACTATGACATAGACAGCTAGATCTTCCATACGACCAACGCTGGACCCAATAACTGGACAACTAAAGAATTTGTGCTGATTACTTTTATTCAGGAGTAATTGTCTCTCTTGTTTTCGGATATGTAATAAATGAACAATATAAACTCTATGGCCTTGTGTCTTACCCGAGGCACAATGGTTTATTTGTGAGGGTTATCATTATTTCAATCTCATATGTCATTAATAAAGAATTGGACATTTTTGCATACAAATTTTTTGCTCTCTATCTTTCTTTTCTAATTTTTACGTTATCAATACAGATATACTCTTACACACACTCAGGTATCAAACTGCAGATCCATATCCACTCTGGATCCCATTGATAATCATTCTGTTATTGCCAATTATGATTTTGAATATCCGATCAACCAAGCCAAGGACGAATGTGAGGAAGATTGTGAAGTACCAGGAGAGCTTGCTAGACTGTTACAGTAGGAAGAAAGAGCTATATAGCCTCATGAAGAGCCAGTTGAGACAGTGAACCTGGGTACAGAAGAGGACAAAAAAGAAGTAAAGATAGGTGCAAATTTGGAGCTTAGTTTCAAACAACGATTGATTCAGATGTTGCATGATTATGTCGAGATCTTTTCCTGGTCATATGAAGACATACCAGGACTTGACACTGATATTGTGGTTCATCGCCTACCGGCAAAAGAGGAATGCCCTCTAGTAAAGCAGAAGGTTCATCGTATGCGCCCCGAAATGTAAGAGAAGATCAAGGTAGAAGTTATGAAACAGTTCAACATTGGGTTCTTAGCTTTCACATCCTATCCATAATGGGTTTCCAACATAGTGACGGTACCTAAGAAGGACGGTAAAGTACGTATGTGCATGGATTACAAAGACTTGAATAGGGAAATCCCCATGGATGACTTCCCGCTTCCCCATATTGATGTTCTAGTTGACAACACCGTACAACATAAGATCTTCTCCTTCATGGATGGCTTCTCTTATTATAATCAGATCAAGATGGCACCCAAAGACATGGAGAAGACAACCTTTGTAACACAATAGGGCACTTTCTGTTACAAAGTGATTCCATTTGGATTGAAGAATGCTGGGGAAACCTATCAGCGAGCTATGGTAGCTTTGTTCCATGATATGATTCACCATGAGATAGAGGTATATGTTGACAACATGATAGCCAGATCTCAAAACGAGGAAGAGCACCTTGATCACTTGCAAAAGTTGTTTGATCAACTGAAGACGTACAAGTTGAAGCTGAATCCGAACAAGTTCACCTTTGGGGTATGGTCTGGTAAACTCCTAGGTTTCATTATCGGTGACAAGGGTATTCAGGTAGGCCCTACAAAGGTTAAAGTTATACCAGAGATTCTGTCTCCTTGCATTGAGAAGGAAGTTAGAGGTTTCTTGGGATGCCTAAATTACATTGCCAGGTTCATTTCCAATCTAACTGCTACTTGTGAGCCAATCTTTAAACTCCTGAAGAAAGATAAAGTGGTAAAGTGGAATAAAGAATGTCATACTGCCTTTGATAGAATCAAGGAATACCTTCAAGAGCCTCTAATTATGATGCCTCCGATTGAAGGAAGACCTTTGGTCATGCACTTAACGGTATTAGAGAACTCAATGTGGTGTGTGCTGGGGCAGCATGACGAGTTTGGTCGAAAAGAGCATGCAATATACTACCTTAGAAAAAAGTTTACCGACTGTGAAACAAGATACTCAATGCTTGAGAAAACTTCCTGCGCTTTGGCATGGGCTGCACGCCGACTGAGACGGTATATGTTGACTCACACTACTTTATTGATATCTAAGATGGATCATATCAAGTACATCTTTGAGAAGCCCGCTCTCTCTGGAAGAATAGCAAGATGGCAAATGGTGTTGACCGAATATGAAATTCAATACTTAACCCATAAAGCAATCAAGGGAAGTGTATTAGCTGATCATTTGGCTCATCAGGCCGTGGACGACTACCAATCTATGAACTTTGAATTCCCGAATAAGAATATCGTGTTAGTGACTGATTGTAAAGAACCTGGACCGAATGAAGGACCTGAAAAAGAATCCCAATGTACTATGGTTTTTAATGGAGCTTCCAACGCGCTTGGCAATGGCACTGGTGCTGTAATCATATCCCCCGAGGGCTTTCATACTCCTTTCACTACCAGGCTATGTTTCAATTACACCAACAATATGGTTGAGTATGAAGCATGCATCATGGGTGTCAAAGCTGCTATCGACCTAAGAATCAAGTTCTTGAGTCTTTTTGGAGATTTGGCCTTGGTAATAAGTCAGACCAAAGGAGAATGAGACATGAAGCATCCTAATCTTATCCAGTACAAAGAGCATGTGTTGACATTATCCCATACTTTAAAGAAATTACTTTTTAGCATTTTCCACAAGAGGAAAATCAATTAGCGGACGCGCTATCCACTATGTCATCCATGTTCAAGGTCAGGTGGAATAATGAGGCTACTCGGATCACTATTGAGAGAATGGATGAACCAGCACACTGTCACGAGATTGATACTGGAGGAGTAATGGACAAACCTTGTGTCCATGAAGTGAAAAGGTATCTCGAAGCTCAAGAGTAACCTGATGGGGCATCTGTCAATGATATGAAGTATCTGAGAAGATTATTTGCAAAGTTCTTCCTCAGTAATGGAATCCTCTACAAGCGCAACTATGATTCTACTTTGCTTCAGTGTGTAGACAAGAATGAAGCGGAAAAGATTATGGTTGATTTACATGAAGGTACCTTTGGAACCCATTCTAGTGGAAACACCATGGCTAAAAAGATTCTGAGGGAAGGATATTACTGGTCCATTATGAAAGCAGACTGTTATCAACATTCGCAGACTTGTCACAAGTGTCAGATTGACGCTGATAAGGTGCACATACCTCTGGTTCCTCTAAACATCTTGACTGCTCCCTGGCCCTTTGTAATATGGGGCATTGACATGATCGTAGAAATCAGACCTACCGCTTCCAATGGGAGCCACTTCATCCTTGTTGCCATTGATTACTTCACGAAGTGGGTTGAGGCTGCCTCTTTTGCCACTATTACCAAGAATGTTGTGGCGCGGTTCATCAAGCATAACCTTATCTGTCGGTATGGTATCCTCGAAAGAATCATTACAGATTATGGTACAAATCTCAACAACACTATAATCACCAAACTCTGTAAGCAATTCAAGATCCAGCATCATAAGTCTTCTCCTTACCGGTAGAAGATGAATCACGTTGTGGAGGATGCTAATAAGAATATTAAGAAGATCAACCAGAAGATGACGATGACATATAAAGACTGGAATTAGATGTTACCATTTGCTCTTCATGGTTACCGCACCTCAGCACGTACGTCAACAAGAGCAACACCTTTCTCTCTGGTATATGATATGGAGGTTGTCCTACCTATTGAGGTCCAGATCCCTTCTTTTAGAATCATGAAGGATGCAGGTTTGAACGAAGATGATTGGATTCAGACTCAACTTGACCAACTAAACCCGATTGGCGAGAAAAGGTTAGTTGCTATTTGTCATTGTCAAATGTACCATAAGCGTATGATCAAGGCTTTTAACAAGAAGGTCAGACGTCAGGTATATCAAGTTGGTGATCTAGTAATCAAGCGCATTATTTTGCCGCAAGGTGATCCCAAAGAAAAATGGAATCCCACGTACGAAGGGCCATTTTTAATCAAGAACATATTTTATGGTGGAGCCATGATCTTAACCACCATAGACAGTGACGACCTTCCTCACCCTGTGAATGAGGACATAGTTGAAAGATACTACGCATGAATAAAGACCCTCTAGGTTGACTGGACTAGGAAAAAATAAGGGCATCCCGGTGAACCAAAAGGGTTCGGGAAAAAATTAGGGATAAATACAAAAATATTTGTACACCCGGCAAGTTGAAAACATGAAAAGGTGGCTTGGGGAAAAAAGGGTATCCCGATGGACTGAAAACCCGAAAGGGCAGTCCAGGCCAAAGTTAGGGATTTAAAACCGTATAACTATGTCCAGTTGGATCACCTTGCAACCATACTTCAGTATCAACTATCAAGCTCAAACGGTACCAGTCAATCTAGTCAACTTCGGACAAGTAGCAAAGTGATGAGACGCTCGAGGACATAAGGGCAATAGTAGAGTTGAAACTCAATGGGATTATTACACATAATTGTTTTCTCTTTGTATACTATTTTGTACAGTTTCCATCTTTCACGACGAAATTCTCCTACTAGAATGTCAGCCTCTTTGTACAAAAAACGCCTATTATAGGCAAACTTCAAAATCAATACAAATCATTTCTTTGAAAGTACAAAACTTTTCGTTTTCATTTTTTCTGTTTTTTTTTGCAAAAACCGTCCATTGATTATTTTTTACATATGCATTTGAATATGATTACTGTTTACAAATACTTGCATAAAAAACAGAAAGACAATTGCCAATGACTTTAAGAAACGGGACAAAGTCTAAAAAGCCATTTGTAGTCCCCGCAGTTATTTTCTCCAACAGGTACAAAGGCACAGACGTCCTACTGAAAAGTCACCGCTACATCCTCACCATAGGTCCTAGTGATGTCTATGTCCTCGCAGAGTGAAAACAACCAAAATTTTAACCACTTCTTCCCCAAGCAGGAATTACCTCCTCTAGCAAAGTTCCCTCAAATATCTGAAATCCATGTTCCCCAGCTAAGTTTTTTAATCTCAAACAGTTTATAAAGCCTCATCCCCGGTAGAGTTTACTTCTCTAGCTACAGAAGTTCATCCCCAACAGAGTTTATTTCTCTACATTGGTAAGATCTTCCAACAGAGCATCTTCTCCCCAGCGGAGCATTCTAAAGAAGAAGTCAAATATCCCCGGAAGAGTACCCTCAAATGGAAAGAGGAAATCCCAGACAAATCATCTCCATTCATCATTCCCAGCGGAAATGAAAGAATCACTTTCCTCACCTACCAAACAACAGTCCGGGATTCAACATCCCAGTACTCTCCAACAAGCAGTCATGGATTTATTTTCCCAGACTAGGAAAATTTTCAACAGCATTCCATGTTCATACATCATGGCATGTGCATACATATTGCATAAAACACAATCTCATTTATTTAGAGAACGTCATTACACAATGCATTTCATACATCATGACATTGCATATGACTAACTCTTTACTGTTTCAGGAAAGATCAATCGACAAACATCACCAATTACTTTTATAACCTAACAGTCTTTTCAAAGTTTACCTCTGATGAAGGGTTATTCCGGCATTTTCTTCAAAATATCATATTCAAGACCCCTGCTGGTTCAGTTTAAATCGACCAATGATTTATTCTGATTCATTTCCAGTAGGCACTTTCTCTGGTTTAGTTAAATCGACCCAATGATTTCTCTAAATCTATTCCAGTTGAAAATGATTCAAGGCCTCTACTGGTTCAATTTAAATTGACCAATGATTTATTCTAATTCTTTTCTGATAGATACTTTCTATGGTTTAGTCAAATCGACCCTAAGATTTTTCTGATTCTTATCCAGTTAAAGATAACTCAAGACCTCTGCTGGTTCAGTTTAAATCGACCAGTGATTTTATTCTGATTTATTTCCGGTAGACACGTTCTATGGTTCAGTTAAATTGACCCTAAGATTTATCTGATTCTATTCCAGTTAAAGATAACTCAAGGCCTCGACTGGTTCAGTTTAAGTCGACCAATGATGTATTCTGATTCATTTCCAGTGGATACATTCTCTGTTTCAGTTAAATCGACCCTAATATTTTTCTGATTCTTTATCCAGTTAAAGATGATTCAAGACCTTTCTCTGGTTTAGTTAAATCGACACTAATATTTTCTGATTGTTATCCAGTTAAAGATACTGTAAATCCTAGAGTCCAACTAGATAATAGTTTATTAATTACTATAAATCTTGGACCCGACCAGATGATAGTATAACCTATGACACCGAATCCTGGACCTGACCAGATAATGGTATACCTCAGATTCAAGTTAAATCCTGGACCCGACCAAATACCAGCTTAATTTCTTCAAATCATGGAATCCTTGATACAACCAGATATACGTTCAATCTCTACAATTACTACGAAGCCTGGAACCGACCAGATAGAAGTTAATTTTATATTCCGTGATATTTTACTGTGAAGCCTGGATTACAACTGAATAACAGTCAGCCTTATTATCCTTAGCAAGTTGCTGTAAATCCTGGATCTCAACCAGATAACACCTTGCTTTCATCTCTCAAGTCAAGAGATAAATCCCCAATAGAGTAATGGACAACCGAATCTCCTCGACTCTATTGCCCTAAAACATTCCCCAGCGGACTGCTCCTCAGACAGCAGGAACAAGAATCCCCACAAAGAGACTTCTTATGAAGTCAGCATCTACTTTGGATGGCATCTCTAAGCCCATCTCCGACGACTCTCTGTCATGTTCTTTGGATGGCATCTTTAAGCCCATCTCCGAAGACACTCCGTCATATTCCTAGGATGGCATATTTAAGCCCATCTCCGACAGTATTATGTCATCTTTTCCAAATGGAATTTGTAATCCTATTCCCGATATTATCCACCAATAGTATCACTTCAGACGAGTGCAAATTTCTGGGCACTCTAGTGTTCAATCATCTTCCACCTTCAGATCACGAAAGGCAGACAAGACAATCTACAACCTCAAGTCTAAGAAGATTGAACAGGGGAAGCTTTTGTACCTAAAAATTTTCCCTCTCATTTTACTCAAGGCATCCCCATTGAGGTCCTCAAAATTGCTCAAGGATAACCAAGAATTGTCCAGAAAAATTCTCCTCCTAAGGAAATGAACCTTTAACTAGGGTTTCAATTTTCATCAAGATGTGTGAGCTTCAATTTTCTTAAATGTTTTCCATGGTCCTAATATTTCTTCTAGGTTGTCCATGACAAATTCATGCCTTTCATTACATGTTTTCTCAGTGAACTGCTCAAATGCCTGAAAATCATTTGTATTAGGTCAAAAGGCAATTGTGGCCTATATACAGTCAAACTTCAAGATTTTTGGTCAACATCAACATTTTGAAGTGATATCCATCATTTGATCAAGGACTGGTCATGATTCGTCAATAAATGCTCCTAATTCATCAAAAGTCAAAATTTCCTAATTAGGGTTTCTATAGGAAAAGTCGACCAAACTTTGACCAGGCATAACTTTCTCATACATTATCATAAATTTGTCCACCAAAGATCATTTTGAAAAGAATCCATTTCCCTACAACTTCTCTTCAGCCCTCAAGTTTAAGAAATGCACCAATTGAAAGATACAGCCTCAGACATTAAGGGTCCTTTCAAAAAGTCAACAAAAACACCTTTTGGGTCAAAGCTCCTTACATGAACATGGAAGATCCAATTGAGATGAAACCATAAGGGTTGTTTAGAGGACATCATAAGATCTCTAAAAAGTCTAAGAACACCCTCATAGGGTTAAACTTGACCAATTTTTGGAAAAGTGCATTAAGCAAATTTTGAACAAACTTGGAATTTTTCCAAATGGGCCTATCTTTTATGTTTGAAACTGATTTCCAACATGGTCCACGACCTCTAAGCCAATCCATTCCTTATTTGGTGATTTATTTTATTTATTGTGATTTTGAATCATTAAATATTCAATTTAAATTAAATAAATGATAAAAAAATATATGAAGATTGCATGGGCTTGATCTCCAAATCTCTTAAGGCCTAAAATAACTCGGGATAGGTTAGAAAAATGCATGGAGTTTATTTGTGCAAGATTTGGCCAATTTTGGGAATATTTCATATTATTCCAAAATAAATATTATGTGATGAATGCATGGGATCTTTTCCACATTTGTTGACCTAATGTGATTCATTATATATGCACAACAAGATGCTAAGATAAAAACATGCGCAGCTAGCCTCAAATAGAACCCTAAAGTTTCAAAAAAAATTGAAAGGAGTGTAACCTTGGTTCATATGATCCATCCAGCCTCAGCCAAAACTAATGGCTCCATCAACCTCCTAGAGATCTCAGCACCTCATTCCATCCATCCTTGAATGCCAAATCATTCCAGAACCAGCAAACCGGAATATCTCATCATGAGTAATTTTTTTGTTTTCATATTGATAATTCTATGATGCATTAATCCCTTTCATGGCTTGATTTGTATTCGGGATTTCATTTAGGACAGGACCAACGTCAAGCATGAGTGATTCGATGTGAATCAAGGATTTTTCCATCTTTAGGGCAAAATCTATATCATGTTTTGAACAAGGCGATACAGGCATGATCCATGAAAACTAGGACTGGATTTGAACTCAGAACAATTTTCGTGTGGAATATGCTTTTGATTTAGGGTTTAAGCTTCCAAAATTTGCAGATCACGTTTTTGTGCTCCCGGAGAAGATGACCGGAGATCCACTATGGCTTTGTTGACCTGTTTGACTCCGTTTGGAACATGCGTGTCATTTTGTTTTGATCTGATTGGCTCATTCATATTACTAACGCGCACATTATTGTTGACTAGGATTAGCACTGAATTATAATTATAATATTATTGTGCTATTGTATACATGAATTAGCAGGCAACACAGATGATAAGGGTGCAAGCGTGTGAGGGAAGGGACCTGGGTTTGATTCCAGGTCCAACAATTTTCTATTTTTCTTAACTTTTCTTGCAAGATCCAGCGAATTGCATCCCAATACGTCTACCATGCATCTCCAAATTTCATCCATCAAATCACTACAAGATCAGATCCATTGCCCAGTAATCAATCCTCATGGTGAACATTCCAGATGAGATCTCACTAGATCTTAGACAAGGAGTTGGGCTTAGTTGATATGGGCCTAGCAAAATCCAGCGCGCATCCCCCCTAATTGCTCACATCAAGCCCATTTCTCTTATTTTTGTTTTTAATTTATTTATTTTTATTTTAATTGTTTTAAATTCATTTTTTATTTTTATCATAAAATCAATAAAAAATCACAAAAACATAGACTTAAGGTTTTTCATAATAAAAATTAATTTTTGTAAACTAATTTAATTTAATTACTTTAACTTGTTTTCTTTAAATTAAAATTAATTAGAAATTAGGTTAAAATTTCAAACATTTTTTATCAATAAAATATAAAAACATTTTTTAAATAAATTATATTTTTAGGACTTTTCAACTTGTTCCCGTCTTGATCTTTGAGCTTTATCTTTTTTCCATTTTATTTTTCTTTTCCAAATTATGTAACTGTTTCCCGGTTTGTAATAGCTTTAATTAGGTTTAAAATTCCACATTTTATTTTCTTGTGCTCTTCATGTAATTGCCCCAAGGCCTTGTAATAGATAGATTTAATTTATGCCCTTTTAAATTCTTGCACTATTATTAATTGCTTAGATTAATAGGAATGCATGAAAAGACTGTTATACTGGTTTGCGTTTTATATTTGCAAATGTGCTGTAAGCAAGAGTCGCCACGAACTTTTCTTTTCATTGATTTTTTGAGGACAATCTTCGGAGCCTGTTGTCGCGGATTGCAAATGTTCACTTTTGGATTTGTCCCATCCATTTTACAAGCCTCTAGATATCTGACAATAATTTCCAGAGAGGCATCTGTTAGAGAGAAGAGAGGAAAATCCTTCAGAGGTACTCTTCTCGTTGTGATGACTTCCTTTGTTGTTACTATTGGATCCTTCTTGTTGGTGTCAATGATCTTCATTTTCTTCAGATTCTTCGCATTTAGAGGTTTACCAGCACATGCTTCCAGAGTGTTGACCTATTGAGTCTCAGTCAGATATTCTACAATTTGTTTTCCGTCAGAATATCTGATATGAGCCTGCCCAAAGGTATCCAGTCCCTCTTAGTTCTTTCTTCATCTTTAGTCTCTTTGACGCTGGTCTTCAGATTATTAAACAGTAGATGAGGAAGATTGACGTTTGCCTTGGTTGATATGAAATATAGAAGAAATTGCTGATCAACGTTGATATAGTCTGGAGAACGTGTTGGTTTTTTGTGGTTGATGCAGCCCAAGATGATTTTTGACCAAATTTTGAAGTAGTCTTTCAGATCTTTGATTTTGTTTGAAGGTTGGCCAGAAGAAAAAATCTCTTTTAAAATATTTGTTAGGTCAGAGAATTTATCTTCCATGTCGCTGCAACGAATTCCTTGGCCATCATGACCTATCAAACACGCAATGAGATCTTCAGAGATTAATGTAACACCCTCTAAAAACCCCGAATAAAATTTTCGCAATTAATTAAAATTATAAACTCAGAGTACATGTATAGTCGAGGATGCTACAATTCTCTTTTTAATAAAACAAATTCCTGTCATGCATAATTTTAGTAGTAACTCATACATGTTTACACAGCGGAATACTTTAATTAATAAAATCAAATGTTATAATAATTTCCAAATCATCAGGGATTAACACCTGGAAAGTCGACATCATATCATAACAAATAAAAAGGGAATAAACGAGTCTGACTAAAGCAGCTCGACAACCAAACGTTCCCGGAGTTACAACTATCAGAGCATGACCCGGACATACTAAAACGAAACTAAACTAGACACGATAAGCCTTCGCCAAGCACCTGAACGAAGCTCCTTAATCTGAAATATTCAACAGTAAGGGTGAGCATCTCAAATATACATTTGGTTATACGTTCATAACAATCAATTCATGAAATCATAAGCATCACCCAATAATTAGCATATTTCATAGTTTACAAAAACCTTCACAATTCACATATCCCTAACCTATTACTTTTCATATTTGCAAGTAATCATCAAACATCGTTAACCATTTATCAATCATACGTGCATACAAACAATCAAATACAACATTGGGAGAATCATCCATTCATGTTATATTTAAGTTAATGCAACACACCCATGCATGTGGTACCACTTCACCGCCCCATTAAATCTCGGGTCACGGATAACTCACCGTTCCATTATATCGCGGACACGGCTACCACCTCAACGTTCCATTAAATCGCGGACACGTATGTTGGCCACCATGTTAATTCCACACAATGGGAATTAACAAATGCAACATGATATGTAAGTATGTAACACTCAGCATACTATGAACATCGATCAGCATATCATGCACATCAACAATATCAAACGTAACATGATATGAAATAGCATGTAACCACTCAGCATACTATTTAAACATCAATCATATCAAGTTACGGATAGCATATAATCACTCAGCATACTATCTAAACATCAATCAATCACATCAAATTATATCATAGTTCATGCTCGATAACATTATCCAAAAGCATGGCAATAAAAATCCAGCATCAAAACACTGAAACCAAAATTCAGAAAAATCATCACAGCAGAGCAACACGGGTGCCCGTGTTGTGCAACACGGCCCGTGTTGTGCAGCACGTCCAGAAAAACGCACATTTATTTTTTATCAGTACAGGGGATCTGACACGGGTGCCCGTGTTGTGCAACACGGCCCGTGTCGTGCAACCAGAGCACACCATCTCCCAACACAGAAGAGCAACACGGGCACCCGTGTTGTGCAACACGGCCCGTGTTGCTGAGCGCGTAACAGGATTTTCCTGAACCTGCAGCAGCTCAGAAACAGCAGTCCAAACGCGGGAAAACGCCCGCCAAACGCGTAATTCGGTACCTAACGACATCAGGTTTGTACAATTCACAACAACACCACCATATTCAAAATACCAACAATCATTATAGTAACCTTAACCGGGGATTAACCGTCCCTTTGGGGAAATCTACTGACACTGAGGTTATCCCTATAACTTCCAAGGTAAATTCACGATCATTAGATATACTCCCAATTCACCATTTGGGACCTAAAATTCCTAATCGATTCATGACAATTGGGAACCTGACCCTTTTCTAACAAGGTTCAATCCTAAGGGTATCGATTCCTAGAAACATCTAACAATTGGGGTTTCCCTACAATTACCCGAATCAACCGTACATAAACCCATAAACAAAGGTAAATCGAGTTATAGCCCCCCTTACCTTATCAATTAGCAGCTTTGAGTTCTTGAGCGATGTTCTTCGTTCTCCGCTCCTCGTACCTTCAGAGCTCTATTTTCCCAAATTCCAACTTCTGTTTACCGTGAAAAATGCGAAACTAACTTGAGTTCCAAAACATATCTTTACTTCTTTTGCACCCCCACTCTTTACTAACAACACCCAAGCCCAATAACTTAAAACTCAGCATTTTCTTATTTCTTTTATTTTTCTCCATATTTCAAAATAAATAATTCCTTTTTATTTTATTAATCCTAATAAAATAATTTCCCAAATTTAAATAAATCAAATAATAGAAACTGGGGTGTTACAACTCTCCCCCACTAAAAGAGTTTTCGTCCTCGAAAACATACCTTAGACGAACAGTTCCGGATAAGCCACTTTCATCTGGCTCTCCAGCTCCCAAGTGATATTTCCATCTGCTGGACCTCCCCAAGCAACCTTCACTAATGCTATCTCTTTACCTCTTAACTGTTTCACTTCCCGATCTTCTATCCTCATAGGCAATGTTTCTACTGTCAGGTTATCTCTCACCTGTACATCATCTATTTGGATTACATGAGATGGGTCTGGAATGTATCTCCTCAGCTGAGAAACATGAAAAACATCGTGCAAATTCGCAAGTCTCGGAGGTAAAGCAATACGATAAGCAACTTCTCCAACTCTTTCCGTAATCTGAAACGGACCAATAAAACGCGGAGTCAACTTCTTAGATTTCAACGCTCGACCAATACCCGTCATCGGAGTAACTCTCATAAACACATGATCTCCAGCACTGAATTCTAAATTCTTTCTCCTCTTATCATGATAACTTTTCTGACGACTCTGAGAAGCTCTCATCTTCTCTTGAATCAATTTGATCTTTTCAGTAGTCTGCTGAACAATCTCTGGCCCAACTACCGAACTCTCTCCAGATTCATACCAACACAAAGGTGTTCTACACCGTCTACCATACAATGCCTCAAACGGAGCCATACCAATACTCGAATGGTAACTATTGTTATAAGTAAATTCAATCAATGGCAAATAGCTATCCCAAGCTCCACCCTGCTCTAAAACACAAGCACGCAATAAATCTTCTAATGATTGAATCGTCCTCTCCGTCTGTCCATCAGTCTGAGGATGGTAAGCTGAACTCAACCTCAATTTAGTACCCAAAGCCTTCTGCAATCCTTCCCAAAATTTCAAAGTGAACCTCGGATCTCTATCTGACACAATACTAGTAGGAACTCCATGCAAACTCACTATTTTCTCAATATATAACTGTGCCAATCTCTCCATTGAGTAATCCATTCGCACCGGTATAAAATGAGCAGACTTAGTCAACCTATCCACAACGACCCATATCGCTTCACAATTCATAGGAGTCCTCGGCAACCCAGATACAAAATCCATAGAAATACTATCCCACTTCCATTCTGGAATAAACATCGGCTGCATAAATCCAGACGGCTTCTGATGTTCAATCTTCGATTTCTGACAGATTAGACATGCATACACAAATTCAGCTATTTCCTTTTTCATTCCCGGCCACCAAAACAATTTCTTCAAATCATGATACATTTTCGTGGCACCCGGATGAATACTCATCCCACTGCGATGTCCTTCCTCCAATATACTCTTCTTGATTTCTGCGACATCAGGAACACAAACTCTATCGCCAAATCTCATAACACCATTCTCATCAATTCTAAACTCACCACCTTGACCTTGGTTGATCAATGTCAATTTATCAACTAAATTAACATCAGATTTCTGCCCGATCCTGATCTCTTCTAGAATACCACTAGTAAGTCTCAACATACCCAAACGAACACACTTCGGAGTACTTTCACAAACTAAACTCAAATCTCGGAATTGTTCAATTAAATCCAATTCACGAACCATCATCATAGACATATGCAAGGATCTCCTGCTCAAAGCATCCGCAACCACATTTGCCTTACCAGGATGGTAATTCAAACCAAAATCATAATCTTTGAGAAATTCCAACCACCTTCTTTGCCTCATAAGCTCTTTCTGATCGAAAAGATACTTCAAACTCTTATGATCACGATACACTTCAAATCTCGAACCGTACAGATAATGTCTCCACAATTTCAAGACAAACACAACTGCTGCCAATTCTAAGTCATGAGTAGGATAGTTCCTTTCATGAACCTTCAACTGTCTCGAAGCATACGCAACTACCTGTTGATTCTGCATTAAAACGCCACCTAAACCCAACAGAGATGCATCGCAATAGACCACAAAAGATTCCACCGGATTCGGCAAAATCAGAATAGGAGCACTAGTCAATCTCCGCTTCAATTCTTGGAAACCCTTCTCACAATCAGAATCCCAAATAAACGCTTGTCCTTTACGAGTCAATTTCGTCAACGGCAATGCTAACTTTGAGAACCCTTCGATAAACTTTCTGTAATAACCTGCAAGACCAAGAAAACTTCTGATTTCAGAAACAGTCTTCGGCGATTCCCACTGAGATACTGCTTCTACTTTTGTAGGATCCACTGCAATACCATTCTTAGAAATCACATGTCCAAGAAAACTAACTTCATTCAGCCAGAACTCACATTTGGACAACTTTGCATACAACTTCCTATCTTTCAACAACTCTAACACAATTCTGAGGTGTTCCGCATGCTCTTTGTCGTTCTTGGAATAAATCAGAATGTCATCAATAAAAACCACAACAAATTTATCCAGATACGGATGAAAAATCCTATTCATATATTCCATGAAAACACCAGGTGCATTAGTAACTCCGAACGGCATAACAGAATATTCATAATGCCCATACCTCGTTCGAAAAGCAGTCTTTTGAACATCATCCGCTTTCACACGAATCTGATGATATCCAGATCTCAAGTCAATCTTACTGAATACACTGGCTCCAATTAGTTGATCCATTAAATCATCAATCCTCGGTAACGGATACCGATTCTTAATGGTTACCTTGTTCAATTGCCTGTAATCAACACACAGTCTCATAGAACCTTCTTTCTTCTTAACCAACAATACCGGAGCACCCCAAGGCGAAACACTTGGACGAATAAACTTCTTCTCCAGTAAATCTTCCAACTGACTCTTCAATTCAGCCAACTCAGACGCAGACATACGATATGGCGCCATCGACACCAGTCTCGTACCAGGAATCAAATCTATAGAAAATTCCACTTCTCTCTCTGGAGGTAACTCGCCAACATCGTCCGGAAAGACTTCTGGAAAATCACACACCACTGGCAATTCTACACTCCTGACCTTTCCTGTTGCATCTAATGAAGCAAGTAACATAAACACATTAGCACCGTCTTCCATTGCTTCTTGTACCTGCCTAGCAGTCATAGTCAAATTCTCGACACCAACTGCTTCTGGAAAAATCACCGTCTTAGCAAAGCAGTTCAGATGAACCCGGTTGAATTCCAACCAGTTCATCCCAAGGATAATATCAATTTGTTCAAGCGGTAGGCACACTAGATCCATACCGAAACCTCTACCAAAAATCTCAATAGGACAATTCCTACATACAAGTGAAGTTGTCACTGAACCCGATGCAGGAGTATCAACAATCATGCTACCTTGCATACCAGATATGTCCAGTTTCAACCTCTCAGCACAATCCAAAGAAATGAAAGAATGAGTTGCACCAGTATCAATAATTGCAACTAAAGGTGTGCCATAAATAAAACACGTACCTTTAATCAATCGATCCTCTGGGGTAGTCTCAGATCCAGACAAAGCGAACACTTTTCCACCTGACTGATCCTTCCTAGGCTTAGGACACTGCGGACGAATGTGACCTTCTTCTCCACAATTGTAACAAGTATCAGACTTCCCTTTGCAATCAATAGACAAATGACCAGCCTTTCCACATTTATAGCACTTCTTCTCATCACTCTTGCAATCTCGAATATGATGACCAAACTCACCACACCTGTAGCATCTGATAGGAGCCTTAGAATCTCCCCCACTAGGCCTTTTCCAACCGCCTGATCTCTGATTATCTCTACCATATGGCTTGCCACGGTCCATATGTTGCTTTCCTCTTTTATCAACAGCCCCACGAGAGTGAGATGACCTATTCTTGGTAATATCTTCTTCCAAGATTCTGCTACAATCCACCAGATCAGAAAATCTACGAATACGTTGGTACCTGATTCCCTGCTTAATCTCATCTCGGAGACCATTCTCAAATTTGATACATTTAGAGAATTCTCCAGCCTCATCATTGTTGTAGTGAGCATAATACTTTGCCAGCTCAGTGAACTTAGTAGCATACTCACTAACAGTCAGATTGCCCTGCTTAAGCTCCAAAAACTCAATTTCCTTTCTTCCCCGAACATCTTCAGGAAAGTACCTCCTCAGAAAAGCCCTTCTGAAGTTAGCCCAAGTCAGTGCCTCTCCATCCTGAACCATTTCAGTCCTTGTGGCAACCCACCAGTCGTCGGCCTCTTCTGCCAACATATGCGTACCATATCTGACTTTCAGATCTTCAGCACAATCAATCACACAGAAAATCCTTTCGATTTCCTTCAGCCACTTCTGAGCACCTTCAGGGTCATGTGTACCTTTGAACAACGGAGGATTGTTCCTTTGGAAATTTCCCAATTGCCTATCAGCACCAATCACGCCTCCAGTTGGGTTTCCAGCAAGTACACCAGCTAACATCCCCAAAGCCTCAGCGAGTGCAGCATCATTTCGTCCGTTACCTCCTCCAGCCATATTCCTGAGAATTAAAACATACTCCACATTAGAATACAGTATCGACACTGTTATCTTACACTAATCGCATACAAAAGGGATGACTGACTCAAGACTCTGGTCGCAACGACCGACTATGCTCTGATACCACTATTGTAACACCCTCTAAAAACCCCGAATAAAATTTTCGCAATTAATTAAAATTATAAACTCAGAGTACATGTATAGTCGAGGATGCTACAATTCTCTTTTTAATAAAACAAATTCCTGTCATGCATAATTTTAGTAGTAACTCATACATGTTTACACAGCGGAATACTTTAATTAATAAAATCAAATGTTATAATAATTTCCAAATCATCAGGGATTAACACCTGGAAAGTCGACATCATATCATAACAAATAAAAAGGGAATAAACGAGTCTGACTAAAGCAGCTCGACAACCAAACGTTCCCGGAGTTACAACTATCAGAGCATGACCCGGACATACTAAAACGAAACTAAACTAGACACGATAAGCCTTCGCCAAGCACCTGAACGAAGCTCCTTAATCTGAAATATTCAACAGTAAGGGTGAGCATCTCAAATATACATTTGGTTATACGTTCATAACAATCAATTCATGAAATCATAAGCATCACCCAATAATTAGCATATTTCATAGTTTACAAAAACCTTCACAATTCACATATCCCTAACCTATTACTTTTCATATTTGCAAGTAATCATCAAACATCGTTAACCATTTATCAATCATACGTGCATACAAACAATCAAATACAACATTGGGAGAATCATCCATTCATGTTATATTTAAGTTAATGCAACACACCCATGCATGTGGTACCACTTCACCGCCCCATTAAATCTCGGGTCACGGATAACTCACCGTTCCATTATATCGCGGACACGGCTACCACCTCAACGTTCCATTAAATCGCGGACACGTATGTTGGCCACCATGTTAATTCTACACAATGGGAATTAACAAATGCAACATGATATGTAAGTATGTAACACTCAGCATACTATGAACATCGATCAGCATATCATGCACATCAACAATATCAAACGTAACATGATATGAAATAGCATGTAACCACTCAGCATACTATTTAAACATCAATCATATCAAGTTACGGATAGCATATAATCACTCAGCATACTATCTAAACATCAATCAATCACATCAAATTATATCATAGTTCATGCTCGATAACATTATCCAAAAGCATGGCAATAAAAATCCAGCATCAAAACACTGAAACCAAAATTCAGAAAAATCATCACAGCAGAGCAACACGGGTGCCCGTGTTGTGCAACACGGCCCGTGTTGTGCAGCACGTCCAGAAAAACGCACATTTATTTTTTATCAGTACAGGGGATCTGACACGGGTGCCCGTGTTGTGCAACACGGCCCGTGTCGTGCAACCAGAGCACACCATCTCCCAACACAGAAGAGCAACACGGGCACCCGTGTTGTGCAACACGGCCCGTGTTGCTGAGCGCGTAACAGGATTTTCCTGAACCTGCAGCAGCTCAGAAACAGCAGTCCAAACGCGGGAAAACGCCCGCCAAACGCGTAATTCGGTACCTAACGACATCAGGTTTGTACAATTCACAACAACACCACCATATTCAAAATACCAACAATCATTATAGTAACCTTAACCGGGGATTAACCGTCCCTTTGGGGAAATCTACTGACACTGAGGTTATCCCTATAACTTCCAAGGTAAATTCACGATCATTAGATATACTCCCAATTCACCATTTGGGACCTAAAATTCCTAATCGATTCATGACAATTGGGAACCTGACCCTTTTCTAACAAGGTTCAATCCTAAGGGTATCGATTCCTAGAAACATCTAACAATTGGGGTTTCCCTACAATTACCCGAATCAACCGTACATAAACCCATAAACAAAGGTAAATCGAGTTATAGCCCCCCTTACCTTATCAATTAGCAGCTTTGAGTTCTTGAGCGATGTTCTTCGTTCTCCGCTCCTCGTACCTTCAGAGCTCTATTTTCCCAAATTCCAACTTCTGTTTACCGTGAAAAATGCGAAACTAACTTGAGTTCCAAAACATATCTTTACTTCTTTTGCACCCCCACTCTTTACTAACAACACCCAAGCCCAATAACTTAAAACTCAGCATTTTCTTATTTCTTTTATTTTTCTCCATATTTCAAAATAAATAATTCCTTTTTATTTTATTAATCCTAATAAAATAATTTCCTAAATTTAAATAAATCAAATAATAGAAACTGGGGTGTTACAATTAATATTTTCTTTCCCATCATAAAAGAAGTAACTTGATGATTTGAAGAAGTAGCGTGAATCCAAAATAATTAAACTAATCTTGGAAAAACTACACCCAGTAGACGATCAAAATAATTTGTCCACCCTTGAAATTCAACATTAGGAGTAAGATCGTAACCATTTTCCTTCATAATGACGAAATCCACAATGAGTTCACACATAACTTCTAGTGAATCGATAGGAGATAGGGGTGTTCATGAAGGTTCTTCATACCTGTCTGCTGTTGAAGAAGAAGAGCCAGGAACACTTTGAGAGCTTTGAGCAGTTTGAGAAAAAGCCATTGTTCACACATACTTTTGAGGATTTTTTGAATAAAAAATTGAGCACAAGTAATAAAGAGAAGAAGTGAGAGTGAAAATGTGAAAGTAAAAGTGAGCAGTGTATTTATAGAAAAATATAAAACTTAATTAACAAGAAAAGATTGAAAATAAATTATTACATAGCATTAATGATTCCTGAAAATAGGGAGATGGTGTAGATATATAAAATAGTTACCGAAACGACACGAGTCTCAATGCATCCAATCAACGCTTTAGTCTCTTCGAATTGGAACACGTGTTTAGCCTTAGAAGAAACTCTTGTGAGAAGATGAAAAATGTTGATGTTGTGAACTGCACGCTTCTATCTTTGAAATGAACCGTTTGGAAACTATTCACATCTTCTTAGATAGATCCTGATACAACTTTCCTTCTAACTTCTGAAGATTTATTGATCAGATGTTCACATAAAAAAACATAAAATTCTGAAGGTTAAAGAATACATAAATAAAAATCTTATTCTGGACATAATTTCATGCTGAGATGTTTTAGAATGAAATTAAACCTATCTTCAGAAAGGGGTTTAATGAAGACATCAGCCCATTGATGGTCTATGTCAATAAATTTTAATGAAAGAATTCCTTTCTGAATATAGACCCTAATAAAGTGATGTTTTATTTCTATATGCGTAGCCCTAGAATGTAAGTTAGGATTTATAGATAAACAAATGAAAGAAGTATTGTCAGAGTATAAAAATGTTACTCTCAAATATGTTGAAGTCTTCAAGATGACTTTTCACGCAGAGCATCTGTGTAATGCATCTAGCTGTTGTTATATATTTAGCTTCAGTGGTTGATAATGTAATTATGGATTTCCTCTTGCTGGACCACGAGATCAAATTTTCTCCTAAAAATTGGCAGCTTCCAGAAGTAATTTTTCTTTCTATTCTCTCTCCAGCAAAGTCAGCATCACAATACCCTACTAACTTGTATTCTTTGGTTTTTATATAACACATACCAATATTAGTTTTACCTTTCAGATACTTGAAAATTCACTTAAGAACTGTTAAGTGATATTCTCTAGGATCTAACTGGAATCTAGCACACAGACATACGCTATACAGAATATAAGGTCTTGAAGTTGTAAGATATAAGAGAGAACCAATCATACCTTTGTAGATCTTCTATTCTACCTTCTTACATACCTCTTCCTTTTCCAGAATGCATGTAGGATGCACGGGAGTTTTAGCTGGCTTAAATTCTGATAGGTCATATTTCTTCAGAAGTTCTTTGACATACTTGCTTTGATGTATGTATGTTCCTTCTAGAGTTTGATTGATGTGGATGCCTAGAAAGAACTTGAGTTCTACCATCAAGCTCATTTCAAACTCTACCTGCATAGAATTAGAAAATTCTCTTCCTATAGAGGCTTTAGTAGATCTAAAAATAATATCATCTACATAAATTTGACAAACTAGAATGTCATTTTAAATGTCTTACACAATAAAGTTGTGTCCATCAGCCCTCTAGTAAAATCATTTTCTAACAGAAAACTACTTAGTCTTTCATACCAACCTTTAGGAGCTTGTTTTAGACCATATAATGATTTCTTTAGTTTAAAGACAAATTCTGGATGTTTTGAATTTTCAAAACCAGGGGTTTGGTGCACATAAACTTCTTCATCAATGTAATAGTTTAAGAATGCACTTTTTACATCCATCTGATAGAGAGTGATGCCATTATTTACAACAAAATAAATTAAAAGTATGATAGATTCTAACCTGGCGACTGGCACAAAGGTTTCTCTATTGTCTATGCCCTTTTGCTGAGTATAACCTTGTGCCACCAGCCGTGCTTTGTTTCTGAGGACTTCTCCTTGTTCATTCTGTTTGTTTCTGAATACCCATTTGGTTCCAATGATGTTGAACCCTTTTGGTTTAGGAACCAGATCCCACACATCGTTTCTGGTGAATTGCTTTAATTCTTCCTGCATTGCAAGTATCCAATCATTGTCCAAAAGAGCTTCATCAATGGAAGTTGGCTCAATAAGAGACACTAATCCCATGAGAGATTCTTCAGAGTTTCTGAATATGGATCTTGTTCTAATTGGGTCTTCTTTATTTCCCAGAATTTTGTCTTCTGGTGAGCTAAGCTGCTTATGGATTATCTTTTCTTGAGGGGCTCTTCAGATGTTGTTGTAATGTTTGTGACATCTTCTTCTGGAGTTGACTGTGAAACTTTGTGAGAAACTTCTGATGCAGTGTCTTCAGTACCTGTAAATTGGACTTCTATATTTCCAAAAGATTTATCTTTCTTTGACTTTTGAGAGCTAAGCTTATCATCAAATTTGACACTCATTGACTCTTCTATAATCTGTGTTTCTGTATTGTATACTCTATAGCCTATTGAGCCTTCAAAGTAGCCTAACATGATACACTTTTGTGCTTTAGAGTCAAACTTGTTCAGATGTACTCTAGTGTTTTGAATAAAACAAGTACATCCAAATGGATGGAAATACGAGATGTTGGGCTTTTTGTTCTTCCACAGTTCATATGGAGTCTTATCCAAAATAGGTCTTATGGAGATTCTATTCTGAATGTAACACAATGTGTTAATTTCTTCTTCCCAGAAGTTGTTTGCAATGTTAGTCTTGTTGATCATGGTTCTGGCTATTTCTTGTAAAGTTCTGTTCTTTCATTCCACAACTCCGTTTTGTTGGGAGTTCTAGGATAGGGGAAATCATGAGAGATGCCATTCCCATTAAAAAATAGTTCAAATTTTATGTTTTCAAATTCTCCACCATGATCACTTCTGACTAAGATCTTTTCCGTTTTGGACTTGGTTACAGAAGGCAAAGAACACAGAGTGTGACTCGTCCTTGTTTCTTAAGAACTTTACCCATGTCCATCTGCTATAGTCATCTACAATCACTAATCCATACTTATTTCCACTAATGGATGCGGTTTTCACTGGTCCAAATAGATCTATATGCATAAGTTCTAACAGTCTAGAGGTAGAAACAACATTTTTGGTTTTAAAAGAAGGTTTTGCAAACTTGCCTTTTTGACATGCTTCACATAGAGCATCTGAGTTGAACTTCAGGTTAGGAAGTCCTATGACCAGATTGAGTTTGTTAATCTGACATATTCTTCTCATAATAACATGCCCCAATCTTCTGTGCCATACCCATTGCTCATCGTTAACAAACAATATGCATTTTACATTCTGACTTTTCAGTTCAGAAAGTTTTATTTTGTAAATGTTGTTCTTTCTCTTTCCATTAAAGAGGATAGATCCATCTTTTTGAATAACTTCTTTACAATACTTTTGATTGAATATTATATCATAACCATTATCACTTAATTGACTTATGGACAACAAGTTATGCATTAATCTATCTACTAATAGAACATTAGTTATAGAGGGAAGAGTACCATTATCAATAGTTCTAGAGCCAATGATCTTCCCCTTCTGATTACCTCTGAAACCTACGTAGCCTCCAGATTTAAGCTTCGGGCTTTGGAACATATGATTTATGCATGTCATGTGTCGAGAGCATCTAGAGTCTAGGTACCAAGATTGGTGTTTAAGTCTTGCTGTTAATGATATCTGCAATATAGAGAATTTTATCCTTAGGTACCCATATCTTTTTGGGTCCTTGTTTGTTAGAGTTACAAAAATTCTATTTGAATTTTGGTTTAGCAGAAAAAGAATTACTAGTATACTTTAAGTCACGTGTGTGCCCATAGGTGAAGTGAAAATTCAGAGGTGTGCATTTAATTACCAAATCCTTAACTTTCTTAGGTTGAGATACTTTACCTTTGTATCCTATTCCTTTTCTGACATTTCTGCTAACTTCATAGATCATTGAAGCTATCTTGCTTCTATCTATATTTTTAGTAAGAAATTTCTGAATGCTATGATCATATTCCTTTATGATCTAATCAGGGTTACTAGGAACTTCTAAGATAGTTTCATTCTGAGCATTTTGTAATTTATTTTGAAGTTTTGAAATTGTTTCTTTCAACTCAGATTTTTCTGATCTCAATTTCTTAGTTTCTTCAGAGTCAGAAACTAGATCCTTTTTTAGGTTCTTATTTATGACTCGAAGTTTCTGATATCTTTCTAGAATTTCTGACAGACTTTCTTCTAATTGAGATCTAGAAATGTTAGAAAATACCTCTTTTCCTCTTAGTCTGATTCTGATCCAGATGATTCAGTATCGTCTGACACGTTGGCCATAAGGGCTATGTTGGCTCTTTCATCTTCTGATTTTGTTTCTGCTTCAGAAGAATCTGAGACATCCCATGTTGCCATGAGACTTTTCTTCTTCTCCTTAAAGAACTTCTTTTTAGGTTTCTCCTTTTAAATATTTGGACAATCGCATTGGTAATGCCCACGTTCATTTCATTCGTAGAAGACAATGTCTATGTTACTTGACTTTATGTATCCAGAAGACGGTTCAGACTTTCTGTATCAAGACAATGGTTCAGACTGATTACATGTTCTTCTAGAATTTCTGAACTTCCTTTGCCTGAGCTTCCACAGTTGATTGACTCTTCTAGAGAGAAGAGACAATTCGTCTTCTTCTGATGAGGATCCACTAGAGTTTTCTTCTAATTCCTGCAAAACTTTAGATTCATATTTTTTGTTAGATTTAAGGGCTAAAGACTTACCTTGCTTCTAGGGCTCATCTTTTTCTAACTCTATCTCATGACTTCTTATAGAGCTGACAAGTTCTTCAAGAGAGATTTTGTTCAGATCTTTGGCCAATTTGAGAGCGGTGACCATGGGTCTCCATTTCTTTGGTAAACTTATGATGATCTTCTTTTCATGATCATTAATTGTGTACCCTTTATCCAGAACTTTTATCCCAACAACCAGAATTTGAAATCTCAAGAACATTGTTTCAATGGTTTCATCTTCTTCCATTTTGAATGCTTCATACTTCTGAATGAGTGCAAGAGCTTTTGTTTCTTTGACTTGCATGCTTCCTTCATTCTTTATTCTCAAGGAATCAAACATGTGTTTTGATGACTCTCTGCTTGTGATCTTTTCATACTCT